>JAZHRO010000073.1:172037500-172637500 GCA_037157565.1 Thalassia testudinum | reverse complement strand
AACAAGGTCTCCAGTCGTCTGGAAGCACCTCCAGATGTCTGGTGACGTGATTAGGCATCCAAAAGTACTTTGGAAAGCTCACCATGCATCTTCCCAAAGCCTGCCCAGCGTACGAAAATGCAGGCACAGCTTTCGCCTAACAACTCCTGCACTGAGATCATCTACATGGCGGAAATCAACGCAGAAACGTACGTACCTCCGTGATACGTGCTTTCAGACGTCTAGCCTCAGCTTCGGACATCCTGGTGCCTCGCTAGTTGTCTGGACTTCACTCCAGATGTTTGATATTGGAATCTTCCAGTATCAGGACTTCTTCACGCCGCTCACCCCGCTCGCCCTCCATCTGCAGCAACAGCTCCAGCAACTGCAGGAGCTTGAGCAGCTCCTCACCGGCTCCTCCTATCTCCCATGAGCTCCTCCTCGAGCTCCATTGAGCTCCCGTGGTTGCCTTCCTCCTCCCCCGCTCTCACTTCCTTGCACTCTCTCGCTCTCGCCCCTCCCCGCTCTCCCTTCGCCGACTCCTCTCTTCCTCGTCGCGGTTGCAGCAACAGGGATGGGAGTGGAACGTGGCTGTCACGGAGAAGGTGGAGGTGGTGGTGGCTGTGGTGTGAGGAGGAGAGGAGATGAGAAGGGAGGGGGTTTATATAGAGGAAAGTTAGGGTTCGGGGGGGGGGGGGGGGCTAAAGGAGAGAGAGTTAGAGAGAGAGAGAGAGAGGCTGGCGCGTAGAGCGCAAAGCGCAATACGAGAAATCTCGCTTTTAGACGTCTAGGCACATGTCCAGATGTCTGACTGAAACTGCAGACGTTTTATCCGGCTAAAAACGTAAAAGGTCATTACACTTGTCCTTTCGGAGCTT
Organism: Thalassia testudinum; assembly: GCA_037157565.1. Taxonomy (NCBI): domain Eukaryota; kingdom Viridiplantae; phylum Streptophyta; class Magnoliopsida; order Alismatales; family Hydrocharitaceae; genus Thalassia; species Thalassia testudinum. The sequence continues at coordinate 172,636,643 of JAZHRO010000073.1, read as the reverse complement.
GTGTTCCTTGGCGAGGAGGAGATGAGGGTGGGGTGAGTTGGTTGGCTATCGCCAACCACTTCCGCAGTCCTTTTTGTCGGGACAACATTAAAGTTTGAAACTTTATACGATCGAGACTTCGTCAGATCTTCTTCGACCGTGGATCTTTCCTATATCTAACGGGAGCGAACCGCCATTTCGTTCTTTTTTTAATGAAATGTCTACGTCACAGGGAAAAAAAAAAAAAAACTCAAACCTTGGCTCTCAACGCCATCGAAGCCAGCGTGGGCCCGCCACCATCCAGGATGCCCGTGACGGGCTCGAACTGAATCTATTCGAGACTCTGTGAATGTGCTTTTTGATCTGCATCAAAGAGACAAAAGAAAGGCTCCAATGATGGGGTTCGTGCAATTTTCAGATGCGATGGACAGGGTATGGCCACTGACAGGCCATGAAAAGAGTGAATAAAGAAGTAAACAATTTCGAGGCTTGACGTAAACAATTCCATGGATCTCAGCGTGTAACTCCCTTTTGTCTTGTTTTAAGAGGGAAGCTCGCTAGATAGATTCCATCCATCATGCTTCCTTTCTCAAAACTAATACGTCGGTTAGAACTTCCTTCCTTTTAAAGTCCGCGAGGGGCGACGTTAGAGGATGAAGTTTAAGATGGCATTTTATTTAAGAAATAGAGGGTAATTATGATTTAGCTCATCGTAGTTATATCTCATGAAAGGGGAAAGAAGGGTGTGGTGTACATCACGTTAAAGAACATGTGGGTAGAATGAACTTAGTCTACCTTACCGGTGGGATAAGTTTACCTGTTCTCTTGTAAGATATCATCCAATTTATCCTTTCAAATATCTCTATTTATCCTATAATTTGATCCATAACTTCTTAAATATCAAAATCAATTTATCATTTAATTATACCTTAATCTTACAACATACAAAATTTATCCCAAAAAGTAAATATTACCTAAAGGTTGCATTTCGCAGAGGGATAATACTATTCCAAGATAGAATTTGAGTGAAATAAGTATAAGAAGGTATTTGATTAGTAAGATTATTAATGATTGATACGTTGATTTTATGAGAGAAAAAAGAAAGTTAGCAAATTTTGATATGATAGATTGTAATTATTAGATAATATTTTTTAAATTATATATTAAAAAAATATTAATAAATTTTGATGTTACGATTCTCTTATCCCATGCACCTCACCCCTGGATCCATTCTTATCCCAACATATAACCCCTATTCATCCTCCTATTTCCGTAACAAACGCATGCTTGCTAAGGTTCACTTGTCTGATGGTGGGATTGTAATAAGATGCATGCTAACAGTCAGTTATGCTTGCATGGTCTTAATTTAGAAATCTAGTGGCTACGTTTAGTTGTGGAGTTGTATTTTACAGGGTGCGGGTATAAAAAACTTATAATGTGACTGTGTTGCAATACAAGTATATGGGGGTAGCAAATTAAATTTTTTTATAAGTGATGCTTCCGACATGTGTCTTTATTTTATATAAAAAAATAACATAAATATTAATATATGTTGGGATACACAGTCATTCGAAAAAGTTATTACTATTAAATTAATAATAAAATTATTTTAGATTGATGCAGCTTATAAAGCATCAAAATTATTTTTAGATTTATTTTATATTAATATAAAATTATTTTATGTAAATTTAAAATAAGATTACATCTATTCATTTTGATTTAAAGTGATGGCAGTGATTTTCACGTATAATTAGTTTATATTGATATAAAATAAAATTATATCAATATAAAAATATTTTACACTTATAAATTTTAATTTAAAGTGATGTTAACTTTTTTTTTGAATGAAGTAAGATTATGTGTAACAAAATTTATATGTTTTAATTATTTACATTAAATACTAATTATAAGCTAGAACAACGTTTGCGCAACTCTTTATTGCAAAACACGTAATCTTATTTATATAAATTTTGACTATTTTATATTGGTTAACTTTTAGGAAGCGTTGAGTGTAATGAAGGTAATCGGTAACATGTTTTAAGTAGAGAAAATGAGAATTTTGATATATTTGATTTTTACTTGGTTGTTATGTTAGCAGGATAAAGGGTGAATCGAAAGCGGCAAATGCATTGATGTATAAGTAGAGAAGTGTAGTTTATTTGGTTTATTTCTGTATTACTTTGGTTTCTTTATTATGTTTTACATATACAGAGGTAAATGATGGATTGAATGTGCATGTTGAGTTCACGCGCTTAGGTAAGTAGAGAAGCTGAACTTTTAGTTTTCTTTCTTTGTTTTTTTTTTTTTCCTCTTTGAGGTTAGATTGATATTTACTGCATCATAAACTCCTCATCCATCACTTAATCTACCTCTTATCCCAAACTCAATGAAATCTTCGATGCCAACCTGAGGTCGTTTGGTAGGAGAAATTAAAATAAATATATATGAGAAATAAAAAAATAAAATTAAAATAGAAATTAGATTTTTTATTTAAAATTAGATTAAATACTTGAAAAAAAAGAGCATCATGTCTTGAAATTATTAAAAAAATAATAATAAAATAATCTCACCTTTGAGGTAGAATTGTTAGCACAAATTCCTGACCCCAAGACTTTATGGCATTTTAATTTTGATGCTTACTTTAGCACAAGCTGCGAATACCGTAGTCCTAATTAAGCAAGTCGTGGGACCACATTGATACAAATACTAAATATGAGAAGCGCAAAAGTCAAAGTTATCGCACGCACGACACGCGAATTTCCACTTTACACTACTTGAAATAAAAGCTTTTTAGACGCCCAATAGATACGATTTTGTGGCTGTGGTGGAGATGATTCACTCTCCTGGAAAGTGACATCCTCCGGGTCTCTCATAACGTGGGTTTGGAAGATTAAGGTATAGTTTCATTGATATGTGACGATACTGTAGAAGTAAGCACAAAAAAAATAAAGACGCAATCACACTCACATAAAATACATGGATAATCCAGCAACGAAAAATGCCTAATCTAGGATGTGATTTCAGATCCAAGTCTTTTGATCTTAGCCTCTCAATCGATCACCAATTCTAATCCCAATCCCTCCCTCTTTTTCTTTTTCTTAGGAAATGGATATCACTCCCAATCCCTAATATCACTCACAAGTATATATTTTAAAGATATAAATATAAAAATATATATAATGTGTAATTAAAATTAATCAATTGAAAGTTAGAATCGATCAATTAAAAATAAAAATCAAATAAATTAAAATATATCGATTGGAAATAATTTTTAATCAATTGTAAATTAAAATATGTCGATTAACAATAAAATTATATTATTTTATTTTACTTTGTCAATAGTAAATGATTTTTCATTTTAAATATAATTTTTTATCTATTTGAAGTAATTATTTACTTTAAAATGTAATTTTTTATTTATTAAAAATAATTTTTACCACTAAAAGATTAGAATAGATCCATTAAAATCGCCACTTTCACTCTATTCAGGGCATAAATACGTTACAATATACATTTATGTATCGTTTCTGTGAATCCAAACATGGTGGCCATGCGGTGAACAGCGTAACCATTCCTTCACTCACACACTATACACCCACTCCACGATGCAACCCTCAAATCTAGAAGAACCCGCAATCGATCCCCACCGAAAGGAGACGTATATTTATCTCATCTCTGGGCCCCACCAAACCCAACCCCGCTCCCTCCCACATTGGCGCCCGCAAAAAGATATATATCCGTTTTAACCGCAGTCAACTTCCTCCTCCTCCTCATCTCTCCGGCAGTGTTCACGGTGGTCGCCTTCTCCTCCATGTGCGGCGCCCCCTCCCCGCCATGAGTGGCCCGCAGGCCGCCTCCCTCCGCCGCCACTACGTCGCTCCATCCCCTCCAGCCATGAAGTGAGAGAGCACCACCACACACACCACCCCCCCCCCACCCCCCGGCCCCACCACCTCCGCTTCTCTTTGCCTTCCCTCTTCTTTTTTAGGCTTTGTGCTACTCTGAAGGGGATCTCAAGATCCTGCTTTTCCGGTCCCGTCGTCCCTCCCAAGCGGATGGGGAATTTTCCTCCCTTGAAACCACAGATGGGGAGACTTGTTTCTTCTCGATATCGAGTTCTCTTGCAATCTAAACACGATTAAAGAAAATGTTTTTTGGGTTTTTTTTTTTTTTTTTTGTGTGTCTTGTTTCCTTTTCCTATAGGATGCAGTTCCAACGAACTCGTGTGTTTTGTTTGTTGTTTTTGGTCTGAGAAGGACAAGAAGGATATTTGGAGTACCACTGTCTCTCATTCTCATAAATTTGGCTTCCATCATGGAGCGCGCGGACGAGAATCTCCTCCCATCCGTCTACAAAGAAGTCAGCGAGGCTTTCAGCGCGGGTCCCACCGACCTCGGTTACCTCACGTTCATACGCAACTTCGTGCAGGCGATCTCGTCGCCCGTGGCGGGTGTTCTCGTTCTCCATTACGACCGTCCCAGGGTTCTCGCGATGGGTACCGCTTGCTGGGCCCTCTCTACTGCTGCAGTCGGTGCAAGCCACCATTTCACTCAGGTGGCCTTCTGGAGAGCGGTGAATGGGTTGGGATTGGCCATCGTCATACCGTCGCTCCAATCGTTCATTGCTGATAGCTTTGAGGATGGTGTTAGAGGTAGAGGATTTGGAATGCTGAGCCTTGTTGGTTCCATAGGAGGGATTGGTGGTGGGGTTTTAGCGACGGTTATGGCTGGGAAGGACTTTTGGGGGTTTCCAGGGTGGAGATTTGCTTTCGTCATGATGGCGTCCCTGAGCTTGTTGATTGGCCTGCTTGTTTTCCTTTTTGTCGTGGATCCCGGAAGGGCAACGGTCTACAGCCCAGAACATGATGGGCATCCAGAAAGGTAGGAATAGCTTCCATAACATACCCATATATGTTATTAATTTTCTATCCGATTCTTCTTTATGGAAAGTACAATGGCTGCCTTCGTTTCTCTTGTGTTAAATTATAACGTTGAACGTGAATCGCCGTAATTATGGAGTGAAAAAGGTTACATGTTTGGTTTTTGCTCATGCAGGCAAGTTTCTAGAATAGGGTGGATTCCCTTGTGATTGATTGTTGTCTGGGTTTCCCCAACCGACATTCCATTGCTTCATCTGACTTGCTCCATCAATGCTAGAGCCAAGGATAGAAATGGAGCTCTGGTCCATAAATGACCATAACATCACTGCAGCTCTGCCTGACATCCTACCCTAGCTCACAAGTGTAACGCGATATCAAATTCTTTAGGCCTATTTTACCTAAGGGGTTAGGAAATCGGTGTTAGGTCCTGATGGGCCTCGGATGGTCACCAAAAGATTTGTAAAGACTGTGAGTGTTACGTAGCCACGAGCATCCATCACAAGGAGGAAGTGGTCGAGTCTCCATTGCGATAGGAGGACTCGACCCGACGAACATCAAGCCATCACAAGGGAGACAAGGGGGTTTGGTGACCCAGTTCCACTGCAAGGGGTGTACGCTTGGGGGGAGGACGATACTCCCAACTATACACTATAACTTATGAGATTGCAGGATTTTCTCTCTTACCCCCAACTTGCCTGAGCACTCGTTCGGGGGCCTCTCTTCATTGTTTATAGTGTGGGGGAAGCTTGACTAGCAAGATCTTTCCTGTGATCTTTGGTACATCACTTGTCAGGGTGCCTCTCCGTTGTCAAGTCGTAGGCCTACCTGTGCTGCTGTTAGTGGTTGACGCTAGGTCTCTAGGTGGGTTGGTCCTCCAAACCCGCTTGTATCTAGGCCTCGCTGGGTGTAAGCGGGTTGGATCCCCTGATCTGCCTGTACCCAAGTCTTTTAGGGTTGGACACTTCCTGTCGGGCTTTTTGTGGAATTTTGAGTTCGAAGGCATCTTTTACCCCTCATTAGGAAGTAAATTGGCCCTTTAGATTTTTTAATGTGATGGTAATCCAGAACTTGGTTTCTTTGCTGATTTAAAGATACTCCGCACATATTATTACTAGTCAAGAGTTGGATTTTTTTTTCCTGAATGAGGAGAAGCCAAAAAATGTTAGGAAGTAGGGGACATTATCCCCATATATGAGAATTCAAATTCTTCCACACAGGAAGGGATAGTAGCATTCAATCGTAGATGGGAGGCTCAAACTCCTACCTACAAGCAGGAGAAACAAAAACATTTATGGGACGTTGGGACTCCACTTTTGTTCAGACTTTGTATTGTTGTCTAGCACTCCCAATTATGCACTGTGACCAATTGCATGTACATGGCAAGCACACGCTTGGCTCAATTTCTGGTACATCTTACAAACAAGCAGAGATTTTCCTCCCACCTGCCACTGGTGGGAATCAAGCACCTATTCATCTTTGTTGAGAGGTGGGAATGCTAACCTATTTGGAAATCAGTGCATTGCTGTTTCCCATGTTAAGTGGGGAGAGATGTGAAATTTCTCACTCAATTCCCTCATTGTCTGCAAATAATTTGTGAACTAATTTTCTCCTTTTAGAGATGAAGTCCAAATGCTGAAATTGCACTTCTTTTTCCAGTAAATTTGTTTTATGCTGCTTTATCTCAGCTAGGAATTTTTGGGTTGTCACGTATGGAAATATAATTCATCCTATTAAGCCAATCGTCCTGGTAAAACAATAAGTTATTGAATTACATCCAAAAAGTAATTTATTAGTGGACAGTTGCTGGACAAGTTACCGTCACATTTTGAAGTGAGATGCCTAGCGGGTGTGGTGACTTTGATGTTGTCCTACTTGGTTATATCATACTCTTAACCTGTAGGAGACCATATATATAGCAGATGACTTTGCTAAACCTCTTTTAATTTGATTAAGATCCCAAACTCCAAATTTTAGTGGTTATCCTTGTTACCAAAATATGAGAAAATTATATGTATGAGCAAAATAGGAATATGGACTAGCATAAACGGGAAATTCAGCATTAACTTTTAGCTTCTCTGCGATAATCCAAGATAAGTGTTCCTCACAAGAAGCAAGCTTATTCCAGCAACGTAATTAAAAAAATATATACCATGGGATTTTGTCCTGGAGAGGACACCTCTTGCATTTCGGTCACATCAGACTGCAGATACAATTTGCTTTTCCTAAAAGTTAATATATATTGATAGGAGTGATCTTAATACAGTGTGACTATTTCATTTTTGCCAGGATGAATTTGGTTGCCAAGAGTGCTCTTAGTCCATCTTCCATTTGGGTTGATTCTTGGATTGCCATGAAAACTGTTATAAGAATACCAACATTTCAGGTCATTGTCCTACAAGGAATCGTTGGATCACTGCCTTGGACAGCAATGGTGTTCTTCACAATGTGGTTTGAACTGATAGGTGAGCTGTTATTCTGTTCCAGCTCTCATAATTATAACAATAATTTTTTTTGTTTTGCTTGATTATATCTGTAAACAATCTGACCTAGATTCTGTTGTAGTTCATTTTCATGTCTACCTTAACTGCTTTTATGCAACAGATGCATAGTTTAGTTGACTGAAACTGTCGGTATATCTCCTTTCCAGGGTGATTTCTTTTCAAGGGTCTAGGTAAGGGGACTTATGGCAACAACCAAATTGCTCCAAGTCTAAGTTGAGAGGCAGTAGTTTGGCAGATCTATATGGCTTTACCCCATCGTAACTGTCAACTTGGCAAGTTTAAATTGGGCCATTACAGCCCTCCCCCTTGATTCCATGTCATATTTAGGATTAATGTAATTAATCATCTCAATTATTTTGCAATGTGAAATTTCATGGGTGACTCCTGCAAACTCTGGCCGATTTCCATTGTGTTGTGACTTTTATGTTATATTATTTAGCTGTTTTACACCCCAGTGTCCACATTTTTAACAGCTGTGTAGCTCTGATTCCATTTTACCCAAACTTAATTTCAGCTTGATTCAGGAAAACTGGCTCATTGCATCTACTAATCTAGTGGACCTAAGGAACTGACTCAAAATGTTGAAAGAATAGCCGAGAAGTAATAATTTCTTAATTTTTACATGGCAGGTAGTCATCTGATCCTTTCTAAAAAGAGAGGAAGACTTGCATTACATAGCCCTTATCTAAACTGCTACAATAAATTTGGTTAGGAGATGTTGGTTTTTTGTTGTTTGGGTGTCTTGAGAACACTGAATTGTCTCTGGATTTTTGTTTTCGATCCCTAGGCCTTTAGAACTTGTCCATGCACCAATGTAACGAGAATGCATTTTGGTTGTCTTTATGCTAAAAGAGACAAATGAAAAAACCAAGACATTTTAGTAATCTACTTTATATCTGTGCCACAAGCTGCGAAAGGATCTGAGTTTGTTTTAATTTGATTATAATTTACCATTAATATTCTATGGTTTTCTTGTCTTGTACCATAGTATTAATAATACAGATAGAGAGTTTTTCAAAAAGTTAAAGTCAACATCTATAGTCAGATCTACTATCATACGTCTTCTCTATATGTTTCCCTTCTTTCAATTCCATTAACTGTCAGTGGCAGAAGGAAAAGATTTCTTCAGAACCAACCATACGAGGTGCCTGTCGCCATTGCATGACATGTTGATGGGAGTTCTTGTTGCTCAAAAACTGGAAACATACTCTCATAATTTGTGAAAATTTCTGCAGGCTTTGACCATAACAGCACCGCTGCTCTCCTCAGCCTTCTTGCCATCGGTTGTGCTTTAGGATCCTTTCTAGGAGGCTTCATCGCGGATCGATTATCCTACATGTATCCTCATTCGGGCCGCATTATGTGTGCGCAGTTCAGTGCATTCATGGGCATTCCATTTTCATGGTTCCTTCTCATAGTCATCCCACAAAACGTTCAGCAATGGGACGTCTATGCCATCACCCTCTTCCTTATGGGTCTGACCATCAGCTGGTGTTCTACCTGTGCAAACAACCCAATCTTCGCCGAGGTTGTCCCTTCAATGCACAGGACCATGATATATGCATTTGACCGTGCTTTCGAGGGATCATTCTCTGCCTTCGCGGCGCCTGCTGTTGGAATGCTCTCGGAGAAGATTTATGGCTACAATATGAATTCCACAAGTTCCAAGGCTGGCTCTTCTCGTGATGCTTATGCTCTATCCAGGGGATTGTTCTCCATGATGGCAGTTCCATTTGGCCTCTGCTGTCTGTTCTATAGCCTTCTCTATGCCAATTATAAGCGGGACCGTGAAAACGTGAAGATCGCAAGTGGGAAGCGTCTGGAGCTAACATAGATCCATTCAAACACTCAACCAGTAAGATTTATAGGTCAGACACCACCAGATTATTTGGAATTCCCTGCAATAAACACGAATTTCAGGCGTAGTTGTTACTGTATCTGGTAATAGAAGTAGGAATATTTTCTTAAAATTCCATGTCGGTCCACTCTCAGAGAAGAATATTTTCCTCTTGTACGTGTCTATGTCAGAGCTGTTGATAATTGACATGCTTAACGCAACATTCTTTGAAAGATTGCTTGTTGGATGTATCAAAGGAATAGAAGGTGATTTGTTGAGCGACCAGAAAAATCATCTATCAATAGAGATCCTACCTGTTGCTTAGGGAGATATACATAAGAAGACTTACAAAGGAGTCAACGAAGAAACAACAAAGAAATAGAAAAACAGAAAGGTTCTCATTTGTTTCTTTTCATTCAAATGTATCCCTTTAAGTTTGGAGTATAGATATTTTTCATTCTTAGCTTAGAGCAAATAAACTCCGAACAACAATGTAGAAAGGCTTTGAAAAAAATGTCTGTTGATTGTTGAGCTGAAGCATGTGAATTAGTGGATGGAGCATAGTACCTAATTAATCCGTTGGGTAGATCTGCTCACAAGCAGATTTGTATCATTCTTTTGGGAACAACTTATTTCCAGTTTGAGTCCCGACTCATTTGGAGAATAAGTTTGCAGGCTTTTTGTCCCCTCCATCCAAGATGAGTGTGATCATGTTTTTTTTGAAGTAACCATAGAGGTCAATGGATGAGATGTACCTATAGCACAATCTTGAGAACATAGGCATAGGTGGGCAACTTCTCTCAAGATAGCAACTGTTGCAAGGTCCTCCTCTATTCTATGACCACAACCAACACCACGTTTGATATCCTTGAGTTTTACAGAAGAACCCATGCATAGGGGAATGGGTGCTTATGGTGGGCAAATGCCCCAAAAAGTCACGGGAGATATGTTTGACGTCATGCATACTCGCATAGTTTGATGAGGTCAATAAAAGAGAAATTTATCAACATCAAGATCGAAGGTAATTGGGCTTTAAAGCATCAAGAATGGGAGCTATGAGCCACAAATGTGTGAAAACATAATTAGCAAAGATTGTCGAAAGTAAGATAGTGTTATGACTTCGGCATCAAACATCGTTTAAGACGTCTGGGAGTTGGTCCAGACGTCTGGTCAGACGTCTGGAAGCTTTCCAAGATGTTTGGAAATTAATTTTTTCGACGTACAGTTTCGTGTCTGCACGCATGCGCACGCAGACTGAATCGTCGCCCTCTTTTCTTCTCCTTCTTTCCTCCCTGCAGGCATAGCCTTCTTTCCCTCTCTCTCCCCACGGTGCCTTCAAATACTCCCCCTCTCTCCTCTCCCTCACCATCACTCCATCGCCTTCTTCTTCTTCTTCTTCCTGTTAGCGTGAGAATGAGCGGGCGAGGGTAGCAGCTGCTGCCGTGTGTGTGCAGGGAGGAGGGGTTGCAGCGAAAGGGAGGGAGTTAGAGCGCGAGGGTGCGAGCTCGCCGGAGCAGCCAGGGCCGGCCGGCTGGCGCGCAGCGGGAGCGTGGAGCTGTGGAGGTGCTGCTGCAGCTCAGGCAGCAGGTGAGCTCGGCGCGACACGACCGTGCGCAGCAGGCGAAGGGCGAGGAAGTCCTGATTCTGGGAAAATTTCCCAGAATCAGACGTCTGAACCTACGTCCAGACGACACAGGAGACATCTGGAGGAAGATCCAGACGTCTGAAAGGTCTCTTTCGGGAAGGCGCAAGGGCATGCCCTCCCACACAGATCGGACGTCTGGGCACAGCACCAGACTACAGAGAGGGTCTCCAGACGTCCGGAGTGATAGTCGAACGTCTGGAACTAAGTCCAGACGGTTCAACGGGATTCTGGACGTTTGAAGAACCACGCAGAAAGAAGGACCTCGTTCTGTTGCGGCTTTGGAGGTTGCGGAGGCGCACGAGCTTGCCGATCACGCCCCCAGTACTCTTGGTTTTGCGGGTAGAGTGACTCCCTCTAATTGTTTATCAATAATTATGCACTTGTGAGATAATTAATAGATTCTAAGGTATGGCATGAATCCTAGGACTGGAAAACTAGATTGAATGATAGATTCTAGGATATGGCATGAATCATAGGACTGGAAAACTAGATTGAATGATAGATCCTAGGGTGTGGCATGAATCCTAGGAACAGAAACACCAAAACAAATGTCGTGAATATATAAATTGCAGTCTTGAAAAAGTAGAAAGAAAAATGATAACTGCCTGTAATTGGATAACAGTTGCTTGTTTATGAATGGATAATTACTATTGAGAACAAGGGTTATATGAATATAACGCTGAAATGATGAAACCTAAATTTGCTGAGTTAAAGAAAAATGAACATGAACCTTACGGGGAATTAGGAGTAGAGCTCCTGAGAAGTGAATGGAATGGAATTTGGGAAGTGAGCTGGCCCTTGAGTACGGAGTACCAGGGAGAGCAACTGTCTCCCTGTTTAGTGCAAAGCGGAGCTAGCCGCCAGAGGGACCCGGGGTTAGGTCTGGCCACTTTGTATCGACTTTTGGCCCTCGTGTATACAGTACCAGGGAGAGCTACTAGTGTAGGAAGAGCACTAGCTACCCCACGGGCCTCGCGGTTTTGCTAGCCTTCCTACACCGACTTGTTAGTCCCACTGGGCAAACGAGGGTATTCAGGCGAGGGTGCACGGACTGTGAAGGGGCAAGACCCCTGTTTAGTTACTATGGAGGGGCTGGACCACTGTTACTGAGAGGGCTCTGCCCTATACTGGTTCCGTGTTGTGCTTTGGGGCGCACCCGTTAACGGAAACGACTGACCGCGTGCAAGTGCGAGGTAGCTACCCGTGCGTTTATCGCGCGTGCCGTAGTCACCATTACGTCTGTCAGTGACCTTGGGGTGATTGACTGAGGGTAGGACCACCACGAGGGACTCTCCCGGCCAGGAGAGCACCATGTGCTACTTCTACTCTTCGGAAAAGATTGCGATCAAGATCGTTCCCACGAGGAACATTCGAGATCAAGAAAAAGATCTGAGGAATAATCAAAGAATGAGTAAATGGGAAAATAAAGAAAGCGATTAAAAATAACAGCTACTTGTCTACCTTACTGTTTTTTTTAGCTTTTGGTTGCCACTCTACTCAGCGTTTCGCTGACGTGTCACCTTTGTCACCTTTTTAGGATCAGGTGTTGAGCAGCCAGAGCCGACGGCTGCAGAGGGAGTTGGGCCTAGTAGAGTCCAGTAGTTTTACTTGTGTAGTACCTACTGTACTCTTTTATTGTAAGCATCATGTTTATGTACCTATTTATTTCTCTACTATTGTGGTGGTGTGTACTGTAGTAGTTCTTTTCCTTACTGATGTACTTTTGTTACTGCTAGTTATATACATGGTGAATGCGGTTTATTTTACTGCTCTTTTGGTTACTTTCTCGTTGAACGACTGAATCTTGGAATCACTCGAATCGGTCCGATTTTCGTGTCTCGTAGGGATTCAGGAATTGAATCGTAACAGATAGTGTCCAAGCAAGGTTGCCAATTGTCGGATAGTGCCTTTGGCAAGTCCCTAATGGTCAAGCAACAAGAGAGAGGGTGGTGGATGACACTGCAAGGCTTTGAGAAAGAGGTGTAACATAGATAAGACTAATATTGACGAGGTCGGGGTGACACAACCAGTTGGGTAGCAAAGGGTGGTGGCAACATCGACAGTGAAGGGGAAGCAACGTCAACCAAAAGTCGGATTTGTAACAGCTGATTCCAAGGACAAAAACAAAAAAAGGAGAAATAAAAAAGGAAAAGATATGAAAAATAAAACCAAAGATAAGTGGATGTTAGCCGCGGAAAGTTTAAGGTCACCTTGCTTTGATATTATATTGAGAAATTGATAAAATCATTGGTCAATAAAAACACCGTACGCATCTTTACGTAAAAGGACAAACGGAAAAAAAAAAAAATCATAGAAGTGCCTATGAAGAAATAGTAAAGAAATAAAAAAAGTACATGAACTCTCGTTTATGTTTTTTTTGTTCTACCATGTGCTGTCAGAGGATTTTTCTCCACATGCATGGTGTGTTTACCTCCAAATTAAAATTGCAATCTTATAAAGAAACTTTTCGTCGTTGATGCTAATACAAAGCAATTTGATTCTAACTTGTTGGTTTAAATACTTTTATTAGCCGTCGTTGCGGTAATTTCTGTGATTTTGCATAAAAGAACAGCTACCGTGCTGAATTGTACTCCATGCCCAATCGCCAATGTGAAATCCTATCTAAACTCCAAATGCTACTGTTACATTTTCTAGGTGAGATTTTAGCTCTCATCACCTCGATAATCCTAGCAATAAGGGTGAGAGTATTTGGTTCTGGATTTTGGCTGGATTCCAAAAGTGAATTTGATTGTCTTGTACCTAACACTAACTTTTCAAGAAACACTAATTCCTTTTTCCTGTTAGTGATAGATGTTTTAAGATAAAAATAATGAGAATCATCTGCATGTTACAAGCCTCTAGAAAATAACTATATGATGAAGATATAACAAAATGAAGGAATGTAGGGTAAGAGTATCTGTCATATATAGTAGCCAACTTTCAACCATTTCTAGGGAACTACGTGTAGTAGGAGAACCTTCAATCACTATACATAGAAAATCACGAAAAAGACAACCCCAACATTAGTAGATCCTCAACCATATAGATCCTTAGTGCTACAGATGCATATATGCACTGTGACCATAGATTCTTCTTCCAACCATAGCGACAACTTGCCTTTCATGGAGGTCTCTCAATTGGGCTCCAACTAGATTGAAGGCTTGTTGCCTTTATCACACATGTAGTTGTACGTACGTGTAATCCCTGCATTGATGTTAACGTGTCAACAGTCGAGAGCATGAGTTCTTGCGGTACGTAGTAGTAACCTTGTAGGGATGCAAGTGGATGGATACGGATGTAGATGTAAGTGATTTCATCCGCTCTATAACATGAATGCAGATATAAAAATGGATATTACAGGGATGTGAAAAAGTAAATAATCACAACCTATAATTGCAGATATGGATATAAAATAAATTTATATATATAATTTGGATATAAATTTATGCAGATACAGAAATGGATTATCCTACAAATATTGTATGTCTCTTAATTATTTAAAAAATTTAAAAAATCTAGCTACTAATTAATAAACCATAATATTAAATGAAAACATGAAAAATCAAATTTAAAGACAACCAAATAATAAAAAATTAGCAAACCTAGCTTACTGTTACATGAGAAAGAAAGGCGGAGACTAAAGTTGATGCCTTGCGGTTGCAGGAGGAAGGGAGGCATAAGAGGTTGGGAGAGAGGGTTTTAGTAAACGTTACACGATTTATGTATGACACTCTATTACTTAAAACATTTATATATGTATACATATATTACGTAGAAAAAGACTTTTGAAAGATCAGATATCTGAATTAAACGTCATGCATCCATATCCACTAAAATCCAAAATTAGACATCTGTATGCATATCCGAGAAAATTTGACTTTTAATTTTCATTTCTGCATCTGTATCCACCAATTTTACGAAATTAACATCCATATCTTCTTTAAAATGGATGTTGCACCCGTAGCCCCTTGTCTACTCATGCACAATACTAGTGATCCGAGAATATTGCCATGGTATGGTGAAATGAATAATCTGCATGTATTAACACCCCTTCCGCACTCAATCAAAACCGAAACTTGTCACCGTTGCATGTCTCTCCACCATTATTACACACCATCCTAATACCATCCTGATATTATACATCACTCCTCCTTGGCGCTAGTGCTTTAAGCACGTCACACTGGCATCATGAGCACCTGTGATACATGCAAGTCCGTCATCTTTCTTCTCACTACACTTTCAACGGGACTTGCTATAGAACAACAAAACATCCATCCCACTCATGTCCAACCTCCCCTTCTCCATGCCCCGACCTATACATGCGAATGGGTGTAGCTCATTTCCTAACCTATGAATTTGCTCACAAACCACATAAAAGAATCTTCTTATTCCATCCAGCAAGTACCGGCCGGATTGTGTACCCTGATTTTACCAATGGATAAATCTCTCATGGGAAGGGTGCTCATTTGCACCATCTGAAACATTTAGATAGAACATAACAGCAGTCTCCACACCAACGATAGTGCTTTACGTGAGAATAGTACTGCTACCAGTGTTCTTGGTGATTCGAATATTTCATGCAGTAAATGAACTCCTTGCAGTTAGTTGTTCCTAAAGTTTGGGAGAGTTCCCCTTCTCCCCCCCCCCCCCCCCCCGGTCATGCGTCTGCTCATGGAGTTGAGCATCCTGTAAGTGGCACCTCGTGCCGTTAAAAACTTGAGTAAAATTGCCCATTTATTCAAAAGAGAACATTTTTTAAAAAGGAAACAACAGTCAGCAGTGAAAGCGACAAAATGATCGCTGGTACTACACGCCATCTTTGATGCTCCTCATGCACAAAAAATGCAACACGCATGGTCTTGCTCCTTTGAACCTATGGAGGCTACTGCACTTTTTTCAACCAGTAAGCAGTTTCGAGGGCGGAAATTTTATGCTGCATTGTGCAACAGACCAGAATGCTGTTGATTACCAAAACTCCAACCAGAAGGGAACATAAAGTTACATTGGCAAAAACTTCTAAATGGGAACATTGTTTCTTTCTACTATTTGGCGTGCCCATCAGAGTTGTCGCTAAACTAGCTACCTTACACAGTGGTCATTACACAAAGTTTGGGGTCATCGGTGAACCGGGAAAGAGGGAGGGGCAGAGGGATGAGGGGTGTGCTCACAGACAAGGAAATAGCATTGTAATGATGATACAAAGAACAAGGTTCAAGGAACTTGTTTGTGAAGCGTGAGACAATACAAATGAGCTCGCCTCAATCCTCCTTCAAACTCTTCTCGCTGTTCGATTTGCCGAGCTCCCACGGTGGGAGACAGCCTTTCAAAGGTGAACATAGAAGGAGAGATGAAGACTTCTGCCGCGTGGAGATGGATGATAAGCAGCTGAAACCGCTCCTCAACCGACGCTTCTCTCCTTCTGGGAAATCCGGTTCATGACGAACAGCAGATACCTGAAGAGCCTCTGGAAGAAGGCAATTGCATAATGATCCTGGCAAAACAAACTGATTAATCTAACCAACTTTTCCATACTAGGATGGGCATGGGAACAGAAGTTGCACTACATGAAAAAACCCATATTACAAATGGAAACTATTGCATTGTGGGTATTGAGTATATTCTAGCATCAAGATTCACATACAAATTGGGATACAGACAAAATGTAAGGATTTGAAAATTTAATTGTATTAATTACGATATAATAATCATAAGGAGATGCAGAAATTTTTAATCTCATACTAAAAATGAACGAATCTCTTAGCAGGTATAAAAGATTTTTACCTCTTATGACTTATGTAGCAAAGAGTAAGAGGTGGAGCTGAGGACTACGCACACAAACGCGTACACCTCATCCCATCCTGGCTCGAACTTGAGTGAGAATAAATTTGAAATTTAAAACTTTAACTCTTTTACTACGGATTTTTAATCTCACGATTTTAACCAGGATTGGTCGATCCAATAGTGAAATTGGTCAACCAATTGTTTTAGTCAATCAATTTGTTTGGTCGACCAAAAAGTTAAGTTTGATCGATCAATTTACTTTGATCGATTAATTATTTTATTTTTATAAAATGAGAATTTCCTTAAACGTCTGATCGTAAACTCTATATAAGAGTCATAAGGGGGCTCTCATTTGATACACAACAAGAGCAGAAAAACTCTCTCCACTCTCTCATTCTTCTCTTTTTCCTGGTGTATTCATTCGACATGAGATTGGTAGAAAAATCTTCAATCACTTTTGTCAATATTGCACAAGGAGATTGAGAAATCCATAAAAAATTTTTGATTAATCAAACCATTAAATTGGTAGATCAATCAAGAATTTAATTGGAAATCAAGTTGCCTCGACTTTGTTCTCTTGAGATAATTTTCGAAGACATCGAAGATCGGAGTACGTCAAATCTTAAAGGTGGATCGTCGTATCCTGGGAGGAATTCCTCAAATCCCGACGCACCGGTATTGTGGGGGACGATACATTCTCTAAAGGAAATCCTTAATAGGCGCTTCAATCGAAGTAATCTCTAATTTTTCTTCGTTTTGTTTATTTGTGCTATTACATGTTATTCTTTATTTCATTGTAGATCTTACAAAATCATATTTGACTTACTTGATTTAATATTTTTTATCTATATGAAAACGTTAGAAATGCATATATTTTTATTTATTTATTTTCTATATGCATTTATTTCAACAATCTTAGAGAAGATATCATTTAGATCTAAAATATTTAAGATGTCGAAAATGACTTTTAAATCACATGTAAATTTATCTGATATGCCCGAGAAATTTGGTGAGCAAAATTTCAAGTGTTGGTAATGCACAAGGATTTAGTTGACCACCATTTGTTTAATCTTGGCATTAGAAACCGAATGCACAAATTTGGATAAGGAAAATCCACTCTTGAAGGCCAAAAGGGGATAGATGTGTAAAATGAACGCAACCGCATTTGTCGTGGTTGTATCTTATTGGCTTTATCTAATGTGTTGTTTGATGTATACAACACATCCACATCCACTGCAAAGGACTATAGAAGGAGTTGGACAAGAAGTATAATACCAAATGTCTTAGTATTGAAAAATACACTGTCGCAAAATTCCTTAAGTTCCAAATGACCGAATATAAATCAATATCAGAGCAGACACGAATTTCTATTATTGCAAGGCTGCAAGTACTTCTTTTAATTCATCAAAAACTCTCTATAAGAATAAAAGTGGAACACCTATTTCACAACTAAGATATTCACAGATTATAGGAAGCTTGATGTATTTGACTAACTGTACTAGACCAGATATTTCTTTTTCCATGTCTAAGTTGAGTAAATACGCAAGCTATCCTGACCATATTTATTTGGATGCCTTAGATCGAGTACTTAAGTACTTAAAGGGAACTGTTTCCCTTAATTTACATTATGGTAAATATCCTTTAGTTTTAGAATAATATAGTGATGCAAGATGGATCGATCAAATGGAGGATTCCGAGAGTAATGGGGTTACAGGATATGTCTTTACCTTTGGAGGTGATGCAGTCTCCTGGCAATTTGCAAAACAAACCATTTTAGCTCGATCTACCTTTGAGGCTGAGCTATTGAACGCTACTAGAATTGAGATTGAATGGCTAAAAGGACTTCTTACAAAAATCCTTATAGTAGGTAAGCCAATTCCTACGATATCTTTGCATTATGATAACATAACTGCTATAGCAAAGATTGAGAGTTCAAAGTTCAATCAGGAGACAATGAAACATATCCAAATTAAACTTAAGTCTGTAAGAAATTTAATGTTTCAAGGAGTGATTGCTGTGAAATTTATAGGATCCAAGGATAACACAGCAGATCTATTTACTAACAGATTTGATAGATCTTTAGTCTTTAAGTCTAGGCTTGGGATGAGACTGAGATCCATTGGGAGTTCAGCTGTAGTAGCAACCCAACCTAACTGAGTGGAGATCCCATAAAGTAGGTTCAATGTGATAACAACAAGGTGTATGGGGAACTGATTGGCACTCATTGTTAGATGTTTTTGCATCTGAGTCCAATCCCTGAAGCCTGAGTGCCTTAAGTTACAAATTTAGGAAAAGCAAAGACTCTGAATGAGTTCAAGCTTTTATGGTAGGATGTGAGCAGTGTATCCTTGGAGAACGCCACCTATGTGAGTGTTACTGTGGGCCGCAGGTAAGGGAATAGGATCTTCCGATTATACTCATGAAATAGGATATGGTGCATGACCCTTAAGAGTACCAACCCTGAAGATTATCACCAAGAATTTCATTCTGTTGTCACCACTATACACCCCACATCAAAGGTCTAGAATTCAAGACTCACTTTATTCCTATGGTGGTGAAGGTGGATAACTCAGGTAAGGGTTCAAACCGAAAGATACCTTGTTGAAAGTAGTGGTAGCTGATGAATTTATCGTTGAATTTCAACAATAAATTTGTGAGGAATTGTTGAATTTGAGGGTCTAATTGCATCAATTGGGATGCAATTATTATATGATGACGTGGGAATTCATGTTGAAATTAGTAAGATTTAAAAGAGGTTTTTAGTCTCATACTAGAAATGGACAAACCTTTTGATGGATGTAAAAGATTTCTACCTCTCATGACTTATATAGCAAAGAGTGAGAGGTGAGGTCGGGGACCATGCACACGCGTGCCATACCCCACTCCGGCTCGGGTTCAGGTGAGAATCAATTTTGAACTTGGAACTTTGACTCTTTTACTACAGATTTTTAATCTCACGATTTTGACCAAGATTGGTCGGTCAAATAGTTAAATTAGTCAACCAATTGTTTTGGTCGATCAATGAATTAATTTTGGTTGATTAATTGGTTTGGTTGACCAAAAAGCTAAGTTTGATCAATCAATTTAGTTTGGTCAATCAATGGACTTAATTGATCGATTGATTGCCGTATTTCCATAAAACAGAAATTTCCTTAAACGTCTGGTCATTAACTCTTTATAAGGATCATGAGAGAGCTCTCATTTGACATACAAAGAGCAGAAAAGTTCTCTCCACTCTCTCTCGTTCTTATCTCTCTTTCTTGGTCTGTACATTCGATGTGAGATTGGTAGAAATATTTCCAATCACTTTTGTCGATCTTGCACAAGAAGATTGAAAGATCCACGAGAAGTTTTTTGTTGATCAAATCATTAAATTGGTAGATCAATTGGGAATATGATTGGAAATCAAATTACCTCAACTTCGTTTTCCTAAGCTGGTTTTTGAGGACATCCAAGATCGGAGTGCGTTGAATCTTGGAGGTGGATCTTCATATCTTGGAAAGAGTTTGTCAGATCCCGACGAACCGGTATTATGAAAGGTGATACATTCTCTAAGAGAAATCCTTAATAGACACTTCGATTAGAGTAATCTCTAACATTTCTTCGTTTTGTTTATTTGTGCTATTGTATGTTACTTGTTCTTTATTTTATTCTAAATCTTACCAGATCATATTTGACTTAATTTAATATTTTTGATCTATGTGAAAACGTTATTTTTTTTTATTTCCTATATATATTTATTTCAACACAAAGAAGACAAATTTCACAGTGAAGGCATGCCAATGAAGGCATTCCTTATATAAGCTATAACTGATCTTCCCTTTCTTCAAAAACTCAACACCTATAGTATTACCTTTCTTCCAATTTAATTGAACTTTATTTTTTTGGAACTTTTCTCCTTTTTACTTCTCAGAGGAGTGGAGTGACTAGCATTTCCCAGTATGTCAGCTACACTTTCCTTCCTTGTCTCCAAGTAGCTTTATAAGAATGGTCTAGTGAGCTTCTAAATGTTGCAACGTTTCATCCTTTTCTTGATATCAAATGATCTTTCCTTGCAACCTTTCATCTCTTACCTCGATTTCGTTACCTTTTCCCTACATTAGGTGGCATCAGCTTTTCATGTTTTTTGCCACCATATAGACTTATCTTTGATTCAGTTGGGGAATTGGATCGACCTAGCAAAGATCATACTTGAATAGACTCCTCCTTCCAACACTCCTTTAAGCTTCCTTAACCCCAATCCTTCGTATAAAGGTTCAATATCCCACTTCACACCTTTGCACTGGCACTTCTCGCTAGACATCCATACCACCTTAAACTAGTCTCCTTCATTTTACTCTTTATTGGTGTGCCACTAACCTTTTCTCTAATAACCTAATTTCAAATCTGATACCATCTTGTGTGGTCACACATCTACCTCAACATCTTCATTTATACTACAAATCCTATGACATCTACCTTTCCAGGCCAACATTTACACTAGCACATTACAAGTCTCATTGCTACTTCATTACAGCTCGACTTATATAGCAATCTTCTTGTCAAATACCGTGAATGACAAGATATTCTCTGTTGTGCCTTTTGACTAATCAACATTAACATTGTGAATGACATCAAATCAACTCTTCATCTTATAAAAAACAATTAGCATAAGTCCCAACAAACCCTCCTATTACAGTATTAGTTTAATAGTTTACTTAGAGCCTAGTTACCTTTGGATTGAATTTGTTAGAAAATTAATTATTTAAATTTATATTTCTAGTAGGACTCTTTATATAATTTTTCATTCCCACGTCTTTATATAAGAGAGGCTAAGGTTATATTTTCTAATAAGATAGTCCATTTTCTCTAACATGGTATCGGAGTAGGAGCGGTCCTAAAGAATTCCTCAAACCACTAACCCTCTCTCCTATGTGTGGCTTTCTCTGCATACCTCCTCTCCTTGCGTGTAAACACATGCATTGCTATTGCTTCTTGTGCGCACTGTACAATCTCTTCATGCCTACAATGTGAATGTGCACGAACTCTCTCTAGTCTACGTGCTTTCATTGTGCGTGATCAGCCTTCTCTGTGTGCAACAAGGTTCTACGCACAATCCACGCGCATGCTGCATAGCCTTTGCACGCATTAGCACGTGTGACTTCTCTCTTTCGCTTGCACTGGTGCATGATCTGCATCGACTCTATGTGTACAACTGTGCGTACTTATGCATCAACACGACACCCACATCGGCACCACGTGCAATCTATGCTAAACCCATGCGCATCTATGCGCCTTCTACTGTGTACGTGCACACACACTTGCGCATCACACGTGCTACTCCATGCACCTTCTCGTGCAATCTCTTCTTGTGTGCACAACCTATGTGCATCTCTGTGCCTTCTTGTGTAGGGTTGCATGATCAACTTCGTTGATCATGATGTCAGCTTCGAGATTGACTTCCGTTGCTGCTGAGGCAAGACGTTGGCCTCTACTACTCCATGGTTGCAACCCCTTATGCTTCTCTAGACCAAGGTGTTGGGACTTAGGATCCAACATCTGGCTTCTCGGCTGAAGTTGATAGCTGGTGGGGACTTTGAGTAAGACTCTCCCACCTCTACTACTACATGCTTTGGAACGTTTCCCTATATGTGGTCGCTAGTACTACTATGGCCATTGTATGTGTGATCACTATTACTACATGACCATTGTGTGTAAGGGCACTAATTTTGCTTTAGTCCTACATCTGTAATCTTTGGCCATTACGGTCATTGTGTTCTGCTACGACTCAACTACAACGTATAGTACTCTACGATGACAACTACTTTTGCTATAGTTTGCACTACTATTTGCTCCTCCGGATGTCTACATTAGAGGGGAGTTCTTGTTTTGTTGTGCCTTCTACAAGTTGGACATTAGGGGGTGTTAATTTAGGAAGGTATTTCAGGATAACTTAAATTAGGCAAAAGTTGTTTTATCTCTATCTATTTTATAAAGATTTAATTTGAATTGATCATGATTGATGTGATTGAGTTTATTTCTATATTTAGTAGGATTAGGATTGGGATTGCTATTGTAATCTCCTCTTTATATAAAGAGAGGTTAGGGTCTTCTCTTTTTATTAATTCTCATTCTAATAAATGTTTATTCTAGAATTCTCCAACATGACATCAGTGCAACGATCTAGACCAATGTTCGATACCCACTTGTCTCCCCTTCCTTTTCTTTCTTCCACTACAAGAAAACAAAAAAGACATCCCTTCAACAAGGGTCCACCAACCCTCTTCTCCATGGGTAACCCCTCTGGGGACCTCCTCCTCCCTCATCTCTCAATAGAGGTCTTGATAGACCACTCCTCACTGTAGCACCCTAGGCAATGGTTAAGGAACCACACCAACACTACCTCTGGTGACTAGGGTTTCGATGAAGGGGTCCCTACGCGTTGCCCAGCCCTGTGCTTCACACCAATGGCTGAGCATCACCACCATCTTCCCTATTGTGTTGCTTCGAGGGCTCCCTCCGATCCAGATTGTCACCCAAGCCATTGTAGCAACACCCTAGGATGTTACCTCCAACCAACAAGGGTTCGACAACCCTTCCCTTAGTCGAGCAACACTTCGACAATGATGCTAAGGTCGAAACACTACCTACCTATTCGTTTTAGATTGGATCTGGTTCTTCATCTTGCCACTAGAGGCTCTATAGCCACTCTTTTCTAATCCAATTTGCTGAATCCGAATCCCTAGGCCACCGTCTCGGATTTGGTGACCTTAGGTGGTTGACCCTTACACAAGTTTTGCTTGCGCACATGATTTAAATTTGATTTATCCACCCTCTGTGTGCATGTGCACGCTTATGGGCATGAAAACATGTATTCGTGACTATCCACTGATTACTACTGTACGTGAGATCACATACTTTTGCCTGACTAATTCCTATTCTCATGGAGGACATTGACTCTACTATTACTACTAAGGCCAAGATCTTTCCCTTTGTGCTAGTTAAGGGGACGACTATCAAGTTGTTCAAGTCATCGAACTATGTTCTTTAGTCACGCGTGATTCACATATTTGTTGGAGGATAGGAGAAGTTACACATACTAATGGATAGGGCACTTGAACCCAAAGAGATTGTCAAGTACAAGAAGTGGGAGAAGGATGACTATTTGGTTATGAACTGGTTGATAAACAACATCGACCCTACTATTGTCTCCACTATGTTATATAAGAAGATAACAAAGGAGATATGGGAGACTCTAGAGAAGAGGTAATCTCTGCAGATGAGCAACTCCAATCATGCAAACATTCGTTGGCATATATGGAATACCAATCAAGGTGACATGCCCGTAATTGCATATTTCACTACTTTAAAGGATTTGTTTGAGGAGCTAACTATATTTCAACCTACCTGTTGTAAGAAACAAGCTACCAAGCATGCAGAGTGGCAAACCAACCATTTTCTGGATGTCGTAGCACCACAGTACTAGTCAGCCAAAGACAAGATTCTATCTTTCAACTCGAAGCCTGATTTAGAGAGAGTATGCGTCCGACTCTAAAAGATAGACGTTGATACACCACTTGCTACTCTTGTTATTGTGCCTGACACCTCTGCTCTCATTGCCTCTAAAGGGAGAGGTAGGTGTTCTAGCAGCCATGGACAAGACCCTCGCATCTACTCTCTTTGCATTCATTGCAAGAGAATAAATTATGCTTTTGCTAAGTGTTGAGACAGGTTTGGCAAGCCCACTTGGGCAAATCAAACTTCTATTGTCAAGTCTCTTATTACTAAGACTATGACAGAGCAGTCTTCTCTACCATTTACTATACATGAGTTGGATTGACTAAGATTATTGAGGAGCGAGCCCTTCTCCCCTATTGCTACAGTTGTCACAACTCTGGTTACCAATATTATTGTTACCACTTCTGATCGAATCAGTGCATCTGGAGCATCCAATCCTACTACCATCCATCATGGTGATGGTGATGATTGGTGGGGGATCTAAGCAAGGGTCCTTGCCTCTCACTCCTAAGTGCCTACCTACTTAACTACTATTGCTACTTGGTCCACATCTACTACTACTACTACTACTGTTGCTGCTACAACCTACTATTGTCTACTAATGTCACTACCACTGCTACAACTATACTAGAATCTTTTATTGTTTGTTACTGCTGCTACTTCTATCATAGCATCTAGTACTACCACTATTGCTGCCTATCTACTACAGATGTTACTTTTTCTACAGTCGCCACCTGCTCGTCTGGTCTACTACCTACTTCTTCGAATGTTTACATTGGGGGAGAGTTCACTTTTGTTTCTTATAACAAGTTGGACGTTGCACGCTCCAACCTTGGGGAGAGTGTTAAGAGTATTAGTTTAATTAGAATCTAATTATTTTAGAATTGAGTTTGTTAGAGAATTAGTTATGTAATTTTATAGTTCTAGGACTTTTTATGTAATTTTTCATTCTTACCTCTCTATAGAAGAGAAGCTAGGGTAACATTTTACAATAAGATAGCTTATTTTCTCCAATACCCCCAACAAGAAGGCCCCTTCATAACCCCTACCCACCACCCCCACTCTCCCATCCCTAACCCTGCAAGTGTTTGTGGTGGAGCACCTAGCGTAACTGATATCAAGAGAAGCACCACTTGAAAACCAGATACATAAAACCAGATATCTAAGAAATGGCCACATTAATAAAGTTCCTAAATATTGCTTTTCTAAGCATTAGATGGTAAACTAATAACAATAAGTGATAGATTAATTTTTTAGATCATCTTGGAGATAATCTTTCTCAACACTCAGCATCACGGGTCTGTTAGTGAGATAATATGGTGAGAGATACGCACGCAAGTACACATGGAATTCACATCTTGTAGGAATATGTCTGTCAAGAATCGGCATGATCTAGAGCGTGGAGACTCCCCGTACACAGGACAAACAGCCTGTCAGGGTGGCTGTCCACACGAGGAGCGGGAGAGCAGCGGATGGCTGCTCTGACTTTGGTTGGCAGCAGTTCAGCCGATCCTGATAGGGACCAGTCTGACTGCTAGGAGTTGGCTGCTGGAGATGGCCTGCAGGATGAAGAACAAGCCGGTCTGCAGTGGCCGGCTGCCAGCAGGATGGCCTCCTGCCTCCTGTTGGTGGCTGGCTGCTGTAGAAGAAGAGAGAGAGGAGAGAAGCACTTGATTGATTGGAAATATTATTCTTTGCTCAAAGGAAAAATACATGGGAAGATCCTCTTTTATAGAGAGAACATATCCCTACAAACTTGGAAACAAAATCCCTCGATTAACTCTCCTAAAAACAGTAAACTCAATCACTTAAAAACTATCGAAAACCCATATACTAAAAATAGAAACTTGCTCCCTGAGGGAGCCACAAAACTTTGACCTAACTCTAAGGTGGCCGGTGGCCCTGAGGCCCTTTCTCCTGCTGCCATGTGGCAGTGTCCACGTGGCCTGATCTCATCCGTTCCAACAGTATAAATCAAAAAAATCTTGCAGGGGGGCACGCACGCATAATGATGCTGAAAGAATGCACGAGTGAACCAAGTTCCTCCACTTGACTTTTTTAGATATACAACTAAATACAAGAGTAACTTTCGCCTTAAAATTTAGGTTTTTCTTTTTAATCAAAGGATGGCTACCGAAAATCACTAGTTATTGACATTCTGTTACACCAAAATA
This sequence comes from Thalassia testudinum, assembly GCA_037157565.1. Taxonomy (NCBI): domain Eukaryota; kingdom Viridiplantae; phylum Streptophyta; class Magnoliopsida; order Alismatales; family Hydrocharitaceae; genus Thalassia; species Thalassia testudinum. The sequence goes on along the minus strand of JAZHRO010000073.1, from coordinate 172,610,350 downwards.
ACAACAAAAATACTTCACCTTCAATACCTTTTCTGTAACATGTGGAGATGGCATGTAAACCTTAACCTAAATTAGACATGATAAATATTATTCCAGATTAAGGCAGCTAATGTTCTGTTAAGCAAACAAGCCAAGTCATGTTTCCCGATAGGGTTAATCTTTGGCATTTTTTGAAAGTTCCTTTCCATTTTATTTATTTGGATTTTTATTTTGTTATTTTACTTGGACTTGTTGGAATGTTAGATGTCTTTAAATTCCACTATCTAAATAGGCTAGGCCTATTTATCCTGCAAGTCACACAAGGAATTGAGATGTCACAAGTCTTCAGTGGCAACAATCGAGTGCCCATGAGAAAACAAAACGTGTAGAAGTAGGTGGCCACTATAGAGGCATATCCAGAAGCACCATTCCTTCGAAACTTCACCCACTTCAGAGGATCAAGTAGTGGATATATCTACCAAGTCTTTGTCAAATTCCCACTCCCAATCTAGCCCACACATGATGAAGATGAGCATGTTAAACATAGATGTCCTAGCTTTCAAGTAAGTGTTGACAACATTGACATGTTTACATCTGTTTATTTATTTCTTCAAGTTCTTGATTCTAATTTTTCTGATAATCCTCTAGATATCGAAAATTACAATTTCAACAGTCGTTTGAGATCTCTCAACAGAAATAATTACAATACTGGACATATTTGTGAACTTCAGTGATAAAAATATATGCACAAAAAGCCTCTACACAAGACCAATAATGGTTAGCAATGTTATAATGACTAATCTGGGAAGATATGAAGAATCATAGGGTAAAGACGAACAAGAAGCAATCAATGGAATTCAGGGAAAAAAAAAAGTCAAACCATAAGTATTTTAAATGAAGCAAATTAAACATAGCGGACAATGTATAATACTAGCCAATTCATCAAATGTACTGTACTTTAAAAGCAACAAAATCACTTACCAATCCTGGCAAGGCGATTCACCCATTTTGGTATTGGGTTTCCAGTCAACTTATAACAAACGTCTTTGCAGAAATGGTTGCAATTCTTCACAATCAAATGATATGTATCCCCATTGTAGTTTACTGACTGGAACTCCATGAATTCACGGACCTGGATGGGATCCAAGCATGTTGTGCCCATGAATATTGACTTCCTAAACTTGAATCCAGGACACTGTCGAGGCTCCACCTCAAACACTCCACTAGTTGGATAGTCATGTGCTCCGAATGCATACTCCACCCCATGAACTGAAATTTTCATAATGATTGTTATAGCCCCGAAAATTATGATCCTAGATCAATACAAATAAGTACTTTATAATTGTTTTTGAAAGGAAGTACTTTATGAATTACATAGATACAGTACAGCTGACTTTAGCAATAACAAATGAATAGGATAATATAAGGTTATCCACTCAAAAAAATAACAGACTGAGCTTTAAAGGTTCCAAGAGAATAAAGCTTCGTGGTAATTATGTCAAATGGAGAATTGTATGACAGAATGATTTAATCAATGATTTTCAGTTAGAAAGGCAATCAATGCTGTGTTGAATTTGTTGCAAACTAAAACAAGTATATATGTTTTAGCATCATGGAACTTAAGATTTTGTAAAAATAGCTTCTCCATGTAAAAGCTGATAGAAATACAAAAGAATTTACAATAATAGTTTCTCACAAGACAAGTAAACTACAAGATGATTTTCCCAGAAAAACAGCCTTGGGCAATTTTTTCTTATTTTCTTTTGAAAATGAGAAGCAGTCATGGTTTTTTTTTGAAGAACAGAACTCTTGGATTTCTTGATTGTTTTTCCTCAAAAATATCAAGATTGCCCCTTTATAAGGACATATTCTAAGTAACTTGATTTCACATTGAATACATTTTTTACCAGAAAAATCTAGTCTACTTGTAAAGGCATCTTTATATTTATAATTACATGACTCAAACAATGAATATATCTTAATGCCAGAATACATTTTTAATACCAAAGGAAAACTGGTCATCTTCAAGTACTTGTTTGTACGGATCTAGTTTAATGAGAAAAGATGCTTAGAAGTTAAGAAGCCAATATATAATCAAATTATCATCCTAAACACAGGACCACTGTTTCTAGCATCTCAAAAGCCCAATCCATATAGCTCTAAGTCATCCTTTTTTGTGAAAGGTTATCTCTTTATGTATTTCTCTGCTATTTATGCATTTGGAGTTAAGAGTTCAGACTTATTTGTATAATTGGTGTTCTGTGAAGGTATTTCTATGAGGAATTAGAATGGCAGCACAGATACCATGTACGCAAAATTTGGGAAGGGCCTGAATTTGGTTTTGGTTTGGAGTTTTCCCCTGTTCATTTTGCCTCTAGACCACAATGTGCTTGCCAGCCAATAGTCAATTGGGGTGGACAAAAGACACAAGAACCACTCAAGGCTCTAGATGAGGTACACCAACACCCCTCCTGCTGAACATTTGATCTGGTTCAATTCCCCCATAAGAACTAGTCCATTTGGTCCAGTTCACACCTTGCCTTGCCAAATGGATTTTAGAATTCATGGGGCATAAGAGCCCCCTACATCTCCTTTCTTTTGCTGTCCTCCCTCTCCATTAACCATTAATCTGCATCCTTTCCTTGTTATAAGAGTTCATCCTATCCAGTCCCTCTCTAGATTTCACTCCCTTTAATAAATCTTGCAAATGACGAGAAAAAAACCAAACACCTGCCAACCTGACCAGCAACGGGCTGCCAACTCGCCAAAGAATATAGGGATTTTTACATACATGCTCATGTAAACTTTGAAAAAGACATACTCATGCCTATTTCATATATACATATATACTTTTTGTATTGACATATATGCTCTCATAACTTATTGAGTTGTATACCTTTAAGAAAAAATTAGACTAAAAATTGAAGGTTTTTTCAAAAAAGACCCCCTAAGTTTCTTATCTTTTTCCCAAAATAACCCCTCCACCTCCCATTCCTTGTCTTCTCCCCCCTTGTGTAGTCACGGCCACAATAGCAACAACGTGGGAGGGGCAGCTGGAGGAGGCAGGAGGAGCAAAGGTGGTTGTGGTGGTGGGGAGGGGGAGAGTGGGCTTAGGAAGGGGAGCCAGAGGAGAGGGGGGTGCAAGGGGGAGGAAAGGAGGGCAGAGGAGGAGGTGCAGCCTTGTAGGGGAAGAGGGGGCAGAGGAGGAAGAGGACAAGAGGGGGATGAGAGGAGGAGATGGGGAGGATAGGTGGATGAGGAGGGCAAGAAAGAGGAAAGGAGGTGAAAGGTTTGTTGGTGAAAGAGAAAAAACTAAAATGACGTATATAAAAGTCTCTTTATTTTTTTAGTCTTCAAAGTTTATAAAAGCATATGAGCAAGCAAAAGAATATTTCTAGAGGTATATGCGTATATATAAAATAGGCAGAGTTACATACGTCTTATCCAAAGTTTATAAGACATATATGTGCAAACCCGAAGAATATATAGTCCCTTCTTTGCTGCTAGTTTCAACTATTGATTTGTTCTATTCAAGTATAATTGGTTTAAGTCCATATCAAATAATCAGATCTACTTGCATTTTCTTATTCAAAACCAATCCATCAAACCAGAACCCATTGCATTTTTTTGGTAAAAGAACTCCAAGTTTCCAACTCCCTGAAAATTGGCCATAACCAGCCTAAAAATTTCATTTATGTAGGCATCCTTCCTAAGGGAGATGATTTCATGGGTAGCGTTGAGTGTTATCATATTTGAAACTCACGGAAGTGAGTTAAGAGTTGAGGATTGTTACTTGTCAACTTGGGCCTATGTACTTTGAGTGGTTTCCTTGGATTCACTATACCCAAGGTTCGAAATGCCGATTTCGACGCCGTGCCGATAAAATTGTAGGTATGCATTTCGTGGGCATGTCTAAGGCATGCCGTGGAAATGCTCATTTTTCGATGGCAGATTTCGATGATTTCGACGGCCCAAAAAAATGACATTTCGAGGCACGCCAAGGACATGCCGGTGCAATGCCAACAGAAAAATTTGAAAGACAACTAAATTTTAACCTGAATCAACGTGTGTGTTGTGTGTGTGTGTGTGATTTCCCCTGTCCAGCCAATTCAAATTTCCCTTGTCCAGCTAGTCGATTCCCTCCACGCCAATTCAAATTCCCTCCCCCCGCTGCCCCTTCCCTCCCAGACCACCCCTCTAGACCAGCTTCCTACTCAGCCTTTTCAAATTTCCCGCCGCTCCCACTCCCAACACCGCTCAGCCACCGTCGGCATGCAGACGTTTTGTCGGTAACTGTCGGCATGCCGGCGAAATCCTCGGCATGCCGACGGTTTCCCTGCAAATCGACACTATATTTGTGTCAATATGCCCTCCCTCCAAAAATCCCCTTACCGATTGCATGCCACTGTCGGCATTTAAATCACAGACTATACCCAAGCCGAACTTGCTAGTTGTCCTAAATACTATCTGACCCTACAAGTTCCCTTTAATGGAAGGAATTGGCAATCCAAGAGTTCCATCCATCACTATTATTAGGAGTAAGAGACAGGATCAAGTTGCAATAAGGACATTACAAACTTAAGTAGGAGGCATTATAATACCTCAACAATATAACCATATTGCAACTCATAAAACTGAGTTGTTAAATGAAAGAGTTGAAGATTAATACTCATCAACTTCGGTTTAAGCATTTTAAGTGGTTGCTTTAAATCCATTAAGCTCAAATCCAACAAGTTGATAAAGGCTACTATTTTTTAATTAGACATTATATTTTTCCCAAGTTGTTACATCAAGGTCCATGAAGAAGAGGACAAAGAGCAAAAAAAGTGGTGGCTATTGAAACAGAAACACACAATAATAACAATATCAATAACACATGGGAACAAGATCTACCGGAGGGAGAAAACCACGGAAGTGAGAGACCTAGACCTCCTGTCACAACAGAGGCTAAGGATTTTCTTTACTAAAGAATGAAAAGTGGTGGGGGCAGTACATATATAGCACACAAGGTTAAACGGATCTGCCTCAAGATTCGAATATCTGTTTATTATAACTCAATAGTGGCTCTTTTCTGCATGAATCTTGTTAGAATAAAGTGATGCCAGTGAGGGCAAAAAGACTTACAGCAACTAACCAGCAAACAACAACAATCAGTTGGAGGAGGGATGCCAATAGCACTGCAAAAACAGATTGCTATAGCAATGGCAATGTTGTAAAAGTCGGTGGTCATTATTCAAGTGGCCAAGTCACTAGCTGAGTATACGGTATGTAGGGGGAGTAGTCAAGAAGTACCGAATCAGATATTTTTTCAATAGTTTAAATACATATATTCGTAGAATATATTAATAAGATGTATTTACTTATACAACTCAAGATTTCAACAAGTAAAATATACTATCATGTAAAGATTAATCATTTTGAAGTTCAAGGTAATGAAAATAAACTACAATTCAAATGAAATAAATGACATAAGCTCAAAGTTTCTAATCGTTATAACTTGTAAATGGGTCAGGTTGGGACTCAATAATAGACCCGCATATAGAACTTGACTTTATAGTGGGCTGATTAGGTCGATTACTTGGCTGAATAGTTAGGTCGGCTGATTGTCGGCTTGCATGTGGGCATTTTGGTCGGTGGGGGGGGGCCAACTAGCATTACTTGATGGAGTAGTTGGCCTGCTCAAGCAATTTTTACAACACTAGGCGGTGGTGGTGAAGACGTTAAAAAGGTAAAGGTGATAATAGGAGAGGAGGGATCATGACAACTTTTTGGCACTTCGGCAGGACGAGTTGAATGGATCTAAACTTGAGGTGGGTGAAATGGGATATCTTGCCATTTTGATAACTGCATCATACATTCTTTGAGCAAGAATTTCATAATGAATAATTGATCATAGCATGCAATGTAATTAATAATAGCAAGTGCAAAAGCTGGGATCTTGCGATGGCCTGATGTAAAGAATCCAATTGCAACAAGAATATCCTATTACCAACACCCTAATAGAACTGGTTACTTCATGTCAAAATAAGATTCCATAGTCAGCAGTTACTGATTGACACTGACCTAGAGGAGATTTCTTTTCAAGGTTTCTGTGTAATTAACTACACGAAAATGCATGAACTCAAAACTTAGTTCTACAACAAAAGCAAAGTGTCTTTTTTTTTTTTTTTGAAAAGGATAAAGGACGGCTACTAAAGGTCAGTAGCAATGCGAGTCGAGTAATAATTAGAAACTAGAAATCTCCTAGAAGCTGCTAAATCACATTGAATTTAAGTAACAACATCCTTTCATCAGGTTGTCAGAAGGACCCATATCAAGCAAGATGCTACAAAAATGACTAGATATGCATTCAAGAAAAGCAAGGCAACACATCTAAAAAATGAATACAAAAAAGGAAAGATATCCTGTTCTTATAGCCATGCATTTCTTCATGGATATGCATGTCTTGATAACCCCAACCGAAGTGACAACAAATAACTAATAAGCACAATTCACGAGTAGAACGTGCAGGCATTTACAAGTTCGTACACAAACAATACAAGCACCCACCCATCAACAAGCATGAAAACACAACCATTTATTGGCTTCAAGTTCATATGCAGGAAAAAAAAAAGTGATTGGCTTAAATCATCTCAGGTGCGTGCATCTAGCACCCGATCCGAAGCATGGATTTGGCCAAAGGAAAAATGCTTTTCTTGGGTGCTTAGCTGCACACCTAGTGTGCCTTTAATTCACTGCCTTACATCCTTGTGGATAATTTCCGGTCCACTGGGTAAGTTGGGAAGAAGAAGCAAATTAGTTTATTCTCAAACCCTACCTCTCTTTATGTTAAGAGAGAGGTGGGACAATTACAACACAACTCCAAGAAAGAAAAGAAGAGTACAAAAAATACCCTTACATAGAAATAAAATATAGATAGACCAAGGGATATAACACTCTCCCTCAAGCTAGAGCATAGATGTCAATCATGCTTAGCTTGGAACAATAGACATCAAAGCTAGATCTAGTCAAAGGCTTGGTAAATATATCTGCTATCTGGTCATCAGAAGATACCGAAGTTGTGTAGAGCAGCCCTCTCTGGATAATATCTCTAGTGTAGTGACAGTCAACCTCCACATGTTTCGTGCGCTCATAAAATATAGGATTGTTAGCTATATAGGTAGTCGCTCGATTATCGCACCTCATCTCCATGACCTCATCTATCTCAATATGTAAGTTAGCCAGGAGAAATCGAATCCACATTATCTTAGCTGCAGTTTGGGCCATCGCCCTATACTCTGACTCTGCACTAGACCTGAAGACTGTCGCTTGCTTGTTGCTCTTCCAAGTTATGAGATTGCCAGCTACATAAGTGCAAAAACCTGTAGTGGATTTTCGACCAAGGTGACACCCAGCATAATTTGCATCTGAATAGCCCACATTGTAATGGATGTCCCTCTGGTGAATAGAAGACCCTACCCAGGGGTCTTCTTGAGATATCTAAGGACCATCATCGTTGCATCCCAATGTTGTCTAGTGGGCTTAGTCATAAACTAACTTAGTCTGCCAACTGCAAAAGATATGCCTGGTCTAGTGATGGTGAGCTATAAAAGCTTCCCTACAAGTTGTTTGTATGGCCTACTATCAACTGACTCAGCCTCAATGTCAAAAAATGTGCCTTAGGATCTATGGATATATTTGTTGGCTTGGCTCCCAGCATACCAACCTCCTATAATAAATCTAGAGCATACTTCCTCTGGGACAAAACAATGTCACTTTTGCTGCGGGTCACCTCTATTCCAAAAAAGTATCTCAACGGACCCAGATCCTTTATCACGAACTACTTAGCTAGGCATCTCGTGATCTCAGCTATCCTTTCATAATCATCTCCTGTGACAATCAAGTCATCCACATAAACCAAAAGAACAGTAATACCATTACTTGTCTTCGTGACAAAGAGTAGTCTGCAGACGACCTTTGAAACCCAACAGACTCAACCACCTGGGACAACTTCTGGAACCAGGCACGGGAACTCTGCTTGAGGCCATAAATGGCCTTCTGCAATCTGCATACACACTCCCCTTGAACCCCATAACCAGGAGGCTACTGCATGTAAACCTCCCCCTATAAATCCCCATAGAGAGGCATTCTTTACATCAAGCTGGTGAAGATGTTAATCTCGCTGAATTGCCACTGAAATCAGAATCCTAATCTTAGACAGCCGAGCCACCAGTAAGAAAGTATCAAAGAAGTCTACCCCATATGTTTAGGTATACCCTTCGGCAACACGTTGGGCCTTGTAGCGTGCAACTGACCCATCTAGATTGTACTTGATTGCAAACACCCATCTACAGCCAACTACTATAGCACCATCTAGTAAAGGTGTATGCTCCCAAGTACCTCATGCAGTAAGACCAGTCATCTCATCCTCCATGGCCTGATGTCATTTCGGATCAAGAATAGCCTGCTAGTAGGTGGCAGGGATAGATATGGTAGAAAGAGCACGGCAGAAGCTCTCCAAAGCAAACCCAAGGCCATCAGTAGCCAAACTACCTGCAACATGGTATCTAGACTCACAGGTGTGGGGTGCCTTCCTAATGGCAATACGAAGGACAATATCATTTGCGTGATCCTCCTGTACTGATTCTGGGGTAGGAACATCCATATTTAGACCTGTAGTATCACCACTAGATCATGTATCATAAGTACGCAAACTATTTGTGGTCACCGAAACTGGAGAGGGTGATGTTTGTGCAGCTGGCATCTGAAAAGTAGTGTGCAGGCGTCTGTAGGTAACAGTAGGCTCAGAAAACCTCATGAGTCTAGTAGCAGTGGTCGAAAGAGTAGAAACAAATAACTCCTCCAAGGGATCAGGAGGTATAGGCATGGGGGCCTCTGTAACCTCAGGAGATAGACTCCAAGCAGCTATATAAAAGTATGGAATGAACTCATGAAAGGTGACATCAACACTTATATAATGCTTACCAGTAATAGGGTCCAAGCATCTATATCCTTTCTGAATCCGTGAGTATCCTAAAAACACAAACTTAACTACCCGAGTTGCAAGCTTGTCTTGTCCTGGAGTAGGCGAACAAAAGCAGTGCAACCAAACACAAGTGGTGGCACGTAAAACAGTTCTCGCTCAGGATACAATGTGCCGAGGAATATACTCATGAAGTACTGAATTAAGCATTCTATTGATTAAATAACACGTTGTAAGAATTGCATCACCCCAATATAATAGAGGTACACCGTGATGAATCAACAAAGTATGTACCACATCCAAAAGGTCTCGATACTTCCTCTCAACCACCCCATTCTGCTGAGAGATATGGGCATAGGTAGTCTGGTGCACTATCCCATGCGACCTGTAAAATGCAGATAGCCTGATGGTACATAGCTCTAGTGCATTATCAGATCTGATTACCTTAACAACAGCTGAATACTGAAGCTTAATCTCTACCATGAAATGCTCAATGACAAAGCCAACATCTAATTTGTTCTTCAACAAGAATACCCATGATAAACAAGAAAAATCATTCCCAACAACTAAATAATAACGGTGACCCTACCTATCTGATATCCTACTTAGCCCCCACACATCCATATGCAATAGCTCAAACAAGGCCGCTAACCCAGAACGGGTACTCATCGGATAGAAGGTACGATGATGCTTGCCCATCTGGCATGCATCATAGCATATCCGAGTCACAGGAGATATATGTAGAATGACCCATCTGAAGCTGTCAAGGGGAAGATGCCCAAGTCGTAGATGCCACTGAAATGCGCTCCCAGCAGCAAATAATACATCTCGACATGCAAAGGCAAGTGAAGTCTGAAAAAGATGATAAACTCCACCTTCGACATTTCCACCGCCAATTGCCTTCCCTATCAATTTATCTTGAATGATGCATCCCACGTCATCAAAGATAGCATGACAATTAAGCTCCTTGATAATCGTACTCACTAAGAATAAACTCATAGGAAAGCCTGGTACATAAGAAACATTAGACAACCTCAAGATAAGATTACCGGTACCTCCCCCTAACCTTCTATCCTAGAGTGCCAACCATCTGCTACTTGCACTATCCTACCTGCAGGTACAGATCTGAGATGGGTAAAACAATCCCGATCTCCATTGAGATGCCATGAAGCCCTTGAATCAACAAGCCACTTAGTACTAACCCGATTCCTATCGTATGCAATAGAACCCAACTCAGCTCCTTGAAGCCCATCATGATAGCTACAACCATGGAGTAATCTCTCATACTAACTCTGGGTAATGGTTACTATTTTATTTGCCAACCTCTGTGTGGTAGAGGTGCTTGAACTAATATCAAAGGGAGACATACCAATCTCGTAAAGACTATAGATTCACCAAGGAGCAAACTTCTAAATCATTGAATCAGGGTAGATCAACCAATGTGATGGAGAGACAACAATCTTCATACCACCATCACAGGTGATCACACCGGGTCAGACCCTGCTACTGACAGTGGCGACACCCAGGCAGACCAAAGGCAATGGTAGCCGGTCAGGCCAGAAGTAGCGACAATGCCTTGGTCAGACCAACAAATGGCGGTGCAATGCCCCATTCAAAGCTGTAGGAGGGGCATCGGCTCAGAGGCTGGTCAGAGGGTCGACAGCCGATCAGCAATTGGCCTTAGAGGCCAGCGAAAGGAGGGGCAGTGCTGGGCGACAACCCCCTTGGGGCGAAGGTTGGATGACAGTCTTAAGGGGCGACGGGGACTACCCTGTTGGGCGGAGGTTAGGCACCCCCCCTTTAAGCGGCGACGATTAGGTTCGACCAGCCCCCTGCAACGCATGTAGCAGCAATCGCCGGCGAGCACTACCCCACCGCCTCCTCTTCTCCGTCGGGCGGTGGCGGTGACACTCGGAGAAGTGGCAAGTCTGCGGAGGGTGCCTACTAGGCCTATGGTTAGGGTGGAGGTCTACGAGGCTTATTTCGATAGGGTATCTAGGGTGTCGATCTAAGATTGCTGTTCTGATACCAAGTTGGGAAGAAGAAGCAAATCAGTTTATTCTCAAACCCTACCTCTCTTTATATTAAAAGTGTTCGGGCAATTACAACAACTCCAATAAAGAAAAGAAGAGTATAAAAAATACCCTTACATAGAAATAAAACATAAATAGACCAAGGGATAAAACAGGGTATTTAAGAGGTTTCAGTCTAACGTATTGCATCTCTAAGGAGGTAAATGGTTTATATTTATCAGTGATAATGTAGTTGATTTTGCATCATCATCATCCACAGAAAGCATTGAATCATAGGTGCAGAATTAGACTTCATGTCTTTGAAATTGTGAACTGCTCTTCGCGAATTAGCCAATGTGACCATGTCATCAACATAGAAAATGAGGATGATTGCAGATCCTTTGCCATTGTAAACAAAAGAACATTGTCAATAACAGTTTTCTTAATGCTATAGGCATGATCAACTTCTTGGAAGCCACTGAACCAGAATCTTCAGACATACTTGACGTCCATCGAATATAACAATTGTTTCTACTTGAGAGCAAGAATCATGATCAGATACACAAGGGTAATACTGACAAATGGATAAAAGCATCAACATAGTATAATTCCTTCCCAGGAAGAAACTTTTTGGCAAGTAGATGAGGCCCTAAATCTCTCAATGAAACCATTAACATTGACCGACTTTAAGCCTGTGAGGTCCAATCTCTCCTAAATAGAGACTTGGTGTGTAGTGCTAAAGGATTTACATGGAGTACAATTATATCAACCATTCTCTGCACCTTTTGACCAACAATTTATCACATATGGCAAGGCATTATTCTTTCCAGCAGTGACCTTGGGGATACAGGCAAGCAACTTGAATGGAAACTTCTAGAGTATACTTAATGGGAAATTGATATGCGAAGTCAATCTGATAACAATCTTATGGCAATAGAGTTTGCTTCTTGCATGGATGATGGTGTCTCTATATGCCTTGTGACATTCTTCATCCCTCCAATGCTTCCCAAAAGACTCAAGTTCTGTGTAATTGATCAAACATGCAAATGGAAGCCTGAATAATTCAAAATAAGAAAAGTATAGATATAACGAAATAAAAACAAATGCTTCTGCTATAGAACTTCTCCCAGAAACACGACTGAGAACTTTTACCAGATTGGCAGATTCTCCTTCATGTAAAAAGTTATTATTGAATTACTCCTCGGAAAGGAAAAAAAAAATGTCATTACTAAATCTGTTATAGTTAATAATGCCATACATATCTAGAATCTACCTTTATCGTGATAAGAAAGGGGGAAGCTTAGAGAAGTTTGACATGGCTCACAAATTCCTTTTTACAGTTTCCGAGAATTTCTTGATTTCATGAAGATATATGCAAGGCCAAGTGTGCCCTTTGTGTTATTCATAGGCACATTAATGGTTGCATATGCTGGTAGATAAAATTACTTAACACGCTAGGCGCAAGTGCATTATCTAGGCAATATTTCAGCCAAATGAACATAAATGAAAAATCAATATTTGTTAGCTGCATAATTTTCATCCTTTGTGTCATAGAGAATGATGTATCAACAAATGATACTGCTACAGCCACAGACTGAAGTGCTCTCAACACAATTACCTATAAGTATTCTGCAGTGCAACCAATAAACTAAATGTGGCATGGGAACTAGCAATTAGTATGCCAAATCTTGCAAAAGATATTCAAATGGAATGTACCAAAACAAATCCACAAAAAAATTGTTTGAGCAAAATAAGCCTAAGAAATTTCAATGTGCACATACAAAAGCATGCATGCTTTCTTAATAAGAACCTAATGAAACAATAAGAGGATCCATATACTAAAGCATGCGAAGAATCCATAGCCTCATTGGAGCTGAAGTAGGTAAGTGCATATAAACAAAAAGAAATGCCAAGAAACAAACCAGATTCTCCTCTTATGCTATGAGGGAAATCCAACAAAGTTAGCATGTACATCAATTTATATATTTTCACTTCAAAAAATGATCTAGTCAATAAGCAAATAATTATTACCTTCTACTCCAGAATGGAAGACACCAATTCCTGCCCAATATGTATAGCCATTAATAGGTGTCAGATCATACACATTGAGATAAACAGGTGCATTGCCTGGTGTATGGCCTGCTGATCGTACTTTAGGGAACATGCAGAATCGGGTGGCAGATCTCTCCCTCGTCCGATGAGGCACAAAGCAATTCCATTTCTTCTTCATACCAGACTTCATATCTCCTAACTCTCTCATGGAAGAACAGTCAATTGTCTAGAAAAAGCCTCCTTCCTTCATCATTAGAACAAAACAAACAAAATGAGGTCTTCTCTTCCAATTCAGAAAGCAAGATAACCAAACAGCAACAGCATTACATGTGTTCATCATAAACATAGCAAACCAATGTTATCATTTGTCAGAGGAATCTCAAGTCAGCAAAAAAAACAATGATAAGATACAGATTTCCCTGAAAAAAGATAATTTTTTTGTAAACAAAATGCCATGGAAAAAACACATTATTTTCGTGATTGAGAATTTCCTTGATAGAATTTGAATTCAGGAAAAATAGCCCAACACCTCCCCAAGCAACAATGGTTTTTGGGATCTAAAAGTATACAACAAAAAATCAGATTTTTATAGTCGTGTTAGCGGGATAAGGAAACAAAATTATACCAAGTTCCGAGGAGGAAGGAAAAATCATAAAATTAGCTTACATTTCGTTTCCAAATGGCATTACACAGAAGAAACTGACCAATACATCCCCAACAGCAAGGAAAAGACAGCATTTTTCCAGAAACGTGGGAACCAACAAATCCACAAGCCAAAACACAAGCAGATGAAATCACACCCCATTCATGCAAAAACCAAAAGGGCACAGAACAAAACACAAACCAAAGCACCATTGGCAAACATTCGAGAGGCCCACTTACCCCTTGGGGGAGTAAAGCACCTCAGATGCCGGAACTTGGAGAAAAGCCGTAACTTGACGCCCCCATTGCACCTCCACAGAAGAAACAGAAGAAGGGCACAGGCCCAACAAAAAGAAACAAAGAAAGAAAATCACCACCTTGTGGCGCAAAGATTGGATTTCGCAATCAACACACGCGAGAAAAGAGAGGGATTTTGCAGGAATGGCGAAAATCTACCGAGAGATTTGGGGTTGGAAAGGAGAAGGCATTGCTCTCTCCCTCTCCTCTCTCCCTCCTCCCTCCCTCTCTCTCTGTCTATCTGTCTTTCCCCTCTCCGTTCTTCACATGAGAGCTTTAACTTTTATTTCCCCGCCTCCCACCCCTTCCCTCCCATCCCCCGAGAGAGTAAAAAAAAACTGACAACCTTTTCTTTTCGAAAGCTCTTCCTCTGCCTCTTATAATATTCCTTTTCCTGATTTAATTAATGGACGACTCCTTTTTCAGGTGAATGAGATAAAAAGGCGGAAATCGTTTCTTTGTTACTGTGGGGGGTAAATTGCATTCATGTCCAACTTGTTATCATATTTCAGGCCTAAGTTTATTTCTTGTCATCTTTTGGTTATCTTGCATACATATCCCTTCTGCTTTCTTTTCCTTTTTTTAAAAAAAAATTGAAAATTTCATTTTATGGAGTGGGGTAAATGATCCCAAACCCCAAATGAAAAAGAGTTGAAGCAACAATATAAATCCCTTTAGAATCTGACAATTACATCATCCACTAAAAATGTAACTTTTACAAGAATATTTAAGTAACACGTAGCTGGAATGTAGTTGCAAGAGAGAATGAAAATGATACTTGCTGTAGTTAATGTCATTGGACTGAGCTCTCAAAAATCTATGAAAATCTAACAACAATTATATTCAAGATAGGAAGTTGGAACTTGACAACCAAGTATAATCAAATGATGGAGACTACTATTTTTTTCTATAGGAGAGATTTATATTCGAATCATCATTCCTATATTATCTGTAGAGGATGACCAATTACTCTCCACCTTACCCAATGGAATCCTAGGTGATTAGAAGAGGAAAAAAAGAAGTTGAAACCTTGTGGAACTTTCCATTCATCAATATATTTGTGGAAAGGATGAAGTGACCATTAGATTTAATTTAATGTTTAAGTCTCTTATTAAAAACAAAAGAGTAAATCAAATTAGAATTCAAATAGGATTTTGAATTTTCAAATGTGTAAATAGCCCCAAAGTATTCCAAACCTCTAGATAGGTGCTTCCAAATATGATTTTAAATTTTTTGAAATGTACAATATAGTCCTACACCCCATATTAAACCTTTGACAAAGAGAGGTTAGATTTACCCAAAGGAGTCCTCTCTTCGTTATTAGTATTGTAATTTTGGTCTTTTTTTTTATATTTGGGATATTTGTATACTTAACATGTTATTTAACTCACCTCCTACTTACATCGGGTTAAGTGAATTTAATCCATGGTAAAATTATTTCATATTCTCTATAAAATAACTTTAATCCATCAAAACATTCAAACAGATTAACTTACCTATTACATTATTTATTCCACTTATTCAACTTATTTCTCTTACCAAATAAAATATTAAAAATCTAGTTAAATTTCGTTCAATAGACAAGGCTTATTTGTACCATAAGACTAATGTAATTCTTAAGTCTTAAAATTTTAAAATATAATAATAACTTGAATTAGGTCCAATATAAAAAATATTTAAGGTACAAAAAATTTCACTCAATAACTTATCCCTACCAAAAACAAGGGTGTAAACCCGACCCTTTGTCTTATTTTGGCCCCCATCTAAAGGGCTCATATCCCATGGGTGAGGGTGGGAATGATTGGATGGGAATGAGAGTCATTTTCTATGGTAACACAATTACGTAAGATATCTTGGAGAAGGCGAAGAAATCATTATGCTAAGAATAAAGGGATGGATCATGCTTAGCTTACTAAATTATAATATAAAAAAAATGTCATACCACTTAATTTAAATATTTATTATAGTAATAAAAATATAAAAAATTGGGGTGAGAGAGTACCAAGAAATCTCTCGCCAAGCTTTTTTTTTTTTATAGCAATCCAATTTTATTCATTTATTTAATAATAGTTATAAATTTTCAAGTTACAAAAGAGTACTCAATGTTACATTTTAATAAATATTTTCCACCAACACACTGCAATCATTAAAAGTGACATCATTTCTAGTTCTTCACACAGCCCACAAAACTACAGTCATTATTTCCCATAGCTTGTCCTTCATGAAGAGCATCCGTAAAGTCTCCCAATCTGGAAATGAAGATGAGTAGAATCTGTGTCATACCTCATTTATCACAAGACATGTACTAATAGGTGCATGGCATCGTCTTCTTCAAAGCCACACAGAGGGCAAAGCATCCTACTTGCACCAAAAACTCTCCGCCTAAGAGCCTCTGTAATCAAACCTCCACGTCCGACCAGCCATAGGAAGATCTGAATCTTTAACAGTATCTTTAACTTCCACAAATGAACATAGACACACTCATGGTCACTCCCAACATGCATTCCAAAAAGAAGCTCATAGGCGCTACTTGGGGCATATACCCCCTTCCTCCAAATAAAAGCATCCTCCCCCTCCCTTGGCTTAAACGCAGCCAACGCTTGGCACATGGTCCCTTCTTCCCCTCCTGCTCTAATAATGAGATTGCCTTTCATGGAAGGTATATCCCACATCTCCTCCTGCTATGTTAGCTAGCTTAAGTTGTGTTTCAAAAATGTGCGTTGTAGTACAGTTGATTAAAGCGTAACTAACAATAAAAATTTGTTTTATTTGAATTATCAGAAAAATCCGAGGTCGTCTCTAGGAATAAGAAATGTGCAAATTGTAGAATTCGCCCTACTATGAGGGGGTGACGTAATAAATTGCAGAATATAATATAAACAATCTTACAAAAAATCAATCACACAATGTATACAATAATTTTTAGGTGGAAACCCAAACCAGGTGAAAACTACCACCTAACCCTCTCGAGTTAGGATTTTCTGATCAACCAAGTTAATCAAATTCATTAAACGAATCACTTAAACGAAGGTGATTCAGCCTCAATTACAACCATGCTACAAGTGCGGGGGTAGCGTTCCTCAACCCCTTCTCTTCACGAGAAGGATTTTGTCCCACGAAGGAGACGGGAATTCGCAAAGCGAATACCCAACCAAATAACAAAGTAAAATAACAAATATAGTCCTATAGAGCCAACAAAGATTTAAACCTAGCTTCTATAGGAATTAGGAAACTCCCCTTTGCAAGGAGTGCGTCGTATTGATGACGCGGGTGCGTGAGCCACGTGACAGCGCAACGTTGCTCTCATGAACTACGGCGGGTGAGCGGGTGCGCAAAGGCTTGATGCTCTCAAGATGTAGAACTTGAGCTTGGAGAGCAAGAGATTCTTTTTGGACACAAAAGAGTGGAAATGCTTGTTCTTGGTGTGTCTAGGTGTCTCTAGTGTGTATATGTGTGCAAGAGGTTCTTCTCTATTTATAGAGGCCTTAGGAAAGCTTTAGAAGGCTTTGGAAAGTTTCCATAGCCGTTAGGAGCCAAGCCCAAGAGAATCAAGCCGAAATCAGGAACAATCATTGCACTGACAGGGTTATCAGACGTCTGATCCTGGCATCAGACGTCTGGAAGATCACTTTAAGACGTTTGGGAACAACATCAGACGTCTGATTTTAGGTGGGTTTCTTCCTGACTTGAATCAGATCTAAACAGGGTTCTAGTACAAGTCCATCAGACGACATACAGGACGTCTGGCACTATGTCTGGACGTCTAGAAACCTACTTTTTCTGTGGGAATGGATTTCCAAGAGTTGCAATGGCTAGAAAATCTCTAGAAAGAGATTTTGGGTCAGCTGACAAAATGGTCATTTATCAAACGTCTGGAAAGGCCTAAGGACGTATAATAAGGCTCTAATGGTCATATCCTTGAGTGTTTGTTAAGCCAGCCAACGGTCCACTAATTGGATGTCTAACAAAGTCATCAGACGTCTTCTAAGACGTCTGGTCTAAGGTCTGAACATCTGATTTCATCAGACAGAACTAACAAGTCCAGCCTAAATGTTTATCAGACGTCTGAATCAACAGTCAGACGTCTTAAAACACATTAGCAGACGTCTGATCTTGGAATTAGACGTTTGGAAATGCTATTTGAACCCTATATTGGTTTTCTAAGTTCTCTACAGAAAACCTAAGTATCCTAGGGTTGTGCCGGTGTTTCTAGGACTACTGTTAGGGTACTTTGAGGCTCTTTAACATGAATCTAAGTAACAAAAATAAAGAGCAACAAAAGAAACGAAAAATACAAAGAGTACACGAGAAGGAAATCTACCTTATTCTTCTTGTCCTTCCATCTTCAATATATCGCTCCTCGCGAATCCTCTGTTCTCCATCAAGCTCCTCCAATCCGTCCTGGATGCAAGCTCGAACTCCGTCTAATCACAACTCTATTTGCAATTTGCCTGAAATCTAAGACTTCAAGTGCAAATGTTAAATGACACGTGTTTTGTTATCATCAAAACAAATAATCGTGGTGCTCTGGCACCAACACAAATATCACTATTTGATTAAGTATAGAAGATTTTAGTGAACTTATGGATGAATCAAGAAAAATAAAATAATTTCACTGGGGCACTCGAATTATAGAAAATAGGGATTGTATTAAGTGCAAAGAGATACTTGTTAAATACTTCATAAAAATTAATAATCATAATGATAATCAAATATTTATTTAATTAAGCCCAAATGAGTATTTAACAACAATGTTTGATAAGATAAGGTGGTTAAAACTACTCAGAAACAAGCTTTGAAATAAAATAAACAATTTTTTCATATTTTCCCTTGAGTTATTTCACTTTGGTCCCTAAAATTTTAGTAAGGTATCTAAGAATATTTGCAAGTAGGTCCTTTTTTTGTAAAAAGGCCCTTCGACCTTTTCTTCTTTTCTCCTCCTTCGGTAAGGGCGATCGGAGTTCATCGGAGAAGATGATCCGGCCGTTGGTTAACGCCGGTGAACGAAGGAAGGACATTGGGAGCTTGTCGACTTGATGGTGGTGGTGGATTGGCGATTGGGGTAGTGATGGAGATGTGAAAGGTGGCCGGAGTTGAAGACGATGACACGACTCCGGTGAGAGCTTGCGATCAAAATACGAGGTCACTTGACCTCATGTTAGGTGCAAAAGCTTCAGGGTGAAGCCCCAAAGCTAAGTTCTAATGCTATTGGGGGGTTGGTCGTGCGTGGAGGTGTGGTGATGAAGCTTCCAAAGCTTCCAATGGTGGGTGTTCGGTGAGGGTGGTTGAGACAATAAACGGTCAAATCCCTATTTTCTAAAGCTAAAGCTAACCTAGGAGAACAATAACCCTAAACTAATTCGACGAAATGGAGGAAGAATACCTAAGACAACAAGGTTGCTCCGGCGAGGAATCGAGGATGAAATTGAAGTTGAGGAAGAAGTGAAGCAACCGCGTTTGATGGTAGGGAGGACGGTGAGGAAGCTAAGAGGAGAACTATGGCCTTGTTTGGTTGCAATAGCTGGCGAAGAAGGGAGTCGAGAGAAGCTTCAAGGTCTGTCAATGGCGTCACCTTAAGGAAGAAAAGAGAGAGGAGGAGGGCGTGATTTCCATACGACGAGCATCGGAGGATGTTCGTAAGTCTTTATAGACCTTCCCAGGAGCAGTAGAGGGCCTGTAGTTGTGAGATAAGCTCAGAGGAGCTTGCAACTGCGAGGTCCTCTTTGACTAACGAAAGTGAGGAGAAGCCACGAGCAAACACGACGAAGCGACCGCCGTTCAATGTGGAAGGATGAGTAGAACAAATCTTCTAAAGGCCTCGAGCGCATCCAAGGTCAAACAAGGCAGGAATTCGCACTTGAATCTCGGTGAGAAGCTCCATCAACGATGGCTCGAGGAGGAAGACAGCTGACGTCAGCTAGAGATCGTAAAGCAAGAGAAAAGGATCTAAAAGTAATAATTTTGGACCTATTTGAAATGATTTAGAAAATTAAGGACTTGAATGCAAAGTATGTGTAAATGATGTCAAATTAAGCCCAACTTTTTGTGGAAGCTTAATTAGAACCTAAGAAACCTAGTTGTAACCTCAATTTTGGGTTTTGAAGTCATTTGTTTTGTCAATTTATGTTTAGACCGAATTTACACTAATTATTCACCTAGGTTATTGTTCTTGGTTAAATTAGGTTTTTTTAATCCAAATGATCATCTTAAATCTTGTAGAATATTTTTCTATAATTTTTAAAATGTTTACTTTACATTTTTTTCATTGGAACCCTGTCAATTTGAGTTAGGCCAAAATTAGGGTTTAATCAATTATTAACTGGCTTGAACATCAGAAAAAACCTTGGATTGACTAGCTTAGGCCTACTTAGTTAACTTTTAGGCTTATTTGACCATTGCTTCCATGTAGGTTCATCTCTAGGTCCATCTGCAATTGTATTTGCTTGATAAATAAGCAGAATTAGACTTTTTTAATGTCATTCCTCCCAGTTCTTCCTATTATCAGGTTATACCCTTTTTAATGATTAATTAGATGAATTTATCCATAGAACTTAACAAAATTAGGTTAGATATAGTGAATGATGGCGATGCCATCATGCTGTTGCCACATACTACCTATTGATGCTTGTTTACATTCCAACCTATCATAAACACGTGGAAAAATGTTTGCCAGACGCCTAAGACCACTCCAATCTTCATCCCAAAACCACAACCATTCACCACACCCCAAGGCCAGTTTGAGGAGATCCCAATGTTCCACCACTGCTCTGGAGATAGAGTCCCAAAAGGGCAATGCCGACTGCTGCCTCATCTCATCAGCCACCATCCCAGCACCCCTACCATATGAGTCACGAAAAACGGTCTGCCATAGGCCTTCATCTCCACGTAGACTAATCACCCCCCATTTCAGCAGAAGGGAATCTCCGAACTCACGAAGAGATCTCACGCCCAACCCCCCTTTCTTCTTTAGCATGCACACCATCTCCCACTTAACTAGTTGAAAGAAGCTGCCATTGTGCATTGATTCCTTCCAGAAGAAACGCTTGCGAATAATATCCATTCGCTTAAGTATTGAATCTGGTGGCCTAAACATGGAGAGAAAAAAAACTAGGATTGCAGAGATAATTGAATTGAGAAAAATCAAATGACCCCCGTTAGACAAGAATTTGTAACACCACCCTTCCAATTTCATCGACATCTTCTCAAATAGCTGGAACCAGTCTTTCTTCTTCATCTTCTTTGCCTACAGCCGCAAGCCAGGATACCTGATAGGGAGAGAGACTATCGGTGTTTGTAAAAGCTGGGACATCTCCTCCTTCTGTATACACACTCTTCCAAAGTAAATAAGAGATGACTTGGTACCATTGATTCTCAAGCCAGAGATCTCACTGAAACTATTGACCACATGCTTAAGCACCTTTGCCTCATAAGGACCCCTTTCCACAAAGAAGATAATATCATTCGCGAACTGTAAAATCGGTATCAGAGCCCTCTGAGAAGTCAGCGTGTAGCCATGGAGGAAACTACCTGAACATGCTCTGAACACCAACCGTGCCAGCGTATCAACTGCCAAAATAAAAATAAGGGGCATCACCGAACACCCTTGTCTAACACCCTTTTGCGGCTGAATCCAATGACCAGTGGGACACCCGTTAATAAGCGGGGAAAAAGAAGAGGTAGTGACTGTTTTCTTAATCCATTGAACCTACTCCTTTGGGAAACCTCTCCGCCTGAAAATCTACTAAAGATATTGCCACGAGATAGAATCATATGTGTTGACATGTACTCGATCATGTTTTAACAGTTAGTTACGTCGTAGTATAGGTGATCAAGCGTTGTCAACAAATAAAAGTTTATTACTCGAAAACCTAAGTATTCGAGGTCGAACACAGGGAGCAATTGGAATTTATTACTAATCTCAAGAATGTAATTGAACACGTAATTGCTCAAAACTTAATTCAAAATATATAAATGCATGAGTTTAAAAGTCAATTATGGCAAAAAGAAGGAATTTGGATGTCTGATCATGGGATCAGACGTCTTAAAAGATGTTTCCCTTTTCTTCTTCTTCTGATTTTCTTCCTTTCTTTTCTGTGTTTCTTTCTTCTCTGCAGTTGCCTTGCTTCTTTCTTCTCCTGCAGTCCTCTGCAGATCTTCTTCTTCCTTCCTTGGCTCTGCTTCCCTTTGCCTTCAGCTTCTCTTCTTCTTCTGATTGTCTTTCTTTCTTTCTTCTTCCTTCTTCAGTTCCTCTTCTCTTTGGCTTCTCTTCTTCCCTCTGCCTTGCCTTCCCTTCTCTTTTTCCTCTGCGAGGGCTTCCTTCCTTCTTTCCTTCTCTTGCAGCGGCTAAGTATCAGCTTCGCTTCTCCCTTCTGCCTTCCCTGCACAAACCAACGAGGAGCAAAACCTACCCCTTTCTACCCACACCCGCGTCTCTCTCTCTCTGTGTACATCACTCTTCAGAACGCTCTCCCAGAGCTGGGTAAACGGGTCGGATCGCGCGCCTGGGTCCAGGCGCACCAGCGTGAGGGTGGTGTGCGAGGAGTGCTCAGGATAGTGTCGGGTTGGGTCACCAGATCTGTGTGGTGAACTCACGGACGAGGCGGTGAGAATAAGTGAGGGACCTCACCCCATGTGCGTTCGGAGGCAACGGGCTCATATCACAAAAATAATATAAATTACTCTAGCTCTTCACAGCTTACCGAGGTGGGACTATTGTTCCACCTCTATTTCGCGCATGCCCGCAGGAGTCCGTGCCTTCAGTTGCCACAACTGCAGGCGTTGCAGCATCACTTGCTGGGACAGATGTCTTCGCGATGCCTCCCCGGGCTAGCTGGACCTGGAGCCTTGAAGAATTGCAGCCTAGAGCAAGCAAGAAGCTTCCTCGAGTCACCGCTAATGGCGGCCGGAGCGTGAAACCTACCTGACGCGAAAAGAGCCTCGCGACTTAATCAGATCACCGGGGGACCTTCGCCGTGTCACGGCGAAGGTGAGGCGCTAGGTGGCAGGCCGTGGGGTGGCCTAGGCGTGCGTGCCTAGGTCGCCCTATGGCCGGACGGATGGGTGTGATCGGGGGGTAGTTGTGGAGGCGTAGAGGGTCTGTGGACAGGCGGAGGTTATTCAGTGAGGTGAAGCGGAGGTTATGCGATGGTCGGCAAGATGTGTGGGGCTGCGGAGTGATGGGAGCGTCTCGCCGGAGGGTGGCCGGAGATGAAGAAGATGGTGGCGGACAGCGGCGGTCGAGGGGCGTTTGGTGAAATAAGATGAGGGAAACGAAAGAGGGGATAGAGAAGAACAGTTTTAACCTAACTAAAGGGATGAAGGGGATGAGAAGGCGGCCGACAGTACCTGCTGTCGCCGGAGAAGAAAGTATTTAGTGGAGGAAGACGGCAGCGACGACGGGGCTAGGGCGGCTCGCGCAGGTGTTGCGCGACGCGGAGGAGGATGAGGAGGATGGCTCTGCCACTGGTTTTGTGGCAGAGCGACGAGGAAGAGGAGGGGGGCTCATCGGAGCTCACTAGACCCCTTGGCTGGAGAAGAAGAGGAATTTGAGGTGGAATCCGGCCAAGTTGAGCTGAGGAGGTGCGGCCGGAGTTGGGGGTTAATTTATAGGTGCTGGCCGAGCATCTGGTGCGTGGAAGGCAGGCCTTCTGCCACCGACGTCTCGCCGGAGATGGAAGGTAGTTAGATACCCAAATCTCTCGTGTGTTCGCATGAGAGATTGGGTGCAAATCTGAGATAATGATTGAGTTCAGATGGAAGGGCATTCCTTAGAGAATCTCCCTTCCAAATCTGGGAGGAGATCTCTGAGGAATCAGAGAGTATTCCCTCTCTAATCCTCGCCGGAGTAGGATCTCTCCCCAATAATGGTGGAGGGACCTGCTTGTAAGAGTGACGAGGAAGTGAGGGGGGTGTATGCAATGGCTTTCAAAGGATAGGGACCAAAATGTGATTGGGTGTACTAAATTGCAAAGTAGGTCAAGATGACCTCCCCTTAGGTCCAAATTTTGGTACAAACCTAATTTGGACCTAAGGAATCCAATGGTGAAGTTGGATTTTAGGTTTGATCATGTTTGACTGGACATCTTGCGTAAAAACCTAAATTAGGTCAATTGATGAGCTAAGACCCTAATCTAGGTCAAAATAGGTTCCAAAGGCCAAATTGAATGTTCTAAACCCTAAGGGATATTTTTCCATGAATTTTAGAGGATTTAATTGATTTTTATTCTGACCGGAACCTTGTTGAATTAAGCGGGTCTATTTTAGGGTTACCAGATGTCATTTAATTCCTGGATTGCACGTGAATCCAATTCTGATTAAATCAACCCACTTTTTATTTTATTCAGATCATTTGACCTATGTTTTGTCTCTGAGAAATTCCATTTGTGTACTGCAATGGTAAAATTACAGTTTTAACCTTTATTTCATATTTTCTTCTCAGAACACTTATTCCTTCAATTAAGCCCTCCTCCAGGTTATGTAGGAGCTTTTGTTCTCTTTAGTGGGTCAAAATGAGCTAGTTATGGCTCATGATGAGGCTCTCATCAATATGCCTTTGAGAAATCAACCTTCCACAAGAAGGCATTCTTTTTCCTTCGCACCCATCCTGACACCATCTCCTGAGTCAAGATGAAGGACTCTTGCAAGGACCTTCCCTAAAGGAAGGCGGATTGTATTAGGCTAATAATACTTTTAACAACATCCCACATTCGGTTTGCCAATATTTTGCCAATGATTAGATATATCGAATTACATAAGGCTATCGGCCTGAAATCAGACAGTAATTCAGCCCCTGGTCTTTTAGGTAGAAGAAAAAGAAGTGACTTATTCAATCTTTCCACTCCAAAGTTATGTTGGTGCTAGAGCACCACGATCATTTGTTTTGATGATAACAAAACACGTGTTATTTAACATTTGCACTTGGAGTCTTAGATTTCAGGTCAATTGCATATGGAGACGTGATTAGACGGAGTTCGAGCTCGCATCCATGACAGATTGGAGGAGCTTGATGGAGAACAGAGGAGATTCGCGAGGAGAGATGGATTGAAGAAGGAAGGAGATGAAGAATAGGATAGATTTCCTTCTCTTGTACTTTTTGTATTTTTCGTTTCTTTTGTTACTCTTTATTTTCGTTACTTAGATTCATATTAAAAAGCCTCAAAGTACCCTAACAGTAGTCCTAGGAACACCAGCACAACCCTAGGATACTTAGGTTTTCTGTAGAGAACTTAGAAAACTAATATAAGGTTCAAATAGCATTTCCAGACGTCTAATTCCAAGATCAGACGTCTGATAATGTGTTTTAAGACATCTAACTGTTGATTTAGACGTCTGATAAACATTTAGGCTGGACTTGGTAGTTCTGTCTGATGAAATTAGACGTCTAGACCTTAGTCCAGACGTCTTAGAAGACGTCTGATGACTTTGCCAGACGTCCAATTAGTGAACCGTTCGCTGGATTAGCAAACACTCAAGGATATGACCGTTAGAGCCTTATCAGACGTCCTTAGGCCTTTCTAGACGTCTAATAAATGATCGTTTTGCCTGGGCTGACCCAAAATCTCTTCTCAGAGATTTTCTAGCCGTTGCACTCTCTTGGAAATCCATTCCCACGAAAAAGTAGGTTTCCAGACGTCCAGACATAGTGCCAGACGTCCTGTATGTCGTCTGATGGACTTGCACTAGAACCCTGTTTAGATCTGTTTGAAGTCAGGAAGAGACCCGCCCAAAATCAGACGTCTGATGTTATTCCCAGACGTCTTAAAGTGATCTTCCAGACGTCTGATGCCAGGATCAGACGTCTGATAAGCCTGTCAGTGCAATTATTGTTCTTGATTTCGGCCTGATTCTCTTGGGCTTTGCTCCCAACGGCTATGGAACCTTTCCTAAGCCTTCCTAAGGCCTCTATAAATAGAGAGGAACCTCTTGCACGCAGACACACACCAAAAAGACACCAAAAGACACCAAGATACACTTTCACACTCTTTTGTGTCCTAGAAAAGCTTTTACTCTCCAAGCTCTAATTCTTCATCTAGAGAGCATCAAGCATTTGCGCATCCGTTCTCCCGCCGTAGTTCACGAGAGCGACGTTGCGTCGTCGTTCACACATCCGCGTCATCGACGCACTCCTTGCAAAGGGAAGCATCTTAATTCCTATAGAAGCTTAGGTTAAAAATTACTTTGTTGGCTCTATAGGATATTTGTTATTTTACTTTGTTATTTGATTGGGTATTCGCTTTGCGAATTCCCGTCTCCTTCGTGGGACAAAATCCTTCTCGTGAAGAGAAGGGGTTTGAGGTACGCTACCCTCGTATAAAGTAGTGTGGTTGTAATTGAGGTTGAATCACCCTCGTTTAAGTGATTCGTTTAGTGGATTTGATCAACTTGGTTGATCGGAAAATCCTAACTCGAGAGGGTTAAGTGGTGGTTTTCACCCGGTTTGGGTTTCCACCTAAAAATATTTGTGTACTTTGTGTGTTTGTCTATTTTGTGAGATAGTTTATTATATTCCGCAGTTTATTACGTCACCCCTTCCTAGTAGGGGAATCTACAATTGGTATCAGAGCAGGTTCTTGCTATTCGGAGTAACACCCAGCAAGAAGATCATGGAGGGGAGCAATTCCGCAATCCGAATTTCCGAGGGGCAGTCCACGTCTCGTCCGCCATTCTTCGACGGGAGCAACTACCCCTACTGGAAGCTGTGAATGAAGACTTGGCTTCAAGCCAATGACTTCACGATTTGGGCCAGGTGCGAGACGCCATTTGAGATCCCAGAGAAACCTGCTGGAGGCTACTCGCAACAACAAATTCGTGAACTCCCTTTGAACGTAAAGACCATGAACGCCCTCTACTGCGCGCTCAGCCTGGAGGAGTTCAACAGAATCTCGCAATGCGCTACCGCATACGAGATTTGGCACACACTTGAGGTAACTCACGAAGGTACCTCTAAGGTAAATTTTCTTACTCTCAACTAGTAAGAACTTGAGAAATATTCTTTGATAAGAATTTGACATGAATTGCAAATTATGGATGCCATAATAAATTTAGCCTACAAAACTTCAAAACTCTACATAGAATGAGAGGAAAAGGAGTGACTACGTTGAGAGGTTACGCTTCATATTTCATTTTATAAAATTATGTTCCACATTAGTTTAACATAAAGGAAAAAAGCGGTAATGTTTGTTATCACCACCTTTCCTTTCTCAGTTGCGCACACCTCTTTTATAGATACAAGAGGTGGGTGATTTGTAACAACACTCGATAAAAGAATGATAGTATTATTAATGTAAGCCTGTACAAATAGATAATGCTAACACCTCCCCTCAAGTTGAGGCTTGGAAGGAAGCCTTAACTTGGATCTAAGAATCTGAAATTGCTACCAATGTAGAGCCTTTGTTTGAATATCAACAACTTGTCCTCTTGAAGATATTAATTGAAAATTGAGATCATGTCTTGCAACTTTACCCCCTACGAAATGGAAATCTTTTTCAGTGTGTTTTGTGCAGGCATGAAATAATGGATTAACAATTAAATATGTTGCACCCAAGTTAACACACCATAAAGTTCGTGCTTCCGGCAATGTGATGGCCAATTCTCCTAATAATGATCGTAACCATGTTATTTCTGTGGTGGTATTAGCTAATGCACGGTACTATGCTTCAGTACTAGATCGGGCAACAATGAATTGTTTTTTGTTGAACCATTAAATGAGATTATTATCATAATAGACTGTATAACATGTTGTAGACTGTTGATCATCAAGGCTTGAAGCCCAATCCTTATCTGAAAAGGCCTGAAGACAATTGGAGGAATTTTTGGAGAAGAATAATCCATAATCTACTGTGCCTTTGAGATAACGCGATACACGTTTAGCTGCCTCATAATGTTCTTGAGTAGGAGCATCCATAAATTGCAAATGCTTGTTGGTTGCAAATATAATGTCTGGCTGAGCAAAGTTCAGGTACCGAAGAGCCCCAACTAATTGTCTATATATGAATGTAACATCCCAAAACTTAGATTCCGAGTCATTTCAAAGTGGTTTGGGTCAGTTTGAACTCGGAAACCCGATCAGGGTTTGGTGCTGGTGTCTGAGCCCCCTTAATTTGCCAAAAATGCGTATTTCAAGTCAACCCTTGGTCAAACATTATCAAAAGGATGCCATATGTGATACCATTGGATTTCTCTCGTCGTAAGCTTTCCAACAATGCTTCTTTCGCACGATTCCGAGTTGTATAACTCAAGTTATGGCCAGAAGAAGTCACCAAGGACCTAAATATATGGTGAACCCAACCCTATGGGTAATTTAGGTATTTCACCCACGTAAACCTAATTGAAACCACCCCTAAGGTCTATATAAGGGCCCCCTAGGTCCCTTGGGTCGCCATTAGCCTCCAACTCTCTCAAATTAAGAAAGGAACAGAGAGGGAAAATCTTGGATTTTCCTTCTCAAAAATCAAGAAATTTCTTCGCAGGGACCTTCTCGTAATTCCAAGAAGTTTGGGCTTCCCCGCACAAAAGTCACGACGGTGGTGGCGGTGCATAGTGGGCGTGTGTGGCGGCGAGGCTACGCACGCGACCTCGTGCGTATTCGCGTTGAGCAGGAACACTGGGGCGTGGTTC
This sequence comes from Thalassia testudinum, assembly GCA_037157565.1. Classification (NCBI taxonomy): domain Eukaryota; kingdom Viridiplantae; phylum Streptophyta; class Magnoliopsida; order Alismatales; family Hydrocharitaceae; genus Thalassia; species Thalassia testudinum. Next base: position 172,581,790 of record JAZHRO010000073.1, on the reverse strand, counting down.
TTTGACGCGTGGCGGATCAATGATGTAAGTGGCGATCCGCGGGCAAGCGCATGGGAAAATCTCGGCGTGACACGTGGCAGCAGCCAGTTCGACCGGATTAGTCGGTCTAGTCTAACTTTGGACCCCCTCGCACTATTTCGTCTAGTTCGAGGCCTTCCTGACCTCGGATTTCGACAAACAATGTGCCATTGGAATTGTATTGACGGGTACTACGCGTTGGTATGATTTATTTCAACTTTTCAATTTGTTTTACTTATTGAAAAATTAGAAACATAACTAGGTTTCTCTGACCCCATCATGGGATCGATTGAACTAGCTTTCTCCCCGATGCATGCACGAACCCCGAGGTGGTCGTGGATACTGTTTCCAGGCCGAGTGCGCACGGTTTGGAGTCACCGTGACCCTCCAGTAACATTAGGTACAGTGGTCTATCCTTGTTTCGACTTAACCGATTTTTCGGGTAGTTGAGAACCCAACCTATGCGATTTTCGTGCGTATTGCCTTCGATCGTGTGCATCCTCTTTTGCTGAGTTGGAACCTTCCGATGTTTTCCTATTTTTTTTGTCACTATAAACAAGACGTAATGGATTTACGTGAATAATAAAGAATTAACAAGTATATATACCCTTGTTATTGGATGCATGAAATGAAACCCATTTTCCATAAAACAAGTTCTAATGTCTTTAAAACTGTCTAAATAGCATGGAACCATTGGTAAAGATGAAATTTCCTGTGAATGAATAATTTGAGAAATAATATGAATAATTGTTAATCCTAGAATTAGTAGTACAAAAAAATTACTAAGGGTTCTTGTAATTGGTCATATAAGGAATACAGTTATCTGAAAATTGGATAAATAATACGACGGATATGTCAGAAAAATAAAAGGATTAGATAATTGGTTTCAACCTCGCTACTTGCCGGGATTTCGGCCATAGCTTTAGGTCTTTTAAGATCGGGTTGAGGGGCTAGTTTAAGGAGTTGCTGGCCTCCCTACGACTCTTTGGTTAGGTTTAGTAGCCAACTAGGGTAGCGGACTGCATGGCTCGAGGTTTGGAGCAGTTCTTTTCGGCCGGTGAGTGGGTTATTAGCTGTCTGTGGTTCAGCGTACACAACGCTTGTACATGTTCATGCTACATGACGTAGTCGCCACCCCTTTTCGCGATTACCCCAGGGTGACGAAGTGTGGTGACTCGATGGGTATGAGCGATCCTCCTGGCTAGGAGGGTGGCTTATATCGATCTTGCACCATAGGAAGTCACACAAGGTCGTCTCATGCCTAAGACGTTGATTGACAGTTTAAAACCAATAAGAATATGGGCAAACCACATAAAAAGGGACTGGATATGAGATAGATTGTAAAACAAACGAATTATCACACATGGTGCCTTTTTCCTATACTCTGTTACTTGAGTTATATGTTTGGTTGTACTACTCTACTCAGTTTTCACTAACGTTTCTCTCAGGTTCCATACTCAGGTGTTGCTGAGCAGTCGGGTATCGCGACTACAGTTGGTCAGGCCTCTATGGAACCGAGTCCTACTTGAGGAAACGGTCTGTACTTTGCCAGTGGCTCGTAGGAGTAGTTCTTTCTACCGTTAGATTTTATTTCCTGTCTTCTTCGTAATTGTACGAGACTCTCATTTATTTCTGCCCTAGGTGAGCTTTTTTATTGTTAGCATTTTTGTTTTTTTTTTCATTTAATGCTTTATAAATGAATGTTGGCTATTGATGTTTTATGACTCTATGTTGGGTGACTGCGATCTTGCAGGTTTTTGTACTAGTTGTTAGCATAAGGCGACTTGAGTCTCATCAGTTAACGGGGCTTGGGTCGTCACAATGAAAGTCTCATGAAAGGGTGGCGAATCATTTTTAAATAAGCATTCAGTTGATAAGTGTGTCTTGACTGGCTTCGCCCCATCAAATTTATACCTTCTATATATCTGACTTGAGATAAAAATAAGCTAGAAGATGTGTATAGCAATCGTACACCCAAGAATAATGTTGGTAGTCCCATGTTTCGAACAAGGAATTCCTTAGAGAGTTTTGCAATAATAGTTGCCAAAGCTTGTCTATTGGAACTAAATAGTAAGTGGCCATCGACATATATCAAAAAGTAAATTCGAATAGCTCCTTGTATGTAAATAAACAATGAGGAAGGAGTTTTTGAATCAGTGAAACCTTGGTCCAAAAGGAAGGCACTTAAGTGCATAAACCAAGCACAAGGAGCTTGTTTTAGTCCACAAAGGGACTTATGCAAGGCACATACGTGATTAGGAAAGTTTGGATGTATGAAGTCTTGTGGTTGTTCCATAAATATCTCCTTTTCCAGATTTCCATAAAGGCATTTTGAACATCTAATTGGCACATGATCCACCCTCTAGAAGTGGCTAGAGCAAGTAATAAACGAATGGTCGTGGGCTTGACAACAAGATGAAAGTGTCTAAGTAATCTATGCCTTCCTCTTGATGAAATCCTTTGGCCACAAGCTTTATATCTATCAAGAGCGCCATCCTTTTTGCGTTTGATGCGAAATACCCACTTGTTTCCTAATACATTCATGGTGGATGTACAAGGAACTAAAGTGCATGTTTTATTTCAAAGAAGTGTGTCAAGCTCCTTAGACATTGCAAGCTACCAATGCAAAAATCTGGATACATCAATAAAATTTTTTGGTTCGATTTCTTGAACTTGAGTATGATATATAGAAGGCAGTGGATGAGAAGTTGCCAAATAAGCCTTCTTTTTAATTATTCGATGCATGGACCTTGTTGTCCTAGGGTGCATTTAGCCCTATGTTGATTCCTTAACAACTGAAATATGTTCTTCAAATATGTTAGGTAGAGCAGTTGGTATATTAGATTGATCATCATTGATAGAGGCTGTGAAAGTTGGACTATTTTCATTGAAACAGTAGTTGTAGGGGAAGTATGAATACCCGGAGCCTCTAATGAACCACTTGAATTGGCTGAAGGAGTAGTCATTGAAGAGTTCTAAGTAGTAGAAAAGTGTTGAGCTAAAGATGGCTTGGAATAAAGATTTGGAGGAATTGGTATTATTGTTGTAGGGGAGTGGGAGGAAGTTTTGGTGACAGGAGCTTGTTGTTGCTTGAATGGAAAAAAAATTTCAATAAACATAACATGTGTAGCTATAATGAACTTTTCAGTGATTGGATTATAACAATTGTAGGCTTTTTGTAGAGGGTTGTAACCAAGAAACACATGTAGTGTGGATCTTGGTTGTAATTTGTGGGTTGTGTAAGGCTTTAAATAGGGATTACACCCACAACCAAATACCTTAAGAAATTGATAATTTGGCATATTTCCATAGAGCAACTCGAAAAGACTTATTGTTAGATGTTCTGGATGGTAAGCAATTAATACTATGTGCGACAATATGAAATTCTAAAAACAAGAATGTTAGAGACACTGATGCATGGTATATGAGAGAGCGAGCCATCTCAGCAAGATGACGATTTTATGTTTCGCACAACCATTTTGCTGTGGAGTGTTGAACTTTATGAGTTGCTACGCTAACATGTTTGGTTTTGAAAAAAACTGTTGTTGTAGTATGAAAGCGAAGAACTCGTGTTCAACAAATAAAATTTATACCATAATAGAAATCCCGAGTCGAACTCAGGGAGGTGGACGTTTGATTTAAAAATACGTGTTTGTTTTATTTGTCACGAAGTAAATTAATTGATTAGAAATTATCTAACTATTTACAATAAATAGAAAAGAGAGAGAGAGAATAAGAAAGAGAGAATATTACAAACAAAAATCAAAAGAGATGTAGAATGAACATGAAATTCATAGTCAAAAAGATTGTTTATTACACTAAACATTACGACTAGAAAGCGGGAAAATGATTACACTAGAAAGCAGTAAATCTACTCTAGAAAGTTGTAAAAAGAATGGGGAGAAAGATATCCTTCTCGACGGTCGCTTGGAGGACGAGTCGGACGGGACGACGCTTGGAAGACGGGGAGCGGAGCAGGATGAAGGAGGACGAAGCGGGAAGAACGGGAATGGGCCAGCACGTCGTCGTCGTCGCGGGATCCGCTTCCGAAAGGGGGACGAAAATTTGACTTTATCTTGCGAGAAGCATCCCGGGTGTGGGACAAGCTTCTCTTGAGCTTTGGAGAGGAAGAAAAGAAAAGGAAGGGATAAGATTTCGTATGGAGGAGGTCTCCTTTTATAGTTGCAAGGAATGAGGGCAATTTGGTCTTTTTAATCTTAAAACATTAAATTAGGGGTCTTTAGTGATGGATAAAACCGTCGCTAAAGCCCCATCGTGGGCGTAGTGGGGCACCCAATCATCTTCCGCGCCGCCCATGTCCTCTGATTCTTGGTCGTTCGATCGTGAGATCGAACGGCTGAGAGCGCTTCTCACCCGCCTCCTCTGCGGGCAACGCTCGCGTGCGATCTCGCGTCAAGCGTGGGCTTGCGATAGTGCGTGGGTTGGATTGAGTGCCTGTAGCTGCTCGATCGTGATCGAGCGGTCGTGGAGCCCGCTCACTCGCGCCTCAGATGCCGCTCGCGCAGGCTCGAACGCGTGCCGCTGCGTCGCGTAAGCGCATTCGACCAAAGCACTACAAGCACGTTTGTGTCATGCTTACGATTCTGTGTGCGCGCGCTCACAGCCGTTGGATGCCCATCCAATGGCGGAGAATCGTCGAAGAAGAGAGGGCACGGCGGGTGTAGCGGCCGATTGGACGGCTGAGATGGCGTCACGTGGCGTCATCTTGGCCGTCCTTCTTCTGGATGAGGTAGATGGTGCCACGATTGTCGGATTTAGTCTATTTTCGCGCCGTTAGGCTACGATCATCGATCTGAATCCATTCGTGCGGTTGGATTTGTCGTTTGAAGTGCGGATTCACACCATCTTGGCCCTTGATCTTCTAGGGTTCCTCTATCTCTGTCTGATGCTATAGATATCTGATGAGGGCGATCTTTGAGTTGTTGAACTCTAATCGTCGCCTTGATCGCATCTGTATGGTTGGATCTTCGATCCGAGGCCCCGATAAGAAGTTTGCCTTATCCCTGAACATAAAAGGAGATAATTAACCTCTTATCCCTGAACATAAAAGGAGATAATTAACCTCCATTTTATTCAAACTAATCTAAATGCAAGATGATGCATGTTATGCAATATTTATAGTATGCCATGCAATTCTATGCTTAAGAACATGCATTAATAGACATCTTATGCAATGCAAAAATGTTTACATCATGGAGTATGTGGTGCAGAAATCCTATGAAGAATGCCTTTAGATTGCAGCCAAGTAAATTAAGCTTGAAGCTTCTATAAATACCAATCGAATTGGATCAAAATAGCAAAAGATATTACCTCTGTGATGGGCTATCATGGGAATATGGTAGTACATGGAAGCAAGTCCACCCGTCTGCTTGAAATCTTGAACATGAGGCACAACTCCTCCGAATTCAGTGATAAGTGTGACACTGAAGTCGCACGAGAAAGACGATCTTCATGCAGCGAAGAACCTTCAATTCTTCTCTGTTAAGAATTAGCCACTTCAGACATATTTTAAGACGTCTGGGAGGTGGCCCAGACGTCGGACCAGACGTCTGGAACCACTTCCAGACGTCTGGGAATCAGTTATTCGGCACGTGTGTTTCGTCTGCGCGCCTGAGTACGCAGACCTGCGAAAATTCCCTCTCTCTCTTTTTCCTCTCCCTCCTGCGCCCTCTGTCGTGCTCTCTCTCTCTCCTCCTCGCACGGCCTTAAAAGGCCACGCCCTCCCCCTCACTCCCGTCACCTCCGCCCCCTTCCTCTTCTCCTTCCAGTCGGTGCGCGAGAGCGAGCGCGAGTGAGCGGCGGCGGCGACAACCGCGGCGGGTGCGGGAGGAGGTGCTGCGCGGGGGAGGAGGCGTCAGCCGTGAGGGTTCGAGCCTGCCGAGGCAGCGGGAGCCGGCCGGCGGGGGCGCAGCGGGCACCGAGCGACGCGGGAGGCCAATTGCAGCTCGAGCAGCAGGCGGAGCACTCGCAGCGCGGCCGAGCGTCACGAGCGGAGGGCGAGTTGCGCCCTGGTTCTGGAAACTTTTCCAGAATCAGACGTCTGGGCTAATAGCCAGACGACGGGCACGACGTCTGGAAGACTGTCCAAACGTCTGAAAGGTGAGTTATTTCCGTCTTCTTCCTTTCCTTCGACTGACCGTACAGAGAGAGAGGAAATGGGTACGCGCAGGGTCTGAGATTCGCATCCAACGCGAATCAGACGTCTGGTTACAGTGCCAGACGACTGGAGTGATTTCCAGACGTCCAGGGTGACCATCGGACGTCTGGGAACTAGGCCAGATGCCCCCGCAGGCTTCTGGACGTCTGAGAGACCACGCAGAGCAAGGTAATCCCTGATCCACTTTTTAAGACGTCTGGAATAAGTTCCAGACGTCTGATTTTGCAATGTTTCGTCGTTTTCGATCCGTTTAGGGCCCGTTCGGGTTCCATTTTCCACGTTTCGAGTTGCGTTCTTTTCGGAATTAAATCCTCTACCTGTCTACAATAGCTGTATACTATTTTGAGAAATTCCTTGTGTTTGATCCTTGTGATAGGACCCCGTTCCGTTGCAGTCTCGGGGGTTGCGGAGGCACGCGGGATTCCCGACCACGCCCCCAGTTCGCCTGTTGTAATCGGTAGAGTGGCTTTAAGTATAATATGTTAAATTATGAAACCATAAATAGAACCTAGGACATTGCATGAATCCTAGGAATGAGAAATAGATTGAATGGTAGATCCTAGGGTGTTGCATTAATCCTAGGGCTGGAAAACTAGATTGTATGATAGATCCTAGGATATGGCATGAATCCTAGGACGGGAAAACTAGTGGAATGTATGAATACTGCAGTCTTGGAAAATGTGGAAAGGAAATAATAGCTGCCTGTGAATTAAATTAACAGCTGCCTGCTATGAATAAATAAACGTGATTGAGAACATGGATTGTAAGAGCATGAAACTGGAAAGTGAAACTTAGATGTTCTGAGTTAAAAGAGCTAGAACCCTACGGGGAATTAGGAGTAGAACTCCTGGAAAGTAAATGCAATAGAATTGGGGAAGTGAGCTGGCCCTTGAGTACGAAGTACCAAGGAGAGCGACTGTCCCCCCTGTTTAGTGCAGAGCGGAGCCAACTGCCCTAGGGACCCGGGGTTAGGACTGGCCACTCTGTACCGACTTGCTAGCTCTCGTGTACGTAGTACCGAGGAGAGCTACTAGTGTAGGGAGGTACTAGCTACCCCACGGGCCCCGGGGTTCTGCTAGCCCCCCACACCGACTTGTTAGACCCACTGGGGCAAACCAGGGTAGTCAGGCGAGGGTGCGCGGACTGTGGAGGGGCAAGGCCCCTGTTTGGTTACTGTGGAGGGGTTGGACCCCTGTTACTGAGAGGGCTCTGCCCTGTACTGGTTCCGTGCTGTGCTTTGGGCGCACCCATTAACGGAAACGACTGACCGCGTGCCAGTGCGGGTTAGCTACCCGTGCGCTTACCGCATGTGCCGTAGTCACCCTTACGTCTGTCAGTGACCTTGGGGTGGTTGATTGAGAGTAGGATCACCACGGGGGACTCTCCCGGCCAGGAGAGCACCATGTGCTACTTCTATTGTTCGGAAAAGACTGCAATCAAGATCGTTCCCACGAGGAACATTCGAGATCAAGTGAAGGATCTAAGAAATAGATAAATTGTGAAACAATAGAAGACGTAAATAAAGGAAGAAAGAAAAATTAAAACAGCTACTGTACACTTTACTGTTTCTTTAGTTTAGCTGCCACTCTACTCAGCGTTTTGCTGACGTGTTACACTCGTTACCTTTCAGGACCAGGTGTTGAGCAGCCAGGGTCAGCGGCTGTAGCGGACGTTGGGCCGAGTAGGGTCCAATAGAGTTACCACTGTTCTCTTGTACCTCTTTTTGGTTCCACTGTAGTGAGTAGTTCTTGTTTCCGCTGTACTTTTCTTTACCTGCAGTTCATATTATGTTATGAATGTTGTTCTACTGTTGTGGTGGTACATACTGTAGTGGCTTCTTTCCTTACTGCTGTATTTTCTTACTGTTAGTTATATTCATGTTGAATGTGGTTTATTTTACTGCTCTTTTGGTTACTTCCTCGTTGGACGACCAAGTCTTGGGTTTAGTCGAGTCGGTCCGGTTCTCGTGTCTCGTAGGGACTCGGGAATCGGGTCGTTACAGGATGGTATCAGAGCAAGGTCGTCCCGAGAAGTGAATTAACTGACTGGAAAATAACCGATTCACATGTCTATAACTAGAGTAGCCACCACAACATATCTTTTGACATGAGCTCTTAGATGTTTCCGTTCGGTATCGCTCCGTTGTGACGTTTTGTTTCGCATCTCCTTGTAGGAGATGCCTCGTCGTGGAACTAGGAGGGTGGGCCGCGGGCGCGGCCGAGGTCGGGGCCCGAGGGACAGATGTTTCGGGCTTGGAGTACATACTACCCCTCCTCTTCTCCTGAGCATACCGTCTCCAGACCTCGTCCAACTAATTAGAGAGGTGGTTCGAGAAGAATTTCAGCTTCCACCCACATCGCCACCCAATCCTCTCCCTTCCGAGCGTACGACAGGGGAGTTGGTGGTGGAACGAGATTTCCGCCGTCACACTAGGCGTGTTAGAACTCAAAGGAGACACGTGGCGTCTGCAGGAGAGCCGTCACGTTTAGCAGGGCCATCAGTGGCTTTTGGGGGCCCTCGACAGGGGCCAGTCGCCAAACCGGACCCCCGCACAGCCGATAGTCGGGACCCACTGAGGGCGGGAGTCGGGTTCCCCTCTGTTACCAGTATGGCCAGCCGGGCCACATCAGGAGGGACTGCCCGTCTAGGGCAGGAGGTCAGCAGATACTCCCCGCGCAGAGCACTGGAGGGCACGCAGGAGGCCGCGGTTCCCAAGCGCGAGGAGGAGGACAGCAGTCACGAGGAGGGTACCGGCCAGCACCTACCCGTCCGACGCAGAGTGTGGCTACTTCGTCCGCACCTAGAGTTGAAGGGCGTATCAACGCCCTGACACACAGGGACGCCAGAGCTTAGGGATCGGTGGTAGCAGGTATGGTTTCAGTTTCCGGCAAACTCGTTTACACACTTTTCGATTCCGGCGCTACGCACTCGTTTGTCGCAGCCAGTTTCGCAGTTAGTTTGGACCATGATTATACACTGTTAGAGAATCTGTTCGTAATCAGAGGTCCGAGTGGTCAGTTGTTTGTAGCTGAGGAGGTGTACACGGATTGCGAGGTCAGCGTCGGGGGACATAGCCTGCCAGCTGACCTGATTATGATACAGATGGAGGACTTTGGAGTGATTCTGGGGATGGATTGGCTGTCCGCTTACCACGCCTTGGTGGACTGTTTTGAGAGGAAGATCGTCTTCTCCATTCCGGAGTTGCCTTCTTTCGAGTTTCACGGACAGCCAGTGGACGGAGGTTTCAGGTGCATTTCAGCACTTCGGGGGTGAGACTTTTGATCCAGGGGTGTGAGGGTTTCCTAGCTTGTGTAGTAGCAGAGCCCAGCCCTGTGGCAGACTTCCAGAGCATCCCGGTGGTCAGAGAGTACCCTGACGTGTTTCCAGACGAGTTACCAGGACTACCGCCCGAGCGTGAGATCGAGTTTGAGATCTCACTAGTACCAGGGACCAGCCCCATCTCCACCGCGCCATACAGGATGGCACCGCTTGAGCTGCGAGAGCTCAAGTCCCAGTAGCAGGACCTTTTGGAGAAAGGTTTCGTGAGGCCCAGTGCGTCTCCCTGGGGAGCCCCGGTACTGTTTGTGAAGAAGAAGGATGAGACCTTACGCCTTTGTGTGGACTACCGACAGCTGAATAGGGTCACCATCAAGAACAGATATCCGCTGCCGAGGATCGACGACTTGTTTGACCAATTGCGGGGTGCCACGGTGTTTTCAGGATCGACTTGAGGTCTGGATACCACCAGTTGAGGATCAGGGAGACCAACGTCTCCAAGACAACTTTCCGCACCCGGTACGGACACTACGAGTTTTTGGTCATGCCGTTTGGGCTGACCAATGCCCCCGCTGCTTTCATGGATCTGATGAACCGGGTGTTTAGACCGTACCTGGACCAGTTCGTGGTGATTTTCATAGACGATGTACTCATCTATTCTCGAGATCAGACTCAGCACGGACAGCACCTGCGGATGGTTCTGGACACTCTGAGACAACGTAGGCTGTATGCCAAATACAGCAAGTGCGAGTTCTGGTTGAGGGAGGTGACCTTCTTAGGTCATGTGATCTCTGGAGACGGCTTGGCGGTGGACCGAGCCAAGGTCGAGGCAGTACTCAGGTGGGAGAGACCGCGTTCAGTCACTGAGATTCGCAGTTTCTTGGAATTGGCTGGCTACTACAGACGATTCATCAGAGGATTTTCACAGATTGCGCGTCCTATGACACAGTTGACCCGGAAGGACGTGCCCTTCGCTTGGACAGATGATTGTGAGGCGTGTTTTCTGGAGCTGAAGGAGAGGTTGACCTCGGCTCCCGTGCTCACCATCTCCTACCACCCGGGAAAGGCCAATGTGGTGGCTGACGCCTTGAGCCGTAAGGCGCCCGCACACTTGGCCAGTTTACAGTTACAGAGTTGGAGCCTTTTGGAGGAGGTGGGCAGTTGGCGACCCTTGGAGTTACGGGGGCACTGTAGGGCAGTGACGGTGACACGATAGACCAGGACAGAGCTGATAGACTGCATCATCACAGGACAGATGGTCGATTCGTACTTGCAGTCCTTGCGCGACAGAGTACTGTCGGGAGACTCGGGGGACTTCTCTTTCACAGACCAGGTGCTGAGCTTGAGGGGACGGTTGTGCGTTCCCAGAGACGAGGAGCTGTTGAGAGAGCTCCTGACTGAGGCACACGGTTCCAGGTTCACCATACATCCCGGAAACACGAAGATGTACCACGACTTGAGACGCGAGTTTTGGTGGAGGGGGATGAAGCGGGATGTGGGTGAGTTCGTGCAGCAGTGCTTAGTGTGTCAGCAGGTGAAAGCCGAGCATCAGAGGCCTGCAGGGCCGCTACAGCCGCTTCCAGTGCCAGAGTGGAAGTGGGAGAGAATCACCATGGACTTGGTGGTGGGCTTACCTGTTACCCAGCGAGGACATGACACAGTCTGGGTAATAGTGGATAGATTGACGAAGACGGCGCGATTCTTGCCGATCCGAGTCACTTTGGGACCAGCACAGTTGGCAGAGAGGTATATCCGTGATGTGGTACGACTACACGGAGTTCCGCGGGAGATCGTATCTGACCGAGATACCCGCTTTACGTCCCAGTTTTGGGCTGGGTTTCAACAGGCCCTGGGGACGCGGTTGAGGTTTAGTACGGCTTACCACCCCCAGATGGACGGACAGTCTGAGCGCACGATACAGACACTTGAGGACCTTTTGCGTGCCTGTGTACTGGACTGGAGGGGCTCTTGGGAGGAGCACCTGCCCCTGGCGGAGTTTGCATACAACAATAGTTATCACTCGAGTATCGGCATGGCTCCCTACGAGGCTCTGTACGGACGGAGGTGTACGGCACCCTTGAGTTGGGTTGAGGTGGGGACCAAGTGGGAGGTTGGCCCCAGGTTGATCCGGCAGAGTCAGGAGGTGGCCGAGCAGATCCACAGGCCACTCCGCACTGTCAGGAGCAGACAGAAGAGCTACGCGGATCGGAGACGCAGAGAGGTGCAGTTTGAGGTTGGGGATCACGTCTTTCTTCGTGTTTCGCCCATGAGGGGCCTGTAGCGGTTTGGGGTGAGAGGGAAGCTCGCGTCGAGGTTCGTGGGGCCCTTTGAGGTCCTGGAGCGGGTTGGACCCGTTGCTTACAGGCTTGCCCTCCCCCCGCAGCTTTCTGGTGTGCACGACGTGTTCTACGTGTCCAACCTCAGGAAGTACGTAGCCAATCCCAGTCACGTACTGAGTCATGAGAGCGTCGAGGTGGATGACGACCTGACCTACCCCGAGCGGCCAGTGCAGATTCTAGACCGAGCCTTCCGCAGTTTGAGACGAAAGCAAGTACCCCTGGTAAAGGTTTTGTGGAGGAGCCAGCGGTACGAGGAGGCTACATGGGAGCCTGAGGCGGCAATGAGGGAGCGGTACCCGGAGCTTTTCGCGGGTACGCCTTTTCAGACCAGCTTCGGTCCTCTTTGAGTTTGTTATGGTATTTATGACGTTTTCCCTCACCCTAGTTTGCGCAAGTTTCGGGGACGAAACTTCCTTTGAGTTTGTTATATTGTTACGAATGAGCCACTTCAGACGTATTTAAAGACGTCTGGGAGGTGGCCCAGACGTCGGACCAGACGTCTGGAACCACTTCGAGACATATGGGAATCAGTTATTCGGCACGTGTGTTTCGTCTGCGCACCTGAGCGCGCAGACCTGCGAAAAATTCCCTCTCTCTCTTTTTCCCTCTCCCTCCTGCGCCCACTGTCGTGCTCTCTCTCTCTCCTCCTCGTGCGGCCTTAAGAGGCCACGCCCTCCCCCTCACTCCCGTCACCTCCGCCCCCTTCCTCTTCTCCATCCAATCGGTGTGCGAGAGCGAGCGGTAGTGAGCGGCGGCGGCGACAGCCGCGGCGGGTGCGAGAGGAGGTGCTGTGCGGGGGAGGAGGTGTCGGCCGTGAGGGCTCGAGCCTGCCGGGGCAGCGGGAGCCGGCCGGCGGGGGTGCAGCGGGCGCAGAGCGACACGAGAGGCCTGCTGCAGCTCGAGCAGCAGGCGGAGCACTCGCAGTGCGGCCGGGCGTCGCGAGCGGATGGCGAGTTGCGCCCTGGTTCTGGAAACTTTTCCAGAATCAGACGTCTGGGCTGATAGCCAGACGACGGGCACGACATCTGGAAGACTGTCCAAACGTCTGAAAGGTAAGTTATTTTCATCTTCTTCCTTTTCTTCGACTGACCGTACAGAGAGAGAGGAAATGGGTACGCGCAGGGTCTGAGATTCGCATCCAACGCGAATCAGACGTCTGGTTGCAGTGCCAGACGACTGGAGTGACTTCCAAACATCTGGGGTGACCATCGGACGTCTGGGAACTAGGCCAGATGCCCCCGCAGGCTTCTGGACGTCTGAGAGACCACGCAGAGCAAGGTAATCCCTGATCCACTTTTTAAGACGTCTGGAATAAGTTCCAGACGTCTGATTTTGCACTGTTTCGTCGTTTTCGACCCGTTTAGGGCCCGTTCGGGTTCCGTTTTCCGCGTTTCGAGTTGCGTTCTTTTCGGAATTAAATCCTCTACCTGTCTACAGTAGCTGTATACTATTTTGAGAAATTCCTTGTGTTTGATCCTTGTGATAGGACCCCGTTCCGTTGCAGTCTCGGGGGTTGCGGAGGCACGCGGGATTCCCGACCACGCCCCCAGTTCGCCTGTTGTAACCGGTAGAGTGGCTTTAAGTATAATCTGTTAAATTATGAAACCATAAATAGAACCTAGGACATTGCATGAATCCTAGGAATGAGAAATAGATTGAATGGTAGATCCTAAGGTGTTGCATTAATCCTAGGGCTGGAAAGCTAGATTGTATGATAGATCCTAGGATATGGCATGAATCCTAGGACGGGAAAACTTGTGGAATGTATGAATACTGCAGTCTTGGAAAATGTGGAAAGGAAATAATAGATGCCTGTGAATTGAATTAACAGCTGCCTGCTATGAATAAATAAACGTGATTGAGAACATGGATTGTAAGAACATGAAACTGGAAAGTGAAACTTGGATGTTCTGAGTTAAAAGAGCTGGAACCCTCCGAGAAATTAGGAGTAGAACTCCTGGAAAGTAAATGAAATAGAATTGGGGAAGTGAGTTGGCCCTTGAGTACGGAGTACTAAGGAGAGCGACTGTCCCCCTGTTTAGTGCAGAGCGGAGCCAGCCGCCCCAGGGACCCGAGGTTAGGACTGGCCACTCTGTACCGACTTGCTGGCCCTCGTGTACGTAGTACTGAGGAGAGCTACTAGTGTAGGGAGGTACTAGCTACCGCACGGGCCCCGGGGTTCTGCTAGCCTCCTACACCGACTTGTTAGGCCCACTGGGGCAAACCAGGGTAGTCAGGCGAGGGTGCGCAAACTGTGGAGGGACAAGGCCCCTGTTTAGTTACTGTGGAGGGGTTGGACCCCTGTTACTGAGAGGGCTCTACCCTGTACTGGTTTCGTGTTGTGCTTTGGGCGCACCCGTTAACGGAAACGACTGACTGCATGCCAGTGCGGGTTAGCTACCCGTGCGCTTACCGCGTGTGCCGTAGTCACCCTTACGTCTGTCAGTGACCTTGGGGTGGTTGACTGAGAATAGGATCACCACGGGAGACTCTCCCAGCCAGGAGAGCACCACGTGCTACTTCTATTGTTCGGAAATGACTGCAATAAAGATCGTTCCCACGAGGAACATTCGAGATCAAGTGAAGGATCTGAGAAATAGGTAAATTGTGAAACAATAGAAGACGTAAATAAAGGAAGAAAGAAAAATTAAAACAGCTACTGTACACTTTACTGTTTCTTTAGTTTAGCTGCCACTCTACTCAGCATTTTGCTGACGTGTTACACTCGTTACCTTTCAGGACCAGGTGTTGAGCAGCCAGGGTCAGCGGCTGCAGAGGACGCTGGGCCGAGTAGGGTCTAGTAGAGTTACCACTGTTCTCTTGTACCTCTTTTTGGTTCCACTGTAGTGAGTAGTTCTTGTTTCCGCTGTACTTTTCTTTACCTGCAGTTCATATTATGTTATGAATGTTGTTCTACTGTTGTGGTAGTACATACTGTAGTGGCTTCTTTCCTTACTGCTGTATTTTCTTACTGTTAGTTATATTCATGTTGAATGTGGTTTATTTTACTGCTCTTTTGGTTACTTCCTCGTTGGACGACTAGGTCTTGGGATTAGTCGAGTCGGTCCGGTTCTCGTGTCTCGTAGGGACTCGGGAATCAGGTCGTTACATTCTCCAACATGTGGCACAACTCCTTCGAATTCTTTGATAAGTGAGACACTAAAGTCGCACGAGAAAGACGATCTTCATGCAACGAAGAACCTTCACTTCTTCTCCAAGAAGCAAAACACTAAGAGAAGGAAAGGAGGAGAGGGGGGAGGTCCCTCTATCTCTCCCTTTAAGGGGGTGATACGTTTCTTTACTCAACTCAGTAATTAAGTTAATTTTACTTAATTAAGAGTAGAGAAAAGACACTTAGGTTGAAATTGTGTCGATTTAGTAGTATATGGTCAAATTAACTTAACATTTTAGAAATTTTTACTGGTTGAGTCCAGGTCATTTGCTGGGAGGTATAATTCATTCTAAATTCATCAATTATCTTTTATTTTTTTTATAAGTTTAAGAGGTATAATTAAGTTAATTGTAATGCATGAATTTTGCCAAATGATTTAAACTATAAAGAATATACAAAGTTCCATATGAAAACATATTTATTAAAATGATATACTTTATTAGCAAGTAAACATGTTAATCTTCTATTTTATTTCAAAGGAAATAAGGCAAATAAGAATTTTTCTACTAAAACATACCTTATTACAACATTTAAGAACAAAAAGAAATTTAAAAAAATGCAAGTAAAACAATTTATTGTCTTTACTTCTTCAGCCTCTCTCTTCTTCTTCTTCTTTCTTTTTTTCTCTCTTTCTCTTCTTTTACTTATCCTTTATCTTTTACTCTCTCTCGAGCTCTTTTCTTTCCTCTCTCCTGCTCCTGCCTCTTCCTTTCTCTTCCCTTAGCTTTCTTCTTAGTTCCCTTAGTGCCTGTTCTCCTTCAGCACTTTGTCTCTATGTCTTTAGCCATCAGCTCCTCTTTCCTTTGAACCATCAATTGAACCGGATTTTTTTACTTTTCAACCAAAAAATATTTTTATTTGCGGCGAGGTCCTTTCAAGGATACATAGCATCTTGAGATCAGGGTAGGACCAGACCCTACTCGGTCCTCACCTGATTTCATTAAGGTTCAACTTCGATTTATTTTTCCGGTTCACAGATTCGAGCCACTCCGGCTCAACCGCCTCCCAGGCCTCGCCCTTCCAGGGCCACACTCGCTTACGCCCACTCCGGCGCACACCCGCAGGCACACATGCCCGCAAACACATAGATGCTCAGAAGGTTCAAATGTTTAGTTCGCGTCGAGCGCCTGACGACTGGCATGGCTATACAACAAATCACTTTTATTCCAAGGCGCCCGCTCGTAGTTAACCGATGTGGGACTATGTTCCCCCCTCCAGACCCAACTTCAATTGACGATATCTCCTAGCTCAGAGCTCCGTTCCATGCGATTCAAGGCTTGTTGGAAAGCTCTAAGATAGATCTACAAGATTGCAGGGTCAATTTAAAGATAAGAGGATGTTTTCCTCTTCAATTTGAAGAGTGAAATCAAGGGGTTCCTATGGGTTGTAATGCCTGGAAATGAAGTTTAACTTTACAGTGTCCACAGATGGACTTTTCTAGCTCATTTAAAGGTCTGAATAGGTTATATAAATGATTCCGCAGCTTCAGAAGTGGGATTTGAAACTCTTAAAGCTTCAGGCAACACAGAGAAGCTTCAAGCTTCTCTGTAAGCTTCAGAGAACGGATTTTACAACCTAAAATAGGTGAACAAACAGCTAAGAACATTTCTGATATATTTAAACAAATTCTAAGGGTTATAACAGACTAATCTAGGTACGATTAAAGATCAAAACTCATCAAAATACCACTGTTGTCAGTTTGGGTTCGAAAACAACCCAAACTGGCAAGGTTTGAATTCTCACCAAATTACAAGTCTGAGCTCAGTTTGATCACTCTAAAACTTTCCAATAGATTCTCAGCAACAACTCTAACTCCTCAATTTTTCAGTTCGAGCTCAGAACTCCATAATCAGACTCAGTTTGACTGTAAAGGCTTAAAATTTGACTTTATGATTAATGCCTTCTTACAAGGAATCAAAGCCTCAAATAGGATCTTCTCAACCTCAGGAACTTGCTCAGCCTCTTAAATCGGTGTTCTAACCCTAGAAATTAGGGTTACAAGCTCGCCGCCTGAGCTTCAAATGTGTTTTGTTCGTCAGAAGAATCTAAGGGTTGTTACAGTATTCTAAGGGCATAATTTACTTCAGTGCATTGCACTGAAGCTTTTAAATCCATCAAGTGCCTCTATTAAACCTCTATTGGACTTCTCCAACTCCGTCGGAGTTGGAGAAGATGAACCTCAATCTATAGCTCTAGTCACATAATCCTCAAATAAACATCCTCAGAACAATCACTGATCCATATTATATCATTATGGAGCTTCACACCAAGTTTCACAAGCTGAAGAACAGTTTTGACTCGCCAGGGCTCCAGTGAGTCCAGAAAAAGTGAAAATTGTGTACAGGTTGTAAAATTGTGCCATTTTTAATCTGAGAATGTTCCTGAAGTTGTAAGGAACCTCAAAGACTCAATTAATTCTCCATTTGTTTGTTAGAATTAAGGTTTAATAGTAAGTCCATTTCTTTAAGAATCTGGGTTGGATTAAGCTCAGGGCTTGTTTTGTGTTACGACCCGTTTCCCGAATCCTACAGGACCCGAGATCGGCTTGACTCGACTAATCCCACGACCCAGTAGTCCAACATGAAAGTAACCAAAAAGTAGGAAAGTAAACCACATTCACTATGCTAAGTAACTAACTGTAAAAAGGTACAGCAGTAAAGAAGTAAAAGCTGCTATAGTACATATCACCACCACAACAGTAAAAACGTAACAAGGTACAGGAACATAAAGTACAGAATGTAAAAGTACAGAACATAAAGGTACAAGAGTCTAACTCACTACTACAAAAGTACAACAACAGAAGCTGCTGCTATTAGGCTCTACTGGGCCTAGCACCCTTTGCAGTCGTAGACTCAGGCTGCTCAACACCTGGACTTGAAAAGGGTTATGAGTACACAAAGTCAGCGAACGCTGAGTAGAGTGGCAACCAACTAAAGCAGTAAAGCTAACAGGTAAACTAGCTATTCCAATTTCTTTAATTTACAATTTATTTCTTTTCAAACATTGGTTTATAGGTTTCCAAATCTCTTTCTTGATCTCGAATGTTCCTCATGAGAATGATCTTGATTGCAGTCTTTTCCGAAGAGTAGAAGGCACACGTGGTGCTCTCCTGGCCGGGAGAGTCCCCCGTGGTGATCTTACACCCAGTCAACCACCCCAAGGTCACGGATAGATGTAATGGTGACTACGACATGCGCAATAAGCGCACGGACAGCTACCCTGCACTAGCACGCGGTCAGTCGTTTCCGCTAACGAGTGAGCCCGAAGTACATCGCGGAACAATATAGGGCCTAGCCTTCTGAATAACAGGGGTCTGGACCCTAAGAGCCAAACAGGGGTCTCGCCCCTCCATAGTCCACGCACCCTCGCTTGACTACCCTGGTTTGCCCAGTGGGCCTAACAAGTTGGTGTAGGGTGGCTAGCCAAACCTCGGACCCCGTAGGGTGGCTAGCTCCCTCCCTACATTAGTAGCTCTCCCCGGTGTCGTGTACGCGAGGGCCAAGAAGTCGGTGCAAAGTGGCCAATCCTAACCCCGAGTCCCAACCCAAGGGCGGTTAGCTCCGCTTTACACTAAACAGGGGACAGTCGCTCTCCTTGGTACTACGTACTCAAGGGCCAACTCACTTCCCCACTCACATTTCTAGATCCATTCCATTTATTTCCAGGAGCTCTACTTCTAATTCCCCGTAGGGTTCATGCTCATATTTCTCATGCCATTCCATACCAGGTTTCATCATTTCTATTTCCATTCTCAGGTTATACACTTGCAGCTTGTATTGCTATCGTTCACATTTCCATACTCAGGTTATACACATGCAACTTGTATTGCTATCATTCACATTTCCATACTCAGGTTATACACAGGCAGCTCGTATTTTTATCATTGACATTACCATTCTCAAATTATACACATGTAGCTCATATTATGTCATTTAACGTATACAACGGGAAAGTCACATGCAATAGTTAACTAGCACAAGTATTTCATATTTCACAGGCAGCTTTTGTTCATTTATTGGCAGTTGTTATCATTTCTATCTACTCATTCAAGACTGCAATTCAATCACCCAATACAGACATTTCAAGTATTTTTCGTCCAAGGATTCATGCCATATCCTAAGTTCTAATCATTCATTCCACACATGCATTCAGGTTTGTAATTAAATTAGGGGAAGCCACTCTACCAGTCAACCTAGGAATATTGGGGGCTTGAATGGTAAGCTCATGTGCCTAAGCAAGCCCCGAACCCGCAACGGAACGAAGTCCTATAACAAGGAACAATCACAATGGAACATTCAGAACAATAAAGAAAGTCTTCTAACAAGTAGAAGAACTCGCAAGGAAAACACTGGTATCTTGTTTGCGTAAAACGGACCTCAAATGGACCTTAAACGGGTCAAAAACAGGTTTACAAACTCAAATCAGACGTCTGGAACAACTTCCAGACGTCTTAAAAGTGTCAAGGAATGTACCTCAAGCTCTGCGTCGTCCTCAAACGTCCAGGAACTCTTTTGGACCCAGCTCCAGACGTTCGACCACCTCTCCGGACGTCTGGAAGTGCCCCCAGTCATCTGGTGCGCTTCCCAGACGTCTGCAATGCGTGGACGGGAGTGCCCCGTGCCTTCTCAAAGCAAATCTTGCAACGCCACCACGCAATCTTCTCAAAATAGGTACGCAAAAGGGCACCTGCGGAGCAGCCTGCATGGCCGTATCCGCAAAGAGAACGTGCTTTCGCGAAGCTCCCTCCTCAGACGTCTGGAACCGCCTCCAGATGTTCGCTCCGTCGTCTGGACGTCACTCCAAACGTCTGATTTTGGGAAAAACCCAGAACCTGAACCTGCTCCTGCTCGCTCGCGCCACTCGTGGCCGCACCTCGCCCCCTCTCTTGCAACTCCGGTTGCAGCAGTGTCGGGGAGGGCTCCCCTGACGCACTCCTCTTCGCGCATGTGCCGCTCTGGCCATGCACTCTCCGGTGAGCTCCCACGCGAGCTCGCGAGCTCACTCTCCTCCTCTCCTCATGTCGCTCCTCCTCGTCACTGCTCTGTCGCTCGTGCTTAGGTCAAGAGGAAGGGAAGAAGTGGTTGGTGGCTGTGAAGTGAGGAGAACGAGAGAGGAGGAGGGGGGTCTTATAAGGATAGGGTGTTAGGGTTTTGCTGGAGGAGGGGAGAGAGAGAAGAAGGGGGAAAATGAGAGAGTACTGTCTGCGCACAGCCCGCTCGCAGACGCAAGCTCGTACTCAACATTTTTTATTTCCAGACATCTGGGAAGGTGTCCAGATGTCTGACCAGACGTCTGACAGATAGTCCAGACGTTTTAAAAGACTCAAACAGTAAGGGTCTTAACATTTTGCCACTCAATTGAGTGGTCAAAACAAGTCAACAAATAATAGCAGTCATAATTTTATAGTTAATTAAGGATTTGAACTTCTCCTAAGCCGCCATTGACAGCGAGCTGAGGAGCTTAATTGTAAATTGGGCGTTTAAGTTATATGTGGTAATTCTACATATTATAGTGTCAATTAGGGTCCTTAAATGATGAGTAAGTGATGAAGAACCCTATGAAGGTGGTTCTAAACTCAGCTACTGTCACCATAGACAGCGACAGGAGTCAGTGATGGTGAAGGTGATTTAGGCGAATCAATGATCAATTAAGCGATTAAGTGTGATAGAAATGATCATGGATGAAAGAAGAAGATGATCAGCGAGTTCAAAAGATAAAACTAGGGCTCGAGCGAGCTCAAGGAGCTCACCGGAGTCGGAGAAGATGACAACTAAAATTCTGACATTAACTCTAATCTAACTAGCTAAGCTAACATACTCCTTCTCCTTCTCCAACTCCTAATCTACTGTTACCTGGACGAAGGGGTCAATAGGGTTCCGCCGAAGGTTCATAGCGGACGACAAAATCAGAGGGTGTAGAGGAAGATCTCCGGCAGGAGGATTTGAGGTGAAGCAGAGGACTCCTTGGTCGTAGCCTTTGTCTAGAGACATGGCAGACCATGGCGGATCTCCTCGGCTGATCAGAATGAATGGAGGAAGTTGGAAAGTGAGATGGAAGGTTGTCGGAGTTTTGGATGAATAGACTATCGAAGTCAGCTGCAGTGTTAAAAGAGGGAAGGGAGCCAACTTGAAAGAAATCGAAGGGGTGAGGGGGTATTTATAGTGGTTGGTGATGCAAAGAGTGGTGAGGTCTGGACGAAGAAGGAGCTTAACCTCCGGCGTCGTCTCTGACGACGGTGAGGTTATCTCCTACTGAAAATTAGGATTTTCGGTTAATCTAGACTGGTGGATGAAAATGGAGTGGTGAGCGCAAGCTCTAAGAGCTTGGATAAAGAAGAACGATGTCGGCAGGGCGGTGATCGTGTAGTGGGGTAACTCTTCGTCGTCAGCCGTCCATCCGGCAGAAGAAGAAGAAGAAGAAGAAGAAGAAGAAGGAAAGGGACTTATATGCAATGAAACTTAAGGACCTGTGTGAGAATTAAGGACCCGATTGTAATAAGTTTTAAGAACCAAAATGTAAACTCAGGTTTTAAAGGTTTATTTTAACTTAGATCTTTTTCAACTTTTTATATATGTTAGTAAATGAGGTAAATATTATGTTTTCACCTTGAATTTACATTTTTGACCTTTTTAGATTAATTTATTAGATTAAGTAAAATGACTTAAGTTATTATATACTTATGTATACATTATGTCTAACTTACTTAACTTATTAATTAAAGAAATGATTAATAGAATTTCAAGTTCAATTATTAACTAAATTGTTAATAATGTTAATTGATTGATAAAATGTCATTTTAAACTTATTTGAAGGTCCTTTATTATATATCCCTTATTTCTTAATTAACCCTTATATATTTATAACCTTAACTAGAAGACTAATTAATTTGGGGTAATTAGAGATCACGATGAGTCTCTCATCATACCCCCAAGCCAAAGTTTTGCTAGTCCCTAGCAAAATTAACTAAGACTATGATGATTTAAAGTATTTGGGTTTAAATTATTATAAATAGTAACAATGTAGAGGAAAGCTTAGGTCGAAAATTTTTAAGTTTAATATAAATGATTAATGTATAGAGCACTTGTGAAAATTTCCTTACTTAGACTTATACTTATAACATTTTCAAAACACACTTAAAATAATTTGTTAACAAGAATTTTATTCAGAATTAGAATTCTTTAAAAAAATCTCTTAATCTTTGTAACTATTTTTAACTCAAATTAGAATACAAAGTGTTTTAAGAAAAATAAAACTTAAGAATTGAGAATTAAATTTTAACTCAAAAACTCAAATAGAATTAAGTTGATCCTTTGTTTATGATATTTGACTTTTATCAATATAAGTTTAAGCAAATTAACCAGATACTCATTATTAATCAAACTTAGAGTAGTAAAACTCTAATTACTAGCCTACAACACTAAAGAATAACTTCTAGACCTAGTATTCTGTCAATTCTTCTCCTTTAGGTCTCAACTTAAAATCTTCAAAACACGATTTCTTAGGCTTCACTGCCCAATACCAAGGTTCAGTAGCTATGATTTTAAAACATCTGTGCTTAATGAAGAGAATTGTCCTAAAGGCATCCAAAGTTGCAAAAATTCAGATTTTAAGACATCATTTTCCAATCCCAATTATTCCAATTCAAGGCTTTGGCTTGGCCTTACTCAGGTTTGGTTACTTTCTCCTCACCATTTTTCTATCCCAAGGTCAAAACTTTTTGTGTATATCTCCCCGGTGGACCACTGGGTCTCTTATTCCTAATATTTTTTTCTCCATATTTTTTTCACTTTTTCTATAGGTTAGAACACCCATTTGTAGGAAGGAAGGGTAGCATCCATTTGTATTGAGATGCTTTTATTTATTATGGAAAAACTGCATAAGCACCCATTTGTAACGAGGCATTTAACTGCAGGGTGTTTTATTTATTTATTTATTATTATTTTTTCTTTTCCCCTTCTCATTTTTCTTACTAACTTTATTCTCCAAATCCTTTTTCTAGGTGAGTGGCACATCCTTCACCCTTTCAAGAACCGCCCTGCGGAAATCCTTGGACTAAAGAGGATTCAGAACTGATCTCTTAACCTCTGTGTTTTCACGGTCTCAGATGCCAATAAGACAATTCTAACTGTGTGAATTTAGATGTTTAAGTTACTTAGCTCTCAAATCAGAGCTTGGACAACAAAGCCCTTCACTCTCAGGTTCTTCAAATTCTTAGTTTCCTCCTATAGGATCCGTCAAGACAAAATTTACCAAGTCTAGTTATTTATCTTTAGCCTGTAAGTCTTGTAAACTAAAATTCTACCAACTCTTATTTAATTAATTCAGAATATCTAGTCTTTTTACTTAACTTAATGATAAAGTCAAATTTTCAAAAAGCAAAAGGATTACTTAATCTAATTGATTAGAAAGTTATAATTTAATTTCAAAACTTAAGTTTAAATCTTAACACACTTAGTTCTTAATTCAAGTGAGAATAGAAAAATAAATCTTTAAAAGATTTAAAGATTCCTAATTCAAATAAAATCTTATTTTAAAAATTTTAAACACAAAGGTGTGTTTTTACAAAATGTTTAAGTAAAAATCTAAGTAAGAATTGAATGCTCTTAAATACTCTATATATATTCTATATACATTTTAATTTCTGACCTAAAAGAAAATTAAGCTCTTAATTATAGTATATATATATATTCTTCTTCTTTTCTTCTTTATGAAAAATGAATAAACCCCTCTTATTATTTTTATGAATTTTATTTTTCAAATTTTTGTATTTATATATTTTTGTTTTTATGTATATAAGATTTTTCAATTCTTATAATTTTTTCAAAAAATTTTCAAATTTTTATGAGAATTTTGATTTTTTTTTAATTTTTATCATTTTTGGAATTTCTATTTTTTTAAATTTCGTGGATATTTAATTTTTATGTGTTTTTATTTATAACCCACACTTAAAGTTAAAATTTCACTTTAACATCCCTCCAAACCAAAATTTTACAATGTCCTCATTGTAAGAAGAGTGAAAAGATATTACACTTCATTTAGTATAGGGTGATGGAAGGAGTCGAATAGAAGAGATTAAAAATCTTTGTGTGAATGATTTCGATTCTGACCAAAGGTCAGAGTTGTCAGTCGGACTAAATGAAGGTAATCAATATGATATAAAGTGAAAATTTCAGAGTAAGTGTAGAAGAGAATCAAAAGGTAAAAACAGTAAACAGCTATGTACAAATATGGTGGATGGATAGAAAAAACCTAGTGGAGCATGTAACATTCTCCAACAAGACCCAAAGGCTGTGATTCCAAGAAAGGTTTAAGACATTGACCATTCACTTTGAAGGGTTGATCCTTGTTGGGTTCAGTAATTTCAGCAGCTCCGTTGTCGAAGATTCTAAGTATAACAAATGGCCCTTGCCATTTAGAGCTAAGTTTACCTGGGAAGAGCTTCAAACGGGCATCAAATAACGACACCTTCTGACCAAGTGCAAAGGATTTGCAGGAAATGAATTTGTCATGGAAGGCTTTAAGTTTCTCCTTATACAGCTTTGAACTTTCATAGGAATCATGACGTAATTCCTCGAGTTCACTAAGCTGCAACCTATGATTTTCACCAGCCTTCATGAGGTCAAAATTACAGGCTTTAATTGCCCAATAGGCCTTGTGTTCAATTTCTACGGGAAGATGACAGGGTTTCCCGTAAACAAGTCTGTATGGTGACATGCCTATTGGTGTTTTGTGGGCAATCCTATAAGCCCACAAAGCCTCATCTAAACGAGAAGACCAATCCTTCCTATTGGGTCGGATTGTCATTTGAAGAATCTTCTTGATCTCTCGATTAGAGACCTCGGTTTTCCCATTAGTTTGGGGATGATAAGGTATAGAAATACGATGTGTAACCCCATATTTTCTAAGTAAATGTTTACACTGGGCGTTAATAAATGGGAACTGTCGTCAGAAATAATAGCATGAGGTACCCCAAAATGAGCGAAAATGTGACTCTGTATAAAAGGAATGACAACTCAATGGTCGTTTGTGCGTGTGGGTATGGCTTCAATCTAACGAGAGACAATCTACAACAAGTAAAATATAATGGAAACCAAAAGAGGATGGAAACGGACCCATAAAATCTATGCCCCAAATGTCAAAGATTTCACACATTAGAATCGGGTTCAAAGGCATCATGTCCTTCCGAGACATGCCACCAAGTGTTTGGCAGTGACTACATGCCTTACAATAAGTCTAAGAATTAGCAAATAACGTGGGCCAGTAAAACCCGCATTGCAAAACTTTTGCAGCGGTCCTTCTACCAGAAAAGTGACCACCACAGGCCTGGTCGTGACAAACAGATAGGATAGAATCAATCTCAGAAGAGGTGACACAATGCCTGATGATTTGATCATTACAGAGTCTAAAAAGATATGGATCTTCCCAAAAATAGTATTTGGCTTCTGCTTTGAGTCGTGATTTGCGATTCCCATCCCAGTCTGGCGGGAATTGATGTGTAACTGAATAATTAACAATATCTGCATACCAAGGAAGATCTGTGGATATAGTCAAAAGCTGTTCATCAGGGAAGTGTTCTGTGATTGGTGGAGATGATTCGATTGCATCAGAAGGAAGACGGGAAAGATGATCGCCTTATCATCCATCTGATTAACCTAGGTTTCGTGTTCTTCTTAGATAGAAGGTGTCGAATAGCTGAGTGATTAGACTACACTATGATTTAAGATCCGAGTATGTAAGATCTGAACTTTTCTAATCCAAATACTATTTCTAGTAATTCTTTCTCTGTAACTATGTAATTCCTTTGCGTCTCATTCAATGTGTTACTAGCATAGTAAATTATCACTGGATTCTTCTCAATTTTCTATCCCAAAACAGCTCCTATTGCATAATCTGATGCATCACACATGATTTCAAATGGTAAATCCCAATTAGGTGGTTGCAAAATTGGAGCCTGTGTAACTCTGTCTCTTAAAGTTTTAAATGCTAAAATACACTCATTCATCTCAAAAATCGCATCCTTTGTGAGGAGGTTTGTGAGTGGTTGGGCAATTTTTGAAAAATCAAGGATGAATCTTCTATAAAATCCCACATGCCAGAGAAATGATCTAATGCCTTTGATCGAGTCAGGGATTGGAAGATTTGCAATTTGATTGATCTTGGCTCGATCTACTTGGATACCTCGCTTAGATACGAGATGACCAAGTACTATGCCCTCAGGAATCATAAAATGACTCTTCTCCCAACTAAGGACAAGGTTTACCTCAATGCATCTTTTTAGAACCATCGACACATTATCCAAGCAAATATTGAATGTTTCCCCGAAGACTGAAAAATCATCCATAAAACCTCGATATATTCACCCACCATTTCGGTAAAAATGGCTAACATGCAACGCTGAAAAGTCGTGGGTGCGTTGCAAAGCCCAAATGACATTCTTTGGAAAGCAAAGGTTCTGAAGGGGCAGGTGAAAGTCATTTTCTCTTGATCTTCGGAATAGATTGCAACTTGATTATATCAGGAGTAACCATCTAAAAAGCAAAAGAACCTATTACCAGCTAATCTCTCAAGGATCTGATCAATGAATGGTAAAGGAAAATGGTCCTTCTTTGTAATAGTATTTAGCTTACGATCATCAATACAAACCTGCCACGAATTCGCAATTCGTATGGGATGGTTTCTCTAGATTTAGTTTTGATTATGGTGAGTCCTGCCTTTTTGGGTACCACTTGAATTGGACTCACCCAAGGGCTATCAGATATAGGATAGATAATATCAGCATCAAGCCACTTGATTATTTCTTTCTTAACGACCTCCTTTAAATTAGGGTTTAGGCATCTTTGAACTTCTCTTGAAGTTCGTGCCCCATCTTCAATATAGATGCGATGAGTACAAAAATTGGGGCTAATCCCGGTGAGATCATGTAAAGTCCACCCAATTGCCTTCTTGTGATTCGAAGAACTTTGATCAATTTGGATTCTTGTGATTTAGATAGATGAGAATTGATTATTACAGGATACGTTTGATCAAATTCGAGATATACATATTCAAGATTATCAGGCAATGGTTTCAATTCAAGCATAGGAGTAGAATCAACAACAGGATTTGGGGCGGGATTTTCAATTGTAAAAAGTGATTCAGATTCAGAGTCAAATTCGGGATTGAGTAGAGATTTCAATAACATTTCGTTGCTTTGAGGACATGGGATATCAAAAGATGTGCTTTCTAGTTCTAAAGAACTAATGTCATCCTTAAAAGCTTCTATTGATTTAATTTCCTCAATCCATTCACAATCAAATCCACTAGAAGCTTTAAATATATCTAACTTAATTGTCTTCTCCCCAAATTTCAATTCAATCTTTCATGATTCACAATCAATGTTGGCTTTTGCAGTAGCCAAAAAGGGTCTCCCTAAGATAATTGGGGTGTCTTTAATGTGTTTGGGTACTTCCATATCAAGAACAATAAAATCTACAGGAAAGTAAAAATCCCGAACACTTACAATAACATCCTCCAACATTCCTTTAGGTGACTTAATTGATCTATCAGCTAATTGTAAAATCACATTGGTAGACTTAATGTTTTCTATTTGAAAGTGTTTTACCAAAGAGAAAGAAATGAGGTTAATAGAAGCTCCTAAATCTAAAAGGACTCTATTAAAACATTGACTCCCAATTATACAGGAAATAAATGGAGATCCTAGGTCTTTCTTTTTTGAAGGAAGTGTACTTGAAATGATAGAGCTCACAGGCTCTGAAAGTACAACAGTGCTTCCTTTCTTCAACTTACGCTTAGGAGTATACAATTCCTTAAGAAATCTCGCGTAAGTCGGGATGTGTTTGATAGCATCTAGGAGTGGAATATTAATATGCACCTGTTCAAAAATCTTAATCAAATCTTCATCTAATGTAACCGGTTGTTTTTGTTTCCTAGTATTCTTCAGAGCTTCTGGGAATGGGACGTGGGTTTCCTATTCTACTGAGGTATTACCTTGATCTCGCGAATTAGCGGGAATTGCGGGATCGGGTTCAGCACCTCTTCCAGGTGTAGAAACAGTGGTTAATCTAGATGTACTAGGGTCTTGGGATAGGTTCCTTGGAAAAACTGGATCCCTAGTGGAAGTTTCACGGCGTGTTGTAATAGAGTTAATACCCGCATGAGAAGAAGCTAATGAAGAAGATGCTTGTGAACTTTGGAAAGGTGGATTATTAATTAATGGTTGATTAACAATTGATTGCTGTTGATTTGGATATTCAAAATCAAAATTAGAAATAGGTGGATTTAGATTTTGATTCAAACTTGGATTCAGGGGTAATTGATTAAGAAGATGGACATGTCCCTGATTCGGATTTTGAACTCCCGGGTGTTGTCTTTGCTGGATATTCCTAGGGTTTGGAATTGGTTGGGATGGAAGGGTCCCTAGCTGACGAGATTCAGCGAACTGTGTGATTTGACCCTTAAGATCAGCCAATTCTGCCGAACATTGTCGTTGGAATTCAGCAAAAGCTTTAGCATTTTGTCGCTGACTCTCAGTCACAGCTCCCAAAATCTGGTCTAGCTGTGAATCTCTATTTGGCCCTACGGGGTTTTACGAACCTACGTAAAATGGCCTCGCATTGTATTGCTGAAACGACAATGTAGGCGGGTTTTGTCTGGTCTGATTCGGATATGATGGTCTTTGTGTTTGGTCAGACCAAGAAAAATTAGGGTGAATACACCATCCAGGATTATAGGAATTTGAATATGGGTTTGATCTTGGTGTGTATCCCTGAATGGCGTTTAAATCAAGAGGATAAGGCGTGTTTTTTGCAATAGGAAAGGGTGGGGAAAAGGGTGGGTAAGATTGTGGGACAATGGTCCCTCCTTGGGTTGGTGAAGGAGTAGATAGAAAACCCAAGGAAGATGGATCTCTAGAATCCAGATTATTCACAAATTCCCTCCCTGAGGGAATTTGCGAAATAGTTGAATACATGGGATTCGTAGCAAGTAGAGGCGTAAGAGTCTTCATTGTATTTCTGACCTCGTCGAGATGCTTTGCTACGATATTGACTTTGTCCAGTTTTTCTGCAATTATCTCTAAATCCTTTGAACTGGACGGATTACCGATCTCGTGAACGCCCTTATGCGGATTTTGATGATTCATGTTTGCTCCCCGTGTGAATTGCAACATTGATGCGTTGTTGATCGAGTTTTCTACCATCCCTTCAAATAATTCTGAGGCGGGTTCTGCGTCGCGATTTAGAAAATTCCCTCCACAAGAGGCATTGACTAGATTGCGAATGCCCTCTTGTAATCCATAATAAAAGATATGCATAAGTTGCCAACGAGGGATATCATGATGTGAGCATTTCCTTTGCAATTCATGAAAACGTTCCCACGCTTCATGAATTGGTTCTCCTTGGTTTTGATTGAAAGTAGTAATAGCTTGCCTTAAAGCATTGGTTCGACCAATAGGAAAGAATTTCTTCAAAAATGCGGATTCGAGTTCAGCCCAAGTTGAGATTGATCTTGCTATAGTTCTATACCAATATGCTGCTTTATCTTTAAGGCTAAAAGAGAATATTTTCATTAGTAGGATTTTCCTATTTTGATTTCGAGGACCAAGAGTTTGAGATAAATTTTTAAGATCTTTTATATGTTGAAATGGATCCTCGGATGCAAATCCGTGAAAGTGGGGGATTAAACCTATAATATTTTGCTTTAATTTAGGATCATTTTCCCCAATAGGTATCCTAACATTAGGCTCTACTTGTGCATTAGATGGGTTGTAATAATCTCTAAGTAGAGGACTTGGACGATTGATTGGTAAATCAGGGATTTCAAAACCCACCTCAGGTCGAGGTGGAGGACGGGTTTGAAGAGTCTGTAAATTATTTAGGGTTGCTGTTAATAAATTGATTTGTCTAGTTTGTTCAAGCATCCTAAGATTCTGGCTCAGGAGTGCCTCATGAACATCAAAAGACGGCATCTCCCCCTGACCAGAAGAAGAAGGGATCCCGGGATTAAGATTCTGTAATTGATCCATAGAAGTAGATGGATCAGACGGGAAAACCATTGATTGCTTATCTGCAACCGGCCTAGGATCACCTGTCAACGATGGTGCAAGAGGCAGATGTAAGGATCGCCTCCCATCCTTAAAATGGAAAATAATGTGCAAGTGCACACTCACACCACCGATAAGAAAACAACGACCAAAAAACCTGCAAAATAACGCAAAAGTCAAAGGAAAGAAGAGATTCCTAGGGTATGCAAAAGTAATTTGACGCAAACAAATAGCGTAACAATATCAAAATACACGTCATAATCTGTGTCTACACAGGTGCGTACCGTAAAGCTCAAAGGTCTAAGGTTTAGGATCAAGACCGCTCACTGCTGGCTCCCAGGGGCTCTAGTAATGAGACAGACTTGTTGATCTTTGACCAAAGCCCTAAGAGGTGCAAAGGGGAGAGATAGAAAAATAGACTCGTGTGACTCTAGTGATCGTAATGTGTGCGCGATAGCATGCAACAGATGATAGTGATAGAAAAACCCGCATGCATTTTGCAACTAGATTTAAGTCACAATTTTTACTTCCTCTTTTTAGTTAATTTTTTTCAAAAGTATATCAAGTAAAATACAATGGCCGCTTTTTAAATCTTTTCAAACAAATATATGTGGTCTTTTTAAATCTTCAAGGACAGGGATCTACGCGGGTTTTCTCATGTTTTCCCGCTGATGCGAGAAAAATAGTTAAAATTTTCTCGAGTCAGATTTGCAAAAATACTAGCAGATAATGCACTCCTAAGAGTGTATGCCTATGATATGCTGCTGCTAGTCAGAAAAAGATGTATTTTTGAATTATTTTTTTTTTTTAATGCAACAATACAAACTACTCTAAAGACTAAGACTAAGACTAGAAATACTTACAAAAAGAAGAAACAACAAAATAGCAACAAATTCCTCCCTTCACCTAAGATTACTCGCAAAGGTAAACCTGAAAAAAAGACAGAAAACAAAAACAAAAAAAACAAAGCTAATTAGAACAAAAATATTAAAAACAAAAATATAATTACAAAATACCTCCTAATTAGACAATTAAACCAACTAAATTTTAGTGAATTAAGGGATTGCCTCCCCGGCAACGGCGCCATTAAAATGATATGTTCATTTACTCAACTCAGTAATTAAGTTAATTTTAGTCAATTAAGAGTAGAGAAAAGTCACTTAGGTTAACTCAAAATTATGTCGATTTAGTAGTATAGGGTCGAATTAACCTAACATTTTAGAAATTTTTACTAGTTGAGTCCAGGTCATTCGCTGGGGGGTATAATTCAATCTAAATTCACCAATTATCTTTTATTTTCTTTATCAGTTTAGGAGGTATAATTAAGTTAATTGTAAAGCATGAATTTTGCCAAATGATTTAAACTATAAAGAATATACAAAATTCCATATGAAAACATATTTACTCAAATGATGTACTTTATTAGCAAGTAAACATGTTAATCTTCTATTTTATTTCAAAGGAAATAAGGCAAATAAGAGTTTTTCTACTAAAACATGCCTTATTACAACATTTAAGAACAAAAAGAAATTTAAAATAATGCAACTAAAACAATTTATTTTCTTTACTTCTCCAGCCTCTCTCTTCTTCTTCTTTCTTTTTTTCTCTCTTTCTCTTCTTTTACTTATCCTTTATCTTTTGCTCTCTCTCGAGCTCTTTTCTTTCCTCTCTTCTGCTCCTGCCTCTTCCTTTCTCTTCCCTTAGCTTTCTTCTTAGTTCCCTTAGTGCATGTTCTCCTGTTAAGACCCGTGCCATCAAGGTTCTTTAAGACGTCTAGGACTAGGGCCAGACGTCTGGTCAGACGTCTGGAAACCCTTCCAGACGTCTGGAAATTAATTTTTACGTGCGTACGACTGCGAGTCTGCGCGCGTGCCACGCGCAGACTGAGCCTCAGCTGCCCTCTTCTCTTCCTTCTTCCCTCGCAGACCTGCAGAACTTTTCCCCCTCATGCCTACAAATATCCCCTTCCCTCTCCCTCGTTCTCCACCCCACATCCATCCATCCCCCATCTTCCTTCAGCGAGGGTGAGAGCGAGCAGCAGCTGTGGCCGAGTGCAGCGACGGAGAGGAGAAGAGCAGTGAGAGGGAAGAGAAGAGAGCATGTGTGCCATGAGGGAGAGAGAGCTCGCTGGAGCAGCTTGAGGCCGCCCGGCATGGGCAAGGCGAAGTATGTGTTGAGGAGGTTTCCCCGACGCTGCTGCAGCAGAGCAGCGGACGAGCGGCTGCGCGGTGAGGACGTGTGCAGCGGGAAGAAGACGAAGGGGGTTCTGATTCTGGGATTTTTCCCAGAATCAGACATCTGGACCTACATCCAGATGACGTGGGCGACGTTTGGAGGGAGCTCCAGATGACTGAGAGGTACGTATTTCCTCCTACACTTCCTTTTGCGGATACAGCCATGCATGCCGTTCCGCCGAAGTAATGTCTCTTGC
This sequence comes from Thalassia testudinum, assembly GCA_037157565.1. Classification (NCBI taxonomy): domain Eukaryota; kingdom Viridiplantae; phylum Streptophyta; class Magnoliopsida; order Alismatales; family Hydrocharitaceae; genus Thalassia; species Thalassia testudinum. The sequence goes on along the minus strand of JAZHRO010000073.1, from coordinate 172,549,336 downwards.
CGTGTTGAGATATTTTGCGTACGCGTGCAGGATTCGCTTCGGGAAGGTGCGGGACATGCCCTCCCACGTGGTTCAGGCATCTGGGCAAGGCACCAGATGGCGGAGAGCATCTCTAGACGTCCGAAGGGATTATCGGACGTCTGGAACTAGGTCTAGATGGTTCAGCAGGATCTCTGGACGTCTGAGGAGTAATGTAGAGTGAGATGTGACCTGGACCCCTTTTTAAGACATCTGGAAGATGTTCCAGACGTCTAATTTGAGTCAGAGTTGTCGTTTTTGACCCGTTTAGGGTCCGTTCAAGGTCCGATTTCCACGTTTAAGGTTCCATTTTTCTTCGTACAAGTTCCTTTACTTGTTTGAAATACTTTTATCTTATTCTGAGTGGTTTCTTATGGCTGATTCTTGTGTTAGGACCTCGTTCTGTTGCGGATTTGGGGGTTGCGGAGGCACGCGGACCTGCCGATCACGTGCCCATTACTCCCGATTTTGCAGGTAGAGTGACTTCCCTTAGTTAATTACAAACTTAACCCCATGGCTGGAATAAATGATAGATCCTAGGGTATGGCATGAATCCTAGGACCAGAAACACCAGATTGAATGATAGATCCTAGGGTATGGCATGAATCCTAGGACTAGAGACACTGGAACGATTGTATTGAATGCTTGAATTGCAGTCTTAGATGAGTAGGTAAAATAATAATAATTGCCTGTAAACGGATAACAGCTGCCTGTGAAATGTAGAGTACTGTTGTTAGTAACCGCTACATGTAATTCCTGTTGTTTGAAATTAAATACGAGCTGCCTGTATATAAATTGGAAAAGAAGGATTGAATATTGGAAACACGTGTTATATGCGAATAAACCTGAAATGATGAAACATAGTATGGCTTGGCCTGAGAAACATGAGCATGAACCCTACGGGGAATTAGGAGTAGAGCTCCTAGAAATAAATAGAATGGAACTGGAAAAGTGAATGGGAAAGTGTGTCGTCTCTTGGGTACGTGGTACCAAGGGAAGCACATGTTACCTCTTAGTGTAGAGCGGAGCTAGCCGCCCTAGGGTTGATACCCGGGGTTAGGTCTGGCCACTTTGTATTGACTTTTGGCCCTCGCGTACACAGTACCGAGGAGAGCTACTAGTGTAGGGAGAGAGCTAGCCACCCCACGGGGCCCGGGGTTCAGCTAGCCATCCTACACCGACTTGTTAGGCCCACTGGGCAAACCAGGGTAGTCAGGCGAGGGTGTGCGGATTGTGGAGGGGCAAGACCCCTGTTTGGTTACTGTGGAGGGGCTAGACCCCTGTTACTGAGAGGGCTCTGCCCTATATTGGTTCCGTACTGTACTTTGGGCGCACCCGTTAACGGAAACGACTAATCGCATGCCAGTGCGGGGTAGCTAACCGTGAGTTTATCGCGCGTGCCGCAGTCACCGTTACATCTGTCGGTGACCTTGGGGTGGTTGACTGAGGGTAGGACCACCATGGGGGACTCTCTCGGCCAGGAGAGCACCACGTGCTACTTCTACTTTTCGGAAAAGACTTCAATCAAGATCTTTCCCAAGAGGAACATTCAAGATCAAGAGAAAGACCTGAGAAATAAACCAAGAAAGAGTAAATAGATAAATAAAGAAAGAAATTAAAAGCAATAGCTACCTGTCCACCTTTACTGTTTTTCTTAGCTAGCTGGTTGCCACTCTACTTAGCATTTCGCTGACGTGTCGTACTTACCACCTTTTTCAGGACCAGGTGTTGAGCAGCTAGAGCCCACGGCTGCAGAGGATGCTCGGCCTAGTAGAGCCCAGTAGTTGTACTTGTGTTGTACCTGTTTCTATAGTAGTGAGTATTTTGTTACACTTTTGTACTCTTTTATTGTAAACTTCATATTCTGTACCTGTTTTAATTTCTCTACTGTTGTGGTGGTGTATACTGTAGTAGTTCCTTTCTTTACTGCTGTACTTTTGTTACTATTAGTTGCTTGCATGGTGAATGTGGTTTATTTTACTACTTTTTGGTTACTTTCTTGTTGGATGACTGGGTCTTGGGATCAGTCGAGTCGGTCCGATTCTCGTGTCCTGTAGGTATTCGGGAACTGGGTCGTAACATCTCCTTCAGCACTTTGTCTCTACGTCTTTAGCCATAAGCTCCTCTTTCCTTTGAACCATCAATTGAACTGGGTTTTTTTACTTTTCAACCAAAAAATATTTTTATTTGCGGCGAGGTCCTTTCGAGGATACACAGCACCCTAAGATCAAGGTGGGACCATACCCTACTCGGTCCTCGCCTGATTTCATTAAGGTTCAACTTCGATTTATTTTTCCGATTCACAGATTCGAGCCACTCCGACTCAACCGCCTCCTAGGCCTCGCCCTTCCAGGGCCACACTCGCTCACGCCCACTCGGGTGCACACCCGCAAGCACACATGCCCGCACACACACACACAGATGCTCAGAAGGTTCAAATGTTCAGCTCGTGCCGAGCACTTGACGACTGGCATGGCTATACAACAAATCACTTTTATTCCAAGGTGCCCGCTCGTAGTTAACTGATGTGGGACTATGTTCCCCCCTCCAGACCCAACTTCAATCGACGATATCTCCTAGCTCAGAGCTCCGTTCCAAGTGATTCAAGGCTTGTTGGAAAGCTCTAAGATAGATCTACAAGATTGCAGGGTCAATTTAAAGATAAGAGGATGTTTTCCTCTTCAATTTGAAGAGTGAAATCAGGGGGTTCCTACGGGTTATAATGCCTGGAAATGAAGTTTAACTTTACAGTGTCCACAGATGGACTTTTCTAGCTCATTTAAAGGTCTGAATAGGTTCTATAAATGAATTCGCAGCTTCAGAAGTGGGATTTGAAACTCTTAAAGCTTCAGGCAACACAGAGAAGCTTCAAGCCTCTCTGTAAGCTCCAGAGAACGGATTTTACAACCTAAAATAGGTGAACAAACAGCTAAGAACATTTCTGATCTATTTAAACAAATTCTAAGGGTTATAACAGACTAATCTAGGTACGATTAAAGATCAAAACTCATCAAAATACCACTGTTGTCAGTTTGGGTTCGAAAACAACCCAAACTGGCAAGGTTTGAATTCTCACCAAATTACAAGTCTGAGCTCAGTTTGATCACTCTAAAACTTTCCAATAGATTCTCAGCAACAACTCTAACTCCTCAATTTTTCAGTTCGAGCTCAGAACTCCATAATCAGACTCAGTTTGACTGTAAAGGCTTAAAATTTGACTTTATGATTAATGCCTTCTTACAAGGAATCAAAGCCTCAAATAGGATCTTCTCAACCTCAGGAACTTGCTCAGCCTCTTAAATCGGTGTTCTAACCCTAGAAATTAGGGTTACAAGCTCGCCGCCTGAGCTTCAAATGTGTTTTGTTCGTCAGAAGAATCTAAGGGTTGTTACAGTATTCTAAGGGCATAATTTACTTCAGTGCATTGCATTGAAGCTTTTGAATCCATCAAGTGCCTCTCTTAAACCTCTGTTGGACTTCTCCAACTCCGCCGGAGTTGGAAAAGACGAACCTCAATCTACAGCTCCAGTCACTTAATCCTCAAATAAACATCCTCAGAACAATCACCGATCCATATTATATCATTCTGGGGCTTCACACCAAGTTTCACAGCCTGAAGAACAGTTTTAACTCATCGGAGATCCGGTGAGTCCAGAAAAAGTGAAAATTGTGTACAGGTTGTGAAATTGTGCCATTTTTAATCTGAGAAGGTTCCTGAGGTTGTAAGGAACCTCAGACTCAATTAATTCTCCATTTGTTCGTTAGAATTAAGGTTTAACAGCAAATCCATTTCTTTAAGAATCTGAGTTGGATTAAGCTCAGGGCTTGTTTTGCCACTCAATTGAGTGGTCAAAACAAGTCAATAGATAATCGCAGTCATAATTATATAGTTAATTAAGGATTTGAACTGCTCCTGAGCCGCCATTGACAGCGAGCTCAGGAGCTTAATTATAAATTGGGCGTTTAAGTTATATGTGGTAATTCTGCATATTATAGTGTCAATTAGGGTCCTTAAATGATGAGTAAGTGATGAAGAACCCTATGAAGGTGGTTCTAAACTCAGCTACTGTCACCATAGATAGCGACAGCAGTCTGTGAAGGTGAAGGTGAAGGTGATTTAGGCAAATCAATGATCAATTAAGCGATTAAGTGTGATAAAAATGATCATGGATGAAAAAAGAAGATGATCAGCGAGTTCAAAAGATAAAACTAGGACTCTGGCGAGCTCAAGGAGCTCGCCGGAGTCGGAGAAGATGACAACTAAAATTCTGACATTAACTCTAATCTAACTAACTATCTAACTAGCTAAGCTAGCCTACTCCTACTCCTAATCTACTGTTACCTGGATGAAGGGGTCAATAGGGTTCCGCCGAAGGTTCATAGCGGACGACGAAATCAGAGGGTGTAGAGGAAGATCTCCGGCAGGTGGATTTGAGGTGAAGCAGAGGACTCCTTGGTCGTAGCCTTTGTCTAGAGACGTGGCAGACCACGGCGGATCTCCTCGGCTGATCAGAATGGATGGAGGAAGTTAGAAAGTGAGATGGAAAGTTGCCGAAGTTTTGGACGAATAGCCTATCGAAGTCGACTGCAGTGTTAGAAGAGGGAAGGGAGCCAACTTGAGAGAAATTGGAGGGGTGAGGGGGTATTTATAGTGCTTGGTGACGTAGAGAGTGGCCAGGTCTGGATGAAGAAGGAGCTTGAGGAGCTTAACCTCCGGCGTCGTCTCCGACGACGGTGAGGTTATCTCCTACTGAAAATTAGGATTTCTGGTTAATCTAGACCGGTGAATGAAAATGAAGTGGTGAGTGCAAGCTGCAAGAGCTTGGACAAAGAAGGATGATGTCGGTAGGGCAGTGATCATGCGGTGGTGTAACTCTCCGTCGTCAGCCGTCCATTTGGCTGAAGAAGAAGAAGAAGAAGGAAAGGGACTTATATGCAATGAAACTTAAGGACCTGTGTGAGAATTAAGGACCTGATTGTAATAAGTTTTAAGGACCAAAATGTAAACTCAGGTTTTAAAGGTTTATTTTAACTTAGATCTTTTTCAACTTTTTATATATGTTAGTAAATAAGGTAAATATTATGTTTTCACCTTGAATTTACATTTATGACCTTTTTAAATTAATTTATTAGATTAAGTAAAATTACTTAAGTTATTATATACTTATGTATACATTATGTTTAAGTTACTTAACTTATTAATTAAAGCAATGATTAATAGGATTTCGAGTCCAATTATTAACTAAATTGTTAATAATGTTAATTGAATGATAAAATATCTTTTTTAACTTATTTTAAAGTCCTTTATTACATATCCCTTATTTTATAATTAATCCTTATATATTCATAACCTTAGTTAATTAACTAGGAAGACTAGTTAATTAGGGGTAATTAGAGATCATGATGAGTCTCTCATTAGGGGGGTACAACCAAGAGGCTTGAGGGGTCTCTCTGGTGGTTTCTCTATTAGTCTCTAATTGGTGGGACCCTTTCCCCTTCTATAAAGATACAAAGCCCTAAAGTTAAAGAAACCATAGTCCTCTAAATTCCCATAACTCCCCTCTCTATCCCTATCTCTAGTTAGAGAGAATTCTAGCACTTTAATAATTACCAAAGTGGCCTTGGTGATTTTCTAAGCACATGTTATTTATATATTTTAGCTATTTGAAACATATGATTAATTCCCTTTTATTTATACTTGCTAGTTATTGTATCATGCTGCAAGGAGATCTTGTAGGCAATTCAAAGTCCATCTATGATTAGGATTACCCCCAGATCAAGGGTTTAAATCAAACATTGAACTAATTTGATTTTAATAATCATTTCCTGATTCTCTAATTTAGAAATCTGTATTGATAAATTATTTTGAGCATTACTCCATAATTCTGTCATTATTATTAATTTCTACTTTATCAAATAGCCCCATTTCTAACCTAATTCACTAGGTGTTCATTACACAACATTAGCGAAGTGTGACATCTACTGAATTGTCAAGATGATAGGCAACCTCCTGAGATATACTGCATATCCGATATATCCTACACACATGGAGATACATATGAGCAGTTCAAGGTTTGGGATTTTATCCCACTGTCGTCTCTTTAAGAATTGGTCAGCATAAATTACCATTATGCTTTGCATGGAAGATATATTGGATAACTTCGTCAAGTTCATCCACTTATTTTCTTCTTGTTTTGATCTACCTATCGAAATAAACACTGGTTAAATTGGACCTTCACAACTATAATGATAGAGCTCACATTCCACTCCAACTATAAGAGCTATGTGAATCACATCTTGAGAAGACATCTATATCTTGTATTAGATTATGCAGACCATCTTTCTAACATATTCCCTCACACTCTGCAAATTAAACCTCAATCATTGGCTTGAGATATCTACATAACCCAAATACCAACAGAGGATCTTGTCTTGGGTATAAAGACACATGCCTTTTTCTTTAAGGATAATGATCTAAGGACAATGATCGAAAGAGGACTTTCATGGTCTTAGTTCCACTTATCAACTCCTTGATCATGCTTGCAGACAATTTCGGAATCTTCATTCCCTATCGAACTCGTTCCATCAAGAATTTAGTCAAGTGTTAATCTTAATATGATAAACCAGGAAGATTGTCACCTCTTTTGAGACTAGGAACTATAATCAAAACAACGAGTTAATGATGGTGATCAAGTATAGATTTGTATCTTGTATCTACTATCCAGAATCATTCCAAATAGTTGATCTGCTATCCTTACTTTTTTAATCAGGCCTTTGTGAGAGTAACCCTAAAAAGCACAAGTGGGACCAATAACACGTATTTATACTCAAAAATCATTTATTCAAATAAGTGAAGAAAACATATCTAATTAATGTACCAATTATACAATCAGATGGGTCACTAAGGGCATGCAACTCCAACATTGTAACAACCCTCCAATCTTTGCCTTTTGGTAAATGAAAACCCTAGTTGCCATTGGAAGTTGGGATTAGTTTATGTCTATGGTTCTCCACTTCCATTAAATGGTTTTCCATGTTAAATCATGCACTCTCTTATGTGATTCCATGTATTCTTGCATTCTATAGGAAAAAAACATATGGTAGAATTATAGGACAACTTGAAAAGAAACTCTTAATACCAAGATGAGAAATGGGGACATCATAGGAGAGATACTAGAATTAATATTAGCAAAGTGCTAAGGAGAGAAATATCTATCATTTGGCTCATCCCAAATGCAACATTTGGGAGACTGAAATCATAAAATTGTCCATCTTTTGTAGGGCCCAATCAAACATGTGTCACCAATTGCTTCAAAAATCATAGGGTTGGAGAAAATAACAAGGTAGAGGAATCATATTTATGAGCAAAGATGATGCTTTTGTTGAAATCAATGACTAGTGAATTGTTGCACTGTTGAAGTTATGGCTCTTGTTAAACATAAAAATAGAGATCTTTGTCTAAGTTAAACTTTTTTCTTAAGGAAAACTTATGCTTCTTGCACTCTCTTTCATGCTCATTCTTATCTATTTGTTATATATGTTTGTAAAAGATATCTTCTAATCCTTTATATTTTCACTTTAATCATTTTGGTTTGTTCAAGATCAATGCTACACAATAAGTGGAAATTCCAAAAAAGAAAATAAGTGAGAGACCCATTCCATTACACAGACACACATACCTCCACTTTCCTACCAGCACCACAATGTCAACATTCATATCTCAAGCTACTTCATGCACTTGTGCTATGACATAGTATATCATGTTATATCATCACCATTGCATAGCATCAATGCTATGCTCTAACACTCATTTATTGTATAACCGCAATTTTATAACAACAATGTTTAGCATATATTGCAATATTGTGTATCAATGTTGTAACCCTTTTGTCTTCTTCTATGTCCCATGACCTACAATAGGTTTGAAGAACTCATACCCCTCTTTCTCCTCACTCACAATAGCACCCCCTCCATTTCCCCCCAACTAATTAAAAGTTACACTTCCTAGGAACACTCTCTCTTCCTAGTTAGAAGATACCACCTATATCTTCCTTCTATTCCACTCGTGATTCATAACTCCACCCCCGATGTCAATGGAGTAGGTGGTGTACATTATCTAAGCCAAGATACACGAAGAAACCCACCCTTCTAAAATTTTAAATATTGATCGATATAAATTGAAATAAAATCAACCCACTTAAATATCCATAAAACAAACTTTATGTCTCACCGTTATTTATGTAGCTTTGTGGTACACACTGTCACTCAACTCGAGATTAACTCACTATTGCTCAACCAGGATATCACACGCATAACTCGTAGGTGGTTAGTATTATTACTAGCTTACAAATATAGAGAGCCATGTGTTTTGAAACGGAGCAAGCATTATATATGGAGGATCCATCTAAGAATATGACTTGTACATGATCATTGCATGAGTATAGAAATTTTACAAGGATGCGAGTATAAAATATCCATTTGCAATTACGCTTTCTGTCACGTCGTATGCGGAGAAACAACATCGTCACGTCCTTACATGGTGATATCTACAAAAAAAAAAAAAAAATTCAGGCACCTTTGTTTCACACCGACAAGCTCACTCTTGAATGGCATGGGATTCGACGTTTGCGAGAACACGTGGTATGGGTGTGTTGCATCGAGGAGTTTGTGTTTTACGAGGGGCTAGGGTTTTTCCATTGATTTGACTTTTGGTGAGAGAGGTTGAGTTGATTTTTCCATTGATTAGAACTTACTTTTTTTGTTTTTTTTTTATATAAATTTTTTTATTAAAGGAAAGAATCTAATAGAAGAGGTGTGAAAGGAGAGACGGAAAAATCTCACCCACCAAGAAGAAAATATGCCCCCGTAGAATGGGAGAACTTAAAAACAAAAAACAAGACAAGAAACAAAGGAGAAAGAAAAAAAATATATCCCAAGATCGGAAATCATACGACCTCCCAAAGGAAGGCGACCCTACGCTCGTAGACACGGCAAGATACTAACGAGACGAGCCTCGAAGAAATGCGCAAACGAGAACGAATAGATTGACTAAAAGGTCGAAATCGAATTTGATTGAAATAACCCAGGGTCACATGTGGTCCCCCACAAAATTTAAACTACACTAAAAAATAAAGAAAAAGAATGACCTAACCCTTTAACAACATGAAACAACCCCACAACAAGAAAACGACCAAAAAAACCCGCGGTGCTGCTAGGGTTCCCAATGCCACGAGGTCGGCAACAACAACATCACCACCAGTGCGACGCCACGTTCGATCAGAGACGACCAGACCACCACGACCACCACCCATCACGAGACCATGCAGCTGCAACCGGAGACCATACATCCGGAGAGCACGTCGCCTCACTCGAAGACCACATGGCCAGAGACCACAAGGCTGCGTACCACCACACAGTCGAACCTCCACACGGCGGCGGCGATATCCAATACTGGTAATCAAAACAAACCACGCGTCAAGCTTCAACCACCTCACGACGTCAAGATTGATCGACCGCCACGCAACCTCATGGAAAGCCACCGCCACCGCCACCGCCGAGCCATGACCTCGAACAACCCCTACGAGCTTCCGTCGCATCTGCATGTCAAGGGGGAGGTTCACGCCATCGAGAGAGAAGGTTCGGTGGGGATGAGAGAAGATCGAAGGAGGGGGGGGTCTCTGATCGACTTATACAGAGGAATGGGCAACAACTATACTGTATAACTCTATCATATTGTCGTCCTCAACAAATATCATTCATTCGTCTCTTGGAGCCTTTTGCTAGGTGTTTCTTAGTGGAAGGTATTAATGTTGGGGTCTAGAAGAAAGAGATCTATGCTTAATTTTTACCTCAAGGGGAGGTCATGTATAACTGTTATTTTATATTTTTAATAGTACATGCTGAAGTATGGGAGGAGACGTTTTCCTAGTTTGTTTGTTGTATTTTGAGAATTTTGTTAATTTTGTTCATATGCTTTGTAATGTTTATTTTGTTCCTATATCTTAGAGGATTGTGGAGGTGCTATTCTTGAAGTGAATGGTACTTTGGCTGTTTTGTGGAATTGGTAAGGGAAAGATGTCTAGTTTGTTTCTTGAATTTTTTCTAATTTAGTTAGTTTTTTTGTATGATTTTTTCATGCTTATTCATTGTATTTTTCGTAGTGGATTGTAGTGTTTCTGTTGTCAAAGTGAATGGTGTAGGGGGTGTTACTGTTAAGGGGGATTCTACAATTGTTCAGAAGAATGATTGTGTTGTTTGCTTATTATGAAGATCTTGAAAGGTGTATGTGCGCTTTCCTGATAAGAGAGGTTTTAGCGTCATTCAACATTGCACTAAGGTGAATGGAGTTATTGATTATGCCACTCTTGATTGCTATTGGGGGGGGGGGGGGGGGGGGGGGGGGGGATTGTCACTTACAAATTCGCACAACTATGTGTACAAGGTAATTGACGATGAGAGATGTCGATTGTTTCCCATGGGTGTGCAACTGTAATGCAAAATGTCAATAGTGCCTTTTTGAGGTGGTGTATTTTTTCAGCCATGAGTAAGGTTGTTCTACTTTTTTTATCTCGGACTATAGGAATTATCGGTGTAAGAAATTAAACTGTTCTACGTAGTTGCTTATCTCTTTTGCATTTCACATGATGTCACCTTATGTTGTTGTTTACAGAACAAACACAACGACATTCTGCACCTACACTGACAGTCAGTAATCGTCGATATAGGTCAAAGTGACCATCACTATAGGTTCAAAGAGCTATTTTGACGGTCATTGAAGGTGTTCTTTTAAGAGGCGTCGCTATAGGCAACACTGACGGACGATTTTTTACCGTCGATGTTGTACCTAGACCTACAGTGACGGTCACATCCTAGAAGCTAGTCATTTTTTGTGATAGTAGAAACAACAACACTTTTATCCGTCGCTGTAGGGTAAAAAAATGTTGCTAAAACCATCACTATAAGTAATAACTCTAATTGTCTTTTTAACATAAAACCAACATGACCATCCGTCACTAGATCTGTCAATATAGATATCAAAGCAATATCTTAATAGAATTAAGATTGAACCTTACCATCAACAACAATGTTTACCTTCATTCAAGTAAGATTAAAGCAAAATATACAAGACATGACTCTTGAAATAACAAATTGAATTATTTATATTCACATCTAATGAAACAATTTTTCTACATGATTCTAAAAGAAAATTATGTATTTACGAACACTATAAGCGACATAAGCCACAAGTATCTATCGATCTCACTTTATACACTCTTAAACTAGTAAACAACATTCTAACCTAAGACTTGATGGTACAAGTAGCTCTTATCTTAGAAGCTATTCATCAAAATGTAAACCCTCTTAGGTCATCCTCCAATTGCCCTAATGGTTCATTGGTTGCCACATGCTTTGACTATGAGATCTTGAGCACCTTGCAAAGGTTCTCGAACTTGAGATGATGCACAACTGCAAATCAATAAACATGATGCTATAGCTTTTAAAGAAAAAAGAAATTATAGTTTACCTATACACATATAAAATCATCATTAACCTATTCATTAAGATAAAAAAAAAGATGAGTAACCTATTCTACTAACAAATAGTAGATTAAGCCCATCCTTCAATAGGAAGTAAGGCAATAATAGAGGTAGGATTGGTAATAATAAGATGACCCATAGGAAATTATAGTGCAAATCCCTTACAACTTTTCCAGAAATTAAAGAAATAAAGATAACAACCAGTTAAGATTGGCTAAAGCATAAAAGAAACAGGAAGCAACAAAAAGAAGAAAGAAACCAAAGTTACGTGTTGTTTCAATATGTTTAAGAAATTAGAGAATTCACAATAGGATATGAAGTCGTACCCCTTATAGGATGAGAGAAAACAAAGGAATAAAATGAGAGAAGGTGTAATCATGTAGAATGTTTGCAAGCATGCCTTTGACATGTACAGCTTCTTATGGATGATTTCCATTAATAGCTAAGAGTTTACAATAGTGATCATAGCAAGTTGATATTGGCATGACAAATTAAATCCACCTTGGGCAACATAAAATCATGATGTAATGTAATATAGAACTTATGACAAGAGTAGAATGCTTAGGAAAAAAAGAGACCAAGTTTTGTAACTCGACTTGTGGCCATCATAGAGATTATGATCCTGAAGAAACTGACACTAAGAAAGTAATCTCGTACTAAATTCGAAGGAAATAATCAATAACAACAAGAGCTTATTAACTATTTATGTGTACATCTCCTTCAAAAGAAACTACTTTTGTGGAAATCAAAGAAACAAAAAGCAACTAGTTAAGATCATGACAGCTTGAGGATGTGATCCGTCACCAGCTATGAAAGAATAGACATTGGTTCTAACAACAATCCATCTTTTTCCTGGATTCTTCCTTAACCTCCTTTCTACTATGCATTTTCTCAACTTCTTCACAACATCCCAACACCTACTGCAGCATTAATGTTGGATAACAAGATGTAGTTTTCAATGTTATTGGGTTCTAGATTGATCAAATTTTTAGCAACTTCTATCACAAGCTCGATGTTGGAATAGAGTTTGCAAACACCTAAAAGTGCTCTGAAAACACTAGCATTAGGTTCTATAGGCATAGAGGCAATAAGTTCTCTAGCTTTGTCCAACTTCCTTGCACGACCAAGAAGGTCAACCATGCAAGCACAGTGAATGGCATCAGGAATGATGTTGTAGCTAGAAGACATGCAATGGAACAGATCCCATCCCTCTATTAAACTAGCATGGCTGCAAGCAGACAAAGCTGAAACAAATGTGATGTTTGTAGGTTTTAAGCATTCCTTGAGCATCTTCCTGAAAAGATGAAGAGCATCCTTTCCTCTACCATGCATGCCAAATGCTGCTATCATAGCATTCCATGTCACAATATCTCTACTTGGTAGCCTCTCAAATATAGTTAGAGCATTCTTAATACTCCCACACCTTGCATATTTGGTTAGGATTGCATGTCCTAAAGAAGCATCTATTGATAAATCAAGCTCCCTTCTGATAATATAAGCATGAATACATTTAGCTTGAGGTAAACTTGCCATGTCGGCACAAGAAGAAAGAACGATAATCATTGTGACAATGTTAGGTTCTACTTCAGACTGCATTAAACTAAGAAGCTGGAGAGCTTCATTAGTTTTCCCATTTCTAGCCTTGTTGGCAATCATAGCATTCCATGAAATAAAATCCCTATGACGTGAGCTCCAGAATATATATAAGGCAGCAGATTCACATCCACAGTTCATATACATATTTATGAGAGCAGTGCATAAGGAAAAGTTGAGTTCAATTTCATGTCTTATTATGTGACAATGAATTAAACTACCAAGAATTAGAGATGCTTCATCATTGCATCTAGAGAGCAATGATGTAACCTTAAAACTCTGAATAAAACATGGGAGTACGTTAAAACCATTTATCTATTTATATATACAACCTTGAATGCCTTTCCTGTATTTCTTTTTTTTGTTACTGAATGTTCCATGTTCCAAGTATGTAGGTACTAGATGAAGCATAGAAGTGTCGACATGAGAGTAAATACATGTAGATCATATACTTATCTAATGTAATCAACTGGAGAGTGTTGGTTGAAAATGAAAGATGTAGATTAATCCCAAACACATGTAAATTTGATGCATTTGGATCTCAGAAGTGGAAAATCTCAAAATTTGCAAGGATCATAACCTGTGGTGGTTGGTAATTGGTTGATGCTTGACAAGAATGATGGCTTTTTGGTTGCCAGGGAGTCTCTCTTTTATTGATGAGGATAGGTACCTCATTTTTTTCCTTTTGCAATCTTTCAGGTACGTGAACCTTGAGATGCCCCTCAACTCACCTCTATTCTCCTCCATTTACATACGCCTCCAATCTTAGGCTACAAAATAGAAGTACACAGCAAACAAGATTATTGTATACAAACTCAACACATATGAAACATCGGTTAATCACCTAAAGCTTACCTTAACTATTCATCTACTCAAGGCATTGATGAAAATCAAAGAAACATACAAAACATGACTACTAACTATAAAGTATGTATCACATAAAGAAACCAACATTTCCCTGTTAAGAGTGAAGCAACCCGATGCCTTCCAAATTAATTTAGACAATTCAAATTTTCTGCACCAAGTCAAGAACTGCTGCCCATATACAACTACAGCGCATGGGGTACCATTGCAATTGATCCAAATTCATGAAAGAAAGATCCCTGTACAAAAAAGTGCTAGCCTATACTCTAAACACATGCTTACTATCAACACCTGAAAAATTTAGAAACACTCACCATCATCAACATGGTCAGGGGTAAACTCAGATTTTCAACGCTCTGACTCTTTTTGCAAAGTAGAGAGGGACCGAACTGCATTAAAGAAAGCAAATGGATGGGATAAAACAGGATGAATATATCTTCATAAAACAAAAGATGAGGAAAGAGTTATCCAAATCTTGTACATTTAATTTAGCAAAGTAATGCTTTGAGATGTTCAAAACAAAAAAGAAGAAAAGACGACAACAACAACACTACCTCACCTTGGTTAACCTTTGTGAAGATGAGAACTTGGAAGATGGGCAATGGCAATAATCGGAATGCTTGGGTCTCAATATATACATGGTGGTGCTCAAGTGATGTATGTACCGCTATGCACATACACAAGCATGTACCAAAACAACAAGTATGACTCAAATTTCAAGTTGATCAAGTACTCCCATCTTGAAATATATTTAAACACAAGTATGGTCTATACCCCCAAAAAAAATGAGAATGGAACAAATATATCACTCAAGGGTAATTACCTAACTAAAAACAACTCAATAATCTCTCTTTGATTTTATTTCCTAACAAGATGGTTAAGAGCTAACACAATAGTATTGTTCACACTTCCTTAAGGAGCTCTAACACTAATTCATGAAGCAAAGCCAAAAGAATATGACTTAAGGGCTATGTTAACATTAACATGGAAAAAATAGCATTAGTTTATACTATTAGTATTTCTGCTAACAAAAGGATTAGGAAGGTTCATATTGATGAAGAGAGAGGTTTATCCTAAGGGAAGCTTGTGATGCAACTCCCATCCGCACTGTATTGTTAAATAATAATCACCCAAATAAAATGTTGAAAGAATTGACACTTAATTAGAATGTTAACTTTAATAATGCAAATAAAGATGTTTTAGGAATTTCTACATACTAATCCCTACATAAAGGCCTACTATTATATAATTGTGTAGTCGAGCTCATATATTCAAGTACATCAACAGCCATGCAGATTTAGCAAATTGATCAAAAAGTTCTATAAACTAGACTAAAGAGCCAACATCTGTATAAGAATCTCAAGTACATTTTAAAAATAAGATTGTTCAGTCGGAACACTAAAAAAACTAGAAACCATGAACTATCTCCCATATTTGGAAGGCACAAAAATGGTGCAAGACATCAAGAAAATTTCCTATCTAATAGTGAGTTTTTTGCCCGATGTTGACAACTAGTCATCCAATAGTGACCTTGGAAATTGACTGAACTAATTATAGCTTGATTGGGTTGAGCAATGCATATTCCTATTCTACAACCCATTAGTATGGACTTTCCTAGAAATAAGATCTTAAACAGAACAGGATTCACATAAGGCAAAATCAAAAGAGCTTGGATGAAAGCCTAGGAGGATAAAGAGATCACCAATAACCATGTCATTGGAAAAGTTACTCTGAAATACAAGAATCTGAGCATGCTGCAAACAACATGGAAAACTAACTCCAAACACGAGATGAGATGGCATGAATTCCAATCAAGATATTGAGCAGACTAATGTAATGAAACCAGTGGCCTATTATTCAGTGGAATGATAAACATATGTTGACACAAACGAGATCAGAAAAGGTGTAAGATCCTTAAAAATAAAGCCTTTTTGCCTATCATCGAAAAATTGCAACATTAGCTATGAGCATCATGCAAAGCAGATTATTGGTAGAAGACTTTCTTAGCATCACCTTTTCTCATATTCATGAATCCATATACTCAACAAAGAATATAATGCATGCAAGTGCTTAGAGGTCTTACCATGCTATCTATAACAATAGTAGATATAGAATCCTTATCTGTTCAGGAAGATGACCCAGAAGCTTCTGAATAGGTCACACCAAGTTCAGTAAGCATAAGTAAACACCACTACCCTATTTATTGTTAATCAAAAAATATATCAATCACGCTGATGATTGGAAGCTGAGAATGTCTGAAACATGTAGGTATAGTGAAAATATTGCCAAAGGATCTTAGATGAACAAATACGATAATTGTGTTCAAGGAAGCCCAGTTCAAATAGATTCACTAAGAAAATGGCAATATGAGCATAACTAAATATAGTAACCTAAATCAAGCTAAATTTCTCTCTCTATCTAATAATCATCGAAGTTAGAGAACCTATTATTTGAAGCAATTAAAGCTATCACAAGATCATGAAGAATAATGCTATACAAGTGGCATGAAACTGATATATACTCATGAAGAATAATGCCTAGCTTTACCATGCAAGCCAAATAAAGCATGGGAAAATCAAGTTCCTAAGATAAATAATCTAGGGAAAATCCCCATCTCAAATGCGTTGGAAAAAACCTAAAATCAACACTCATGAACAAGAAAAATCACATGATAACTTAATGCGCGGACCTGAGTTAGATTCTAGCATTAGAATTGCAATGTGCCTTAACTACACAACCTTAATATGCACACATTGAACATTAATACAATTCTAATATATCCAAATCCTACCTAGCCTTCCTTGGCATTTCATCAAATACTTAATATGCACACAATATTGCAAGTTTTTATTCAATGTTCCTCTTTGGTATTACATCAAACACCTACAATGCACTTCTCTTTGACTTTAACAACTTCACCCACCTGTAATGCCATGTAATCCACATCCCTGTCCCTTCCCTACCATTGCCCACCATCCCTTCCCCTTCCCATCTCCTCCTCCCCCTTCATAGCATCACCATTGTCACCGCCACCCTCTCCACCTCCCCCTTCGTTATCTCGATCTCCTGCCACCATGCGCACCCCCCGCCCCCCCTCCATTGACCTTTCCTTGTTACTCCTCCAAGCATAGCGACGTGGAGGCTCAGGTGGTGGTGGTGGAGAGGAGAGGTGGACAGGGGACTCGAGGGAGAGATCGGGTGGGAACCGCATTTGAGATTTGTGTATTTGAGAATGGCACGTGACCACTATGGGACTATATATAGGGTGAGAGGAGGCAACATGCTAACGACTACAAAGGGGTGCGATGTGATGAGCAACGATGAAGGGGTGCAATACAATAGCCGACAATGAGGGAGATTTAAGCGAAAGGGTGGCAGTAAAGAGTGAAGTGGGGTGGGAAAGTCATATGAGAGGGGAGGGGCGAGTGGTGAGGTTTGAAACTAGTATTGAGGTTTCTTTTCTTTTTTTTTCTTTAAGTCCTTATATATAGCAGCGGTCATCAACCTTCAGTATAGTCTTCCCTACAGTAACGTATCTATGCATCCTATACCAACAATATAGAGCATCAATGTAGGTTGCCCCTCACTATATGATCATTTTTTTGTAGTGAAACTTACTATGAAGATAAACTGCCTTGCAAAGATGAGGATAACTTGCTTAGATGATGGATTGTATTATATCATTGAGTTGTATGATGAATAGAATCACAATATATTGGATGGTTCTCAGATGTATTTCCTGAGTTGCAAGCATGATGTTTCGTTGTTGAAGTAGTATCGCATTGCAATGAATGATAGAGCTAAGGTTCGTATGTTGAGGACAATGCAATCTTTTGTTGTTGAAGTAAATGGTCACGAGAACCTTAGCTTCACAAAGAGTGATGTTTGCAATGTGGTTAAGAAATGCAAGGTGTTAACGTTGAGTAAAGGTGTTGCCGAAGTAATCTACCGTTACATTTGCCGTATGTAATCAAAGAATTCTCTATTTTTTTATGTAATGGATCTAGATGATGATGGCCATTTATGTATTTTGGGTAGATAGTTGATCATAAAATACTTTCGAGATGTTATAGCATTTAATATGACATCTCATAAACAAGTACCAAATGCCATTTGCGTCATTTCTTAGAGTAATCACCATGGTCATTCAATTTTGTTGGGTTGCGCTCTTATGTGTGAAGAGATGGTGGAGAGCTTAATTTAGTTATTTCAAGCTTAGTTGGGATGTATGGAAAGCATGTGTGGTTATTGTATGGTTAGCAAATGTTGGGCATGTGATAGGATTAACAGTTACGATAGGTAGATCCCTGGCCTTTTTTGAATAGTGTTAGCAGATGTTAGAAAATATTGTGTGTCAATAGATGTGAAAACATGTTGAGCATGATATGGGATTAAACAATTGCGATAGGTACTTTCCCCCTTTTTTGAATAGTGTTGGCAGTCGTTAGAAAATATCATGTATCGATATAGATGTAAAGGCATGTTGGGTGTGAGAAGGGATTAAACGCTGCGATAGGTAGATCCCCCTTTTTTGAATAGTGTTAGTAGATGTTAGAAAATATCATGCATGAACAAATGGGAAATTGAGATAAATGTTGTGTTCCTGACCATGTGGCTTCCTTTTTAAATAAGAGTTCTACTGCAGGGGATAATAACAGATCAAGCTCAAGCAATTATCACTGCAAAGTCAAAAGTTTTCCCACACATACAACATAGGGTTTGTGGCATATCATGAACAAGATTCTAACAAAGTTTGGAAAGGATGATACCATAAGGAACGAGGTGAAGAGGATTGCTCATGAGTCTCTCACAAGGGAAGAGTTTGAGAATTATATGTGTTTAGGTACTAATGATAGGATCAACCATCCCTATTGGTATTAACATCAGTGAGTTATTGTATGAAACATGTATTAGATTTTCTAGTTATCGTGGTCAATAGTAGGGAACAATTTATGCTGAGCAATATCATGCAAAAGGTATCATGTGAATGCTATTCATAGATGTTGAACTCTACCATATATAGAAACTTGTTAGACACGGTTAGGACCTTTTATTAGCTCTTTTACATTCATTTGGTTTGTTTTCTTGGCTATTCTTTGTGTAACCTGTGTTTACTCTTTTTTTTTAGGTGTCTTATTATGGCGAAGGACAATGTCTCTTATTTGAACGGTTGGGAAGTATGATGCATATGGTTTAACCTATATGCTATTCACATATGCTTAACATGTGCAACAAGTATCAAAACCAAACTATGTTTCACACTTGTTAGACTAATTGTTTTGTCGCATTTGTTATCTTATTCTCTGCCAGAAAAAGTTGCAATTTTGAATATATTAGTTCATTAAAGTTGATAGATCGAAATTGTCGAGGGGGGCCATTTTCTAGACTTTGGCTTCCTTGTCCTCGAGCTCACCCCAACAGAGCTTGCTCAATGGTTGTTGCTGCTTTTGCGCCACCTTGGATATGGACAAGAGGTGGCTGAATCAGACAAGTTGTTGGTCGAAACTTGAAATTCCGCAAACAAAGTTTGTAACACCCTACAGGATCCAATCAGATCAATTGCAGGGGTTGCCGGAGCTTCATCGACGTTGTAGCAAATGTGGGTGATGTCACCCAAAGCTTCAGAAGGGTCAAATTTGGCTTCAACTTATTTCCAAATTGGGCCAAATTAGGTGGAGGCAAGGCCTCTTCATTCTTGTCTTCTCTCTTGTTGTCGTCATCTCCACAATCGTGTCCAAGATCTTCGTGGCTCTACCTGAGCTTCACAGGTGCGAGGTGCCTCTCCCACCGAGGATAATTGATTCGAGTGCTTCATGTAGGACCACGCCACCACCATCATCACCTATGATAGCACCTCCTCAGATCCAAGTATTGTCATTAGATCTTACTGCTGCAGGTAGTACTATGGTGTCGATGGCGAGGATCCATATCCTCTCACGACCATCATCATCTTCCTTCTCATGTTCTTCTCACACAACAGGTGACCCATGGGAGGGCCTCTCTACTACAACTTCAGTGCCCTCCCATCGACAAAGGAGCTAAGAGATATCGAGGCTAAGGATGACAATTTTGAGCACCTCTATACGGCATGATGAAAAGGATAAAACAATAGAAGTCCAAGAACATATATAAAAAAGATAATACCCCAAAAAAGACTACTCTAGTATCATGTTAAAATATAAAAATCAAATAAAATAAACATAAAATCAAAAACATCACAATCAAGAACGTTTGGATTTACAGAAAAACTCCTCTCACGAAGAAAAATGAGAAAATCATAGAAAAAATATCCCTACAAGCATAATCTCTAAATATTTTTTCCAAAAATAAATGAAGGTACAACAAACCTATTTATAAATTATCACACAACTTATTTTTTCCCACTCCACCGTATAAGATTAAACATAATCTAACAATGACGTCATCTCTCTCAACAACTTTAAACATTGTTACATTAAAGATGACCCATTCTCTGCCACATTTGTCACAGATGTCATGAGAAAACTGCAATTGCGACGTGAAACTATCACAATGACATACACATGTCGGTAAAAGTCCAACATTAAATCATTTGCACGTGTTAACGAGAAGGAAATTCTCCATGTTTATTCGCACTTGACCCGAAACATAAACAAAATTTCACAGATGTGCCTATATTCATGTCCGAGACCTTTTAAGTGCTGCACCTTGCTCCATTTGAAATTACCAATTACCGATCGTAAAGGATAGGTAATTGGTTTTAAAAAAAATGAGTTAAGTCGTACTACCAACATCATCTTCGTGTTACGCGCCCCGTACTTCGATGTCGTCTCATGTTCTTGGAAGCTCACTGCTCATGATTTGATTGCCAACCAGTATAGCGTTTTGGCTACGATCCTGTTTGGGTGAGCACGTCGTACACCTTCGATCCGGAAAGAAAGGCGGAAGGTGTCCACAACGCGTTTCCAAAATACGTCGCTAAATTTCGAAGCAACTGCTACGAAATACTTGGGACGCCGGTGGTTGCACGTAGCTAAGTTGGTAGGAGCTGCCGGTGGAATTTAAGTTAAGAGCATTGGTTGGTTTCCCATATTTTATATAGACGAATTCAATTTTTTTTTAATTTGATGCAACTTATGATGTGACCTGGTTTGCAGTTTTTCTTTTTCCGTTTTTTTTTTTTTTTTTGTCAGAGGTAAATAAATTTACAGGTACTTTCCCTCCCACCAGGTTACAAGTTTTAATTAAAAAAAATTCAACTCGGGTACGCGCCATTGGATGCCACGTCGGTGCGCAGGTGAGAGAAAGTTTGTATAACTGCTACGCATACAGCACAGTGGATGTTACCATTGTTAAAAAAATTTGAACGGATCAGAAGGGAAATTACCAGAGTAAAATTGGCGGTGCAACTGTTGGGGGCCCATCGAGATTTTCTGGACTATATCACTGTCCCTTTCGATTACCAAAAAAAGGACAGGCAGCAGCAATTGGGAGCGGTCAGTAGACAACAGAGGAGAAGAACACGTGGAGGTGACCAGAAGTGGTCGTGTGCAGTCAAAGAAGGGGGAAAAAGGAAAATGATATCTAATAGTTTACTGTTCACGTGTCATTTTCACCTTCTTTTCTAGATGTTAGTGATGACGAACAACGAGGGCGTTGTTACGTTGATCGGTTCTATTCTATTGTCAACTGCAGGCTCACTTTATCTGCCTGTTGTCGAGGAACAAGATCTTTCTTTCTCTCTGTTTGTTTGTTTTTTTTTTTTTTTTCTTCGAGTGAGGTAAAATTTAAATCCTAATTTTATTTTTTTAAAAGGAAGTTTACTTGTTCGACCATCATTAGATTTCTTTTCTTTCAATTTTTAAGATTAGAGTAATTGAATCATCGGGAGGAATCGGCTTACCTTGTTTGGCGGAATAGCTCACCCTCATCCCCCACCATTTGTATAGAAGAACAAGAAAATATGGAATAATGCAACGAGGAGCTAATGAGATTTGTTCCACTTTATTTATTTGGATAGGCAATGACATTGCATCAAGTAAAAAGTCGGAAGCTTGCTGTCCTCGATACAGGAGCATAAAAGTTAACAGTAACTGAAAATAAAAAAATATCACATAATGAAAGTTAAAAAATAAGAAATAAATGAATAATTTGTCATATCACTTTTCCCTGATAAATAAAAGTTTCAAAAAAAAATTTTAATGTATTTTAATTTTCATCGATATCTATTTATGTATTTTAATTTTTCACCACTGTCAACCTATACATTTTAATTTTTCACCATCATCAATCAATATACTTCAATTTTTTTGTAAAAATTAAAAACAAATAAATTAAACATCTTCAATTAATATGTATTAATTTCTTACTTCCCTACATCAAACAAAAGTAAAAAATTTGATTGGAAAAAATAAATAAAATGATGATCGAAAATTAGAATATAATGTATGTTATAAAATGTATTATTCGATGTATTTTAATTTTTAATTAATATTTTAAATTATATTTACATCACCTTATTTTATATATATATATAAACAGATTTAATATCATTTGTAATAGAAAAATATAAGATGAATAGATTGATATCATTGATGAAATTTAAATCAATCGTACATGTTAAATAATATGTAAGAGAAATAAAATAAAAGAAAAAAAAGAGAGAAGGAAAGTAAACCAATTAAATTAAAAAATAATACACAAATAATATTTATAGTAATAGACACACGTCCATCTATGTATATAAAGATTATCAAATGAACAAGTATATTTTATTTTCCACGAAATATAAATAAATATACTTCATATCAAATCAGAAAGGATGACGGGACTTATTACATCTTAAAGCTCATTTTTTTGAAGAAATAAATAATAAGCTTATTCTGAAACTGTAATTTGTCATCGAGGATAAGTGCAGCCAAATACGACATAGTGGGGATAATCATTCCATCACGGGACGAAGCAATGGACAGAAAAGACACGTTCGCATCCATGTCCTATCCATCATAGTGAACGATCAAGAATATATAATGCAATTAATTTTCAGAGAATTTGAAAAAAATGAGGGATTTAAATTTTTTTTACGTTGCATTCTACTGGCAGAAAACTTCAACAGCTTAAAACCTAATGTAACCAGCAGAAATATAGTTTTAGGGGGTGAGCATGATGACGAAATCTTAGACCATTTCGTTATTTGCTTATGGATCATTATAGTTTTAATTTTTCACGTGTTTCATTTTTTTTTTTTTTCCCTGGATTCACATATACCCAACAGCCTACAGATGCTCCAATGAAATGAAGATAATGTGTCGTTTGTACCTTTTGTAGATCTCTCTGTCCAACAGTAAGTTCCATGTGTCGAGGTATTTATTAGGAAATATTTAGGATTTTTCCACATCCTTCGAGGAAGCAGCAACGTTAGTTTTACCTAGGAAAAATGGGAAATATATGCATTTTTCTACGAAGTATTCCTCACATGCATATTCTCAAGGTCATTATCATGTGCGGTCGGATAAGCATGTGATTCTCCTCACTTGTAAAATTGTATCTTTTGAATGGATAAATATTTGACATTTGTTTTGTCTATTGTGTGTCGTGTGCTGTGTGTTGTCACGAGCTGTGTGTCGTGTGCTATCATTATCACGTGTGTTGTGTGCTGTCACGAACCTTCTATCCCGATGGGATCATGCACGTGAACGCATCAGGATCGTCGTAGCCTTCTATCCCAACAATGGGAGCGATGGGAGGACTCTACGAAGATTGAGCTACAACAACAGGACATCTACCACGCCCTCGTCGACAAGCTAGGCACTGTCGGTGACTTCGTGGCCATCGGCACCCTCCTGTGGAGGGCCAAGAAGGAGGGCGCTATGCTGAAGGAGCCCCTCTTCATGCGGGTCATGTTCTGGTACGGAAAGGTCGGGCAGCCGGAGAATGCACACCAAGTGCTCGACAAAATGCTCCACTACAGCTACACCAACCTCACCCTCGACATTCTTGTCGCCACGGGTTGCACGTGGGCCGTGCCCGCCTTGTTCTTTTGCATGATCAACAATGGTGAAATAGCACATTGAGGTTCACATATGTGCTAAGTCCCTCCTTGATTGTGTTGTGTGTTGTTTTTCATGTTTGTCAACGCCACCTCCTATTGATCACACTCCAACCTCGACACCTTGCGCAAGGTAGGATGGAACCGGCCGACGCCACAACCGTGGGGTCTGCCTTGTTCTTCAGCATGATCAACAATGGGGTCTGCGTGCATTCTCCTCCGTGAGATGCTGCAAGGTAGGGTGAGTTTGTTGAAGTGAAGTGCCTTAATCTATTGCAAATGTTGTGTGGTGCAAATATAATGTATTGGGCTTGGACTGTGGAATATATGTGATTTGCATTAGTTGTTAGGGTGTGCTGCGGGATAGGGTGTTCACCAAATGTTGGAGCTTCCATTTTGTAGTGCTGTATCTTGTAGTGTGGTTTCATTTGTTGTGAGCAAAGTTGGATTATTTATTGATGTGTTTACGTTGGAAAATTCATGGCAGATGATCTCTCTTGTATTATGCTTTTCTCTTCCACCAATCACTTACCGTTGGAGCTTCTGTTGTGTTTACATTGTATCTTGTAGTGTGTGTGATCTCTACGTGCATGTGTGTGTGTTCTATGCTTTACACATTAGGCTGTGTGTAGGAAGTATTTGGTTTTGGGAAATAACTTTGGCGATTAACCTAAGATGTGGTTCTTCATCTTAAAGGTCATGTAGAGTTATTGGAATGATTTTTTCATTGTGTCATTAATGTTTGAAATGCTCCAAGCCTTAGGTGAGTGGATGATCGTAGTTGATGAGAGTTGTTGGCCACTGTCTGCACAGTTGGGTAGATGAACATAAAGGACATTGTCATCTTTAAAGAGTGAATGGTGATGTCGTTACGTGGCCAATTTTATGCTAGTATATTGTGCAATGTAATCTATCTTATACACAATGAGTACCAATTAGGAATAACTTTGGTATATATTTTTCGTGTGTGCCTTGGATAAATATCTTGTTATTACATATTCATATATCATTTTTTATTTGTTATTGTAACTGCAGAATGTAGATGTACATTTGAAAGTGTGTTGCACATGTAATATTCTTTTCTTTTATATTCATTTTTACATGTAAGATTTCAACTCAAACACTTAACGTTTATATACAAATTTGCGATGCAAGGGTGGAAGATATTTTCCTAAAGATAACATGCATGAGTGTTGCGGATTGGATGATAAAATCAGCATCTGTAAAGGGGAGGGGTAAAGGAAGCATGTTATGAGATAAGATGTATAGTTATTTGTATTATAGAATAACATTCGATATTCACATATGTAAGGAGAAGGAGCATTGCACTTGAGATCACACGAAAATGTTAGTTAATGAAGTGGTCGAATCATTTTCACAAAAGGAGAACTCGAATATGCTGTGTTGGAGTGCTGTTGTGCCTTTTTTTTGGGGTGTGCGATGGGTCAAGGGAATTTGGATTCAAAGAGATCTAGATGTCAGTGCTGTGTATAGAAGAGGAAGTGTTGACTCTATATATAAAATGGTTAATTTCAAAGACTTGGTGTTCTACACATACACCATTGTGGCATATCAAATGCTTGATTAAAGTGGGTTAAGTCTAAAAGTAATCAAAACCTTTTTTTTTATTTCCTCCTTTGATCACAATGCTACCATAGTATGCCAATCAGTTCAAACTCCAATTAGATATCACCAAATGCTGGAACCAAAATTGCAACCATCATACTTATGGATCCCACATTAGTCAATCTTGGCATCAAGCACATACATTCCCATAACATAACAACAAAGCAACAACAAAGGTTGTTCCTTTTTGGTTTTTTGTTTCACTTGCAAAGCTTGAGCTTCTTGAAGAAGGGAGTGACCTCCGACCTCCGACATGGCCGTGTGGCGATGTAAGTGGGCATGTCCTCTGACTGCTCTATCCACATCTTGTGCTCGATCCCCCCCACCGTCAACTTCCCTGAGAGGCTCCTCATTTGCTCCTCACCCTTCACTTCCAACATCACCTGAAAAATTAAAAACAAAAGAACAACATACATTCAGGCATTTCGTCGAACACGTTCCGTGCATTTCACCAGAGCGTCGGCCGGTTCCATCCTACCTTGCGCATGGTGTCGAGGTTGGAGTGTGAGCAATAGGCAGCAACGTCGACGTGGTTGCAGTAGGACTAGATAGCGAAGACTGACGCATGGCAACCCAGCGCGACGACGCTACCGAGGGGCCATTATTCAATGAGGTCACACTGGAGCACCACATATAGAACCTTTGTGCTATTGGATGAGTGTGTTGTCATGTTCTTTCAGCTCGTGTTGCAGGATGAGTGTGTCGCTTTTCTGGATGATAGGTTATGTGCAGGAAGATGTGCTGCGTGCATCACAGTTGAGAGCACATGCTCATGCACCGCTAAGCCATCAGTTCCTACGTCGACACCGAAACCTGCTGTGTCACCGACGATAATGAGCTCATGTACTTCTGCACCAACCCCTCCTATTCGGAGACGAAGGCCACCTCCGCCAGGATGTGGACGTTTGCCGGTACCAACGAAACCCAATGTAACGCCATGTGCTTGCGTGTGCTTTTGGTGCTACCTTAATTAGGTGCTCGCAGTTGAGAGCACATAACTCTCAACTCGTGGGGTGGGATGCAAGCAATGGCAAGTTGTGTGCTTCGTCAATTTGCAGTACATATGTGCGTGTGCTTCCTTGCTGTGTACTTGCATCTGCTTCGTTGTCGTGTGCTTGTGTGTGCTTCTGATGTTACCTCGATTGGGTGCTCACAGTTGAGAGTACATGTACACAATGTATGTACGGTATGTGCCACATGTACTTCTACGAAGGAAGAATTATACCTCCTTATCTTGTACTGTCTCCTCCATCACTTGATTCCCCTTAGCACACATCCTCCACGAGAGATCAATACAAAAAAATACATTCACTCACCCATATTTCCGTACATCCGAGACATGTGTGATGATCATTATTTACTGGCATCGAATGACTTGAAAAAGAACGTAAATTATATCTTATATTTACTTTCTCTTTTACCTATAGATGCGCATCTGACACAAATTGTCCCTTGCGTAGATGGGTGCAAACGTCACGGAGTATCCCCATCCAATCCGCTGAAGTATCCCGTTTTGGAAAAGATATGGCCATAGTTATGGAAAGTACTGAAAAAGGTATGGCTATAGTTATGGAAATTACGTACTTCCTGAAAGCCGAATTGGACAAGGTCACGTGTTTAATGTACGTTTATCGTTACAGGTATGCCCAGATATGTTTAGTTACACATTGTATCCTGTCCTCTCCAGATACTTTAGATATAGAAGCACGCATTGACATGTATTTGATGCTTACTGGCATGATTTCTAATTGATCTAAGGAGCATTTCTAAGATACATAATTATCTTCAAACCATCCATGAGCAATACGCATCTCTATTTTTTTACCGTACAAAAACAACGCATTTCATATTAATAAGCATTCTTATCCATATCCGCGTCCAAATAAAAAAGGACGTGAACACGATAAATCATGCCAATATTTTCACTTGAAGAAGTCCGTCTGCGTTTCTGGATTTCAATATCCTCTGATGCTATCTCGAACAACTACCATTGATCTTTCCGTGATAAAAAATAAGTTACCTAGCTTTGTTCAGGCACCATCCGAGAAAGAGGGAACTTGATTCTCTCATGGGTGGAGTTTCTGCTGCTATTTCTAAAAGCAATTGCCGCCCAAACTGAGGTTGTCAACCTTTTTAGACGGAACAAGAATGATACGATATAAATATAGCAGGCCGTTTGGATGAACTTTAATTGCAAGGGTGTCGCTTATTTCTTCTCGAGGGCCATTGCTGATGGAGGTGCTTTCACTTAGTGGAGAGAAACCATAGAGAATTTGATAAGAGACTTTCGTACGCAATCATGATCTTTAGTCATCCATTTAAATGTTAGTTGCAGGGAACGTTCCCCCTCAAGGAAAACAAAGATGGCTGGCTACCGGAGGTGGTTTGCCTATGCTCTTGACCATAGCTAAGCTCCATTAGAAAATGACGAGGCAACTAAAAGGCAGTTTATTGGATCTTTTGATGTTGATGGGAGACCTTCAACTCTGATGGAATTGCTGGTATTGCTTAATGGCCCATTGTCGCAGCTTGCAGAAGAATGATGATAAACCTTCGGCAAACGCCGTGGAGTGCAATAGCTCTGCCGAGCTTAAGCCCATGTTCAAGGGTGCTGATTCACTACCGTACGGTAGCCATGGCGAGGTGGATGAGTGATTCAAACTGGTAACAAAGGACCGAATGTCTGTAAATAGAAGAGGGTGACACCAAACTGCATTGGTTTCAGGAGTTGATGCAGGGGGTGATGAGGGGAGAACGGTGGGGATGGATGAACGAGGGTAGAACGGATATAGGAATGACGTAGACATTTGTGCGAAGATCCGAAGAAAATGGAGGTACAGACCTATCCATTTCTTTAACATTTTTTTTGTCCAAGATTACTGACTTGTAACCATTTTCTAATAGAGCTTTTACTCCAGTGGCGTTTGTGATTCTCACTCACATCTTTTAAATATGAAATTTTCAGTTTCAGTTATTTAACTTTAAAAATCCTCAGTGGCATTTCTGTAAGAGCAAAAATAAATAATAAAGATGGCACTGAAATGACATTTAAGTGAACAAATTGAACAAAAACTAAACAAACGTATTTTTACGATGTATTTTACGATACATAAAGTAAAAGTGATGATTTCGGTTAATATATTTTATAAATGAAAAATTACTTTGAAAGTAAAAAAATATTTTTCATAAATAAAAAATTATATTCAATGTGAAAAATCATTTAACATCAATAAAAATATAAAATACATTTATGTATTTTTATTTTCAATTAATATATTAATTTTCAACCAATTAAAAATTATTTTCAACCAGTGTTTCAACCAATATATTTTAGTTGAAAATTATTTCTAATCAATGTATTTTTATTTTCAATCGATATATTTTAACTTTTAATCGATTAAAAATCATTTTCAGCTGTTATATTTTAATCTTAAATCAATAGAAAATCATTCTCGATCAATGTATTTTGATCAAAAATCATTTTCGATAGATGTATGCTGATTTACTTAATTTTCAATCAATTAATTTTCATTTTTAATTAATTAATTATAATTTTAACCAGTTGATTCTAATCGTACATTGTAAAATATGTAACACTACGTATTTTCATACTCATATCCAAGTTTTTAGGGTCACAAAGAGAGCATCTTTGACATGTTGATTCTCACTACACTTAATTGTACTTCTTCCCTCTACCACACCTCTCGTTTGCTCATTTAACCATCTTAAAACAATCTCTTGGAGTTCTAACTTGCATAACCCCATGCCATGGAGCCTTTCTTTCCCTGTATGATGTGGATCGTATTTCCCCTCTAAAACCTTAGTCAAGATGGAACGTCATGTCATGCCTAGCTACCACTCTACCCTCGTTTACTTTGCTATGAACAACAGTTTGTATCTCCAATCTACTGCCCACTTTTTTCGACTCCCTCCAAAAGGAGTCAAACTAAACATATTATACATTGATATCATCCTATCTACCCGCCTTGGTTGTAATTGAAAGAACATTTGCAAAGTCTCTGAGAAGTTTCCTTGTTAGTTGCCATAATAGGATTTTCTTTCGCTTCTACCCTCTAGTTCAACAAAATTAGTGTATTATTGCTGCTGGAATGGTCAAATAAAAACAGGAATGTGAAAGCAGTTTTTAAAGAATCCATATCCCTGCCTCTCCTATCTCTTCCCTTTCTCTGCTGCAGCTTTATGTTCCAATTTCTTCACTTTCTTTCCTAGCAGTTTATGTACAACAGCATATAGGCACCACATCACCCTACTCAAATCCAGTAAAAGTAGTAAGGGTGGGGGGGGGCGGTGGGGGGTGGGGTGTTAGGGTGAGGAACTCAGTAACATGGCCTATTTCTGTGTGGAGAGACTAAAAGGAGAGATAATTGGTGAGAGGTTCTAACTGACCTGTAAAATCATTTAACACTTACAGTACCCATCGCACAAGGATGGCATGGATAATTTGCAAGTCCTAATGCAAAGTTGATCTGCTCTTTTTTTAACCACCAAATGCTATCACAGAAAATAGATCAATCTATGGGTGTGCCCAAGCATGTGATCACATTAATATTTCAGATAGATGTGCAATGACAGTTGCATTTTTTCTGGTACAGAACCTGTAGATTCAGTCATAATCCAAATAAAAAATTCCTCGAAGATATATTAGAATCTTCCTCTGATTTCTGTTCCAGTTATATATACAGAGAGGAGTAATAGATCCTTGTGATTCTATCAAAAATTAACTTCTAAACTAATGGCGCTCAGAAGAGAAGCATCAAAACAGAAACTACTATCACTATATACATAAAAGGAATCTTTCTCAAAGCAACAAGAATCTGAAAACACTACACGTGTGACATGTACATTTCCAAGCCATGCTTTCTATGAAGTGAGAGCTTTTAAAACAATCTACCCTTTAGATTGGGCTTACTGAGCTAAACTGATTCCATGCTTCCTGCACAACAAATAACGTTCACTCATTTAACATTCCCCATATGAGTTCAATAGCCTAATTAATGCTTCATACAGACAGCTACATGCTCCCCCCACCTCCCCCCCCCAGAAAAAGGAACAGGTTGTGGAGATCAGATAAGATAAAAGCACGAGTCTGGGCCAGGATAGGAAACTTGATATAGTTGATTTGGTATTTAATTTTTTAGATAAGCCATAAAAGGCCAAAAAGGTTTTCCATTATACACAACCAACAGAGGTTAAACAATCATATGAATATATATAAAATGATGACAACAGTGAAGATGATGATGATGATAATAGGATAAAAAAATACAAGCAGGTACCATCAAGAGAAGACATGGTAAGTTACTCTAATAAATCATTTTGGCTACACCAGATATAAGAAATTCTTATTTAATTCATGAAATAAGCTCAAAGAATAACCCATATTATTTGGTAGGTGGGCCAATATGCTACTTTCAGCATGTGTTCCTGTGCATCCTCTATCAAATATTGCTAATCATAATTCCTTTGCTGTGGATATTGGTGCAAAATCATGCAGCAAGCTCTTTTTCTTTTTACATCAAAGTTGCCCTCAGATTATTTTCACTGCAAACAAATCCACCCATTCCATACTTGGAAGTATCTATGGATGCAGTCTTGCAAATCATCAGAATTTCAAATATTATAATTAGTTTATGCAGTTAAAGTCAATTGTGCCCAATACCTGAAGAATATCAAAAACTTTTTCTGCAGTGTACTTTTGATGCTCCGAGGCACCTCTTTGTTGTAGTTTATCAGGATGCAGACAGAGTAGTGCTCTTTGATAAGTCTTCCTCACAGATGAACTTTCAATGAGGTCCATAAGAGGAACCACCTTCCACCCACTCCCAGGCCATAGAACCTATTAAATTTAAGTTATGTATAGACAAAGTAAATGTAATATGTCCACACGACACTGCATCTTTGAAAATTCAAGCACAAAACATTATTCAGGATTGCATGCATTGAAAAGAAGAATGTCTGCTATAACTCAATTTTTTAAATTCTTCCAAAAAAAGGTCATAATTCAAAATTCAGCTGACTCCATTTTGGCAATCCAATATCCCAAACTTGAGCTCCACACCCCCAGCAGTCCATTGTAAGCAACTGGGCTAATCTAAAAGCCTCTCCAAGGCAACATAGTTTCACCAACCATTAATTTGATTTATCTGTTTCCAAACATTTTAATCTTTTTACCAACTTTCAAACAAAACAGATAAACCATCCCCCCTCCCCCTGCAGGAAACACGCAAAACCAAGGAAAAATCCAAAAAAATAGGAAAATTCTCCAAGCTATAATTACCTCTCACCCCTACATGGAAGATTCCCACTCTAAAAGTTTGAGAGACGTGAAGTTCATTGATAATATAGTCCAATATGAACCCAAGTTTGAGGGCATGCTTAATGGATAAAGGAATATAGCACACAAAGGAAACAAACAAGAGAGTTTGTATACAACTAACCAACCAGCCCATGATCTCTACTTAGGACAAGAGGGATGGATGCCAAAGCGAAAAAAGTTAGATTGGTTTTACTCCAAAATAATTGCAGCCCTAGACCTATCACCCTGTAACCCTTCTAGATCTTCCCTATTTTTAGAATTGAATATAAAGTCAAGAGCCTGAGTGCCTGAAATGGCTAATCAGAAATGAGCCAAAGAAGATTATCCCCTGCCTCCCAATTTCTCTTTTCATTTTCATGCGATAATCAATAATAACCATGGTGAAGAACAAGAAGCCTATCTTAGCAATGTGGCTGTGACAGACAACACCAGCATATGTAACTTTGCTGGAATATGACTAAAGGGAGAAATATACGGATTACCTGTCATAAGAAATAAAAGGTGGTCAATTGGAACCTAGAGGCTACCCTTGCTTGCACAGGGGAAATGATCTGCAGCACTTGTCCAATACGAGAGTCCTGCTATAGGAAGCTGAAACGTGAGATGAAGTTATAAACTTAAACCAAGCATGATTGGAGCCTCGTTGATGGAAGCAGACTGATTGATTTTGCTGTCAGGAGTTAGGTGTTCAGATTGTTGCATGGAAAGGAGAGTAATTCACAAAGAGTATATGATAAAGGGATCTTAGCTTCTGTCTACGTGCTGAATAGAAAATCTGATGCGGTCCATTTATGGACCCCAAGAGGAGGGCTTTTTGGAGGAGCTCAGGGAATCCCACAGTTCATTTCTGGATTTAGCATGGTTGGTTGGAGATGATCCCAATGTCACCTTTGTATTGGACGACAGACCTGAAAAAGGAGCAACCAGGGGCACGGGCATTGCAGGATTCACCGATGTGCTGGCTAAACTTAAATTGATCATTTCCCCTGTTATCAGTTGCCACTTCATGTGGAGGAGCTTGTCTCGGGGAAAGGTATGCCGCCACGCATTGACAGGTTCATCATATCTGTTGATTTCATGGCATTTTTTGCACTCTTTGATGTCATCCTGTTGGATAGGCCTTTTTCAAATCATACCCCTTTGTGCTGGAGGTTTAATGAGGACCTTGGGTGTGGAACGTACTTCAAATTTGAGATTCCATGGCTGGAAGAGCTTGCATTTAGGAAGCTTGTAGCAACTCAGTGAAGAAGGATTCCCAAGTCAGATTCAATAGTCTGGACGTTGGCAAGTAGGCTCTCTGCCTTGAGGGAGTGTCTCTGTCGATAAGAGACAACTGAGGTAGGAATGCCTTAGATGGAGGTCAAAGGCACAGGAGGCTGTCACTGACTTGCTGTTGGACAGACATACTCAGCTTGTTGAAAAATGAGATGGAATGGGCAGATCAGGACGTGGTATTGGAGGACAAAAACACTGAAATCAAATGAATGTAATGGTTGAGGCAGAAGTGATTGAGGGAAGGATACTCTAACACAAAGTTCTTGCATGCATGTGCAAGTGGGGGAAGGAATCACATCAAACAGTGGGTCATCGATGGTGTGGAGATTCAAGGGAATCAGCGGATAGGTGAGCACTAGGCATCACATTTCAAGAACTTATACTGAAGGAGGCACACTGGTTTGTGGAGGTGGAGAGAAAAGGATGTGACTACATTATCAGGAAAGTAGCAAGACATGCTTACGGCAGACATCTTGGAGAAGATTGTTGTACATGGCCTTAATGCTGATAATCCCCAGGTACTTTTTTCTCAATCGTCTTGTACAATGTCCTTCAGATGTGGTTGGAGAGGATGTTATGGCAGTCATTAGAGATTTTGTGCTGGAAACCATGGCTCCAATAGATTAAATAAGTTCTTCATTTGCATGCTGCCCAAGGACATCATTGGGTCTGTCGATGATTTAAAGCCTCTTGCTTTTTTTTTATCTGATAGTAGTGAAGGTGTTTGGCGAACAGGCTACATTTAGTGATCCTCCCTGTGCATTCAATGTTCATTGAGGGGACATGTCTCACAGATAACTCTCACAACTTCAGAAATTGTCTCCCATTGACAAAGGAGTGGGAAGGTGTTTATGTGGAAAGTAGATTTTTGCAAAGGCCTATGACTTGGTCAATTGGGGGTTTATTTGGTCCTTCCTTGTTAGAAGAGCTTTTCAAGAGACTTGGGTTGCAAAGTCCTATGACCCCGTCAATTAAGGATGTATTTGCACCCACCCCCCACCCAAGACCTGCATCCTTTTTCTTCTTCTGAGTGGAAATCCTATTGATGATTGAGTGCAACCTTTAAGGGGGATTTTCAAGGGAGTAGCTAATGGCCCCATCATTGTTTGTTCTTGTTACTGGTGCCTTGGTGGTTTGAACCTGTGCAGCTTGTGTGGCCATTTTGTTATGTAGTTTCTCATGTGGGTCAAACTCAAGATTGGTGGTGGAACGAGTGCAGTATGCAAATGATACAATGATGCTAGTAGAGGCTTTAATACCTAAGCCACGGAAGGATGTGGTTTTGTTGCACGTGTTTGGTGAGGTATCAGAGTACCAAATCAAACCACCATGAGCCCATTGTCACTTTTGCCATGGAGGGTACAAATGTGAACGCTGTGAATTCTTTACCATCCCCATCGAGGATTCCAAGGCAAATGTGGTGATTTCTTTACTACCCACATGGAAAGGGGAGTTGCCCATCATGTATCTGTGTTTGCCATCAACTGTGCATAATTTAAGATATAAGGACTTCACTAGTTTCTTTGAGAAGTTAGAGAAGCTGACGGGTTGGAAATCCAAGCTGCTGTCAAGGGAGGTAGACTTGTGCTCTCACATGTTGTGCTTGCGGCAATCCTTATCATCCGTATGTCAGTGTCTTGGTTGCCACAGGAACTGACCTCTCGGATCTAGGTGATTTGCAAGAAATTTTTGGGGCAGGGGAAGGTGGTTATCCAGTTTCTTGGCAAGATGTTCGTCAACCAGTGAATGAAGGCAGCCTGGGGATCCACGGAATTAGAAATGCTAGTCCACCTTTGCTGGCTAAGTGGTGTTCATGGTTATGTGTTGCAGTTGCAGGTTCTCCTTGGTTGGTGGAGATCTATGGTAGTTTATAATTGGTGGATGATGTGAACTGAATGGTCAGGTGCCAACTTTTTGGAAGGGCATTCCAGGAGTTAGCCAAAGATTAGAAGAGCAATTTCTTCCTAAGGCTGGCACGGGAATGGGCTTTCATTTCAGGCAGGATCCTTGATGCTCTCTTTTTTTGATAAGATCCATAGTGCTCTCATCATCCACTTTAAGAGATTTTCCCTCATCTCTTTGCCCTTGCATAGAACAAGGAGGCTTATCTGTAGGATCATTGGAATGGTCCGCTAGATGGGAATGATGAGGGATGGACTCCAACTTTTCCATCTGCTTTATCTGATGCTCTATGGATGAGCTACTTCATTTATATGAAATGCTGTACTTCAGGATGTAGTGGATGACAGATGGGAAAGAGAAGGTGGTGACTTCACAGTTAAAAAGGCTTATGGGATTTTGCAACCCCTCTCCTACAGCAGGATGAGGACTTTCCAAAGGACTGCGGGCTACACTAGTTGTCTAAGGTGCCTCTTTTTGCTTGGGCACTACAGTGAAAAAAAGTGACAAGAGCACGACTAAAATGGGATCTAGAAGTGGATACATGCCCATTGTGCAATGAAGGAGTGGAGTGATCATCTTTTCTTCACTTGTCCGGTTGCTTCGAGAGTTTAGGTTGATGTGGCTAGGTTATGGTTTACCACTCTGATCAATATTGATGCTCCTTCAGAAGTGGGCACTTCACCTGATTAGATACAATACAGACTGAAGAAAGAGAGGGTTGTATCTTTTGCACCTTCGTGGGCTATTTGGCTGGAAAGAAATAAGGTTGTTTTTTATTCCATGAGAGCCTATGTGGAAAATGCAACTTTTAAAGCTAAGGATTTTGTGGAGGGGGGGCATGTACTTAATGTAAATCTTGTAACCTTGGTTCTTATTTAATGAAGCAGAAGGATACTATGCCGAAGTAGCCTTCATTTTATTTTTGAAAAAAATGACCAAGTGCCTTAGCAGGTAACTGATGGAAGGAGCAGACATTCACCCTAATCACAGTCTCAAAACAAAATCCAAAAACAGCTTAGACATCTTTTGGCTTGCCATGAACCTTCATTATGGAATGAAGGTAGAAAGAGGCATTAGAAGGCATTGCTTGCTTTCAAAAAAGAAAATATGAAGGCAGTGCAAAGTGTGGAACTTTCTGAAGTGATCATTTGAGTCTTGACACCAGCATATCAGGGAGTAAGCCATCAAAAAATTAGTTATTATGTCCTCCTTTGCTTTTTCTATTTTCACAACATGGCATTGTGTAGGCATTAAACTCCATATGCTTGGGTTCTTTTGACTAGCCACAACTTATGGATGTCTTCATCCTTGAGAGCTGACACTACGGCTAATAGAATATTTTACACATCCTAATGTAGCATTTGGAAGTGGTATAATTCCATGGGATATCCCATCCATGTAGGATATCTACTATAGTACCCATGGGATACATTTGGGTAATAACTGCATGTCGTGTTTATGAGACATATTGCATCAAATATATTATTAATCCCCTCACTTGTAAAACAAACAATGCTAGCTTACAATGCAGTCATTTACCTATGATCTCCAACCTATTACCTATCCAACTACTGAACCGGGTGTCTTTTCTCCACTTATTCTGCTAATACCCTATCTTGAATACAATTTATCCTGCTATCAAATACAATCAAGTGTACAACAATGGAGTAGACATATGGCTCCAAGCTGATAAAAAACAAGTGCATTTTCTCAGGTCAGGGGATCCTTTCCTCCTTCATTTTTGATCAACATCAGATTTTCTTTTTCATTGGAAGTGGTGTAGAATAATGAGTCAGGTGGATTCCCAGATGTCAACCTTGGAGAAACTATGACCAAGATGTCAAAAATTGGACCATCTTGCATTGCAGCTTGTCCCCAGCTGGTGCTCAAAAGCCAAAAATGCTTTAACCAAGCCAAGGCAGTAGTTGCTAGATATGTGTCCTCGATATGTACATCACCCCAATTCGCAGTTGCAAGTTCTCCTTCCTCATGTGCACAATCAACCATTGCTGATCTATTAGTTTGACAAGGTTGAGTCAATTTTGGATCCTAATCAACCAACCACCTTGCAGAAAAACTTTGAGACAAACTAAAGGTCCCACACATGTTTCCTCATGATTAACCATGACAGACAGCTGTTTCAAGAGCAGCCAACTACCTGAGAGGATCACGATACATGGCCAAGATTTTTTCTTTTTTTTGAGAGAGAGATGGCTAGTCAAAACCAGCCATACAGAATTTTATTGCAAAGTGGCAGCCACTGCCTCAATTTTTATGTAAAGAAGAAATGTCTTGACTGAAGTTCTGGGAACTCCCATATTAAAACCCAAGACAAGCCCAAAACAAAGCAGGAACCTAGACAGGTATTTCCCTCATTCATTGACTTGGAGATTTTAGATGGATATAAAGCCAATAGAGGGAGGGAAACAATCTGGTGAAGAAGGAATCACGTGTGGAGAAACCAGAAGAGAATTGGCCAGGCTTGCATGGAAGAATGCTTTGTTTGCTAGACGTGTAAACTGCATATGCAAGGGCTCCTTATGTAGGGTTGCCTGAGACTAAGACAATAGTAAGTGAACCCTCTGAACTATGACAATGCATGGATGCCACAGGCCCACAGAATGAACTTCCTGATGCATAATAATCCTTCCAAGTGCTGATGGTGGTAACAACAAGAAATGAGGTAGAAGATTTGCAGACTAAAGAGCTGAAATGAGATGAAGTTTGACCAAATTTGCTGAAATGTGTTGGACTCTTAACTATATAAATATAAATAGGTTTTTCATAATATCCATGTAATTAACATAATGGACCTTATAAATGCTTCAGATATTTAACTTCATTAATCTCAACAAAGGGGGGCTAAACAAAGCAAAAAAAAAAAATTTAAGGGTATAAGTCAATGGTGAGTGAGAAACTGACATATTGTAAAGTAGATAGCAATGATCGAATATTTCCTTCCTTCCCAGATGACCAATCTCGAATCTTTGCATCAGAGTTCTGAATAAGCAACACAAAGTAAAGCAAACAAAAATTGAAACCGACAAGAAATGAGTTATCAAGCAAGTATAACAAAGTAAAGTATTACTTGAAACTCTTCCACTTTTGAAGCTGTTTGTGGAAGATCATCTTGATCCTGAAGTTGAAACACAACCTCCTCGACCTGCTGTTACAAATTACAATGCTTCAAAATTAGAATTTCAATCCTATAACAAATGTCATTGCCTAGTGGGCAGCTTTTTCTTTTGAAAGATAAAAGGATGACCACATGAGATTAGTGATTGTTCGCTTCATTAAAAGAAACAAAGTACAAGCTAGAAATATGTTGCAGAGCGTTCCATAGAGATAAGAGCCCAGAAATATCCCTACACACATTCTCAATGACCAGTGTCTCATTTTTGGAAAGCACCCTGTTTCTTTAAAGCCAAATAGCCCACAAAAAAGCAAAAGGGGCCGCCCACTCCTTTACTGGAAAGTTCCACGCCACAGATCCCCAGAAGTTGTCCCATGAGTCCACTGTCACCCACCTCGGTCCAGGTAATCTCCACACCTCATTGGCAAACCGGCAGCCAAAGAAAAGATGGGCCACATCTTCTTCCTCCCTTCTGCAAAAGGCACAAGCTGGATCATCCACAGTAGCAAATTTTCTTCTATAGTCCTTTGTAAAGAGCCGCTTCCTTCTCACCAACCACCCAAAGATCTTTAATTTAAGGTGCATTTTTGCTTTCCATAGTAGCTTGCAATCCTTAAAGAAATGCCAATCTCTCCCATAATGGTGCTGAGAAGATGCTTATAGGCCAATCTAATAGTAAAATCACCACGGACCTATGACTAACCATCAAGTGCATCCATCATGGGTCTATGATGGGCCAAAATGGACTGTAGATCAATAAAATCTTGAAGCCTCTGATCTGAAAGTGGGCTAGCACAAATGGGTATCCAACAGCCCCACTCACAGCCACCATTGCTACCATGTCCGCAGCCAAGCAAACTAAGCATGGATATCTGTCAGATAACATACCAAAAAGCATCAAATCATCTTGCCAAAATTTGAATGTTCTGCCATCCCCAAGGGCCAGGTGGAAGAAGTCCTTCACCCTTGGACTAATGTGAATGATCCCCTTCCAAAAATGCAAAGCTCCACTCACGAGTGAAATCCAGTCATCCAATCCAACGGGCAACAACCATAGCATGCCTCCAAAGTATTAATAAGCAGATTTTTCTCCTTCCCCATCAGTTGACACACCCATTTACAAAGCAACACATCATTCATTGTTCGAAGGTCCATGACCCCCAGCCCCCCTTGTTCAAGGGGCTTGCAGATCTCCTCCCAAGAAACCATGTGTAAGGATCTAGAACCTTCACCTGGTCCTTTCCAGAAAAACTTTCTTCTGATCTTATCCAACTCCATCTGCATTCTATGCAGGATCTCAAAAAGAGATAAATAAGAGTGGGATAGCAGATAAAAGCACCTTCAGGAGCACTAGTCTCCTGCCTTTCGATAGACAATGCGCTTTCCACCCATCCAACCTCCTTGCCACCTTTTCCAAAACTGCATGTCAATCACCGAATCGCAAAGGCTGATCACTGAGGGGAAGACCAAGATAGACCATGGGGAGGAACAGTATCATCTGTATATTGCAAGATGGGTATAAGATTGGCACTCTCCCCAGAACTTAAACCCCCTAAAAAGGTCTCTGTCACATGCCACAAAAGTATATGTTGCCAAAGCATCCACCTCCAACATGAAAATCAAAGGGGCAAGAGGGCATCCCTGTTTGAGCCCCCCCTACGGCTGTAACCATCCACCATCCAGTCTGCCATTTATCAGCATGGAAAATGAAGCAGTTGTAACACACCACTTCATCAAGGAAATCCAAATATTAGGGAATTGTCTCTTTCTAAACGCACTCCAAATAAAAGCCCAATCTAGCGAATCAGACGCCTTAGCAAAATCAACTTTCCAAAGAAAGCCTTCGTGCCAGTTCTCTTCCAATGAGCAATTGCCTTCGTAGGTAGAACCACACTGTCAAGTAAATGTCTTCCTCTTATAAAAACGGACTAAACAGGATTCACCAGGTCATCATCACTTCTCTAAGGTGGTTAGATAGAACTTTAGCCACAATGAAATAAATGGACTTCAACAGGGAGATCAGTGTATAATCTTCAATCCTCCCTGCCGTCGAGGGATTTATTGACTCTCGAACTCCAAGTTGCCATGTTGGAATTCCTCCAGCACTGCTATAACATTATTACAAGGTACTGGCTAGAACTCTTTATAGAAAAGGATGGGAAACCCATTTGGAACTGGTGCCCCCTCCGCATAAAGCTAGGCTAGAGCCTCAACTTCTGCCTCTAAGAAGGGTCAAATAAGCACCTTGTTGTGACCAGCTGCCAAGGTACAAAGGCCCCTCCCAGACCATCACCATCTACCCCTTGGTTTTTTCTTGGTGAAGTTTCTAAAGTGCTCTGCCACCTGCGTGTCAATCTCCTCCACGCACTCCTTTCCATTCATGACTATCTTGACAATAAAACTTCTTCATCCACTGGCAACCATGTGGAAAAGCCGGGTGTTGAAATCCCCTTCTTTAATCCATATTTGTTTGGAGTGCTGCCTCCACTCAACTCAACCTCTTCCTTCAAACCCTCTTTACCCACCACCTGTTGAGAAGTCCTACTATTTACCTCATCCATGGTAAGTGATTGTGTGGCCTCCAACCTATCCATCGCTTGAATAACTTCAAGTGCTTCCCTTTTCTTTGCCATTCTTTCTTGCTTAATTCTCTTCTTGTAAGAGAGAAGATAGTGTTTAAGATTATGCAGTTTTTTAGCCAATATCATCGTCAATGAAACCTCTCGGATGTCACCATGTCACAGAACCCCACTTCCAAAAGCTATGATCTCTCTCAAATTTGAAATAACTTGAAGGTCTAAAGTCCTCATTTAAGCACCGCAACAGGGGAGTATGATATGAAAAAGGCCTTGGAGCATCCACTACCCCATAGAGAGGAAAAACTTCTAGGAACCCCAAAGAGTTAAAGAAACGGTGAATCTTCGACATTGAGTTGGAATTTTTTTTTTTTGAAAAGTGAAACGATCGAATAACCACCCCAGTATTTCATTAATCAAAAGGCATTAAGCCATATTACAAAATCCTACTCCACGAAGAAATAAAAGACAACAAACTAGTGTGTTTATTTGTTGTGGGGAGAGGGAGCAACAAATTGATCGACTACTATTTTGGGTGCTGAATTGCTCATGACTTCGAGTACAGTAAGCTATAATTGTGCATAATGGCCAACAAAGCTTTGAAGTTTAACTTCAGACTTTTGACTGAGTGATGAGTGCCACCAAGAACGGTGAGAGAGAATGGGGGAAGAGGTCAGGGTTGGTCCCTAGTGGTGCGAAAGGCAAGGAAGAAGGGGGCAACGCTAGAGGTGCTTTGTTTCAAGTGTAGAGGGAAGGGTCATGTTGCGCGGGAGTGCAGGGACCTGGGGTGATGCCTACAGTGCGAGGGGATGGGCCACCGAAGGTCGTCCTGTGTGAAGGTGCGGAGGTCGGTGGCTGTGAGCGCACGAGCAACCGCCCCCCTACCCCCGCCGAAGGGTGCACCGTCGGTTGAGGTGGAAGCCCCTTGGTCGAAGGAGACCAAGAGGCTTGAGAGGACCCTCACGATGACCTTGGTCGGAGTGGTGGCGAAGGGCCACGCTGGGTTGGGCGTTCTCGAGGCTGAGGTGGTGAAGACGCTGGGGGGTTGGGTAAGGGGATTGGGGTTGAAGGTGGTAGGGGAGGGGAAGTTCATGCTTGTTGGCACGTCATCGAAGGTGGTGGAGCGGCTACTTTTCAGGGTCCTCTCGTGCCTGGGTGGAGTGGTCAGGTGGCAATAGGCAGTTAGGTTTGACGGTGCACTCCAGGAACAGCTACCGAGGAGGGTGGAGCTGATGGTGGACTTGGAGGGTATGCCGCTCTTTCTTCGCACAGGGAAGGTTGTGGAAGTGATGGTCCCTCCTTTACGAGGGTGCGATGGTGTAGGGGCCTCGACCTTGATGCAGAGGATCTTGCATCGATGCAGGTGTTGGTGGAGCTCAAGCCGGGCAAGATGCTCCACGAGAAGGTGTCGTGCTTGGGGGGCACCTCGTGGATCATGCTGGTGAAGCCAATCGGAATGAGACTACGATCCTTCGCTGAGGTGGTAGAGCTACCGGCCGAAGGGGGTTTGGTGACGTGGGGAGGCACTCCGGCGCATGGCACAATGTGGAGGCCAAAGGTCGTCGACGAGGGAGGTACCTCGTGTGCTGATTCAGCGACGCAAGACCCGGAGCTGGATGGGCATGCTCCTTTCGAGGCTTGGTGCTCGATACGCATGGCAGCTGAGGCGGGGCCGTTGGACGAAGGAAGAGTGGTTAATGCGGGGGAGGAGTTGGCAAGAAGCGTGAGGTTGTTCAGGGAAGACGAGAGGTTGTGCGGGGTTGCATCGAGGGGAGCGGGAGGGCACTTCAAGCAATTTCGGCACGATGAAGAATGCGTGCCTCGTTTGGGATGAAGGGGCCCAACAACTGATGAAGATATTTGGGGAGAGGGGGGCAGGGTCGGATCCAAGTCCGGATCCACGCCTGGACCCGATACCCCTTCGTGCTCCTTATTTCAGCAGCCCACAAAGGGTCCCTTCGAATGGGACTTGCAACACACTGAATTCCTTGTAGGTGGAAGGTGAGGAACACAAACGACAAGCGAAGGAGACCGTCCCCAGAGGCAGTGATGACAAGAAGAGCGAGGAGATCAGGGTGGCGAAGCTCCTCCATCAGAAGATGGAGAAGCTATGGACAGCGATGCAAGGCTTCCCCACGATGTGGGGGGTACCGACTGGGACTTCATCGACATTGACGGTCCCCCTGACGTTCAGAGGAGGCCCAAGGGGCGACGCAGGGCTTCGTCGAGGAGCTGGTGGTGGCGGCGACGACATTACACTCTGCAGCAATGGTGGGGGACCTTGTTCAGAGGGGGGGGATGGGGTCTTTTGTAGCCGCGTATCTTTGCGAAATCGAAGGCGGGGCCCGGGTTGGGGGTTCTGTGTGGGAGGTGGTCCTCCTAGAGGTGGAAGGGGGAGTCGAGGCCGTTGGGGAAGGGTTGGGGTCAGCAAGCGATGAGGGATGTGGGCCCTTAGGGGGGAAGGTGTGGAGGGGAGGGGTAGGAGGGGTGGGGAGATGAGCGTGGAGTGGTTTGAAGCTTTTCAACTGGGGAAAGTGGAGCAGATGGCGGAGGGGGCCAGGTTTGGTTGCTCGGTGGGGGGAGGTTCTATGGGTGCCCCATGTTGAAGGTACTTAAGTGGAATGTTAGGGGACTTTGCAACCCCTCACGTCAGGGGATTTTGAGGTCCTACCTCTGGAAGTGGAGTCTAGATGTCGTGTTCTTCCAGGAGATGAAGTTACGGGCTTATGACCAGAGGGTTTGGAGAGAGATTGGAGGCGTCCTGCTAGGAGGTTTTCTAGTGTTGGATGCGGTTGGGAGGTCGGGGGGGTTGTCATCGACTGAAAGGACCTGTTCTCCTTAGAGGACTCGGAGGTGGGGGTGAGAGTAGTCTCAGTACAATTGAGGAGGTGGAGCGATGGGTTCATTATGGTGTTCTCATCTGTGTATGGGTTGGTTGAGGACTCCGAGAGGAGCTCTCTTTTGGAGGGGCTATACCAGATCACTGGGAGATTTTAGGGATGCCCGTGGCTTATTGGAGGGGATTTCAATGTCACCCTCTTGGCGGAGGATAGGCCAAAGGGGAGAGGAGGTAGGGACCGAGGCTCTAAGGACTTCGCGAGTTTCATCGTTGAGCACAAGCTGCAAGATGTGACCTTCGTCTACTGTGCTTACTCATGGAGGAGCTTTGGAGGCTTGATGTCCAGAGTAGATTGCTTTCTGTGGTTGATGGAGATGGCGAAGGTCTTCTCACTAGCAGGGATCCACGCTCTGGAGAGGCCCTTCTCAGATCACACCCCTCTGTTGTAGGAGTTTGGCGAGGGGTCCTGCTGCGGTATGTATTTTAAGTTTGATAGAGCATGGTTGTTGGAGGAGGTTTTCCAGAGCATAGTGGAGGACAAATGGAGGACTTTGCACCCAGACGGCTCGACGACTGCGAAATTAAAGTCAAAGCTTCGGGAGCTGAGACTCTTTATGAAGGAATACAAAAGGCAGGTGAAAGAAGAACAGAACAAGAAGGATGAAGCGCTCAGGGAGATCCAGAGACTGGACAGAGTTAAGGACCTGGGCTTGTTGACAATAGAGGAGAGACAGAGTAAGGCACAACACATAAAGATCGTCCAGGATGAGGACCGAAAAGTGGAAGTGGAGAACGAGATCCAGGCAAAAGTTGATTAAGGAGGGAGACTCGAACACCAAGTTCTTCCATTTGATGGCATCAACCAAGCACATGAGGAATTGGATTGATAAGCTCCAGGTGGACGGGGAGGAGTGTTTCGACAGGGAATTTGTGGGCAAGGCGGTGGCAGACTACTTTAGAGAGTTCACAGGGAACAGAGACGAGAGATGGTGGTGGCAGGGTCTGGACATTCGAGTGGTGGATGCGGTGGAGGTGGAGGGGTTGGTGGCACCTTTCATAGAGGACAAGGCTTGCAGGGTGGTTTAGGGCTTGAATGCTAATGGATGTTCGTGTCCTGACGAATTCCCGATCTTATTTTTTAAGGAATTTTGGTCTTTGCTGAAGACTAAGGTCATGCAAG
The DNA here is from genome assembly GCA_037157565.1 of Thalassia testudinum. Lineage (NCBI taxonomy): Eukaryota > Viridiplantae > Streptophyta > Magnoliopsida > Alismatales > Hydrocharitaceae > Thalassia > Thalassia testudinum. The sequence goes on along the minus strand of JAZHRO010000073.1, from coordinate 172,504,429 downwards.
TCCTTGCGAAGTTCGGGGAGGGAAACAGAGGCTTCAACAGACTCAATAAATTCTATATGTTCCTACTGCCTAAGAATGACATAGTGCAGGAGATTGATGACTACAGACCGATTACTCTCTCGAATGTAGCGTATCTGATCGTGGCGAAGATTCTAACAAACAGGCTCAGGAGAGTGATTGGTGGAGTTGCATCAGACGTGCAGACAGTGTTTATACCAAGGAGATGCACCTTGGATGGGTATGTTGCAGCGACAGAGATCTTTGCGCATTGGAGGGAGAGGATGGCTTTTATATGGAAGGTTGATTTCAAGAAGGCATACGACTCTGTACAGTGGTCCTTCCTGTGGGTGACTATGGCCAAGAGGGGTTTCCCGCCGGTCTGGATCAGATGGATGAAGCAATGTGTCACAACATCTTTCTCAGTCCTCATCAACGGGAACTTAGCAGGTGGTTGGATTCAACCGAGAGGCATTCGACAGGGGTGCCCCCTGGCACCCATGTTATTTGTATTGGTGACTGATGCTTTAGCGAGGGCATCTAACAGGGCATGTGCAGTGGGTCTGCTTCAGGGCTTCACTGTATGGTAAGGGGCGAGTGTATCGGTGTTGCAGTATGCGGATGACTCTCTTCTTTGTGAAAGAGGCGGAGGTGGAAGCGAGGCAAAGCCATATCCTTCTAAAGCTATTTTGTGAGGCATCGAGCATGTAGATTAACTATTCAAAGTCCTTGTCTCGTTTGGTATGACTGCTGAGAAGGCCGGGGTGTGTTCAAAGGCCTTGGGTATGGAGGCTAGGTCTCTGCCCCTCCCTTATCTAGGCCTGCCCTTGACGAACGGGAGGGTTTTGATGCAGAACTGGGCTCCGTTGCTAGAGAAGATTGAAGACCGATTGGCAGGGTAGGCATCCAAGCTGCTTTCGAGAAGAGGGCGGTTGGTTCTCCTAAAAGCAATTCTGTCGGCTATGCCAACGTACTTGGCTTCTATTGTGAAGATGCTGCGAAAAATTGAAGACAAAATTGTAAGCTTGATGAGAAGCTTCTTCTAGACCAACTATGGAGCGGGCGGGAATGGGGCGAAGCTGGTGGCTTGAAGTAAGGTGTGCAAGCTTGTCAGGGAGGGGGGCTTGGGAGTCAGGGAGGTGGGGAAGATGAACGACAGCTTTCTAACGAAGTGGATTGCGAGGCTGCTTGGAGGAAAGGTGTGTCTGGTAGGGAGGATCCCATAATATTGCTATCAAGGATTGCCTAACCGAGGTCTCCTGACATTGCCTCCTTGAGGAGCTTCCCACTTTCTTAGAGGCTTGTCTCTGGTGGCATCGAAAGTCTGATTTTTTTTATCCCTGTGTTGGGGTCGGGCGAGACAGATGACTGAACGGGGCTTGGGGCTCTGGCAAAGCGCTTCCCCAGGCTTGCAACTTTGGAGGTGGACAAAGGAGCCTCGGTGGTGGAGGCCCAGGACGACGTGTGGTGTCCTACGTTCTCAGGCAGTCTATCAGATCAGAGGCTTGGAGAGGTACCAGAGCTACTACACGATTTAGAAGGGTTTCAATCAGAGGTTGGTGCGGACTCTTTTGGGTGGAAGGAAGGAGAGTTCTTGGTGCAGGATGCATATAGGAAGCTTGGAGGTTTGGGTGCGCTAGGGAACATTGACTTGGCTAGAGATTGCAGACAGCTCTGGGAGGGATTCTTGCCCCTTGAAGGTGAAGGTGTTCACTTGGCTCCTCAGGAGAGGTAGGCTGATGACCAGGATGTGGAGGGCACAATAGGTCCAAAACACGGAGAGATCGTGCCCACTTTGTGGTAAGGCAGAGGAAGATATAAATCATTTGTTCTTTACTTGTCTGGTGATAACGCAAGTCTGGGATTGGATTGAGGACCGATGGTGGGCTCATGATTCATCTATCAGCTTCTGCAGATCGTTCAGGTGTGGAGGAGCCGACATTGGGTGCAACGTGTTTCATTCGAAGAGAGAGTGGGCTCGATCGTTGGCGGTTGTTTGGGTTATTTAGCTGGGTAGGAATGCTGTTGTCTTTAGGGGGCAGCGCTCGTATGCGGAAAATTTTGTTACATTCGCTTTATCCTTTATTTCGAGGTGGAATTCTTGCTTGTAATGTGAGACTTATACTTGATGTGATTAATTAATATATTTTTGGGTGGTATCTAAAGGATAGCCACCCTTTCCCTTTTTCAATAAAAAAAAAGACAACAAACTCCACAAATTCTCCACATTCGGACGTTGCCCCCTAAAGACCGCTGCATTTCTCCTAAGCCAAATGGACTACAAAATTGCAAGTGGTCCCCTTTCCTTCTTGGATCGGAAAGAGTTATGTCCATCTCCTATGGTGCCCATTCTAAAAGATCTCCATAAATTCATGAAAAGCGCCATGAGACCATCACCCATCCCCAAAATGACTTCATACCTGTGCCACCACAGGGCATGTGAAAAACAAGTGCTCCACATCCTCCGCTCCTCCATGGCAAAGCAGACAAACAGTATCCACTCCTTGTGCCCATTTAGCTCTCCAAACCTTCATCATGATTTGACCCCTCCTAAGTAGCCAAACAAAAATTTTTACCTTTAACGGACACGCAACCCCCCAAACCAACCGACAATATCTAATAAGGTCAACATCTATCAACCCATTAGTATCTCCCAACCTCCTGTACACACCTCAGACAAAGAAGTCCCCCTCCTCCCACCCAAACATGTCCTCCCCCTCCTCAAGTTGGAAGTCGTCCAAATCTTGCAGCAACTCCTGCATCTCACCAATCCTTTGATCAGACAGATTCCCCGAGAAGGTGGGACACCAACAGCCATCCCAAGCATCCGCAACCAACACCTCTATATCCATCACCAACGTCGCAAGCTTAGGGAATTGATCGCATAGTCTCTCCTAGCCCATCTAGTCATTTGTCTATAATCTTAACTCCCTTCTCGCTCCAAGAACCAGTTTGAAGCTCTGGATCCTAGGTGCCAACTTGGAGAGACCCCTAACAAAACTCATGTGACAAAACCAAATCAATCAGCACCTGACAAAACTCATGTGACGCCGCATCCATGCCACCTCTGATCTATAGTCGGTCCTCAGCACTAATCGTCGCCCATAGACACAAGCCACACCAGAGATCTTACTATCAAATTTTGTCCTAAGCACAACTACGGCAACATGTTTGCCTAACCATTCTGATTCTTCCTCAAAGTAATCACCTTCTCAACCCATGCATATGCTGCCTGATCTAACATTAGTGCTAAGAAATTTATACCTCAAAGAACTTGTTAATCATCCCTCCAAGAACTTGGCCAAGGCTATTTCAACTTGGTTTCTTGCTAAAAGATGCCGTCCCCTACTTACCCAACTAGATTCATCTGGGAACTTAGTCTGAGTCAGTCAAATAATCCAACTTGACTTCCCATGTCCAGATGATTAGAAATACAACCACAAAGGAAAAGCTTATGCACTAGCTGAAGAGTAACTAACTTTAAAAATAATACTTCCAGGAAATCTCTTGACAAAGGCACTTATTAGAAAGTAAATAATTGATAACATCAAATGCCTAGTTGTTAAAGATGTTAGAGATAATTTAGGAAAAAAGTATTTAGAAAAGTAGAAATTATCTTTCTCTATGTTTTTAGGAATTATCTCTAACACTAGCCGATCTAATCAAGTCAAGCTAAAGTTATTGAAGCTTTCGCAATAGTAGTGTATCGAGAGTAATCCTACCATGCCCTTCAGCTTATTTCATCTAACTCCCATCCATGGCTATGGAGTAATCCAAATCCCATGATAGAAGCTTGCCCCATTCCAAGACCCCCTCCCCCTTGTTCCTACAATGTACGTGTGTGGGCAGAACTTGACTGCCTCCCCAAAGGTCCTACGTTTAATATAATCATTTTTTGTAAAAGAGCTAGGAGACACAAATGAAAACTAATTAATAATAGCTACTTGACCTAGTATGGGTGATAAAATTACTTCATCCAATTCATTCACCTCTAGAGGGAAGAGACAGGGAGAGAGAGTGATGGGTATTCCAATGCAAAAGTTCCACTTTCGTACTATTCTCCCATACAATAACTGTTGCCTCTTTTATATGGCTACGAAACCCACGATATAAAACATTAAAAAAATCGCAGCTCTTGCGAACCCATGTCTCTTGTGAAGAGATACAAGATTTTGTCTCTTTACATAGAAACCCCTGTAGAACACATATATTGGAAAAACTTCTAACCACTTGAACACTATGTTAAATAATTATTGGCTGCATCACCCAAGGATCTAAATACTCCAAGATAGGTCCAAACATAACCAATAACCCAGAAGACTGTTTCAACAATGTAAAATCATGGCCATCTTTGCCACAACATGGGTGCTCTTAAAGCTTAAAAATTGCCATCATCACAACAACAAAAGATTGCATGTTCTCATCCCCTTTTTTTACCAAAAGAAAAGGGTGGTGACAAGATTAGTGACCATCCACTTCATTAATCAACCAAAAAAATATTGAGGCACCTTCTAACACACCTCCATCATTCCACTAATCCACCATGTATCCAGACAAAATCTCCACGAAGGACTTTTCTTTCAACATTATTTCACAATCAAATGGCCCAAAGAACCACAAAAGGTGCTGCCCTTTCCCTCCCTGTATGAAAGGGTCCTCTCACAAAGTTCTGCCAAAACTCCAAAGAGAGACAAATCAACCCAATACAATCTGCTGCAACCCCAAAATGATCTTGCAAAATAGCACAAGAAGAACAGATTATCACAATCTTCCTACCCCTGCCAGCAAAGAGAACAAGTAACCTCTGCACTTGCTAAAATGTTCAGGCATTACACCTTTGTCAAGGGTCATCCTCTTCTCAATTGCCAAATATCTTAACGGTCAAAAGCATTTTTGCTTTCCAAATTATACTGCAGTCCCTTGAGATACTTAGATCAATTTCCATTGGTGAAGATAATAAACCCTAAGACAATCTAACATTCAAAGGCCCATTCTCCCTCACCCAGCAGTTCATGACATTAGCCCTGGATGCACTACCTCCAAGTCCTCCCACAACTCCTAGAATCCATCTGCTCTTTGACCAAAAAGATGTTCCAAGAATAACAGTGTCTAACACCTTCCCTCATTGCCCCACTAATCCAACACCACAGCCAGATAGTTCTGGACTGAAGGCAAAGAGTCTCAGATATCTCTCAGCCAAGTAACAATGTCAAATCCAGTCACCAGGTCAGTATTGGAAAGCCGACCCATCCACTAGCTCTGCCACGAAAAAAGGAATGATTAAGAGGCATTGCATATTCCTCAGATCAGTCAAGAGGGGGGAAAAAGTGAAGGGCAAAATGGTCCATTTAGAACAAATCTCAATGGTGTTAGTAAACCATCAAGGTCATGGAAGATTAGGCCCAAAAATTTTACCGAAAATTTAGTGAGGACCATTTTCGATTAGGACTGCATAGGTTAGAACAACATATGCAAGTTACTCAAAAATAAATGGAATTAACTCAAATATATAAACAACATATATAAGCAAAGAAATCTGCTGAATCTAAGAAACACGTTCTGTTGAGAATTAAAATGGAATCAATGAAAATATACCACGCATTCTTCAACTTCAAAATAAGGCTCTACCATCTTGCCATATAAAACTTCGACATTTTCCAAAATGGATTCTGATTATAAGCACAAATCACAAACAAAAATTAGATACTAAAATAAAATTGATGTTTCTGTGCTGAGAGATGACCGCAAATAAAGAGCATATACTGTAACAATGTTCCTTAAATCAATATATGGCATGTAAGCCTGCAACAGTAAACACCTCTCACGGGGCGGGGGAACTCCATAATGATTAACCTTTCAAGGCTACAAGTATTTGCAAGCAACTTCAAGAAACAACACGATATAAGGGCCAGTTTTCACATAGTATTTAACTCCAAACAAAGATTGACTTCAACCAAGTGGGTGTCTAACAGGATAGAACAAGTTCATGATCAGATATTCCTGAGGATATTTTATTCATCATCTTGGTTGGATTATTAAAGTAAAAAATTATTCTGGAAAATGCTTAATATAAGGTTCAGTGCTGTAAGGTCCTTTTATAGTAAATTATATCATTAAGTATAGCTGATATTTAAAATAAAGCGGAAGCAATAATATCAAAGTAATACGCAGAAATCCTACTCATGAAGAGCGGAGAGAAAACCACAGGAGAAGTGCTCAGATAGGGCGTGTATCTTTGTTATTCTTCTCAAAGAAATATGGGAGTACATGCCTTTTTATAGGACACCACACAACACAAAGTCTCACTCAACTATGTAGGACTAAACCACTACACAATTCTCTCAACACTCCCACTCAAGGTAGAGTATGGAATGCTCAGCTTGTAACATGAAGAAACCACTCTACACAAGAGAACAAATAACACTCTCAACAGGTACAACTGACTCTCCTCTGCAGATGACAGTTGCACTCATGTTCATGCCTGTAGGCAGGTATGCTGATGACAACACCTCAGATCGACTAGAGTGTGATGACGAATTGTTGTAGTTGGTTCTAACAAAGGCCTCTTCTCTGGAGACCTCAACTGATGTTAGTGGCTCCCTATTTAGTATCCCTGACATAAAGTCTTCTTATGAAGACATCGAAATTGGATCTCCCTCTCTGGAGTCCACAAAACTAGATATCCTATATAGAAACTTGAAATAGACCCTTCCTCTGAGGACCTCGAAACTCTAGACCTCCCAAAGTTATGTTTTCTTATGTCAAGTCCAGGAACAAAAGAGACTCCCAAATGAGGGATAACTATAACAAGCTCAGCATCCATTTCTCCTATATTCATATGGGAGAAGAAAATAACCATGCGAAGAAAAATAATCCAAATAACACTGATCATAAACATAAGAACCAGAGGAGCTTCTCCACCTCTTCTCATAAACATTTGAACTTTTTTTTGAGTTTTTCTCTTCCTTTTTTTCTTTTTTACTTTTCTCATTTTTCTCTCTGCCCCTTTTTTTCCTTCATTTTTTTACTCATCTCTCTCTTCCTCTTTATTTCTTCCCCTCTTTTTTTTTAAATTTTTTCCTTTCTCTTCTCCATATCCTTCTACCCTCTTCTTTCTTTTCCTCTTTTTTCTTAAAACTAAGCACCACAGAACCGAGCATTAAGGAACATAAATGACCTAAACAAAAAATAAGGACCAAGACTTCAATGCAAACCTATCTCCTCGCTGGCGGCTCCGATCTTCACGCATCACCCGCGTCTCCGTTGCCATCAATGCGCAGAGTCACTGCCACGATCCTTGGTGCCATTGTGAGATCACGTGCTTCTGCTCTTCACCTCATGGCTCAGGGAGCTCCACCATGCCGTTGCATCACCCTGGACGCTCACGTGGGTCTGAGTGCCCTTCTCCTTGTTGTTGGTCGAGGCTCGACACCTCGCACCTCAATACACCAGCATCCCTGGCGTCGATTGTGAGGCCTTCTACCTCGCCACCTCGAACCGCCCATCTCCTCCACCGCCATCAGGGAAGCCTCAGGCCGCAACAGGGGGGAGGAGCCATCGTTGTTAATGTCGACACTGATGCCTTGGAGGCCTCCGCCTCGAGGATCTTCTCCTCCTTCGAGACCCTAACCAAAGACGAGTGCCGCATCGATGAGCTCGTCCTCTTGCTCGCGGAGGTCGTACGCCGCTTCCACCTCTTAAAGCAACCTGTCGCCCTCTTTGCCGAGGACAACCATGCCTGCTTCGTCTACCTCAAGTCCATCCTCAAGTCCGACGTCCTCAAGGAGGCCACCTCACTCTATCTTTGCCTCCTTGCATCGTCGTTGCCTCGAGCATGGTGCTTGTTGTATCATCAATAGCACCACCTCCATCTCTCTGCGCCATCAACATCGATGCATCTCCATCGTGTGGATCTAATACACAAAAAGAGCCCTAATAACAAGTACAATCGAATATGGACAAAAGGTAAAACCCAAGAGGCGCATGCTCTGATACCAAGTTGACATTTAAAATAAAGCGGAAACAATAATATCCAAGAAATAAGCAATGCGTAACACTTAGGTTTACATAAAGACCCCACTCACGAAGAGCATGGAGAAAACCACAGGACAAAGTGCCCCGATAGGGCACGTATCTCTATTATTCTTCTCAAAAAACTAAGTACATACCTATTTATAGGCCACCACACACAACACAAAGTCTCACTCTACTATGTAGGACTAAACCACTACACAATTCTCTCAACAAATAACATGAAGTCGGGTCAAGTCCAAAGGAGTGCAATGACTAAAGTCATTTATGCTTACAACTGCCTATTTTATTTTTAAGGTCTACAAATATAACTATTTTTCTTCATTGCAGAAAAGAAGCCATTTAACCTTATCTTATATGGGATTTGGTTTTTTTTTAATAGGTAAAAGACGTCAATAGCCATCTGCTAACTTCTTTAGAACAAAACGTTACTAAGCTGCAAAGCTATCAAGACAATAGGCAGCTGCAAGGTGATAAGCTATTTGATTGCCCGAGGCAAAAAGCGACAAAAAGGCAATCACCTTATTGAATCAAGGTGACAAGTCTTTATTTTCTAAAGTATCCGTGGAGAATAAAAGTGCCACATGATAGTTTAGCAGGCACCCAAAGAGGTGCCAGCCCTAAGGATATTTTAGGTTTGCTTTTGGTCCAACTTTTGTGGTGATTTAGTTGGTATGTTTTATTCTTAGAAAGAGTTTTTTAAAGGATGTTTCTTTCTAAATTAGGGGATATGATTTGATTTGGGTTTATTTCTTAATTTAGAATATATGTTCTCTCTATAAAAAAAGAGTCTTCATGTAGTTTATTTCCTTGAGTTAATACATTAATTGTTTTCATAAAGTCTCTTCAACCATTCCCTCTCTCTCCCTCTCTTCTTCACCAACGACGACTGCACCTCTCTCCTCCCTATTGCGTGGACAGGGGCTGCCTGCAACACCCTTTTGCTGCCTATTATCCTCACGTGAAAGAGCCTCCATGCACCATATTACGCCAAACTCAACATGGTATCAGAGCCTAAGGTCTAGGCTCTTCCCGAAGGTTTTTCTACATGTCTAAGAAGGAGGAGAAGAGAAGAAAAGCCACGTTGAACATGACTTTTCCCTGGTGGACAGCAGCCACATGCATGGCCCTTTCTTCTTGTTAGATCACACACAAGAAATCCTATCTTGTGCGTGATTTCCACAGGTATCAAGGCCTTGTGTGTCAAGGCATCTTCGTTGACTTAGGAGTTCTCTCAGAGAACTCCTTGAAGGTCCTTGGTAACTTACACAAGGCTCAAGGAGTCAAGCAAGGAGCTCCGACGAGTGGCTTCCCTCACACATCCAATGCCTTACGTGGAGCAAACAAGAAGGAGAAGGCTTGCTTCTTGAGGACGAAGATAGTCGATAGCGAGAACCAGATCAACAACGAGGAAGGAAAGATTATAGTTCAAGGCACCACGATTAAACTTCAGGGTGCCTCGAACTATACCCCATTCAAGATCTTCATAGGAGGATAAGACAAGTTGCATGTCCTCTAAGAGGAGTCTGAGTCCAAAGATGCAATGAAGAAGTGGGAGAAGGAAAACTATTTAGTGATGAATTGGCCGATGAACTCGGTTGATCCATTGCCTCCAACATGCTCTACAAGAAGTCAGCCCATGAGATGTGGAATTCCTTGGAGAAGAGATACTCCAAGAAGTCCAGCAACGCCTGCGTCGCCGACATCTACACTTGAATTTGGATGACTAGTCAAGGGAATTTTCCCCTTGACAAATACTATTCAAAGATGGAGGCGCTCTTTGAAGAATTGGAGATCTTCGAGCTTGTCTGCTATGACAAGCAGACAACTATATGAAAAAGTTGGTAAGTGGCGAGATTCCTGTAAGGGTTGAATCCCTGATATCAATCAGCATATGATCTGATCCTTGCATTGGATGAGGAGTTAGATCTTAAGACAATTTATAGTCATCTTGAGAAAGTTGGTGAACCGGGTGTAGGTTCCAGTACAATGGTGGTGACTGAAAACACGGCCACGACTACTTTCGATGTTGGCACTGGACTTGGAAGAGGACGTGGTAAAGGCTTGAGTCAAATCCATCTACCATATCAACATTGTGGACATACCAACCAGCCACATGATCGTTGTTGGGACAAGTTCAGGCGACCTGCACGTTGAGCTTCTAGCACCACACATGTGGAATCTCTCACCACAATAGATCTTGAGAAGATCAAGGCCATGCTTTGATAAAGAGAAGACGACCTATGAGACGACTATTGAGGTTGCTACAGAAGCAACGACTCCGGAGGTCGCAGAAGGCTACACTGTCACCCCTACTAAAAAGAGTTGAAGATGAGAAGCTTGAAGATAAAAAAGAATGGTAGGACCTCTAGCCTCATCACAAACTTCAGCAAGTCATTTGCCCTCTCGACCTCGACTTGAGGGGGAGTGTAGAGAATAAAAGTGCCACATGGCAGGATTGTCAGGCCACATGGCAATCCAATAGGGCACCCAAAGGGGTGCCAACCCTAAGGGTATTTTAGGTTTGCTTTTTATCCAAGTTTTGTGGTAGTTTAGTTGGTATGTTTTGTTTTTAGAAAGAGTTTTTTAGAGGATTTGTTTCTTTCTAAATTTAGGGGATATGTTTCGATTTAGGTTTGTTTTCTAGTTTAGAAGATATATTCTCTCTATAAAAAAATATCTTCTTGTAGTTTATTTCCTTGAGTTAATGCATCAATTGTTTCCACAAAATCTCTTCAACAACTCCCTCTCGCTACCTCTCTTCATCATCGGCAGTTGAACCCTCTCTCTCCTCCCTGTTGTGTGGACAGGGGCTATTAGCAGCATCCTTTTGCTGCCTGTCACCCTCACATGGAAAAGCCTCCACACTCTGTATTGTGTCAAACTCAACAGGATTAAAGATGCCTAACCAACTCATATTATAGCATCAATTTTCATGAGAAACATATAATAACACTATTTAAATGAAAGAAAAAAAAAATCCTATCCAAGGTTGCAAAGATCAATTTAGTCAGCCAATTAATCATATGCGATCCTTGTAAAGCCCTAAAATTCAGATCCTGAGTCATTCCAATATCGAATGCGTTGTTTCGGACTCATCAATACCTGTTAGGTATGGGTTGGTTCAAATATCCTGTAAAACATGAAAACTCATGTTTTCGGTCAAATCTATCTAAAATAGGTCATATTTAGTACCGTTAGATTTCTTTCGTCACAAACTTTCCAACGATTCTTGTTTTGTGAAAATCTGAGATTTTTTTTTTGAAAAAGGAAAGGGTAGTTATCCAGAATGATAACCACCCAGAATCTTATAAAATAGAATCAACAATAAACAATAATACAACAGGCAGACACCAAGGCCCCCCACTCACAACAACTCAATCCAAAGAGAAAACAAAGAGTCGATAGACTCAACAAAGTTCTTCACGTAAGGTCTCAAGCCCCGGAAGACCACCGCATTCCTGCCCAACCAGATTCCCCAAAGGACCGCCAACGGCCTGACCATCTCCTTCGTACGGAAAACAAACCGTCTGCCACCACCACCTCCACTTCTGAAGCTATGCCAGAATTCTCAAACAGCCGACACTCCCACCAACTCCCGCCCATCCTGTCCCAAATTTGCACCACAAAAGGGCAATCGAAAAAAAGGTGGTTAACGTCCTCCTCACCACCCCCACACAAAGCATACCTTACACTCTCCAGGAGCCCACCTTGCCCTCCACACCTTAGTCACCAGCCTTCTCCTCCTAAGCAGCCAGGCAAAAATCTTGACTTTCAGCGGACACGCGGCTTTCCAAATCTGTCTGCAGTCCCTTACCAGATCCAACTCCACCTCAGAATCACCAGCGGACAATCTCCTGTACGCGGCCGCAACTGAAAACTCACCTTCATCCCAACCAAACATGTCTGTACCAACCGCCGGATGCAGTCCCTCCAACTCAGCAAGTAAGGTCTGGAAATCATGCGTTCTCGCATCTGACAGACTGCCAACGAAACGCGGGCACCACCCATCATCCCACACCTCAGCCACAGACGCCATCTTGTTCTGGGACAAGGCAAACAGTCTCTGAAATCTTCTGTAAAGCGCTCCATCACCTGTCCAGTCATCCTGCCAGAATCTGAAAATCCCCCATGTTCCCAACACAGGGACGAAGCAATTCCTCACCCTAGGGGCCACCGTCGACAAGCCTTTCAGGAAGTGAGAAGCATCCCTAGGTGGAGACACCAGGAGATCCCAACGCATCGGACAGCCATATGCCGTCTCAAACACCTTGCCCAATAGATCCCCCTTTCCTTCCAACAGGCACCCCACCCACTTCACCAACAGACTGTCATTAGATCTCTCCAGATCCCTCACGCCGAGTCCCCCCATCTCTCAGCGGTCTACAGACCTCCTTCCAAGCGACCAACCTGGCACCTTGTCCACTCGTCCCCTGATTGGACCAAAAGAAACTCCTCATTGTTCGTTCAATCTTCGCAATCACTTGTCGAGGCATCTTCAGTACAGAAATGAAATATGACGGCATCGCCGACAGAACCGCCTTGAGCAGGATCAACCTCCCACCTCTAGACAGAAGCCTGGACACCCACCCCTCCAGCCTCCCAACCAACCTTTCCACCAGGAAGGTCCAGTCTCTCACCAGAATCCTCCCATTTGACAATGGCAGGCCCAAATACTTAACCGGAAGCGTACCCTGTTCTGTGCCAAGACCCAAACTACATCCCCTTGCCTCCGCCTCAGTCATGTTGAAAGGGATAAAATTCGACTTAGCCAGGTTAATCTGCAATCCAGACGCCTCACCCAGTAAGAAAACAAGGAACCTCATCCTTTTGGCCTCCGTTTCTCCACCTTCAATAAAGAAAATCGTATCATCTGCATATTGGAGCAAAGGGATACTCGTCCCATCCTTCAGGGAGAAACCACTCACCAAACTTCTTTCACAAGACCTCCTCGCCGCCCTAGCAAGAGCATCCACAGTAATCACAAAGAGCATCGGGGCTAGCGGACAACCTTGCCTCACCCCCCTCCTAAGTTAGATCCAACCCCCAGCTGAGTTTCCATTGATAAGAACTGAGAAAGACGTCGTAGTGACGCACCTCTTCATCCATTTGATCCACATTGACGGGAACCCCCTCTTCACCAAGGACGCCCAAAAAAACGACCACTGGATCGAATCATAAGCTTTGCTGAAATCGACCTTCCATAAGAAAGCATTCTTATCTCTCTTCCAGGATGAAAGGATTTCCGAGGCCATCACATAACCCTCCAAAATATTCCTACCAGGGACAAAAGCCGTCTGCACCGAGTCTATAATCTCACCCAAAGTCCTCAATCTGTTCGCCAAAAGCTTCGCTACCACCAAGTAGATAGCATTCGAAAGGGCTATCGGTCTGTACTCCTGAATCTCCTCAGCGCCCTCCCTCTTCGGTAATAAGAACATATAGAATTTGTTCAGCCTATTAAATCCCTAGTTGCCCGTTCTAAACTCTTGTACCACTTGCATTACATCTTCTTTCACCACCGACCATAACTCTCTGTAGAAGGCAACCGGAAAGTCATCCGGCCCTGGACACCCATCCGCGTTCAACCCCCAAACTGCCTCACGGACCTCATTCTCCCCAAAAGAGTCCGTCAAGAGGTCGGCGTCTGTCTCCCTGATCTGTGGTATCCCAGATCCTAACCACCTCCACCTTCCCCCCGTCTCTACCCCGTAAAACCTCAAATAACTTGCAGCTGCCCCTCCCACTGCTTCCCTTCCCACAAACTCCTCCCCATCCACCACCAATCTGTCAATCCAGTTCCTCCTTCTCCTGCCCGACGCAGCCATATGAAAAAAGCGGGTATTGGAATCGCCCTCCTTAAGCCACTTCTGCCTAGATCTCACCCTCCACTCCACCTCCGCTTTCCGGTCTTCCTCCTGAATCACCTAAGTCTGCCTCGCTCTGTAAACCCTGTCATCTTCTGAAAGGAGCCCAACATCCTCTGCTCTGTCCAGGCGTGTAACCTCAGCAAGAGCCTCTTTCTTCCTCCCGCGTTCCTCCCTAATCTGCCTGATATGGGTCTTCAAGAAAGATCTCAAATCCCTCAGCTTCGCTTCCAATCTGGCAGCCGCCGACCCTTCCGCCTGAGAAGACCTCCACCGTTCCTCAACCAAATCCCTAAAGCCCTCCTCCATGAGCCACGCTTTGTCGAACTTAAAGTAAGTGCCATGCCTCCACTCCTCATTCGACGTCCACATCAAGAGGGTGTGATCCGAGAATGGGCGCTCCAAAGGCCTAACCTCCGCCATCGGAAACAACTCTGCCATCGCCGTCGAAGCCAGAAATCTGTCAATACGGGACCGCTGCCCTCCAGAGTTCCTCCAAGTGTATAGATAGGACAACGAAGGCATATCAACCAGCCCCTAGTCCGCCATAAAGTCCACAAACGCCTCAGAGCCCTGGTCCAATCCCCCTCGGTCTCCCGACCTGTCCTCAGCCTGCAGAGTAACATTAAAATCACCACCAATCAGCCAAGGAACCCCCTGGAAAGCTGCCGCAACCTGTCCCAGATCATCCCATAAGACCTGTCTTCTCCGACCCTCCGTCGGGCCATAAACCGAGGAGAAGAGCAAACATGTGCCGTCTCGGCATCTATGAAGTCTGACAGTGACAACATTGGATGCAAACAAAGTGTCCAGCAAGGAGAACTCCTCCCTCCACCCCACAGCAATTCCCCCCGCACTCCCATCCGCATCCAAGGCCAGGAAGCCCCTACAACTCTCTCCCCCCACCTCCCTCCACAACCTTCCATCACAGCTCCCCCACTTCATCTCCTGGAGAAAAACCACATCAGGCCCCCATCTCTGAATGTACCCTCGCAAAACAGCCCTTCTCGACGAGTCATTCAGACCCCTCACATTCCAGGATAGGACCATAGTCATAAGGTCATCCGGGAGCCGCCTCCAGACGTTAGCCGTCTGAACCCCATCATTTCCGCCACATGGTCCTCTTCTACCAACAGACGATGGACCTTCTGGCTCCCCTCACCACCACAAACCTTTCCTTCTCGCCCCGCTGTCTCCAGACCGCCAATAGTCAGCAGCTCCCCGCCGCCACCACCAGTCCCCAGCAGCCCAGCTCCATCTCCTAACGGCCCAGCCGCCTCAACAGCCTTCTCCACCCTTGCAGCCACCAGCCCCCTGCAATTGCCATCAGCTCATCTGCCACAGCTTCTGCCACCACTGCAACTCCCCCACTGCACCTGCCACCAACGCCTGCCACCTCCACCTTGCCATCTCCAGCTACCTCGCCCCCACCTTCGTCCGCCAACTGCTACCCCACTGCCACCTCCGGAACAGATAGGTCTCCACCGCCGCCCCCAGCAAACGCCGTCGCTGGCGACCCGGCTCCACCAAGCGACCCCAGCCCCTCCGGCGACCGACGTCAATCAACCCCAGCCACCCCCCCAGACGGGGTCTTCCAAGCCAAACCCCTACAGTACGACCACCGCGGTCGGTAGAAGAGCCTCTGCGAACCGGTCCCCCTCCGCTCCCGTCGTCGCCCGCCCCCCTCTCCACCAGTCGAGTTTTGTCCTGCTACCCCCTTCTCCACTCAGATTGGATCCGCCAAAGGGTGCCTCGAGTCCTCTCCAGCAACGTCCCGCCTCTCCTCCGCAAAGAGCCGGAGGCGCGGTGCCGCCTGCGCAAGACAACCCGACCCAGCAACCGCATCAGGGCCCTCAGACTCCGTAATCGGGTCACGCACACCCGACCCGAGTCCGCCAGCCACCCCACCTTCAAAGCCAGGGCTCGAATCGGCATCGCCAGCGCACCCGCAATCAGCGAAGCCACCCAACCTCAGCGCCGCATTCACTTCCCCCGACCCCTCCGAAAAGGTCGCAGCGACCCTCCGCATGCCCACCCCTTCGTCTGCCAATGATTGCGCCACGGGAGTCGCAGCCACCCCGCGATCCCCGCCGCAATCTTCGCCATGACCCTCGACCTTCCCGAGAGCGGTCCGACCCTCCTCCGCTTGCCCGCCGCTACCGCCTCCACACACCGCCGCCGCTCCACCACCCACCACCTCAGCAAAAGACCTAGGGTTCTCGGAACCCCAGGAAACACGGAGGAGCCAGGTGAAACCACCCCACCTGAGCACCGACCTCTGTACCAACCGCAGCCCAAGCCGCATCTCTACCCATGCCTCAACCCACGACAGATCAGCCGCCTTCAGGCTGAGGCCCCCGCATCCGCGCAACCTCGCAAAAGGGGCAACCACCGCCGTCACCACCTCCACCGTGCGGAGGAACAGCGGGATCCCCTCAATCGAGACCCTCCTCCTCACGCCTGCCGGCGGTCTCTCCGCTAAAGCTCCATCAGACCTGACCGGCCACCGGCACCTCGCCACACCACCAACACACCGGAGCACCCTGAAAACCACCCGCCTCAACTCCACTCGACTCAGTCCCAGCACCACCATCCGCCTGCCTCCCAGAGAGGCCACCCCCAACCGACCTCCGTCCATCCCCAAGTAGGCGGCGACCACCTCCCTCAGGGCTTCCACCTCCACCGACCCCTCCAAAACCACCGCCACCAGCGCCGACGATAGCCTTCCTTCCAACGCGCCCATCTCCTCCGACCATGGCGCTTCGACCTCCACGAGGGGCTCTCCCTCCGGGGGGACGGACGTGTCTCCCCTCTCCTCGAGGAAGTCCCCACACCCGACCTCCGCCACCCACAGCCCGACCTCCAATGACCCAGGGCGCCGCACCGCAAACACTGCACCGGGTCCCTGCACACCGCCGCCACATGCCCCTCACCAAGGCATTTGAAGCACCTCACCGGCGTCGCATCCTTCCTCGGTCTCCTGCCCACCACTGTCCAGCCCGGGCCAAACCTCCCCGCCCCCGTCGCCAGACCTCTCTCCCCCTCCCTCTCCCTCTCTCATTTTTTCTGTCTGTTAAGATATGTACAAAACAAGCTAGGCAAGCAAGAGGCATTAATAAATGGGAAATCAAGGGTATTTTGGTCAAAATTGAGGTAATCCTTAATCCTAATTTAAGTTAAAGTGCCTAAAAAAAAGGCTAGTTAAGGTTAAAGGTTGTCATTAACACCTCTTGGTCACACACATCTTGAGAAGAGCGAGAAGAAAGGAGAAAAAGAAGAGGGGGTCTTTTTTGCAAAATCAAGTGGCGACGTCTCCCGCTATTTTTGCACTACAGGGGATGTTAGAAGGTACACATGGTGGCACGTGGTGACGGAGACACTGGAGATAGGACACACGATTGCAAAACGAAGGCAAAGAGAGGGTTGGTTGTCATGTGTGCAGACAGACGCCTAGGCATGTGTGGTGCAACGCTTATCTGCTAATGCATGGCACAAATCCAGTGGTAAATTGTAATCCGAAGGTCGATTCAAGGCACACAACGACATCCAATCAATGTGTAACACGTGTCCATGCAGTTGAAGCAGCCGCTTCAGAGCGATTCATGCCTATTTGGACTATTCTGGACTATTTTAGCCGATTCAAGGGCTCAATATAATGAGTAACATCAATGGATGACTACAAGAATATCCATAAGAACAATAAGTTGCATAAAACTAAAAACCTAACTTCAAATTATCACATTATGAATATTGATAAAGCCCCCAAAACCAATTTGCTTATATCATGTTGAAAAGCGTAACCAAAAGAGACAAGAACAAATTGCAACAAGCCAGGCAATCACCACCACAATCATAACATGATTTACATCGAAAACCTTTTCATAAGGAAAACCATGTGAAAAGAACCCTTTAGGTTCAATATTATTTCATGTTGAAGCTAATGACCACCCGATATATTATTTTATCTTCCTAGCCCAAAGATCTCCCCTTTGCATTCTCAACTTAAACATATGCTTTATTTCATCACCATGAGGGACTAAACATAACATTATACTAGGTGGATTTAGGAGAGGATCCAATTATCCAAATAATGCAATACATCATTCTAAACAATATTATGAAGGGGTAAAATAGGTTACATTTACAAAGGCATCAAAGCACCTACACAACACTAACTATTAGCATGGATACAAATGCACATTTTCCAAATAAAAACCCATGCTAAGAATGTTGTGTCCAATGAAGATCTTGATACTATCTATATGAAGGCATGTCCAATAAATACATGATAATGCTAGGATCCTTTTTTTATGAAAGGGATAATGATAGAACCTTGATGAAGGTCAATGTATGAAATCAAATTTCAGTCAGCTTTTCCTAAAGAGGAATTGCAGCCTTTCAACAACTTAAAAATACTCCAAGAAAGGGAACAATCATATTTACCAATACTTGGAATAGTGGCTTCATTCTTTACAGATGAACATCGGTGGATTCTTTTTACTCCTGCACTTAAATCAAAAGCCAGGTTCTCTTCTTTTACAAACTCTTTTATCTGCAAGCAGCAAATGGCAGAAAAAAAACATATTTTGATCCAATTCTACACAATTGTATTATTAACCAAAAAAATGTCAACTGACTTCATGTTTCATGTAATATCTCAGATGAAAGCAAGTACCGGAGGCTCATTTGGAAGAATTTCATCTTTGATACTATATGTAAATTTCTCCTCTCCATCTAGTTTACTCACGTATCTTCCATCATCTAACATGGTGCTCTTTTCCATATCTTTAGCTTTACTGCTTTGATTTCGAGGTTCAACAAAGTTCATGAATTTGGAAGAGACATCTTGATTGAAAATTTTGATGAAATCTTTGACTGTTCCTTGTGCGCTATCAGAGGGAATTTTGTACCCAGATTGTCTATAATCAGAACTGCTCTCGTCTACGGTTGGCATTTTAACTGTTTGCTTTCTTTCCCCTGCATTGTTTGCACTCCCTACTGAAGCAGTTTGATGCAAAGAACCTTCTATTTTATCTTCCAACTCGCCATCTTCATTTTAAACAATTCATAAAATGTCAACGAGACACAAATGCATGAAAAAAACAGAATGAAGTTTTATAAAAGGGTTTTTTACACAGATGTCACTGGAAATGATCAAAATTATTTTCCTACCGCTGGGTTGCAAATATTGCTATTAATACCACTGAAGTATGACCTTTTTACGAAAATACCCCTTGAGCTAAGGTCCATCTAATTTGGGTCAATGGATGTTTGTTTCCACCGTCAACCTCTTCCCTGCCCACACTGAGCATCATAGGAGCTCATTCCTCAAGCTCCACCACTAGATCATCCTCAACTCGATGAAATCCACGCTCCATCATCAACAACAACAAGCAACAATAACAGCAACAAGCAACAACAACAACAAGAACAATGGTAGCAGTAGTAACAGCAACAACAACAACGCCAGCAACAAGCAACAACAATAACAGGAATAAAAGAGGGCAGTTTGCATCTTCATCTCCACCTTCTACAGCTTCCCCATCTTCCTCTCTACCTCCCACTACTTCCTTTGCCTCTACTTCCTTCCCTTGGTGCCCATAGCGGCAGATCAAGTTGTCGATTAGGCTCAGCGGTGGTGGTGTTGGCGATCATAATGGAGGTTGGCAGTGGGTGGAGGCAGAGGGATTAGTCGTAGTGGTCAGAGCTAGTGGTGGCATAGATCGACACAGTCAACCTCCCCCCTTCCTTCTCCTCCTTCCCACCCCTCCCCTCTCCTCCTCTCCCACAGGCCCCACTCCCCTCAACCCCTCCCTCGACGACAACCTTACCAACCTCAACCTCCTCCCCTCCCTCCTCCTCCCCTACACCTACCCTCAACGATGACTTAACCTAACTACCAACCCCTTAGGCTTCTCAGCTGAGCCCTACTTCATGCAGGATGATGTGACACTCTTCATCGTTGCTCACTCCTACCTGTCCCTCCACAACCTCTCCTTCGCAACCACCACCTCAGAGTTTGCCTTCCTTGAGCTCGTTGACCACGACCTAACCCTCCAGGTTGAGTGGAAGAACGAAGGAGGAAGAGAAAGGAGAGCATCCCTAATAAATCTCATCCATCCAATCCATACTCAAAGATGGATTGAATCACCATCATCTATTTCCTTTTAAGATTAACACTTTTAACTTAACTTGAGTCAACTTTTCCCTAACCCTCATGTGGACTAATGGAGAAATAACAAGGTGGCATTTACGTTAACAACATAAGTTTCAAAATGACATTAATAGCAATATTTGCAATCTAGTGGCAAAAAAAAATAATTTTCATGATTTTCAGTAGCATCTATGTAAAAAACCCTTTATAAATCAAATAATTAGAAAGAAATCAAACCAATCCATTCTTAATATGGAAATGTACCATTTCCTCCAATATGGTCCTTGAGAAGGTCAAAGAGTTTATATAATGAGGGTATTTCTTCTTTTTCAATTATACGTGGAGCATCACTAGCATCATCACTCGGAATGCCTTTGTCGGGCTCGTTGCTAGGTGCAACTAATCGGGCTCCAACCGGCAACCCTACAAATCCAACTAAATACATAAATTGTATTACAAAGAAATGTCAAACAAATAGAACATCAAGTCTTCACCTGTTTCCGCTATCTCATCACTTGGAAGAGGGATTGCATCAGTAGTTTGTACTTTAGTTCTATTTATAGCTTCAGTAAACTCTGCAGCACTCTTCCTCTCTCCATGTACTTCAGTATCTAGTCTTTCAAACTCACTGGAGAACACCCTGTTGCCAGATGGCAAGCTTTTTTTGTTTAAAGGGTGGACAACCCCATGCAAAAATGGCACAGGTAGACCACTGAGTCTACCTCTATTTCTTGTCTTCTCTTTTGGGCTAGGAGGCACCATAAGCATGACACCTTTACCTGCCCATTTGTATATAGAAAAGTGAAAATGATCGCTTCCCTCTGTATCTTTTAGGTTAGTTGAATCCTCATCTACATTCCTTTCTGAGCTAATACTGGCAGAGCGATCAGTCTGCAGTGATGGATCTTCACCATGGAACTTTTGAAACAATAAATGACTTAGATGGAGAGAATGACAAGGAGCAGTTCGTATGTTAGCTTGAGAAGCAGAGACTCCATTTGCGATGCTAGGCATGTGAATACCTGCATGAGAAGCACTATCTTTTGCTTTGCTTGGAAAATGACCTGGAGAAGAACCAGGCGCTGGATAACCATGTGCTTTATCAACTTTTTGTGTAACACTGAGAAGGAAAAAGCTCTCCCTCAATATGGAAATTAATACTAATTTACATAAAAAGTACTCAATACCGGTAAATGCAAAGTTCACAGGATATTCTTATTGATACATTAATATAAAGGTCAGGATTTTTTTAATGTTTCACCGTTGAAAACTATAACCTGCAAGCACATCTACTCGTATGCCTGTATACTCTATGCATTGATTAATAAGTTGATCCTACTAAATACAGCACATATCCTCAAACATCATTTCTATGTGAAACATTTTATCATTGCTAGCATTTTAACACAAATATATGTACTAGTCTTCAGCAAAATTTCACTTTAAAAGGAAGGATGAAGGATGAATACTCAAGAATAGTAATGGATTTCTACACAGGATGGAATTCACAATTCCAAACTAAATGGTACCCATCCATAGCCCATTCGGAAAGGAAAAAAAAATCTCCATTGAACATTATTCATTTAATTCTTCACTCCTCAACAAGATAAAACAAAGTCCCTCTCTACTTAGTGTTAGAGAGCTCATTAAAAAGCTGTAGGATGTGCTTCCTCAACCTTCAAGCTGACAATTACTCAATCCAGCAGCTTACTTCTCCATAAAGGCATTCTCCAAATAATGCCCTATCCCATTTACTATGTAGTGTGCTATTTTTGCTTAATCAGTGAGAAAAGAAATCAACAAGTTTTTATAACCAGCATGCCTCACAGCTTCCAGCCTTTCAGGGCCATTTTCTGCAAATATCAGGTTGAGAGGAATTTAATTTATATGCGATTTCTACCACCATTCCTACCTTCTTATCACATTGAATGCAAGAACCCTTCCCCCCTCGCCGGGCAGTCAAACCATCTAAGTGCCAACAAGTACCTAGCTAACTCCTCTTACCTTGTTACTTACAATACTCTCCATCCTGAGATATCCCACCTCACTAGCATGCGCCTCTGGTTCCTCTTAGGAGAGTTCGTGTATCACAGTTTCCCAATGTGTAGGAACATTCCTTGAATCATTCATCACGAGCATCATCAAATAAGGACACACAAAGAATAAGCCTACACTGACTCCTACGTCAAATTTCATGACACATCCCTTCGCAGCATCCTTACACTCAAACCGACCAACAGATACCACTCAGCCTTCAACCATTCATGCATCCGGAGAATCATGCCCACTCCCAACTTCAGCATAAGGTTCCAAAAACCAACCGGTCGTCTTAAACCAAGAGGGAGTGTAGTTTGAACGAAATTGTCAATGGCTCCTACTATCTTCATCAAAACCAAGCCTGCATATGCCTGCAAACTGGTGTTCTCACAAACCTGAGGGGAGACAGCACGGAAGAGCCACCGCCTACCAGCTCGGACCTCGGGGGCAGCGTGCGCACGGGGCTGAGGGTCCTCGACCCGGAGGTCGACGACTGCGCGTCGCAATCCAACCTCCTCGGGGTGGAGCACCCGGACCCCCCTCCCCTAAATATATCGCTGAAGAAGCCGTCCCCAAGCCCCTTCCTCCTCGAGGAGGGGCTGTGGACTTCCCCGAACGACCACCTCCACGGGTCCCCCAAGGCGTCGCCGGCGTCCCTCCCGCTGGGGTAGAGGGAGTCCGCGCACTCCTCCGCGCTCGGCCGCGAACTGAGGGAGGACCGCCTCGGGGGCCCCCCGAAGACGTCGTCGAAGTCGATGCCCGACCTCCTCCTCCTTGACTCCCACATGAGGTGGTCGCTGCTGCTGGGGAACGGCTCCATCGGCGAGGGAGGGGTCGAGGATCAAGGGGCCATCGTCGAGGTCGGATTAGGGTTAGGCTTGGGAGCTGTGTGAGGGCGGGGGGGGCCGGTGGATAAAGGAGGAGGACTGGTGGAGACGATGGTGATGGAGAGAGAGATAGATGTGTGTGTGCGCGCGTGTGTGTGAGTGAGAGAGAAGGAGGGGATGGAGACAAAAAAAACGGAGAGGAAGATCCATTTGGGCGGTGGTGAATGGTCCTCTGGTGGTGGGTTTTTCGTGGGTCGCGAGGTGAAAGGGACGGAAGAGGAGAGGACTCCATACGTTGGGGATGAAGCGAGGGTATACGTTTCTATGTTGTGGGACTTGTCCAGGGTAGCGTAGCGTTGGCGGGATTTCGGCCGGAGGGAAGAGAGAGCGGACACCAACATGTTCTTCGAACTTAACCATCTTCATGGCGGGAGGGGATTTCTGTGAGAAGAGCGAGGGTGGGCCCAAGCTGATTTTCCTTTTTTTTCTTTTTTGGTTTTTGGGGGCCTTTCCGACAAGATGTCCATAGGAAAGGTCGGGATAGCTTTCTTCGCTACTCAGGCCTCGGTAAAGTTTTTTCGGAGAAATGATTCCAGATTTATTTTTTATTGTTGTCTCCTCGACCAAGGTTTCCGAAAGTGCCCCGTTTTCTCCCCTTGGGATCTGGAAATGGGGAGAGTGTTGCCACGCAGAGATTGGTTTAAATCCATGTCTGATATAAAATGCTTGGGTGCTTGCATGACACACCCTCATGTAACCAATGTTGTGGCGTTATCATGTTGGCCAAATCATCTTTGGCGGCAAAGTTCTTATTGCTTGGGTTGATGTTTGCACGTCTTTTCGATTGCACCCTCTAGAGATACGTCCGAGGGTGAAATGTTTTTTTTTAAGAAAGAGCCTCTTCAGCTTCAAATTGATTTAACACCTGTAAGAATACAATGTTTTACCATTTTACTTGCTTTCCATTGCATGAGAAAGCATTGTGAGTTTACGTAGTAGGAGTCCCTTTTGTCCACAAGGGCTAATTGATCCGTTCGCAGGAAACTACAAATGTACAGCAATCCGTTTCCCCACGCACTTTGCCATGCATACTCTTAAAACTAATTATCACACCAACTCCAAGTGATGATTTTATTTATTTCATTGATTCATATATTTATATATAAAATGGTGATATTAAATTTTGGAGGGCATGCATCGCGTGAGAAGGGAAGGTGAATTGAATTGACTATGGTCCCGTAGGAAAAGGGGTGGGTAACAAAAGAGCAATGATTAAGTCAAAAAGTTTTTTCAAGTCTTGGAAAGAGCCTTGTGGAGGCAGGATCACCATGCGAAAGAAAATTTATGGATGATTGCAGCCTACGCCCTTTCCATTGTGCCCCCAGAGTGTTCTCAGGGAGGAAAATGAAACACGTACGAGGAGTGATTATGCAATGTATACGAGGGGGTGATTATCCTGAGTATGTCCCAGGTTGAAATTCTTCCAATATCTTGTGCGTTTTTCCAGCTATCTTTTTTGAATATCACTGTATTCTTTCAGCCTGAACAAAAGTTTTGAATGACATGCTCATGCAGTTCCTACAATCACACCTGAAATCATTGTTACATGACTACTGATGAGTAATCTACATAAAGCAGTTCCCAGGTAGCCATTATTTCATAAAATAAAGACATTCAGATGTTTAAACATGGGAAGAGCTATTTTACATCCAATTCCAGACCTATTGTACCGGTAATGCATGAAGGGAGCAAGCTCATGGTAAAATATAAAATAAATGGATAATCTTATCCGTGTGCTACGTCTTCTTACGTAAAGAGTAATCAACCTTGACTCTTTATGCCTCAATCAACACCAGCAGCATGAGATAGCCAAGCAGCAATAAACAACACAAAGATCCTGCAGCCAGCACCACTTTTGAAGCCATGAGTCCAGAAGTTATAGACAAGCCATATCATAACATCACTCAATCTTAGACCAAGGGATGATGTGTGCTAGGCCTGAAGATAGCCGTCTTTCGCCAAGTAAGAAACAACCTGCTCAGCCATGGCACTTGGGGAGGGGCAGTTGCCATCTTTTTGCTGTATAACAATCTGAATTACCAAAATGACATCCTTAGTTCCACTTATCTCTGTGTATATACAGATGCATTTTACATTGAACAAAGACTACAGGTCAGACAAAATGAATATAATCCTGTAGTGGCACACAAGATGTAGAGAGCAACACATGAGAGGTTCCCATATGCCCATACAAAGCCAGACTTTATGAAAGAAAACAGGATAGAGACAGAAGAATTTGCCGACGTACATGACAGAAAAGATGGTTATTGAAAATGCCTCTTGAAATGAAAAAAATAGATAAATAGGAGCCAATTCTAAGCCCTAAAAGTTGTGAAAGGGTCCTCCGATCTGATGCTCTTGAGGCAATGAATTAATACAATATTATGCAATTAACCTAGGTAGATAAGATACATTCAAATCCAAGAAAAGTTTCAACGGGGTAATTCCTCCTCCTGGAAGATGCAAAGAATGATGATAAATAGATCTTTTTTTTAAATGACAAGGATGGCATGGTGCACTCCATGCAATCGTATGCAGAGGGCAATACAAACCACAGTCTGTTCAATGAGACAAAAGGTCAATCCGAACCTCCAATGACTACCTCACACTGGAGTCCTAACCTGGAATCTACCTTTGACAGACAATTCTACCATGTCCACTTTTTCCGTACATGATTACGTAAAACATTCATGGATTCTTGGTGATACCAGCGGTGAATGAGAATGAATACAAATTTGAAGAATACTGAACCCAGACAAGCCAGCAGATGGTAGGGAAATAAAGCTTGAAGAGGCGACATTTCAAGATCATTTGACAGTCAAGCATGTAAGAATACAACTACCCGGTCACACACAAGCCACCACCTAGCGGCATCTCCATCTTGGACAAGCAGTTTATTTAATAAAGAAAACACTTAAAAGACAATAAGCTACATGTAAGACAGCTAAAAGCTTTTGTCTCTGTTAAACTTACTTCACAATTCAAGGGTGCCTCATATGGATCATCAATCCCTGTGAAACCTGCAAGAAAACATGGTATTGAATCTCAAAAGGAAAGTGGAGGGAAGGGCAATATAACTGGTGTTTGAATTGGAGGGGAAGGGAAGAGGTAGAAAGTTGATATTATAGGGCAAGGATTTTGGCCTGTAATATATTGCCTTTGGTGTTCTCTCAAGAACATATAATATTTCTAGGAGAAGGGCATCAAAGACATTTAGAATGAAAACATGAAGGTGTCGTTTCCTTTCCCTCCCAATTCATCCGATTTGGGAGGGAAAGAAGACTCTCTAACCGTGCTTTGTCAATCCCTCCCACTGCCTCCCCTTCCCCTTCCAATGATTTGAAACCAAATATGTTTTTTTTTTTCTTTTTTCACAAAAGTGTGAGCAAATATGTTTTTGAGATATCTTTCCTTTCCATTGCTTCCCTTTCCCTCCCAATACTTTCACCCAAACATAGCGAGCATTATTTAGATGGCTCAATATTTACCACTTCTAGCAGGAAGGAAAGAAAGCAACCATTGCAACTGTATATATGTACATACAAAAAGAACATTCAAGTATCAGGTGAAACTTAGAGAGGTACACATACCATCTAACTGGACATATATCTTTCTTAAACTCACCTACCCTGCTCCTCCCCATCCCCACAAAAAAAAGGAACCGAAAGAAAACTAAAATCCCTAATCTCTTCCTTCCCTAACCCACTTGATGAAGCACATGTCTACACATCAAAGCTCACAGCAAAGCTTGCAACCAGCTCTTAGAGCTTGTGACATACACATGCTTCACTCATAGTGAGCTAGCAAGAGAGGATCAATTAGGTCATATCCAAAACAAAGAGGATCTAACTTTCCATTCAACATGAATTTGACTTCCCAACAAATTGGCATTGGTACAAGTAAATAACCATAACACAAAAACATAATGGTCTTACTTATGACTGAAAAAGCTTCATATGGATCTTTATTAATACACATATGCAATTATAGAACAGCACCACCAACATACCCATAGATGCATACACCCATAAAAAAATGTAAATACTTGCTGTTACACATTCAAGCATGGAACATGCATATTCATAATGAGCCATAAATGTTACACATAATAATCTCCACCCAGTTATGCACATAGAATCCTATGGTAACTAATCTAACCATCAAATCATCAGACATGGTTTGAGATGAAGATATGCAATCATGCAAAGAGTACTATCAAGGCATACCTTTAATTTTCCCTGCACGTGCAAGTTTATACAGACCTTTTGAATCCCTTGCTTCACATAACTCCAAAGGCATATTCATAAAAACCTGGAAGATAGACCATATATATATTCATCCATGGCAACCAATCAAAAGCTTGTATTTTTTAAAGGGGAAAAAGATCCTACCTCAATAAATGTGCCATCCGGCATAATTGCACGACAGGCATCTCGATCTCTTCTATAAGGTGAAATCAAACTAGCAATACATATGACGCCAGCATCTGCAAAGAGTTTTGCAACTTCTCCTAGAAGATCAATGGAAATGTCTTGGTAAATGGAAGAAAAGTTGAATTATAGTTCCACACAATACTGCCTCAGAACAGTAAATATCCTAAAGATATCGTTGGATGTGCAGAGACTGTAAATACAATATATTTTCCGAGCAGTAACTATCCTTCAGCAAAGGTATGTTTTAGGCAACTTATTGTAGGAAGAAAGAGAACTCAAAGATGCTATTACTTTACCTATCCGGCGTATGTTCTCTACACGGTCTTCTGGCTTAAAACTAAGATCCTTGTTCAATCCATGCCTAACATTGTCCCCATCCAGGACATAAGTCAGAAATCCTCTAGAATGCAATATCCGACTTAATGCACAGGCGAGCGTGCTTTTCCCTGGATACAATGAAAGAAAACTTCGCAGATTATAAAGCAGAAAACATGAGCAGGAAGGGAAAAAACAGCTCTCAAAATAGAGCATATCAGGAGTATTCCCTGCAAAAAACTCCCTGGGATTCAGTTTATTTTATTTTTAACTACAGAGGAACATGGCATCCAATTTTCTATAAGGCAACGTGATCCATGCAGTTCTAGATTTGGATAAAAAGCCTTTTCTTTTCTTCCCTTTTCCATCTTACCTTGTTTTTGTGTGTGCAGAGCAAGGGGGACAACACAACCAAAATTTCACTATTAATGTAAGGATTTTAAGTGTTAATTCTATACCATTTAATTCCTCAACAGCAAATGCAAAAGAAAACGAACTTAAATTCCTATTATGACTATAATGACAGAAAAGTTCCCTTTAATACATCCTACCCTGCACCTCCAGTCTTAGCTATCAAGGTAATTAATCAGACAAAAAAGATAATGGTAACAATTTAACAGGATTATTACCTTCGATACCAACAGGCACGCTATTTATGTTTGTCTTTAAGCATCATGTTGTCACTACAAGAACTCTTTCTTGTTTCATATCTTAAATTATAAAGTTCAAATTCGGGGTCAAGATTCCAAAATCTAAACAAAATTGAAAGTGATGGAGCGAAATCAAATTGCCTGCACAATCAAAATCCACCATTAGGCATTGCACTTGTCCAATAAAATCAAATTACTTGTAGAATCAAAATGATGCAACTTAAAGACCAATTTTGTCATATAGAAGTTTCCTTATCAAAATTAGAAAGAATATTTTGATCCACTCAAAAAGCAAGTCTCAAGAAGTATTTCTCAAACCTGAACCACTAAGGCCAGTAATCCAAATAACACATCCTTTCTGGCCAAGCAATTTCTGCCTCTCTGGCTTCCCAACCGGACATTCATGCCACACGATGTTGGTCGATTTCCTGACGGCCGACATTGCAAGACCATTTGCTCCTACTGTGAGACAGCACAAAATATAACATTATCAACATAGTGACATCCAAAATTCCAGATCTTACGGGGAACAAAGAGGGGGGATGGTTGGAAATGAAAAACAAAAACCAATCTCTTATGCCCAACATGCAGAACCAACAAAAACAAAAACAAAAAAATCACAGCTACATGGAGGGCAAAAGAAAAAGTAATCGGAAAAAAGGAATCAAAGGGACCTCCTTTGCCAGATGGGCAACTTACCACCCAACTCAAACAAGGCCCCTATTTGTTCTTTGCCACGAACAGCCCTCTTTCCTACTATTCTATTCCACCGGTACGAACTCCAACCTTTTCCAGTTTTCTCCCAAAAGAACGCGAAAAAAAAAAACCTAGCACAGTTGAATTATTCGCATTCCAACGCATACCACGTATCCATTCCAGATACTACAAACCCAATAGCATGAAAACTTCCACCAGAATCATCAACCACGTCGGCGCAAACCCAAAAAGATGCGAACTTTCACCAGAATTAACACCGCATCGTCGCTCTCAGTGCACCCAAATCCAAAACCAACAAAAAAAAATTGCGAACTTTAACCAGGATCATCAACCAAATGAGCACTCTCGAGGAACCACAAATCCAAAAACACCAAAAAGGCGCGAAGTTTCACCAGAACCATCGACGACGTCGGCGCTCCGGGAGCGGTCGCAGTCGGATCCGACCCGCGCGTCCATCTCTCGAACGCCCTCCGTCTTCGTCCCCCTCCCCTCCTGAACCGCCCGGATCGGCCGCACGACCCCGGATCTAAGGGCGCGGGGCCTCCCCGGCGCGAAAACCCTCCGGCTTCGCGGGTCCCCCGATGCCGAGTAGCAATGGAATGCGAGCGAGAGAGGGAGGGAAAGGGACATGCCTCTCAGGGGTTCCCCGGGGAGTTGGGAAAGAGTGGTGGTGACCGGCAGTGGTATTTATAGGAAGGGGTAGGTGCGAAGGAAGAGGGCGCGACCACGCCATTAACGACTGGGCGTGACAACCGACAGCTGTGGGAAGGGTTAAATTGTAGGCGAGAGGCGCGGGTGTTCCATAGAGCGACGGTATTGAGAGAGAGAGAGGAGGGGAGCAGTTGGCGGTTGGTAGAGATGGGTGCGGTGGGCAGGAAATCGGAGGGACCTTAGGGAGCGTGGGAGGGATTTGGTTGGATCCAATGGTCGGATCTAGCGGATGGGGGATGCAGATCTTACGCTTGGTTTGTAGACGGTGCGAGACCGGTCAGCTCCCCAGCAGCTTAGATTCGTTTATAGAACAGTCGAGCTCGGATAGATTTCTTTATTAAATAGATCCATAATATTGGACTCATTCTGATCCACTAAAATTGCAGAGGATCCGACCCAACTTATAAATTTAAATAAGTATCGCTCAGAAAGTGGATTCAAATAGGTTCAAATCAATAGATTCTTATATAGGTTCGAATGAATTCAAGTTGACATATTTTTAAATAACTCTAAACAGGTAAGTGAATCTAATTTGGTAAATGGATCCAATGAATTTGAAATGTATCTACTTTGACTTTTTTTTTTAGTTCAAATGGATACAAATGAGTCATATGAACGTGGAGGCTTTGAGGTTTTATTTTTTCACTTAAAAATGGTAAAATAAGTCCAACAAGTACTCCTGGAAGGACCTAATGTTTTATCCACTAAGCTAAATTTAGCTAAACCCACCTATTCTTAAGAAGATCTAGATTTGAACTTGGATACCCTAATTAGGTTGAAGACTAATTTGAGGGTCGTACTTGGATGTGCACATGCTTTCAACTTTGCGTGCATCTTTTTACCTTTGTTTCTTATTTTATTTTTTTGTGTTTTACATTCTTTCATTTTATGGGATGTATTTTTCCCTTTCGTGGGTGAGGATTCTCCGCCTCTCCCTTTTCCTCTTAAGACACATCCTCTTGTATCGGATACTTTCCCTTAATGAAATGATTATTTTCAATAAGTTGATGTTATACGCATCAACTTACGCGGATTGAGGACCATGCCATGTCAATTAAATGACGTGTTGACTCCTCCTTGGACGTGCAAGCAAACGTGCAATGCATTATGCATGTGCATGTATGTTCGGTGTCAATTACTAATTTAAGGGGCGTCTATCGTGGTGGTTAGTGGTAATTATTATGAAATTAATTAGTTTGAGGGTGGGGGTTTCGAAGTTAATTTTGCATGAATAAGTATGCGTTAGGATTTTTTTTTCAGTAATGATGGTAAATATTTACTTAAATGGTCAACCGGCCTAAAGCAGGATAACTCCCTTGTAGTCCCTTTCAGAGGAAATTTACATCAAGCTATCATCTACACAATAAAGAAAATGACATGGCACACGTGCTTTAAATGAGGATTACATCAAGCTCATGGATGCTCCAGATGCTCCACACTATAGTGGAAATAAAACTGGAGAAGTGTTTGACCTTAACATGCCCTTGCCACTTCAAGCGCATCTAAAGGGATGCTTGGACACCTCGGTTGGGCTCCCATAAAGTTCTTTGTACACCTAATGAGTAAGTACAATGGAAGAATAGATGCTCAGTTGCCTAGAGAGGAAAGGCTTTGAAGGTGTTAAAGTTTGTGGTTTCGCAAAGAGAGGCACTTAGGGAATTAAATGTTACTTTTTAATGAATATATGCTTCAAAATATAGGGGCTTAAGAATGTAACACCCTTGTTTTTCAACGAAAAAAGGTGACACCTGAGGCCTTCAAGGATTAAAGTGCAATTTTACATGTTTTAGAGGGTAAAAGGTGACAAAAAATAAAATAATTGGAGGTTAAAATGATCAATGTACCTTAAAATAAGCAAACTGATTGGGCATTATATCTTGTTGACTAGCATTGATCTAAGCATAAAAGTTTGCCTTGTCAATTAGGCAAAGTAGCAAGCTTACTAGCTATGAAAGTGCTGTGAAGATATTAAGGCTTAGCTTACTGCATAGGTTAGCCAATATGGGTTAGTTAAGTTGTAACAAGGATTAACCTCTGTTTCTATTTACTTCCAAAAGGGGGTTAACTTGTGTTTTTGTTTAGTAAATGAGAGGGATAGGAATGGAAGTTAACCTGTGATGTGAAAGGGAGGTATTTATTGGGATTTGGAGGTTAGGATGGGGGATAAGCTGATAAAAGATCTTTTTTTCCTTAGGTTTTTAAGAAAGTTAGGGTTATTTTTCTTAAGCTTATATTAACTTATATTGGGAGCAAGGCAACTTCGAAAAAGGGCGTGAGAGAGGACACGAGTCACGAGAGTTGTAAATATGTGTTAGAACGTAAGTTATCTCAACCTTTCTTCTAACACCAGTTGGGATAACCCGGGATAAGAAAGTAAGAGTGGTTAGGTTACCCCCAATATAAAGGGTTATTCCCCTTTGTAAACTACCTCTAAGGGACTCTTGAGGTTGTAAACACTTTGTCATCAAGTTTTGCGAATGGGCATGCAAATGAGGCATGGAGATGAAGAGTCTCGTACAATCTTTTGAATAGGATGAAAGGGCCATTAAATTAGATCAATGGGACATTCACATGAGTTTCTCATGAGGTGGTTCATGTTTGGGTCAAAAGTGGGAAAAAGAAGATGGAGGTGTTGAGGCTCATTCAGGGACTCAATGAATAATTAGAGGGAATCAACAAAGGCTCTTACTATGATGAACGAGGAGTGTCTTTTTCAGTGGATTTCAATGCAAGTAAATTCTTGACTTTAAATGAATGTTTTAAATTCAAAATCCCTATTATTAGTGCTGAAGAGAATTCATCCCTTAATCCATTAACAAAGCTTCAAATAAATTAAGGACACATCAGAATTGTAGTTGGGGGAGGAAGCCCTAGTACAATTAGACATTGGTTTACTTATTTCTTCTAATGGATGGATGCAAAATGGTGAAATCATGTCAGGATACATATTCCTAATGTTTCTCTATATTCCTTGAAGTCGGACCATAGATGAAGATCAACACCATTATGTTATAAACGAAGAAAGCGACATATAAGAGAAAAAAAATGAGTCAATCAGGTTTAGATGAGAAAGTTATAGACAAAATAAATTAGATACAACAAGCTTAATTATGTAGTCAACCAGCCAGGCATTCAGCTACCCAACCACAACGAAGAGATGATTAAAGTGATTTTAAGGATCTTAACAAGCTAGCAGATAGGTTAGTTAGGTAGGCAACTAAATATATAGAGCTAAAGGACATGAATCATAGAAGTTAAAAACTAAAGTTAAAGGTCATTATGTATTTTTCTAAAACAATTAAAATCATGGTATAGCATGTACTGAAAAAATCAAGAGTAATATATGGACATATGTACTAATATCCATGTAGATGGCATCATTAATTAGGTGGAAACACTACAACAGTTTGTACTTAGTCCAAAATACAATCGTTGTTGGTCTCAAGGACTATTCCGACAATCATTTTGGTCGCTAACTTAAGGGGTGTCATTGTAGGGTATCTCAATGGTAAAAGCTATTGGTGTCGTGCTTGGAGCTTCAGCGATGGTCATGTCATCAAGAGCTTCTAATTTTGCGATCATGCCAATGACATTTATGATCGTTGATATGGATTCATAACACCAATGAACATTCAGTGTAATACATGAGATATTTACCAACAAAACAAGCATCAGCAATACCGTCACTAGAAATATAAAATTTACATTTAAATTCTTATATTTATTAACATAAGAAAGTTGATAATATCCTCATTGTAGGACAATGAGTGAAGTTCTTACAAATATATATAGCAACATTTTGTTGGTTAGCATGATCATCTATAAGTTCATAGTGTACTTATATACAAATTTACATTGAGGTATCATCAACTCTAATTTTTCGTATATTATAAAGGATATATGAATGAAACTCTCACACACTTAAAATTAAAAATATAAAAGAAATTAATAAAGGATGAATAAAAAATAAATTTATTCTATCACGACAAAAGTACATATACTCAATCACTCTACAAGAGAATTAACAAAAAGTAAATAAAAATTAAAATAAAATTCAAAAGTATATATTTTGACAAATAATTAATAAAATTTTAAAAATAAAGCCCAAGGTTTCCTCCCAAACTTTATAATCTCTACCCTTAATAGTCATGCTTTAATTCTTATCACCACCTAGCTCTAAACCTTAGTTCAATCTTCATGGCCACAATTATGTCTACATGAGATATGAGTATTTTTATCAAATATAAATTAGGCTTCTTGATTTCATTTATAGTGTCAAAATTCTCCAAAACTCATTGTCCCTGCAAAAAGTAGATGTTGAGAATATTTAAACTCCCGAACTTTTCAATGTGGTACCCATAGTTTTAAACTCAACCATAAGTTTACCAAACTTTTAGATTGAATTAACATAGGATAGGACTAAGAGGTCATTAATTGAAAAAGATTTTGTCAACTTGATCAAGTAAGGAATTCATAAATATAATATCTCATGTTAATTGACAATATTTGCTACTTCAGCAATGTACTTTATGAATCGTAACACTAGTTGTAAGTACTTGAAATCAAACAAAGGCCCTCTAAATCAACTAGTCACGAATTTTAGTAGTAAGCATATGTCTTTGCATGTAAAGTCCCTCACAATTTGTAGTCAATTGGCTCTCTCAATTGATCAAAAAACCAATGGAAAGGTTTAGTAGACAACATTTTGTGAAGTGCACTTGCAAAAGCAAGTGTCTATCAAATGTGCATGCAGACATTTAAGAACTTTTTGTTCCCAATTCTTGACATTTCAGTTTTGCAATATTGTAAATTGGAAAGGTTCTAACTAAAAAGACACACACCAATCTCAATCCCACCTCTCTTATGGTTGAAGGGATTCTTAAGCTGTAAAACGAGTTCATGACCACTACTTAATATACCAATTGAAATACCAAGTAATCAAGGTTGTTGCACCTCAATCTCAATCCCACCTCTCTTATAATTGAAGGGATGCTTAACTTGTAAACGAGGTCATGGTCACTACTTGATATACCAATTGAAATACCAATCATCTGACATTGCTTTGAGGTTGGACTTTGAGGAGTATAACAAGTAGTTTTCTATTTGTCTTTTTGGAAAAATCGATGTAAAGCATGCATTTATATACAAAGACATAAGAGAACTATTATAACAATTGCCTTATGGGATTGTTGGGCTTTTTGTATAGTATGTTTTGTTGGATTTAATCCAACGTATGGACTTATATATGCGTTAGATAATCATATAATCAATCAAGGTATAAAGGATTGTCATATAATGTCCATCACTAAAGTGATCGAATCAATTTTGTTGAGGGTATGGGCATAAAATGCAAGGAGACGGTGTGGTTATGTTTGCATGTGCAGAGACTTGTTTTGTGACTAACACTTCCTCGATGGGCGGAAGTGTAAATCACCCATGCAATTAGTGAGACTAATTGCATTTTTCTTTGGGGTTATGGTCCCCATCAGACCCACCAACCCTAATCTCTGATCACCCCTATCGTGAGCACAGAGAGACGAAGAGTGAGAGACCTCTTAGGAGGAGAAAGAGGACAGCTGGAGAAGAAGATCATCTTCTTCTAGCGCAGTTCATTAGGATCCAAGATGAGATCTGTTGGAAGACCTCTTATTGCAGTCCTTTTGCTTTGTCTCTAAGATGAGCATAGGTATGATCTTCCTCCATAGGTACCTTTCAGTTTCTATACATGTGTATGGTGCAACAACCAAGGTAAATCCATATCTTAGCATATTAACATGTTCAGCTTTATACATAGATGTTTATTTGTTCACACGTTCATATATTTTGCATCATAGATTAACATGAGATTAAAAGTCACTTCGTGTTCCTAAAAAACCTAGAAACACAATCTGTAACCATTGCAAGTACCGATACTCATGATGAGTACCAGTACAATTGTAATACTATTTTGGACATTCAAGTGAACTGTAGCCAGCTTGTACGGGTACTCTTCATGAGTACCGGTACTACTAGCTCCAAATTGACTCTAGGACATCCTAAGTCCATAATTGGGACTCACATGTACCGGTACTCATCATGAGTACTGGTACACATGTGTCCCAGGTCAGGTTATGGACTTCAGGTCATTAGAACCTGTAGCTTACAAGTACCGGTACTGGTCACCAGTATTGGTACTCGTTAGCTACAAGTAAGGTTACTAGTACTCAACAAGTACCGATACTCGTTGAGACTAGTTACTTCCTAAAGAGATACCAGTACTTTACAAGTACTAGTACTCAACATAAGTACCGGTACATAGTGAGTATTGGACGAGTACTCATCTGAACTTGGGTTCTAATCAGTAACTCATAGGTACCGGTACTTGGCATCAGTACCAATACCCATTGAATATAGAACCCATAACTGTAAGTCATGGATACCGGTACTGGTCTACCAGTACCGGTACCCAGAGAGCATGAGGTCCAGTTGAGACAAAATGTTGTACAGGTCCATCCTAAGTTAGAGGTGGTTTAATTTCAACTAAACCCCTAAGGGTTTAAGGAATTAATGCCAATAAGTTTTCCTATTGGTTGGGTTAAAGTTTGATTTGACAACATTTTAAGATAACCCCTCGAAGATACTCACCCCTTCAAGAAACTATCATAAATTGATAAAGCCCTTGAGCAAAGATCCTATACCTTAAGGTTGGTAGGTAGATGAGGAAGACCCTCCTCCTCCATGTGAGTTTCTAGGTGCAGTCCTAGCATCAATAACCTTTGACGCAATTGAGAATTATCAAACATGATCAAATTACAATGTAATTGCATAACAAAGGTTCCTATCTTCTAAACAAAAATATTGACGAATCTGCAAATACAATAGAACTACTACAAGCACATTTCAACATACAAAAATGAATGTACAAAAGGTTTAGAAGAATGCATAGGGACAACTTACTATAAGATCTAAAAAACCAATTTATTTTTATATATACCTTTAGGTTTGCAATTACTTTAGATTTGCAATGATAGCTCACTCAAAATTGTCTTGTGGTTGAGTGAATGGTCTTTCATCTAAAATGCCAAGTTATAAGTTTTATCGTGCTCAAAGGAAAGAAGGAAAGATTGTTAATAATTTTTTATTGTCTTTTAGGTATGCAATTGTTGGGTTTCATTGGTAGAAAGCTGCAAGCTCTACGTACTAAAGTTGAAAATATAGTTTTTGAAGCCCACTCCAAAAGCCAAGAACCCAATCTATGAACCAACTGCCCAAACTCATTGAAAGGTAAAAAGAATAACATGTTGTCTTGCATTGAACAATTTGCCTAATGTTTGCATTTCATTTCCACAAGTTTACTCATCAGTAATTTTTCAAAAGGAGCAATTAGAACTAAAACTAGAAAGTAGATAGAGAAACAGTGACAAAGAAAATGATAACCAACATAGTAACTATATGCATTAAGAAAAAAAAAAACCTTTTTCCAGATAAAGAATTTAGGAAAGCAGATTCGGCTCACACTAGCAATTTTTATGTAGAAAGATCCTTTTCTCCGTGTATGGTCATTAGATTTAGCATTTGCCCTAGAGCTATCCAAAATACAACTTGTCTAAAAAAAAACATAAATGAGTGAAATCAACTTCAGAAATATGTATTTATTCAATCATAATAGAGCATTAGTATGGTGATGTTAGATAAACACCACATTGAACAAACCAAGAGACCAACATAGTGTGGTTTGCCCTTAAAGTGCTTCTTTAGGCTTCAAGGTATGTGGTTGCCAAGGATAATTCCATCATTTGCCGCAATAAGACCAAACCTATGATGCGAACAAAAACCAATAATTAATTAGAATAGTAATTAGAATGAGAGATATTAGACCATATGAACAAATACGCTTGAAGATGCAAAGATCTTAAGCTAGACATGACTTGAAGAGCAAAGCTATTCTCAAAAAAGGAGCATGAGGTGACAAAATACATCCATTCAATACACCATCTAAGAATTCTAATTCCTTCATCCAATCCAAGATTTTTTTTTTTTTTCCATCTAACCAATTCAAGTGGTAATGCTTCAACCAAGTTCACCTCTCATAACCCAATTATCCCATATTTATTTGGAATCCAAAGAAGCTCTACAGGAAAATAAACTTTCGATGATGTTTGTTTAACTTCACCGTAAGTGAAATAACCATCGCCTAAAATTTTTGTAAATGTTAAAAAGACATCCTTATAAATATCACCTCAAGTATGCCGTCTTAGGTCTATATCAATGTCTACAATGAAACATTACCTAAAATATTTTTGTCGACATAAAATAAATGTCATCCATAATGCTTAAGGGGACGTTCAAATATCTCTTAAAATTTCGACCACTTAACAAAACCTATGCTAACGTTGTCTGTCTTCAGCAACATTTAAATGTCGCCAGAAAATGCCTAAAGTAACATTTAAATATCACCATATCTTATCTATAATGATGTTTATAAATCAGCAAATTAAACATCGTGTGACGTTTAAATATCATCATATGTTATCTATGACAACATTTAAGTCCTAATGGTGGTGCATCAAAATTTCAACTGTTTCTAAAGGAAAAGTAAAAAGGGAATAAAAAAAAGAGGAAAAAACTTATCCATCCAATGGAGAGACCATTCAAAGGAGGGACTTTTTCGGAGGGGATGGGTCTGTCGTGATTGTTCGTCTTCATGGCATTGACAATAGACCTAACCCTTATGCTGGTTAGGTCTCCGCTCTAGACTAAGTCGTAGCAAGGGAGCTTGGTGAAGAACTTGGTCTCGCAAGGGGGATCAAAGACGTTCTCATAGGGCCAGCTTCGAAAAAGTCCCTCCGTACTCATGGGCCCTGAAGGGATCGCAGTTCTCCGTACTCAAGGGCCAGCTCACTTCCCCAATTCCATTCCATTCACCTCTCAGGAGCTCTACTCCTAATTCCCCGTAAGGTTCATGCTCATTTTTCTTTAACTCAGCCAATTTAGGTTTCATCATTTCAGCTTTATATTCATATAGCCCATATTCTCAACAGTAATTATCCATTCATAACAAGCAACTGTTAATCAATTACAGGCAATTATCATTTTCCTTTCTACTTTTCCAAGACTGCAATATATATATATATATATATTCACGACATTCGTTTTGGTATTTCTGTTCCTAGGATTCATGCCACACCCTAGGATGTATCATTCAATCTAGTTTTCTAGTCCTAGGATTCATGCTATACCCTAGGATCTATCATTCAATCTAGTTTTCTAGTCCTAGGATTCATGCTATACCCTAGGATCTATCATTCAATCTAGTTTTTCAGTTCTAGGATTCATGCATTACCCTAGAATCTATTAATTATTTCACAAGTGCATAATTTTTGATAAACAATTAAAGGGAGCCACTCTATCCGCAAAATCGGGAGTACTGGGGGCGTGATCATTAAGCCCACACGCCTCCGCAACCCTTAGAGCCGCAACGGAATGGGATCCTAACATAAGGATCAACACAAGGAACTACTCAGAACGTGATGCAAATACTGTAAACAGGTAGAGAAACTAAATCTGAGAAGAACGAAACTTGAAACGCGGAAAACGGACTTCGAACGGACCCTAAATAGGTCAAAAATGACAAGTCTGCCAAAAAATCAGACGTCTGGAACATCTTCCAGACGTCTTAAACAATGGCTCAGGTCATACTTTGATCCTGTGTGGTCCTTCAGACGTCCAGAATCCTGCTAAACTGTCTGGACTTAGTTTCCAGACGTCCGGCTGTCACTCCGGACGTCTAGAGACCCTCTTCGTCGTCTGGTGCTGTGCCCAGACGTCCGATCTGTGTGGGAGGGCATGCCCTTGCGCCTTCTCGAACGAGACCTGCACGCATACGCGACCGTCCTCAACACGAAAAAGAGGCAGACCCCTCGGCTGAACGACTGCATGGCCGTACACGCGAAAGAAGAAGGGAAGGAAAATATCGTACCTTTCAGACGTTTGGATCTTCCTCCAGACTTCTCACGCGTCGTGTGAACGTGGGTCCAGACGTCTAATTCTGGAAAATTTTCCCAGAATCAGGACCTCCTCGCCCTCCGCCTGCTGCGCACGGCCGTGCCGCGCCGCGCTCGCCTGCTGCCTGAGCTGCAGCAGCACCTCCTCAGCGCCACGCTCCCGCTGCGCGCCCGTCGGCCGGGCCTGGCTGCTCCGGCGAGCTCGCACCCTCGCGCTCTAACTCCCTCTCGCTGCAACCCCTCCTCCCCGCACGCACATGGCAGCAGCTGCTACCCTCGCCCGCTCACTCTCACGCTAACAGGAAGGAGAAGAAGAAGGCGGTGGAGTGAGGGTGGGGGAGAGGAGAGGGGAGTATTTGAAGGCGCTGTGGGGAGAGAGAGAGAAAGAAGGCTGCACCTACAGGGAGGAAAGAAAGAGAAGAAAGGAGGGCGGCGGTTCAGTCTGCGCGTGCATACATGCAAACGCGAACCCATACGCCGAAAAAATTAATTTCCAGACATCTGGGAAGGCTTCCAGACGTCTAGACCAATTCCCAGACGTCTTAAACGAAGTTTGATGCCGGGG
Source organism: Thalassia testudinum (assembly GCA_037157565.1). Classification (NCBI taxonomy): domain Eukaryota; kingdom Viridiplantae; phylum Streptophyta; class Magnoliopsida; order Alismatales; family Hydrocharitaceae; genus Thalassia; species Thalassia testudinum. Next base: position 172,464,082 of record JAZHRO010000073.1, on the reverse strand, counting down.
TCATAACATCCACCATTCTATAAAATCCTTGGTGCAGATTTGCAACAACCAAGAATTCTCAATTCAAAATAAGCTAAAGGATTGAGAGTTTCATTAGAATCCCACATTAGGATCAATGGTATGGAAAAAAGGATGACCAAGAGCTGCCCTTCTGAAAGAGGAAACACCTCCACTAGCTCAATTAAGAGCAAGGAACCTATCAGTCTTTAGGCAATAGCCTCTTACATAATTGCTTTGCCATGTAAAATAGGAAAATGGATATAGATAACTCTTACAAAATGAGATAAAAAATAACTACCTAGAAATCCTCAAGGCCAACATTTACCTAGTATCAAGAGGATCGATCTTCATGATTGAAAGGGGCAATGAAATCTCTGACAAGGACCCAAGAAACTCCTTAAAATCTGGTTGGAACCATTTTAGATCCTTTGGTACTCCCTTATACTCTTCCATAAATAAGGTTCAAAGGCATGGACCGCATGGCCACTATAACCATTAGGCCATTATGTCTTTGCTTAAGCAAAATAAGTACAATATGACTACCCATCAATTTAATTGGGTTCTTAAACAAATTCTTGTTCTAATCCAAAAGCAAACCTCTAGAAGTTCTTGCTACATTACATAGTGGGAACTCTACTGTAACGACCCGATTCCCGAGTCCCTACGAGACACGAGAACCGGACCGACTCGACTAACCCCAAGACCCAGTCGTCCAACGAGGAAGTAACCAAAAGACAGTAAAATAAACCACATTCAGCATGAATATAACTATCAGTAAGAAAGTACAGCAGTAAGGAAAGAAACTACTACAGTAGGCACCACCACAACAGTAAAACAACATTTATCATATAACAAAAACTGCAGGTAAAGAAGGTATAGCGGAAACAAAACTACTCACTAGAACAGAAACAAAAGAAGGTACAAAGCTGTGGTAACTCTACTGGACCCTACTTGGCCCAGCGTCTTCTGCAGCCGCCGACCCTGGCTGCTCAACACCTGGTCCTGAAAAAGGTAACGAGTGTAACACGTCAGCAAAACGCTGAGTAGAGTGGCAAACTAACTAAAGGCAACAGTAGAGTGTACAGTAGCTGTTATGTTCTATTACTTCCTTTTATTTACATCTTTCAATTTTTCTCACTATTTCATTTACTTCTCAGATCCTTTACTTGATCTCGGATGCCCTCGTGGGACGATCTTGATTGCAGTCTTTTCCAAAAGTAGAAGTAGCACGTGGTGCTCTCCTGGCCGGGAGAGTCCCCCGTGGTGATCCTACCCTCAGTCAACCACCCCAAGGTCACTGACAGACGTAACGGTGACTACGGCACGCGCGATAAACGCACAGGTAGCTAGCCCGTACTGGCACGCGGTCAGTCGTTTCCGTTAACGGGTGCGCCCAAAGCACAGCACGGAACCAGGGCAGAGCCCTCTCAGTAACAGGGGTCCAACCCCTCCACAGTAACCAAACCGGGGCCTTGCCCCTCCACAGTCCGCGCACCCTCGCCTGACTACCCTGGTTTGCCCTAGTGGGCCTAACAAGTCGGTGAAGGAGGCTAGCAGAACCCCGGGGCCCGTGGGGTAGCTAGTACTCTCCTAACACTACTAGCTCTCCTCGGTACTACGTACACGAGGGCCAACAAGTCGGTACAGAGCGGCCAAGCCTAACCCCGGGTCCCTGGGGCGGCTGGCCCCACTCTGCACTAAAACAGGTACAGGTACTTCCCTTGGTACTGCGTACCCAAGCGACAGTCCAAACTACATCTCAGTTCCATTCCTTTTCTTTCCAGGAGTTCCACTCCTAATTCCCCGTAGGGTTCCAGCTCTTTATCTCAGAACATCATATGTTTCACTTTCCAGATTCACGTTCTCACATTCCATGATCTCAACATGATTCTTTATGCATAACAGGCAGCTGTTAATTAAATTTACAGGTAGCTTTATATATATTCCTTTCCATTTTTTTTTTTTTCCAAGACTGCAGTAATATACATTCCACTAGTTTTTTCCATCCTAGGATTCATGCCATATCCTAGGATCTATCATACAATCTAGTTTTCCGGCCCTAGGATTCATGCAATGCCCTAGGTTCTAGTTATGGTTCCATACTTTAACAGATTTTATTAATACTTGAAACCACTCTACCAGGTACAACGGAAGTAATGGGGGCGTGGTCGGGAATCCCGCACGCCTCCGCGACTCTTAAGACTGCAACCGAACGAGGTCCTATCACAAGGATCAAACACAAGGAGAGTCTCAAAACAGTGTATAGCTACTGTAGGCGGGTAGAGGAATAAATTCTGAAACGAACGCAACTCGAATCGCGGAAAACGGAGCCCAAACGGGCCCTAAACCGGTCGAGAAAGACAATACTGTGCAAAATCAGACGTCTGGAACTCCTTCCAGACGTCTTAAACGGTGGATCAGAGAATTACCTGTTCGGCTTGGTTCCCCGGACGTCCAGAAGTCTGTGGGGACGTCTCTCCTAGATCCCAGACGTCCGATGGTCTCTCCGGACGTCTGGAGGTCACTCCCGCCGTCTGGTACAACTTCCAGACGTCTGATTCGCAAAGGATGACGAATCCGAACACCTGCGCACAGCCAACCCTCCTCCCTCAGTACGGTCAGTCGACAAAAAGAAGGAGAAAGCGGAAACTCACCTTTCAGACGTCTGTATGATCTCACAGACGTCGACCTTGCCGTCTGGATATCAATCCAGACGTCTGATTCTGGAAATTTTTCCAGAACCAGAACCTTGCTCGGCCTCCACTCGCGACGCCGCCCGCGTCGCACCTCGCGCGTTCGCTGCTCCGCCCGCAGCAGGTCCCTCTCCGCGACGCTCTGCGCCCCCTGCGCCCTCCGCCGGCCGGCCAAGCCGCTCCCGGCGAGCTCGCCCTCACGGCAGAGCCCCGCCCTCGCACGCCGCAGCTCCTCCGCGCCTACTGCGGCCGCCGCTGCCGCTGCGCCCTCGCGTCCGCTCGCTCTCGCGCACAGGTAGGAGAGAAGGAGGAGGATGGTGGAGACGGGAGGGGAGGCGCCCCCCCCTCTTTTAACGCCGCGCGGAGAGGAGAGAGAGACGGTCGCAGTCGCCTGCAGCCGCAGAGAAGATGCAGGATCGCAGGTCTGCGCGCACAGGCGCGCAGACGAATATCCCGTGCGAGCATAACTGTTCGCCAGACGTCTGTAAACTATCCCGGACGTCTGGTCAGACGTCCGGATGTGATCCCAGACGTCTTTACAGACGTCTGGGCCACCTCCCAGACGTCTTAAAAGACGTCTGGGGCACGCGCTCGTTACATCTACCAATCTACCCCTAAAGCTCAACTCAATCCCGCTTTCCACAAGACTCTAATTAGTTTCTTGAAGCAAGAAAAAGTCTGCAAACATTTGCTTACCAAGAGGGAAGACAACCCTAGGATCCCAACAGTCTCCTGCATCTTAAATCCTGGAGGACCTGACATTCCATGTTACAACCTTCATAGAGGATAGACAATAGTGCCCTCGTTTGTTGTCACATATCTCATTGAGCCAACCCCATTGTGTTGGCTCCTTGTTTAAACCTCACCTTTCCTGTAGAAGCCTCTTCAACAACCCTTCTTCCATCTCTCACACTACGAAGAGAACCCTGCATCCCTTTCTCCATCACAAGACCATCCAGCATCAGGCACTCGTGCTTCCTCTCCTATCTAATCTTTGCTTCTCACCCTTATCCTACCACCATTTCTACCACAACAACACTTAGGCACCATGCCCGTGACATCCACCACTTCCTTTTTTCATGCTTAAAGCGAATTTTCTCAGATTCCAGTTGTTGCAACTCATAGCAACAATAACCTTGGCCCTAAAATCCAAACACTGCATGATCTCTTGGAACAATCTCAAATAGTTTCGTAGACCTTTTCTAATTTAAATCTTGCCTTGAAAAAGTTACCATAACGCTCCTCGACCTCCTTCAACACCTAAACCATGGCTGCGACCAATGAGGCTTTCTTTTAATCCTTCTCATTAACAATTGCCATGCGAAACCTCCTTCAAATTAATGTTCACTCTCCAATTAAGCATCAATGAAGATGAGCCCTAACAAAGGATAATGTTAATCAATATGCTTACTGCACACAATCTCCACCTACACTCCCATTAACCTTAGGTTTTGTTTATGAATGGCTACCCTATTGCATCATTGTAGGTGATCAAAAGGGAGGAAGATTGCCGCAACAAGCTCCAAGCACTGCAACCACAAAAGAATGCCCTCAAGTTCCATCTGAGAGATCAGCTTCCAAGGGCCCTATCCTTTGAAGACCCAATAAAATTTGTATATAACCTCTGTTTGCCTAATTTTCCTCCTACCATTAAGGTGTGAAACTTCAACTCATCCACAGTCCTTTGTACATGACAATGCACCAAAACACTTCTCAATGTAAAAGAAGAATATGTGAAACCATCTCTTATGATTGTCACCACACCCTTGGTAAGCACTTCCAATGAAATAGCCTTCAATTGAACCTCTCCTACCAACCAGGCATTGAACTATTGTGTGTTTGTCTTGATCACCTTTGCCCAAGGCACTTCAACTTCCACCAAGCACTTGTTGGCATATGACACTAGATGACTAAGCCCAACTAATTGACCATTCTACAGGCCCTTGTAAATCTCACTCAAAGAAGAGGAACATATGGGTAGGAACCCCTATAATAACCTACTCCACACCACAAGCATCATGCAAGATCCCTATAGTCCCTCACCAAATGAACTCAATTGTAGCAATGCAACCAACCAATATTGCCATCATTATGGTCCCTACCGAGAGATGGAACCCACTCTTTGTGATTACCTTCTCCCCACCATCATCCTCCCATAACCCCTTCACATACTCTCATGCCCCCTCACATTCTCCTCTCCTATCGACATTAACCAAAGTTAAGCAATGAGAATGTGAGGATGGTGATGACAAGGGGAAAGACAAGGAAGGGTCCTCCTTGAGGGAACTAAAATCAATATGAACCATAAATATTTCCCTTTACCCATTCAACTTCTTGAAGGTTACCTGGATTCAAATGTAGACATGGTTATAGCTCTTGGTTCTTCTGTACCTCCATGAAGCTTTAAACATGGGCATCAATTCCCACAAATCTTTCAAAATTCCATGACTTATTCCTTATATAAATTTCCTATGAAATGCAAAAGATGTAAAGTAGAGAGATATCTCACATAGAGATAGAGTTTAACATGACTTCTTAAATACAAAACACATGCCAAAAGTTGAACGGACAAGTAAAAACAAGTAACTCAAAGCTATTAATCATACAATTTGTGGATACAAAATCCTTGGATTTCAGTACACTCTCTAATTGGATTTTTTGAAAACCAAATCCAAAATATTATATCCTCACACATCTTATGATTAACTCTTAAATGAACCAGAGTCTTTGAACCTTGATTACATCTCCTTTAGTGCAAACCATCCTGTACTAGTAGGCCTTCAATCATCTTAGAGACAAAGTTTACTCCAAACGAGGAATTCTGTATCCAAACTAATTTCACATGATTTTTGTAAATAGCTAAGAAAAAAATGTGAAAGATGTAGAAAAACAATGGTAATTAAGCTATAACCAAAACGTAAAATTAACTTTTTGACAAGGATACAAATAAATTATAAAAAAGAATGCCACAAGATGCTGTCAATAAAAAAAAAGTAAATATACTCTCTGTTAAAAAAAGCCAATACATTAAAATAAACATTCAAAAACATAATAATTAAAAAGTAAGTTTATTTGTAGAGGAAATTTAACAACCTTCCCAAATAAATAGGACTCCCAAGAAAAATTCCAACTAAGATGCCCAGCTACAAGATGAAGTGGGTTGTATAAGGCCACCAATGTAGGAATCTTGTTGCACCATGTTAATAATCCATAGTTAAACGCAGATGCAATGGTTCTCAGAAAGCATGAAATAGGTAATTTATCTACCTCTATAAGATAAATTAATAATGTGAAGAATTTTTAAAATTAATAATGCAAAAGATAATAATCACAAGATGCTATTAGTTTGCAAGGATGCAATGGTATTTGCTTTAGAAAAGAGAACTTTTTTGTTGGGAGGGAGGGATGTGAAACAAATTTCTACCGCCAGAAACTTTAACCTATCTGACATAGGACTCTACCTTGCCAAATACAAGGCTTCAAGGTAGAACTTTACACAGAAAACTGAATAATTGGACATTAATGATGTTAGATCTAAAATTGGAAAATCAAGCTACTCCGGATATTGCCCCTTATCAGCTAGAGCATGTGTTGGAATGCTCAACTTGGAGTTTCTATAGTGTAGACACCACCTGAAACAAGCTTCATGTAAAAATTAGCCAACCATCTCCAGCTATAACATAAATCCATCATCTACTTGTAGCATCTCCAAGACTCCAACAACATTACCAATCTACTTCGATTGTGAAAAGTAGGACTTTTGTAGTGAGCAATGTTGTGGATGGCGCATCTCCATGTCTCCAAAACTACTCAATATCCATCTGACAAGTTTTCACTCGAATTTTGTTTTCATACTAAAAATTTGTTCATGTGCAATACCACTTTCTGCACTAGCTTTGGAAACAACATGTTGCCCCTTACAATATATTCTGCAAGACTACCCCTAACTCAATGTCCAGCAGCATTTCAAAAAAAAGAAAACAATGTTAAGCAACTAGTTTTCTTGAAACGGTAAAAGATGGTACCAGAGGAGTACACAAACCAAAGAACAATAAGGTTTCCCCTACTACATTTTCAACCCAAAGCCTTTCTCCTTCCCAAACCACCCAATTTTGCAGCAACCAAATGAACCATAACCTAGCACAAGCCTTTATCCAACTGTGAGAATTTGCTTGCACACCACTGCATAAAGATATCCAAAAGTCATCTACATTGACAATCTCTGAACCAGTAATAGAGAGCCTGTCTCACACTTCTTTGCAAAATTGCATCTTAATTAGAAAATGATTTGCAATATCTTTTTCTCGAATTCTGCATAACATGCAAGTAGTTTCCTCATGTGATCTTACATGACATGAGAAAGCTAACCCATTTCTTCTTTATAATATATATAGTAATCAAAATACTTGCAGGAAAGTTAATATGTCAATTGCGTGAGAAACCTTCTGTGAACAATATATTTTGTACATCATTCTGCTAGCATCCATGTCAATTTTGCCTGCTTTCTTTAGTCACTACAGGTTATCTTCTAGTACGTACCACAATCGGCATTCTCATCTACTAGTCACTCATGTGTCCTCCGGTATGCAATCACTGATCACTACTAGTGGACCTTCCATTCAACATGATTTTGACATTCTCCTATAAGCAATGGAAATTATAACATCTATGGAACAAATAATTATTAAACAAGCCAACTATGTTGAGCAAAAAATGTGGATTGTTGGGAATAAAGCTAACCACGTGGCACTGCCATGTGGTAGCATCTTAGGGCCCACATGAGCTGTCAATTTAGGTGATCTTAAAGATCAAATTCAAAGTCTTTTCTTATTTGTCAAGTTTGTTGTTTTTAGCAAATAGGTTTTAGAAAAATATGTTTGAAATTTGCAAAGATTTGGTGTTGGATTTGAGAGCCTAATTATATCAATTGGGATGCAATTGTTATATGGTAACGTAAGAATTCATGTTGAAATCAGTGAGATTTTAGAAAAATTTTTAGTCTCATACTGGAAGTGGACAAACCTCTTGGTGGGTGTAAAATACTTTTGCCTCCCATGGCTTATGTAGCAAAGAGTGAGAGGTGGAGCTAGGGACCACGCACGTACGCATGTGCACCCCGCCCTGCCTCGGCTTGGGCTTGGTTTCGGGTGAGAATCAATTTGGAACTTAGACTCCTTTAGCTACGGATTTTTAATCTTACAATTTTGACCTGAATTAGTCGATCAAAATGTAAAGTTATGAATTTAGTTTGGTTGATCAATTAATTTGGTCGACCAATTAGTGAAGTTTGATCGACCAAATTGTTTTGGTCAATCAATGAAGTTAATTGGTCGATCAATTGTCATGTTTCCATAAAACAAGAATTTCCTTAAACGTTTGATCGTAGGCTCTATATAAAGGCCACAAGGGGGCTCTCATTTGACACATAACAAGAGTAGAAAAATTCTCTCCACTCTCTCCCTCTCTCTTTCATTCTTATTTCTCTTTCTCAGTGCATTTGTTCAACGCTAGATTGGTAAAAAAATCTACAATCACTTGTGTCGATCTTACACAAGGAGATTGAGAGATCCACGATAAGTTTTTAGTTGATCAAACCATTCAGTTGGTAGATCAATTGGGAATTTGGTTGGAAACCAAATTACCTTGGCTTCGTTCTCTTGAGGTGGTTTTCGAGGACATCCAAGATCGGAGTGTGCCGAATCTTTGAGGTAAATCGTCGCATCCTGGGAGGAGTTCGTCAGACCTCGATACAACGGTATTGTAGGGAGCGATATATTCTCTAAAGGAAGTCTTTAATGGGTGTTTCGATTAGAGTAAAATATAATCCCTTCTCGTTTTGTTTATTTGTGCTATTACATGCTATTTGTTTTTTATTTTATTATGGATCTTGCCAAATCATGTTTGACTTGCTTTATTTAATATTTTTGATATATGCGAAAATGTTGAAAATGTATATGTTTTTATTTATTTATTTCCTATATGCATTTATTTCAACAATCTTAGAGAAGGTATCGCTTAGATCTAAAATATTTGGGATGTCGGAAATGACTTTTAAATCACGTATAGACTTATCTGGTATGCCCGAGAAATTTGGTGGACAGAATTTCAAGTGTTGGCAACAACGCATGAGAATTTGGTTGACCACGATTGATTTGATCTCGACGTTGGAAATCGATTACCTGATTTTGGATAAGGAAAAACCTACTCTAGAAGGCCAAAAGGTGGTGGATGTGTGGAATGAGTGTAACCGTATTTGTCATGGTTGCATCTTATTATTATTATCCAATGTATTGTTTGATGTGTACAACACATCTACGTCCATTGCAAAGGGGCTATGGGAGGAGTTGGATAAGAAGTATAATACTAAGAACATTGGTATTAAAAAATACTCTATCACAAAATTTCTTAAATTCCAAATGGCTGAGGGTAAATTGGTATCGGTGTAGGCACATGAATTTCTGTTATTACTCCATAGTTTAATAGAGGCTGAAATGAAGCTTCCTTAGAAGTTTCAAGTCATGTCTATCATTAAGAAATTTCTTAAATCTTGGGAAGACTTCGGGATGACTCTCGAGCATAGAAAGGGAAAGATTTCTCTGATAGTCATTGCTATTGAGGAAGAACATAGAAAACATAAACTTGTAATGCCTGTGGAGTCTAAGGTGAATGTCATGACATCTAAGGGCAAGGAGAATAAAAATAAGAATAATAAAAACAAAATGAAGGCCAAACCCAAGATCTAAAAGAAATCCAAGTACAAACCATGCTGGCATTGTGGGCATTGGAAGAAGGATTCTCCTTCTAATAAAGCTTAGCAGAAGACCATAGATGGGAATCTTCAGGTGAATGTGATCACCGAGGAGGTCGGGGCTAACGATGGATGTCTCAATAAAATCCGAACTCTATGTTATTCATGATCCTATTGAATGGCTCGTGGATACTGGAGCCAATGTATATATTTGTAGTGATAGATCATTCTTTTCTTCCTATTAGACCTACAGTGGCAGGATTGTGAAGATGGGGAATGACTCTGCAGCCAAGGTGCTGGGATTCGGACGCATGGTCTTGAGGTTTTCCTCGGGGCGAGTCTGGACACTACGTAGGGTGTTGCATGTTCCTTCTGTGAAAAAGAATGTTCTTTTTGGTTCCTTGTTAGTTAGAGAGGGTTTTGAGTTAAACTTTAAATGTAATAAAGTTGTTATGTTGAGACATGAAATATTTTATGGAAAAGGGTATTTGGTAGATTTTGATCTATTATTTAGAGTGAGATGTGATGTGGATGTATCATCTGGAAATGCTCTAAATAATGTTAGTTTTCATTCGATTCAATCTGTTTGCAGTGATATTGAATCTTGTGATATATGGCATGGTAGACTAGGTCATATAAATTTCAATTTTTAAAAAAGAATGATGAAATTAAATATGATTCCTGAACACAACATAAATAAAACTAAGAAATGCGAGATATGTGTACAGGCTAAACAAACTAGGAAGCCTTTTAACTCTATTTCTAGAGATACTGAGGTTCTAGATTTGGTGCATACGGATATCTGTGAGTTTAATGGTGTGTTGATTAATGACAATGAAAAGTATTTTATCACCTTTATAAATGACAGTAGCAAATACTGCTATGTGTATTTGCTTAAGTCTAAGGATGAAGCATTAAATAAATTCTTCATCTTTAAGAAAGAAGCATAAACACAAACTGAGAAACTCTTAAAAGACTAAGGTCAGATAGAAGAGGGAAATATACGTCCAACTTATTTGATGAATAGTGTCAAGCTTTTGGTATAGTTTATGAAGTGATAGCCCCATATTTTCCTCAATCTAATGGGATAACAGAGCGAAAGAATAGGACCTTAATTGACATGGTCAATGACGTGCGCTTGTGCGTATGTGTTAAGAAGTGTTATTATAGTCGCATTTGCAATGTCGGTTTTAAAGTAAAGAAACAGAGGTGAGTCCAAGTGTCGGTCTTAGGGAGGAGTGAAAATTGGATTTTGCTTATCACTTGTTGTCATGGAAAGCGCAAAGTTTTTCTTGAGAAAGGTGCGGTTTGAAAAGCGAGAGAGAGATAGAGAGAGAGAGAGAGATTAGGGTTAGAGTTGTTTCTTGCTTGATCATGCAACCTAAACAGGAATTAAAATAAACATCTGAACGGAAAGTACTTCATTAATCATGCAGCTTTAGTTCATAGCTTACAACATTAAATACATGCTCAAACAAAAGTAAAAGAAAGCTTAAAAGAAAGGAAGAGAGAGAGGGGGGGAGAGCGACGAAGCAGCCACAGCGGTGGAGGAGGCTCCGCCTCGAGCGCACGTGTGCGCGAGCAGTGTCGCCCGGCGTGTGCGTGGGTGCTCGCAATCTGAGGGCATGCCGCGTGGCACAATCTCATCGGGCGGCCAAATTTCGTCATGCGCTTCCTTCGTCTTCAATTTTACGCACCGCGCAACTTGAACCCGCGTCTCGTGCGTGCGGGCGTGCGCGTTAACCGTTGCGCCATGCCCGCGCTTTGTAGTGGCGAATGCGGGCAGGCGCGCGGTTCTCGACCTTTCGATCGAAGATCGACGGCTGAGATTTGATCTTAGCTGAAGGGAGAGTGGAGTGAGGTGGTGCAGGGGTGACGTGGCGCAACGAGGGCCGTTGATCACCATATCAACGGTCAGAACTTCTTGGGCCCATTGTACGTGCTCCGGATGTCGGATTTGGCTGATCTTGAGTCCGTTGGACTTCGTTCGTCGTTCTGAATCCATCCGTGCTGTCCGATTGCTCATCTGAGGCCTGTTTTGACAAGTGCTTACCCAAATGGCCATTAATACAGTTTTGTAAGCAATCTTGGTACATGATGCCTGCAATGCTCCCATTCTACTTATGTTGTGCCTTTTATTCTTAAGATGGGTCGTATTTAACAGAATTATCACCCCCTTGTGTAGTGTTATCAGTCAAAGCTCTCTTGCAAAGCTCAAGATTACCTACTTACATGTGAGGGGAAGCTTTGAATATGGCATGCTATATTCTGAATAGAGTTCCCCTCAAGCATAAAGAAAATAGTCCATTTGAAATTTGGAGAAACCGGAAACCAAGTTTGAAATACCTTAAAGTGTGGGGTTGCCTTGCAAAAGTGGTTCTCCCAGAATACAAGAGGAAGAAGCTTGGACCTAAGACAGTTGACGCGATTTTTCTAGGTCATGTTAATAATAGCTATGCCTATAGATTTTCGGTTACAAAATCTGAGATTTTAGGCATAGATGTCAACATTATTATTGGGCTTCGCGATGCTACATTTTTTGAGGATGTCCTCCCTATGAAGACTGGATTACCTCAAAATGTAACTTCAAATGATCTAGCCAGCACATTTGATTCTATTCCTGATCAAGTGGAAAGGATGTCTAATGTGAGGGCTAGCTCTCATCATTCTGAACCCAATCAAGTAGAAGAGTCTGAACCCAGGAGAAGTAAAAGACCAAGAATTGCTAAGGATTCGAGAAGTGATTTTATTACTTACCAAATCGAGGGCGATTCCTCCACTTATCGTGATGCTATGGCTTATTCTGAAGCTAAGCATTGGAAAGATGCCATTAAGAATGAGATGGACTCAATCATCTCCAATGGCACTTGGGAGTTGGTTGATTTACCTCTAGGGTGTTCTACTATTTGGTGAAAGTGGGTGTTTAAGAAAAAACTCAGGCCCGACGGATTTATTGAAAAATACAAAGCTAAACTTGTTGCTAAGGGATTCAAGCAAATGGAAGGAATCAATTATTTCGATACCTATTGTTGTCGTGGTGAAGGATTTGGAGTTGTGGCGTGAGCGGGGGACTTTGCCGAAGGGATTGCCAGAGCGGAAGTTGATGAAGTCGCAAAGGAGCGTCGGTGGTCGGATTTGGAAAATAAAGAGGGGAGAAGAAAGTAGGGGAGATAAGGAACCTATGAATCTACTCTAAGGACGAAAAGGTGAAGGGATTCCCACGCGAATGTGGTTGCCGGACGTGGGGAAGACGAACCTCTGTAGGGAGAGACGACGACGAAGATGGGGAAAGGACGGCGACGACTGGTATTGCACGACACAAAGGACGGTGAGGAAGACGAATCTGCCACTGGTTTTGTGGTCAGACGACGAGAGTAGTCGAAGAGAGACTACCAGAGCTTGCGGAGGTTTGCGGCCGAAGAGGAGAGAGGAAGAAGGGGACTTCAAGTCGAATTTCAAGCTTGAAGAGTTCAAGAAACCTGGCGGCCCTTTTATAAGGACATAGAGGTAAGGAAAGCTTGGAAGCCAAGCTTCCAAGCTCAGAAACATTCGCTGGATTTGGGTGTTTTCTTGATACCCAAATCTCTCATGCATTCGCATGAGAGATTGGGAAAGATTCGGAGCACATGGATGGGTTCAGATTGAAGATAATTTCTCAATGAATCTCCCTTCCAATTTTGGACGGGATTCGCCAAGAAATCAGGGAGAACTCCCCAATCAAAGATCGTCGGAGTAGGTTTCCACCACGATAATGGCAGAGGGACCTATTGTAAAGAGGATGAAGAAATTAGGGGGCTATTTGAAAGGATTTTGAAAGTTAAGGGCATAAATGTAATCAGACAGGACCAATTTGCAAACTAGGTCAAGACAAATTCATCTTAGGTCCAAATTTTGGTAAAAACCTAATATGGACCTAAGAAATCTAATGGTGAAGTTGGATTTTGGTTTTAACCATGTTTGACTGGGTAATTTATGTAAAAAATTCAAATTAGGGCAAATGTCTGTCTGTGGTTTTATTTTGGGTCAAAATGGGTTCTAATGGTCAAATTGTAAGTTCTAAACCCTAGAGAATATTTTTCTATGAATTTTGGATAGTTTGGGTGAATTTTCTCCTTATCATAACCTAAGTTAATTAAGCGGATCTATTTTTAGAGTTTCAAAAGTCATTTCATTCTCAGAATACGTGCAAACCCTTTTCTGTCTGTCTTATCCCACTTGTTATCTTTTTAAGACCAATTGACCTTTATTTAACCCATAAAAAAACCCTTGATTGTACTGCATTCATGATGAGCTGGTAAAATTGTAATTTTAGACTTAGTTTCTTATTTTTCTTCTAGAGTGAATATGCAATGATTTGTGACTCTTTGGTAGTTATGTAGGAGTATTTATTACTTAATTGGGTTAAAATGAGTTAGTTATGGCTCATGATGGTGTTCCCACCACCTATTCTCCAGTAACTAGGATAACTACTATCCGGATGCTTATTGCATTGGCTTTTATTTATGATTTTACTATCCACCAAATGGATGTGAAGACTGCCTTTCTTCATGGCGATTTTGAGGAGGAGATCTATATGGACTAACCTGAGGGATTTGTAGTTGTTGGGAATGAGAAAAAGGTTTGCAAGCTTGTTAAATCTCTCTATGATTTGAAATAAGTACCCAAGTAATGGCATGAAAAGTTTGATAAGACTATACTATCTTTTGACTTTGTAGGTCACAAATCTGATAGGTGTGTCTACTCTATGATTAAGGGTGATATATGTATTGTCCTATGCCTATATGTAGATGATATATTATTGTTTAGATTTGACATTAGAATTGTGAATGAAACTAAGTTGTTCTTGAGTAGTAAGTTTGAAATGAAGGCTATGGGTGTTGCAAATGTGATCCTAGGCCTCAAATTGATTCTGTCAGTAGAGGGGATAGTTATTTCTCAATCTTATTATGTTGAGAAGGTTCTTGAGAAATTTGGTTATGAAGATTGCAAGGCTATAAGCACTCTTTTTGATTCATCAAAAACTCTCTATAAGAACAAAAGTGGAATGCCTGTTTCACAACTAAAATATTCACAGATTATAGGAAGCTTGATGTATTTGGCTAACTGTACTAGACTAGATATTTATTTTTCCATGTCTAAGTTGAGTAGAAACACAAGCTGTCCTGACCATACTCATTCGGATGCCTTAGATTGACTACTTAGGTACTTAAAGGGAATTGTTTCCCTTAATTTGCATTATGGTAAATATCCTTCAGTTTTGGAAGGATATAGTGATGCAAGTTGGATTAGTCAAATGGAGGATTCCGGAAGTAATGGTGTTACAGGATATGTCTTTACCCTTGGAGGCAGTGCAGTCTCTTGGCAGTCTGCAAAACAAACCACTTTAGCCCGGTCTACCTTTGAAGCTGGGCTATGTGCTTTGGACACCACTGAAATTGATGCTGAATAGCTAAAGGGACTTCTTACAAAAATCCCTATGGTGGGTAATCTAATTCCTGCGATATCTTTGCATTGTGATGGCCTAACTGCTATAGCAAATATTAAGAGTTCAAAGTTCAATTAAAAAACAAGGAGACATATCCCAATCAGACTCAAGTCTGTAAGGGATTTAGTGTCTCAAGGAGTGATTGATGTGGAATTTATAAGATCCAAGGATAACACAACAGATCCTTTTACTAAAGACTTGATGGATCTTTAGTCCTTAAGTCTAGGCTTGGGATGGGATTGAGACCCATTGGGAGTTTACCCACAGCAGCAACCAACCTAACTGAGTGGAGATGCCATAAAGTATGTTTAATGTGGTAACAACAAGCTATATGGGGAACTGGTTGGCACTCATTGTTAGATGCTTTGCATCTGAGTCCAATCCCTGGAAGCTTGAGTGCCTTAAGCTATAAATTTAGGAAGAGTAAAGGCTCTGAATGGGTTCAAGCCTTTATGGCAGGATGTGAGTAGTGAATCCTTGGAGAACACCACCTATGTGAGTGTTACTATGGGCTGTAGGTAAGGGAATAGGGTCTTTCCTGATTACACTCATGAAACAGGAAAGGGTGTATGACCTTTAAGAGCACCAACCCTAAAGATTATCACCAAGAACTTCATTTTGTTGTCACCACTATACACTCCACATCAAAGGTCTAGAGTTCAAAACTAGTTTCACTTTATTCCTGTGGTGGTGACGATGAATGACTTAGGTAAGGGTTCAAACTAGAAGGTACCTTTACTGAAAGCAGAATGTGGTAGCCGAGGAATTTATCGTTGAATTTCAACGATGAATTTGTGGGGATTGTTGGATTTGAGAGCCAAATTGCATCAATTGGGATGTAATTGTTATATGGTGACGTGGGAATTCATGTTGAAGTCAGTGAGATTTGGAAGAGGTTTCTATTCCCATACTGGAAGTGGACAAACCTCTTGGTGGGTGTAAAAGGCTTTTACCTCCCATGGCTTATGTAGCAAAGAGTGAGAGGTGGGGCTGGGGATCATGCACGCATGCGCAAGTGCCCCACCCCGCCCCAGCTCAGACTCAGGCTCAGGTGAGAATCAATTTGGAACTTGAAATTTGGACTCCTTTTGCTACGAATTTTTAATCTCACGATTTTGACCTGAATTGGTCGATCAAAATGTAAAATTAGTCAACCAATTGTTTTGGTCGATCAATGAATTTAGTTTGGTCAATTAATTGATTTAGTTGACCAATTAGTGAAGTTTGATCGACCAAATTGTTTTGGTCGATCAATGAACTTTATTGGTCGATCAATTGTCGTGTTTCTATAAAACAGAAATTTTCTTAAACGTCTAGTCGTGAGCTCTATATAAAGGCTATAAGGGGCTCTCATTTGACACACAACAAAAGCAAAAAAACTCGCTCCACTCTCTCCCTTTCTCTCTTGTTCTTATTTCTCTTTCTCGGTGTGTTCGTTCAACGTGAGATTGGTAGAAAAATCTCCAATCACTTTGTCAATCTTACACAAGGAGATTAAGAGATCCATGAGAACTTTTTGGTTGATCAAATCATTCAATTGGTAGATCAATTGGGAATTTGGTTGGAAACCAAATTGCCTCGGCTTCGTTCTCCTGAGGTTGTTTTCCAGGACGTCCAGGATCGAAGTGCATTGAATTTTGGAGGTAGATCGTCGTATCCTGGGAGGAGTTCGTCAGACCCCGACACACCGGTATTGTAGGAGGCAATACTTTCTCTAGTGGAAGTCCTGAAATGACCCTTTCAAAGGACCGTTTGGAGCTTTTCCGGAAAATTAGAGGCGCGAGCGAAAATTTTGACCCCTTGAGTTGGGTGTGTGGGCCTTGTAGGAAGAAGAGAGTTTTAGCGAGGGCGGTTTCGCAACTTTCCCTCTCTCTCTCCACCCACACCACATAGACACTCATGTACACACACACACACTTTCCTCTCCCCACCAAAAACCCTAACCCAATCTCCTTATAAAACCCCACCACCCTTTCCATCTCCACACCACCACCACCACTTCCACCACCTCCACCACTGTCGGCGGCCTCCCTCCCTCGTCTCCTTGCAAGCTGCGGGTAGGGAAGGAGGAAAGCTCAAGGCGGAGAGTGTAACGACCCGATTCCCGAATCCCTACAAGACACGAGAATTGGACCGACTCGACTAATTCCAAGACCCAGTCGTCCAACAAGAAAGTAACCAAAAGAGCAGTAAAATAAACCACATTCACCATGTATATAACTAGCAGTAACAAAATACAGCAGTAAGGAAAAGAAATATTACATTATACACCACCACAACAGAAGAGAAATAAACATGTACATAACATAAAGCTTACAATAGAGAGAGTACAGGGAGTAACAGAAAAACTACTCACTACAGCAGAAAGAAAAGTACAGAATGTACTACAAGTAATACTACTGGGCTCTACTAGGCCCAGCACCCTCTGTAGCCGCTGACTCTGGCTGCTCAACACCTGGTCCTGAAAATGTAACAAGGGTGACACGTCAGTGAAACACTGAGTAGAGTGGCAACTAAAAGCTAAAAGAAGCAGTAGAGTGTACAGTAGCTGTTATGTTTTTACTTTCTTTATTTATATCTTTCCATTTATTTACTGTTGATTTATTTCTCAGATCCTTCTCTTGATCTTGAATGTTCCTCGTTGGAACGATCTTGATTGTAGTCTTTTCCGAAAAGTAAAAGTAACACGTGGTGCTCTCCTGGCCGGGAGAGTCCCTTGAGATGGTCCTACCCTCAGTCAACCACCCCAAGGTCGCTGACAGACGTAACGGTGACCACGGCACGAGCGATAAACGCACGGGTAGCTACCCCGTACTGGCAAGCGGTCAGTCGTTTCCGTTAACGGGTGCACCCAAAGCACAGCATGGAACCAGTATAGGGCAGAGCCCTCTTAGTAACAGGGGCCCAGCCCCTCCACAATAACCAAACAGGGGTCTTGCCCCTCCACAGTCCGCGCACCCTCGCCTGACTACCCTAGTTTGCCCAATGGGCCTAACAAGTCGGTGTAGGAGGGCTAGCAGAACCCCGAGGCCCGTGGGGTAGCTAGTACTCTCCCTACACTAGTAGCTCTCCTCGGTACTGTGTACACGAGGGCCAAAAGTCGGTACAAAGTGGCTAGTCCTAACCCCGGGTCCCTGAGGTGGCTAGCTTCGCTCTGCACTAAACAGTCCTTGGTACTCCGTACTCAAGTGCCAGCACACTTCTCCAATTCTATTTCATTCACTTTCCAGGAGTTCTATTCCTAATTCCCCGTAGGGTTCAGGCTCTTCTAACTCAGCCAATTTGGGTTTCACCGTTTCAGGTTTATATCCATACGATTCATGTTCTCAACCGTATTTATTCATTCCTAACAGGTAGCTGTTAATTAATTTACAGGCAGTTATCATTTCCTTTCCACTTTTCCAAGACTGCAATGTTTATATAATCAACTAGTTTTCCAGTCTTAGGATTCATGCCGTACCCTAGGATCTAGCATTCAATCTAGTTTTCCAGTCCTAGGATTCATGCAATACCCTAGGATCTATCATTCAATCTAATTTCTCAGTCCTAGGGTTCATGCAATGCCTTAGACTCTATTAGTTGTTTCATAATTGTACAATTTTTGTTAAATAAATTAAAGGGCCACTCTACCCGCGAATCCCACGCGCCTCGAGTACTGGGGGCGTGGTCGACAATCCCACGCGCCTTTGCAACCCTCACAGCCACAACGGAACGGGGTCCTAACACAAGGATCAATCACAAAGAGTTTCTCAAAACAGTATACAATTACTGTAAACAGGTAGAGGAAATAAATCTAAAAAGAACGTAACTCGAAACGCGGAAAACAGACTCCGAACGGGCCCTAAATGGGTCAAAAACGACGAATCTGTCCAAAATCAGACGTCTGGAACCTCTTCCAGATGTCTTAAAAGTTTGATTATGTCATACCTCGGTCTGCGTAGTCCTTCAGACGTCCAGAAGTCCGCTGGATCGTCTGGTCTTGGTTTCCAGACGTCCGATTGTCACCCTAGACGTTTGGAGGTCCTCTTCATCGTCTGGTAGTTTGGCCAGACGTCTGATCAGCGTGGGATGGCGAGCCCTCGCACCCTCCCGAACAACACCTGCACACACACCCAACCGCTCTCATCATGAAGAGGCACAGAAGAACTCGACGGACAGCTGCATAGCCGTACACGCGTAGAAATAAGAAGGTAGGAAAATATTGTACCTGTCAGACATCTGAACCGTCCTCCAGACGTCTTCAGCGTTGTCTGGACGTAAGTCCAGACGTCTGATTCTGGGAACTTTTCCCAGAATCAGGACCTGGTTCGCTCTCCACCCGCAACGCGTGGCCGCGCCGCGCCGTGTTTGCCTGTTGCCTGAGCTGCAGCAGCCCCTCCGCGATAACCCACGCCCACTGCTCCTCCGCCGGTCGGCTCTAGCTATCTCGGCAAGCTCGCACCCTCATAGTCGAGCTTCTTCCTTCCTTTCGCAACTCTCCTTTCCGCACGCTCGCTGCGGCCGCTGCTGCCGCACTCGCGCGCTCACGCTCTCACTGATAGGGAGAAGCAGAAGAGAAGACGGTGGAGTGAGGGTGAGGGAGAGGGGGAGCGTTCTTATAAGGCAGCCGCGGGGAGAGAGAAGGAAAGCGACGCCTGCAGGGAGAGAGAAACGAAGGCTGCGGGTTTAGTCTGCACGAGCAGGCGTGCAGACGCGAACCCGTACGCCGAAAAAATTTATTATCAGACGTCTGGGAATGGTTCCAGACGTCTGGGACACTTCCCAAACATCTTAAACTGCGTCTGATGCCCATGTTCGTAACAATATAACAAACTCAAAGGAAGTTTCGTCCCCGAAACTTACGCTAACTAGGGTGCGGGAAAGAACAAAATATATACATAACAAACTCAAAGAGGATCGAAGCCGGTCTAAAAAGACGTACCTGCGAAAAGCTCCGGGTACTACTCTCGCATCGCCGCCTCAGGCTCCCAGGTGGCCTCCTTGTACCGTTGGCTCCTCCACACGACCTTCACCAGGGGTACTTGCTTCCGTCTCAGACTGCGGACGGCTCTGTCCAGAATCTGCATTGGCCGCTTGGGGTAGGTCAGGTCGTCGCCCACCTCGACTCTCTCGTGGCTCAGGACGTGACTGGGATCGGCGACATACTTCCTGAGGTTGGACACATGGAACACGTCGTGCATACCAGAAAGCTGGGGAGGGAGGGCAAGCCTGTAAGCAACGAGTCCAACCCGCTCCAGGACCTCAAAGGGCCCCACAAACCTCAGCGCGAGCTTCCCTCTCACCCCAAACTGCTGCAGGCCCTTCATCGGCGAAACACGAAGGAAGACATGGTCCCCAACCTCGAACTGCACCTCTCTGCGTTTCCGATCCGCGTAGCTCTTCTGCCTGCTCTGACAGTGCGGAGTCGCCTGTGAATCTGCTCGACTACGTCCTGACTCTACCGGATCATCCTGGGGCCAACCTCCCACTTGGTCCCCACCTCAACCCAACTCAAGGGTGCCGTACATCTCCGTCCGTACAGAGCCTCGTAGGGTGCCATGCCGATGCTTGAGTGATAACTGTTATTATATGCAAACTCCGCCAAGGGCAAGTGCTCCTCCCAAGAGCCCCTCCAGTCTAGTACACAGGCACGCAAAAGGTCCCCAAGTGTCTGTATCGTGTGCTCAGACTGTCCGTCCATTTGGGGGTGGTAAGCTGTACTGAATCTCAACCGCATCCCCAGGGCCTGCTGAAACTCAGCCCAAAACTGGGACGTAAAGCGGGTATCCCGGTCTGATACGATCTCCCGCGGAACTTCGTGTAGACGTACCACGTCGCGGATATACCTCTCCTGCCAACTGTGCTGGTCCCAAGGTGACTCGGATCGGCAAGAAACGCACCGTCTTCGTCAATCTATCAACAATTACCCAGACTGCGTCGTGTCCTCGCTGGGTAACCGGTAAGCCCACCACCAAGTCCATGGTGATGCTCTCCCACTTCAACTCTGGCATAGGAAGTGGCTGTAGCGACCCTGCAGGTCTCTGATGCTCGGCTTTCACCTGCTGGCACACGAAACACTGCTGCACGAATTCACCCACATCTCGCTTCATCCCCCTCCACCAAAACTCGCGTCTCAAGTCATGGTACATCTTCGTGTTTCTGGGATGTATGGTGAATCTGGAATCGTGTGCCTCAGTCAGGAGCTCTCTCAATAACTCCTCGTCTCTGGGAACGCACAAACGTCCCCTCAGGTGCAGCACCTGGTCTGTGAAAGAGAAGTCCCTCGAGTCTCCTGACAGTACTCTGTCGCGCAAGGACTGCAAGTACGGGTCAGCCATCTGTCCTGTGATGATGTGATCTATCAGCTTTGGCCTCATCTGTCGTGTCACAGTCACTACCCCACAGTGCCCCCGTAACTCTACGGGTTGCCAACTGCCCATCTCCACCAAAAGGCTCCAACTCTGTATCTGTAAACTGGCCAAGTGTGCGGGTGCCTTCCGGCTAAAGGCGTCAGCCACCACGTTGGCATTTCCCGGGTGGTAGGAAATGCTACAGTCATAGTCCTTCAGGAGCTCCAACTAACGTCTCTGTCTCATGTTGAGCTCCTTCTGATCAAAAAGGTGTCTGAGGCTCTTGTGATCAGTAAAGATCTCGAAGGTCTCACCGTACAAGTATTGCCTCCAGGTCTTCAGCACGAAGACAACAGCTGCCAGCTCCAGGTCGTGGGTAGGGTAGCTATGCTCATGGGGCTTCAGTTGCCGTGAAGCGTAAGCGACAACGTGACCCCTTTGCATGAGCACACCTCCCAACCCCTGCAAGGAGGCGTCCGTGTACACAACGAACCCGCCACTACTGTCAGGGATGGTGAGCACGGGAGCCAAAGTCAGCCTCTCCTTCAGCTCCTGAAACACGCCTCACAGGTGTCTGTCCAAGTGAAGGGCACGTCCTTCCGGGTCAACTGTGTCATAGGACGTGCAACCTATGAAAAGCCCCTGATAAACCGTCTGTAGTAGCCTGCGAGTCCCAGGAAACTGCGAATCTCAGTAACCGTACGCGGTCTCTCCCACCTGAGCATTGCCTCGACCTTGGCTGGGTCCACCACCAAGCCATCTCCATAGATCACATGACCTAAGAAGGTCACCTCCCTCAACCAGAACTCGCACTTACTGTATTTGGCCTACAGCCTGCGTCGTCTCAGTGTGTCCAGAACCATCCGCAAGTGTTGTCCGTGCTGCGTCTGATCTCGAGAATAGATGAGCACATCATCAATGAATACCACCACGAACTGGTCCAAGTACGGTCTAAACACTCGGTTCATTAGGTCCATGAAGGCAGCGGGGGCATTGGTCAGCCCAAACGGCATGACCAAAAACTCGTAGTGTCCGTACCGGGTGTGGAAAGCTGTCTTGGAGACATCTGCCTCCTTGATCCTCAACTGGTGGTATCCAGACCTCAAGTCGATCTTGGAGAATACCGTGGCACATCGCAGCTGGTCAAACAAGTCGTCGATCCTCGGCAACGGATATTTGATCTTGATGGTGACCCTATTCAGCTGTCGGTAATCCACACAAAGGCGTAGGGTACCATCCTTCTTCTTTACAAACAGTACCGGGGCTCCCCAGGGAGACGCACTGGGCCTCACAAAGCCCTTCTCCAAAGGATCCTGCAACTAAGACTTGAGCTCTCGCAGCTCAAGTGGTGCCATCCTGTATGGTGCCGTGGAGATGGGGCTGGTCCCTAGTACTAGTGAGATCTCAAACTCGATCTCACGCTCGGGAGGTAGTCCTAGCAACTCGTCTGGGAATACGTCGGGGTACTCTCTGACCACTGGGATACTCTAGAAGTCTGCCACAGGGTTGGGCTCTGCCACCACACAAGCTAGAAAGCCTTCACACCCCTGGCTCAAAAGTCTCGCCGCCCGAAGTGCAGAAATGCACCTGAAGCCTCTGTCTACTGGCTGACCGTGGAACTCGAAAGAAATCAACTCCGGTATGGAGAAGACAATCTTTCCCTTAAAGCAGTCCACCAAAGCGTGGTAAGTGGACAGCCAGTCCATCCCCAGAATAACGCCAAAGTCCTCCATCTGTATCTGTAACGACCCGGTTCCCGAGTCCCTACGAGACACAAGAACCGGACCGACTCGACTAATCCCAAGACCTAGTCGTCCAACGAGGAAGTAACCAAAAGACAGTAAAATAAACCACACTCAGCATGAATATAACTAACAGTAAGAAAGTACAGCAGTAAGGAAAGAAACTACTACAGTAGGTACCACCACAGCAGTAAAACAGCATTTATCATATAACAAGAACTGCAGGTAAAGAAGGTACAGCGGAAACAAAAACTACTCACTAGAACAGAAACAAAAGGGGTACAAAAGGCTGTGGTAACTCTACTGGACCCTACTCGGCCCAGCGTCCTCTGCAGTTGCCGACCCTGGCTGCTCAACACCTGGTCCTGAAAAAGGTAACGAGTGTAACACGTCAGCAAAACGCTGAGTAGAGTGCCAAACTAACTAAAGGCAACAGTAGAGTGTGCAGTAGCTGTTATGTTCTATTACTTCCTTTATTCACATCTTTCAATTTTTCTTACTATTTCATTTATTTCTTAGATCCTTTACTTGATCTTGAATGTCCTCGTGGGAACGATCTTGATTGCAGTCTTTTCCAAAAGTAGAAGTAGCACGTGGTGCTCTCCTGGCCGGGAGAGTCCCCCGTGGTGATCCTACCCTCAGTCAACCACCCCAAGGTCACTGACAGACGTAACGGTGACTACGGCACGCGCGATAAACGCACAGGTAGCTAGCCCGCACTGGCACGCGGTCAGTCGTTTCCGTTAACGGGTGCGCCCAACGCACAGCACGGAACCAGGGCAGAGCCCTCTCAGTAACAGGGGTCCAACCCCTCCACAGTAACCAAACCAGGGCCTTGCCCCTCCACAGTCCGCGCACCCTCTCCTGCCTACCCTGGTTTGCCCTAGTGGGCCTAACAAGTCGGTGAAGGAAGCTAGCAGAACCCCGGGGCCCGTGGGGTAGCTAGTACTCTCCTAACACTACTAGCTCTCCTCGGTACTACGTACACGAGGGCCAACAAGTCGGTACAGAGCGGCTAATCCTAACCCCGGGTCCCTGGGGCGGCTGGCCCCACTCTGCACTAAACAGGTACAGGTACTTCCCTTGGTACTGCGTACCCAAGAGACAGTACGAACAACATCTCAGTTCCATTCCTTTTTCTTTCCAGGAGTTCCACTCCTAATTTCCCGTAGGGTTCCAGCTCTTTATCTCAGAACATCATATGTTTCACTTTCCAGATTCACGTTCTCAAAATCCATGATCTCAAACATGTTTCTTTATTCATAACAGGCAGCTGTTAATTAAATTTACAGGCAGCTTTATATATTCCTTTCCATTTTTCCAAGACTGCAGTAATATACATTCCACTAGTTTTTCCATCCTAGGATTCATGCCATATCCTAGGATCTATCATACAATCTAGTTTTCCGGCCCTAGGATTCATGCAACACCTAGGAGCTATCATTCCATATATTTCTCATTCCTAGGATTCATGCAATGCCCTAGGTTCTAGTTATGGTTCCATACTTTAACAGATTTTATTAATACTTAAAGCCACTCTACCAGGTACAACGGGAGTAATGGGGGCGTGATCGGGAATCCCGCGTGCCTCCGCGACTCTCAAGACTGCAACCGAACGAGGTCCTATCACAAGGATCAAACACAAGGAGTGTCTCAGAACAGTGTATAGCTACTGTAGGCGGGTAGAGGAATTAATTCTGAAACGAACGCAACTCGAATCGCGGAAAACGGAGCCCAAACGGGTCGAGAAAGACGATACTGTGCAAAATCAGACGTCTGGAACTCCTTCCAGATGTCTTAAACGGTGGATCAGAGAATTACCTGTTCAGCTTGGTTCCCCGGACGTCCAGAAGTCTGCAGGGGCGTCTTTCCTATACCCCAGACGTCCGATGGTCTACACGGACGTCTGTAGATCACTCCCGCCGTCTGGTACAACTTCCCGACGTCTGATTCGCAAAGGATGGCGAATCAGCGAACCTGCGCACAGCCAACCCCCCTCCCTCAGTACGGTCAGTCGACAAGAAGGAAGAAGAAAGCGGAAACTCACCTTTCAGACGTTTGTATGATCTTACAGACGTCGACCTTGCCGTCTGGATATCAACCCAGACGTCTGATTCTGGAAATTTTTCCAGAATCAGAACCCTGCTCGGCCTCCGCTCGCGACGCCGCCCGCGTCGCACCTCGCGCGTCTGCTGCTCAGCCCGCAGCAGGTCCCTCTCCGCGTCGCTCCGCGCCCCCTGCACCCTCCGCCGACCAGCCAAGCCGCTCCGGCGAGCTCGCCCTCACGGCAGAGCCCCGCCCTCGCACGCCGCACCTCCTCCGCGCTCACTGCGGCTGCCGCTGCCGCCCTCGCGTCCGCTCGCTCTCGCGCACAGGAAGGAGAAGAAGGAGGAGACGGTGGAGACGGGAGGGGAGGCGCGCCCTTTTAAGGCCGCGCGAGGAGGAGAGAGAAGGTGGTCGCAGCGCACCTGCAGCCGCAGAGAGAGAGGAATCGCAGGTCTGCGCGCTCAGGCGCGCAGGCGAATCGCGTGTGTCGAAAATAACGGATTTCCAGACGTCTAGAAACTATCCCAGACGTCTTATCAGATGTCTGGTTGTGATCCAAGACGTCTTGTCCGACGTCTGAGCCACCTCCCAGACGTCTTAAAATACGTCTGGGGCACACATTCGTTACAGTATCATAATCAGGTCAGAGGGAAGGCTATGTCCCCCAATACTGACCTCGCAACCCGTGTATACCTCCTCAGCTATAAACAGCTGACCACTCGGACATCTGATCATGAACAGATCCTCTAATAGCATATAATCCTGGCCCAAACTAACTGCGAAACTGGCTGCGAAAAACGAGTGCGTAGCGTCGGAATCGAAAAGTGTGTAAACAAGTTTGCCGGAAACTGAAACCATACCTGCCACCACTTATCCCGAAGCTCTAGCATCCCTGTGTGTCAGGGCGTTGATACGCCCCGCAGCCCTAGGTGCGGACGAAGCAGCCACACTCTACGTCGGACGGGTAGCTACTGGCCGGTACCCTCCTCGTGACTGCTGTCCTCGTCTTCGCGCCTGGAAACCGCGGCCTCCTGCTTGCCCTCCAGTGCTCGGCGCGGGAAGTATCTGCTGACCTCCTGCCCTAGACGGGCAGTCCCTCCTGATGTGGCCCGGCTGGCCACACTGGTAGCAAAGGGGAACCCGACTCCCGCCCTTAGTGGGTCCCTGCTGTCGGCTGGGCGGGGGTCCGGTACTGGCAACTGGCCCCTATCGAGGGCCCCCAAAGGCCACTGATGGCCCTGCAAAACGTGACGGCTCTCCTACGGACGCCACGTGTCTCCTCTCTCGTCGGCCCTATGAAAAGTCTGGCTGGTAGGGCCTCTTCCGCCCGCTGTCAGTATCTCGCGCGGATGGGTTGGTCTCCTCGTAGGTCATAGCTGCCTCCACCACCCTCGAAAACGTGGGCAACTTCAGGGGTTTGACATACCCCCGAATCGCAGGCCGGAGCCCCTCGGTGAACCTCTAAAGGCTCTCCTCCTCAGTGGCTACTGCTGTCGCGGCGAAGCGGGACAGCTCCAGAAAACGCGTGCGGTACGCGCTCACAGTCATTGTCCCCTAGCAGAGAGTGTGGAACTCCCGCCTCCTCTGGTCCTGCCACGTCTGGGGAAAGTATTGCTCGTAGAAGAGGGTGACGAACCGGTCCCAGGTCGGCTCGTCCCTCTCCTGTCCCCTAACCGCCCTCCACCACCTGTGTGCTGCACTCTCTATCTGGTACGTGGCAAAGGCCACGCGGCACTCCACCTGGGGGAGAAGGGTGTCGAAAACCTTCTCGATCTGCTCGAGCCAGTCCTCCGCCTCGGTCGGGTCTTCATCCCCCTTGAAGGAGGGGGCTTCAGCTTCCGGAACTGCCTGAAAAGCTCGAAGTGACGGTGCAGTGGAGATGCTGGTGCACCTCCGGGTAAAGGAGCCTCGTGCATAGAAGTGTCGGAGGAAGGTGGGGGCGGTGGCGACCCATCCCCTCCCCCGCATCTAGCGTCACGGCCGTCGCGTGGTCCCACAGAGGACTCCCCCTCCGCAGCCCTAGGGAGAGGCGCTCGGGGCGGTGGGTGGAGCTCCTCTCGCACTATATCCCGTATCAGCTGGGCGAGGTCCTGGGCCTGAATGCCCGGGAGCAGTGGCTGGTCCACTGAGACGTCGACCGCAACACGCCCACCTCGTCGACCTCGTCCTCGGCTGCGCCCGCGGCCCACCTCGCTAGTCCCGCGACGAGGCATCTCCTGCAAGGAGACGCGAAACAGAATGGAAACACGTCAATATGAAACAATATCTAACGAAGAAGTCTAAGAGCTCATGTTAAAAGAAACGTTGCGGTGGCTACTCTAGTTACAGACATGTGAATTGGTTATTTTTCAGTAAGTTGGTTCACTTCTCGGGACGACCTTGCTCTGATACCATCTTGTAATGACCCGATTCCCGAATCCCTACGAGACACGAGAATCGGACCGACTCGACTAATCCCAAGACCCAGTCGTCCAACGAGAAAGTAACCAAAAGAGTAGTAAAATAAACCACATTCACCATATATATAACTAGCAGTAACAAAATACAGCAGTAAGGAAAAGAAATACTACAGTATACACCACCACAACAGAAAAGAAATAAACATGTACATAACATAAAGCTTACAATAAAGAGAGTACAGGGAGTAACAGAAAAACTACTCACTACAGCAGAAAGAAAAGTACAGAATATACTACAGGTAACACTACTGGGCTCTACTAGGCCCAACGCCCTCTGCAGCCGCTGACTCTGGCTGCTCAACACCTGGTCCTCAAAAGGTAACAAGGGTGACACGTCAACGAAACGCTGAGTAGAGTGGCAACTAAAAGTTAAAAGTAGCAGTAGAGTGTACAATAGCTCTTATGTTTTTACTTTCTTTATTTATATCTTTCCATTTATTTACTGTTGATTTATTTCTCAGATCCTTCTCTTGATCTTGAATGTTCCTCGTGGGAACGATCTTGATTGTAGTCTTTTCCGAAAAGTAGAAGTAACACGTGGTACTCTCTTGGCCGGGAGAGTCCCCCGTGGTGGTCCTAAGTCAACCACCGCAAGGTCGCTGACAGACGTAACGGTGACTACGGCACGCGCGATAAACGCATGGGTAGCTACCTCGCACTGGCACGCGGTCAGTTGTTTCCGTTAATGGGTGCGCCCAAAGCGCAACACGGAACCAGTATAGGGCAGAGCCCTCTTAGTAACAGGGGCTCAGCCCCTCCACAGTAACCAAATAGGGGTCTTGCTCCTCCACAGTCCGCGCACCCTCGCCTGACTACCCTGGTTTGCCCAGTGGGCCTAACAAGTCGGTGTAGGAGGGCTAGCAGAACCTTAGGGCCCGTGGGGTAGCTAGTACTCTCCCTACACTAGTAGCTCTCCTCGGTATTGTGTACACGAGGGCCAAAGGTCGGTACAAAGTGGCTAGTCCTAGCCCCGGGTCCCTGGGTCGGCTAGCTCCGCTTTGCACTAAACAGGGGGACAGTTGCTCTCCTTGGTACTCCGTACTCAAGGGCCAGTACACTTCCCCAATTCTATTTCATTCACTTTCCAGGAGTTCTGCTCCTAATTTCCCGTAGGGTTCAGGCTCTTCTAACTCAGCCAATTTAGGTTTCACCATTCCAGGTTTATATCCATACGATTCATGTTCTCAACCGTATTTATTCATTCCTAACAGGCAGCTGTTAACCAATTTACAGGCAGTTATCATTTCCTTTCCACTTTTCCAAGACTGTAATGTTTATATAATCAACTAGTTTTCCAGTCCTAGGATTCATGACGTACCCTAGGATCTAGCATTCAATCTAGTTTTCCAGTCCTAGGATTCATGCAATACCCTAGGATCTATCATTCAATCTAATTTCTCAGTCCTAGGGTTCATGCGATGCCCTAGACTCTATTAGTTGTTTCATAATTGTACAATTTTTGTTAAATAAATTAAAGGGCCACTCTACCCGCGAAACCGGGAGTACTGGGGGCGTGGTCGGCAATCCCACGCGCCTCCGCAACCCCCACAACCGCAACAGAACGGGGTCCTAACACAAGGATCAATCACAAGTAGTTTCTCATAACAGTATACAATTATTGTAAACAGGTAGAGGAAATAAATCTGGAAAGAACGTAACTTGAAACGCGGAAAACGAACTCCTAACGGGCCCTAAACGGGTCAAAAATAACGAATCTGTCCAATTAAAAGTTCGATTATGTCATACCTCGATCTGCGTAGTCCTTCAGACGTCCAGAAGTCCGCTGGATCACCTGGTCTTGGTTTCCAGACGTCCGATTGTCACCCCGGATTTCTGGAGGTCCTCTCCGTCGTCTGGTACTGTGGCCAAACGTCTGATCGGCGTGGGATGGCGAGCCCTCGCACCCTCCCAAACAACACCTGCGCACACACGCAACCGCTCTCATCATGAAGAGGCGCAGAAGAACGTGGCGGATGGCTGCATGGCCGTACACGCGTAGAAAGAAGAAGGTAGGAAAATATTGTACTTGTCAGACGTCTGGACCGTCCTCCAGACGTCTTCAGCGTTGTCTAGACGTAAGTCTAGACATTTGATTCTGGGAACTTTTCCCAGAATCAGGACCTGGTTCGCTATCCGCCTGCGACGCATGGCCGCGCCGTACCGCGTCTGCCTGTTGCCCGAGCTGCAGCAGCCCCTCTGCGACAACCCACGCCCACTGCTCCTTCGCCGGCCAGCTCTAGCTGCCCCGGCAAGCTCGCACCCTCGCGGTCGAGCTTCTTCCTTCCTCTCGCAACTCTCCTCCCCGCACGCTCACTGCTGCCGCACTCGCTCGCTCACGCTCTCGTTGGCAGGGAGAAGGAGAAGAGAAGACAGTGGAGTGAGGGTGAGGGGGAGCATGTAATTTCCCTACTTGGAGGGGTGAGATCAGCGTGACAAAAAAATGCGGAATTGAAAATATAAACAATCTCACAAAAATAAGCAATCACAAAATGTACACAGGAATTTTTAGGTGGAAACCCAAACCGGGTGAAAACCACCACCTAACCCTCTTGAGTTAGGATTTTCCGATCAACCTAGTTGATCAAATCCACTAACTGAATCACTTTAAAACGAGGGTGATTCAACCTCAGTACAACCACGCTACAAGTACGAGGGTAGCGTTCCTCAACCCCTTCTCTCCACGAGAAGGATTTTGTCCCACGAAGGAGACGGGAATTCGCAAAGCGAATACCCAACCAAAAGACAAAGGTAAAATAAACAACAACCTATAGAGCCAACAAAGTAATAAACCTAAGCTTCTATAGGATTTAGGAAACTCCCCTTTGCAAGGAGTGCGTCGACGATGACGCGGGTGCGTGAGCCACGCAACGGCGCAATGTCGCTCTCGTAGACAACGGTGGGAGAGCGGGTGCGCGAAGGGAATGATGCTCTCAAGATGATGGAGCTTGAGCTTAGAGAGCAAGAGCTTCTTGGACACAAGAGAGTGGAAATACTTGATCTTAGTGTATCTTGATCTCTCTAGGTGTATGTCTTGTGTGTTTCTTTTGGTTTTCTTGTGTGTCTAGGTGTGAAAAGGCTCCCCTCTATTTATAGAGGCCTTAGGAAGGCTTTGGAAGGCTTAGAAAAGCTTCCATAGCCGTTGGGAACAAAGTCCAAGAGAATCAGGCCGAAATCAGGACAATGATTACATTTAACAGGGTTATCAGACGTCTAACTCTGGCATCAGAAGTCTGGAAGGCCACTTTAAGACGTCTGATTTCAAGGTCAGACGTCTGATTCTATGCGGGTTTCTCCCTGACTTGAATCAGATATAAACAGGGTTTTTGTGCAAGTCCATCAGACGACATACAGGACGTCTGGCACTAAGTCTAGACGTCTGGAAACCTACTTTTACTGTGGGAATTGATTTCCAAACGTTGCAACGGCTAGAAAATCTCTGAGAAGAGATTTTGGGTCAGCCGAGGCAAAACGGTCATTTATCAGACGTCTGGAAAGGCCTAAGGATGTCTGATAAGGCTCTAACGGTCATATTCTTGAGTGTTTGCTAAGCCAGCCAACGGTCCACTAGTTGGACGTCTAGCAAAGTCATCAGACGTCTCCTACGACGTCTGGTCTAAGGTCTGGACGTCTGATTTCATCAGACAGAACTAACTATATGTCCAGCCTAACGGTTATCAGACGTCTGAAACAATAGTCAGACGTCTTAAAATACATTATCAGACGTTTGATTTGGGAATTAGACGTCTGGAAAGTCTGTTTGAACCCTATATTGGTTTTCTAAGTATTATACAGAAAACCTAAGTATCCTAGGGTTGTGCCGGTGTTCCTAGGACTACTGTTAGGGTTCTTTGAGGCTCTTTAACATGAAATATCTAAGGAAATAAAAAGCAACAAAAGAAACGAAAAATACAACAAGTGCAAAAGAAGGAAATCTATCCTATTCTTCATTTCCTTCCATCTTCAATCTTTCGCTCCACGCGAACCTCCTCTGTTTTCCGTCAAGCTCTTCCAATCCGTCTTGGATGCGAGCTCGAACTCCGTCTAAACACGTCCACATTTGCAATTAACCTGAAATCTAGGACTCAAATTGCAAATGTTAAATAACACGTGTTTTGTTATCATCAAAACAAATGATCGTGGTGCTCTAGCACCAACAGAGCATTCTTATAAGGCAGCCGCGGGGAGAGAGAAGGAAAGCGGCGCCTGCAGTGAGAGAAAAACGAAGGCTGCAGTTTCAGTCTGCGCGAGAAAAATGCGAACTCGTACGCCGAAAAAATTTATTTCCAGACGTCTGGGAATGGTTCCAGAAGTCTTAAACTACGTATGATGCCCATGTTCGTAACAGAGAGTGAGAGAGGGAGAGCATGGGAGAGGGAGAGAGAGCTCTGCGGAGCTCGAGCGTGCGCAACTGGAGGAGATCTTTCCTGCAGTTGCGCACGTGAGGGAGCTGTGGCTGCAGTTGCGAAGATCTCAGAGGTGCAAGGACCTTCGAGGAGTCCGGAGGTGCAAGGAGAGGAACCGCGACCGGAGTTGCGGCCGTGGGTGCTCAAGATGACGCGCACGAGGAGGAGCTCGTGGAGAAGAGCTTCTTGACCTCTTGCAGTTGTTAGAGCTGCTACTGCTGTGCTGTGGGCGGAGGCCCGTGAGAAGACGAACGTCACAAGGAGTTTCTGTGTACTGGATTTTTCCAGTATGAGACATCTGGAGCATCTACCAGACATCTGGAGCAGCAGTAGGATGTTCGAAGTTGTAGCTGGACGTCTGAAATCACGCGGAGTGCCGAGGTATGAGTTCTGTACGCTCATGCACATGCGTACGTGAGGTACGTAAATATTTGTTGTCACAGTTTTTGAACTGTGTTACGACCCGGTTCCTGAATCCCTACAGGACCTGAGAGCGACTCGACTCGACTAATCTCAAGACCCAGTTGTCCAACAAGAAATAATCGAAAAGCAGGAAAATAAACCACATTCACTACGTAAAGTAATTAACAGTAAAAGAGTACAAGCAGTAAGGAAGTAAAAGTTGCTAAACAGTACATGCCACCACAACAACAGGAAAGTAGAAAAAATAGTGCAGTAACAGAAATGGTAACAATAGTCTAAAACTCATCGGTAGAAAAGAGTGTACAACTACAACAGGAAACTATTGCTGGGCTCAACTGGGCCCAGCGCCCTCTGCAGCCTGTGACTCAGGTTGCTCAACTCCTGGACCTGTAAAGGGTTATGAGTAAACGGAGTCAGCAAACGCTGAGTAGAGTGGTAACCAGACTATCTAAAGAAGTAAAAGCTAACAGGTAAGTTTATCTTTTCCAATTATTTATTTTACAAGTAATTCCTTTTCATCCATTGGTTTACTTTCAGGTTTCTTTCTTGATTTCGCATGTTTCTCGTGGGAACGATCTTGATTGCAATCTTTTCCGAAGAGTGGAAGGCACATGTGGTGCTCTCCTGGCCGGGAGAGTCCCCCGTGGTGATCCTACACCCAGTAAACCACCTCGAGGTCATGGATAGACGTAGTGGTGACTACGGTACGCGCGATAAGCGCACGGGTAGCTACCTCGCACTGGCACGTGATTAGTCGCTTCTGCTAGCGGGCACGTCCAAAGTACAACACGGAACAGTATAGGGCCTAGCCCTCTCAATAACTGGGGTCTCACCCCTCATAACCAAACAGGGGTCTCGCCCCTCGACAGTTCGCACACCCTCATCTGACTAGCCCATTTGCCCAGTGGGCCTAACAAGTCGGTGTAGGGCGGCTAGTTGAACCTCGGGCCCCGTGGGGTGGCTAACTCTCTCCCTATACTAGTAGCTCTCCCTGGCATAGTGTACGCGAAGGCCAACAGAAGTCGGTGTAGGGTGGCCAATTCTAACCCCGGATCCCAACCCAAGGGCCGCTAGCTCCGCTCTACACTAAACAGGGGATAGTCTCTCTTCTTGGTACCACGTACTCAAGGGCCAGCACACTTCCCACTCACATTTCCAGATCTTTCCATTCATCCACAGGAGCTCTACTCCTAATTCCCTGTAGGGTTCATGCTCATATTCGTCATATTATTCCATACCAGGTTTCATCATTCACAATTCCATTCTCGTATTGTACACATGCAGCTCGTATTTCCACAAATTAACAGATGCAACAAGTGATATCACAGGTAACTGTTTAACTAGCACAGACATTTCATATTCTAATAGGCAGCTCGTATTTATTAACAGGTAATTGTTTACAATTCTACTCATTCATTTATGACTACAATCTCAGACACGCATACAAATAGTGCAACTGTTTCTAGTCCTAGGATTCATGCTACATCCTAGGTTTCTAGTTATCTAATTATCATGACTGCATTCATGTTTTATAAAAAGAACATGGGAAACCACTCTACCAAACAATCCGAGAGTACTGGGGGCTTGAACGGCAGATTCACGTGCCTCTGCAAGCCCTAGACACATAACGGGTCGAAGTCCTATATCAAGGAACATACCACAATGGAACGTTCAGAACAGTATATAAGGATTTCTAACATGTAGAGGAACTCACAAGGAAACCACAGATATCTTGTTTGTGTGAAACAGACCCCAAACAGACCTTAAATGGGTCAAAAACAGAACTACAGAACCAAATTAGACGTCTGGCACAAAGTCCAGACATCTTAAAAATCACTAGAGTCACCTCAAGTTCCTACGTCAACCTTAAACGTCCATGACCCCTACTTGACCGTCTGGACTCATCTCCAGACATCCAACCTATCCTCCAGTTGTCTAGGAGTGCCTCTTGTCGTCTGGTAAGCTGTCCAGATGCCCGAAACGCATGGGAGGGTGTGCCGTGTGCCTTCCCAAAGCTGCTCTTGCGCACGACAGAGTAGTAAATCCCCTTTTAGCCAAACAATTCGGCTCTGCAGTGCGGCCTGCATGGCCGTAACCATAAGGACATACTTGCACGAAACATTGCTTTCAGACGTCTGGTGTCATTACCAGACATCCAACCCGTCGTCTGGAAGGTACTCCGGACGTCTGATATTGGAAAAATCCCAGTATCAGAGCGAGCTCCCGCTCCTCTCGCCGCGCTCCGCCGCGGCTCCTCCCACTCGGCTACAGCTCTGACCACTATAGGAAGTCGGGGACGGTTCCCCCGACGTGCTCCTCCTCTCGCATGCGCCGAGGTGGCTGTGTGCACTCTGGGGAGCCTCCCCGAGCTCGCAAGCTCAACCTCCTCCCTCTCTTCATGCCGCTCCTCCTCCTCGCTCCTCGCTCTTGCTCCCTCTCTCTCGCTCGTCTCTCTCACAGCAGTGGAAAGGAAGTAATGTGGTGGTGATGAAGTGGTGAGGGGAGGAAGGGGGCACTTATATAGGCGGTGGGGTTAGGGTTCGGTGAGGGAGGAGAAAAGAAGAAGAGAGAGAAGGAAAGCTGTCTGCGCATAGCTAGCATGCAGAACCGACCCTGTGTACAGATTTTTCAATTTTCAAACATCTGGAAAGGGGTCCAGACGTCTGACCAGATGTCAGAATGCCAGTCTAGACATCTTAAAAGGCTCAAACAAAATGAGTCTTTACAAATTGCATTTGCGTGCACAGTGATAGGCCTTGGAAAGGCGCGTAAGCACATTCTTCGAGGTGCTTTAGGACGTCTGGACGACTCTGCAGACATCAGATCAGATGTCCGGACGCACTCACAGACATCTGGAAAGACCCCAAGACAACAGTGAGGGGTTTCTGACGTTCGCTAGCAACATAGGAACACAAGGTGAGTTTCTGACGTCATTTAAGACGACTGGGCCTAGTCCCAGACGTCTGATTTTAGTTAGTATGCACTTTTTTGCCCGTTCGGGGCCTAAACGGAGTCGGATTTCCGTAAATGAAGTGCCGTTGTTTTTCACTCGAGTTTCTCTACGTGTTAGTGTCAATTATATACTGTTTTGAACTCATCTGATGTGATTTAGTCACTGGTATAGGTTTCCAGCATGTAGCATGTTCGGGGCTTGCGGAGACGACTGGATCTATGATTCAGGCTCCCATTCCTCCCGTGTTTTTCGGTAGAGTGGTTTACCTCAATACTAAGATTTAAATAAGTAAAGTGCATGCTTAGAATAATTTGATTGAACCATAGGATGTGAAATGAACCCTAGGGAAGAAATATATGAATGTAACTTGAGCTACACTATTTACATTGATATGCATGTTAAACCTTAATTGTTAGCAAGTGTATAGATACTTGATGTGATGCTTTTTCAGTTGCTAGAACACGAGCTACCTATTATATATGTGAAAACTGGGATGTGAACAATGAGATATGAATATTGAGAAATGAAATGAAATGAATACAGTGTATGAACCCTACAGGGAACTAGGAGGAGAACTGTATACGGAAAGAATCTCGTATGTAGATGGGAAGTGAACTTGTCCTTGTGTACGCGGTACCAAGGAGAGCAGCTGTCTCTTTAGTGTAGAGGGGAGCTAGTTGTCCCTTGGGTTGAGACCCAGGGTTAGGACTAGTCATTCTACACCGACTTTTGTTCGGCCTTTGCGTACGTGGTACCGATGTGAGCTACTTAGTGTAGGGAGGGAGCTAGCTGCCTCACGGGACCCAGGGTTAGGACTAGCCACCCTACACCGACTCTTGTTAGGCCCATTGGGCAAACCGGGATAGTTGGACGAGGGCACGCGGACTGTGCATGGGCGAGACCCCTGTTTTGAGAGGGTAAGGACTTGTGCTATCCCATGCTGTACGTTTGGGCGTACCCGCTAGCGGAAATGACTGACCGCGTGCCAGTGCAGGGTAGCTACCCGTGTGCTTATCACCCGTGCCGTAGTCACCGCTACGTCACGACCGTGACCTCGGGGTGGTAGACCAGGTGTAGGACTACCACGGGGGACTCTCCTGGCAAGGAGAGTACCACGTGTACATCCTACATTACGGGAAAAATTGCAATTAATATTGTTCCCTTGAGGACCAGGCAAGATCAAGAAATGTATGGATCATAGTAGAATAAACTAATCGGAACCACTTAGTTGAGCTAAATGGAAATGAATAATTAATTAGTTGCTTGCCTTATGTTAGTTGCATGTAAATGGCTTAACCACCACTTTACTCAGCGTTAGCTGATCACGGATTTGTAACCTTGTTCAGGTCAGGGAGTTGAGCAGCTAGCACCATCGGCTGCAGAGGGAGCTGAACCCAATCGAGCCCAGCCTTAGCTGTTGTTACCTTTATGTTTCAGAGCGTTCTTTCTGTTGTTTTAGTGAATACTTTGATATATATAATACTGTTTCTGTTACGTTTCCGTTCTACTTTTTGCTGTTGTAGTTATGATGGCATGTATTATTGTGGGACATTTTGTTCTGTTTCCTTTATTGTCTCTTAGTTATTTCTACTTAGTTACATTGCATGGGTGGTTGTGGGATATTTTTGCTTTTGGTTATTTCTCGTTGGACGATTGGGTCTTGGGATCTAGTCAAGGTGAGTCGGTCTCGGATCCTGTAGGGAGCCGGAATTGGGTCGTAACAAGTCCTTAATGGATGCTTCGATCGGAGTAAAATCTAATCCCTTCTCGTTTTGTTTATTTGTGCTATTGTATGTTATTTGTTCTTTATTTTATTCTGGATCTTGCTAAATCATGTTTGACTTGCTTGATTTAATATTTTTTATTTATACGAAAACATTGGAAATGCATATGTTTTTATTTATTTACTTCCTATATACGTTTGTTTCAACATTTGGTTATTTCAAATCTAGAAGATTTAATTAGTTTAGTCTAGTTTTAGAAGTAGAATATATACTTTTTATAAAAGAAAAGCCTTTCCAACTATTTTGAATAGAGCAATGAAGCAAAATTTTCAAATCAAGCTCCACTCTACCTCTCTCTCCAACGTAGTGGGTCTCTTTCTTCCTCAAAAGATCACGCCAACTGCGGTAGCCATAACAGGAAAATTCTTTCATGTTTTCCACATGAAATCAGTCCCAACGTGGACTTTTTTCCACGCCAATCAAGCCTCCACACCTTGTACGTGTACACCAAATCTCAACATGGATACAATTTCAAACAAATTTTCTCCAGCCTTCTTCTCCTCTATCTGCTATCAGCTTACACAATTCCCTGACTTCTACCACGTACTCCTATTTGCCTCCTTCGACCCCCTTGACATTATTAGCCTTTCATCTGCATAGAACCTTCATCACATGGACAAGAGGGAAGAGTATGTAGAATACTACAGATATGTCACCTCATGGTATAGTTAAGGGGGGCTAAACAAGAAGAAAGTCATGGTAAGTAGAAAATATAGTGGTGAAGTCATGTAGAGGTCCAAAAAAGAGTTTTCCCAACACAAAAATATGTCTGCTGATATCACAAATAATAACTTTTATTTTTCCTCTTTTTAAGCATTTGTAAGGAAACATAAAAGAAAAAGCGGGAAACTTTTCCTATGTATTTTTATAAATGGTGCCTCTCAACCCACCTGTAGTTTTTCCTACATTTGGGAAATGATACCAAATGTGTTTAAGCCCGACCACCCAAGTAAAAGCGTTTACCAAAAGGATGGGCACCATCACCGTATGTCAGCTCAAGTTTCCAAACAATTAAAAGCTTTTACTCATTCTATCGTCATGGTTTAGGAGTCAACTTGTAAAACAAGTGACGTAGAGTGATTCCCAGATATCAGGAACTTATTGTCCTGACCATCTAAAAAGGTTCACCAAGTCAATGTTCATAATTCCTGCACATTATATGGATGAAATTTTCACCAAAGGAAGAAAACTTATAGCATATATATGAAACTGCAATGATCTCTACCTTTGTCAAGCTCCGATCCTCAAATTTTACTTCAGCAATTATTCCTGACAATACCATCAAAAGGGTACCAAAGAAATATGAACAAGCTGTCAACGACAAATTAACTAGTAGGATACTTCACCAACAGTGGAGCTTGAAATCATTGCCAAAAGATGGAAAAAAGAAAATTACAACGGCAATATGGCATATCATTTCAACTTACTGAAGCCATAAAGACACCAAACCAGATTTAGCTTGAATTAAACTAGTTAATCGCATAAGGAGTGGATACAAGCTGAAATATTAAATCCTCAAAAGATACTCAGACAGCCATTTCTATAGTTCGTCATATGTGCTGTTGGTTAATGTTCGCCAAGGGAGACACATGCATACGTGCTCCTAATTATAACATGAATAAAATAAGTATATATACTATAAATGATCCATGGTGAACTCTGAAAAATGTTCAATTAAAGATCTCCTTTCAACCTTATAAGATGGCAGTAAAAGAGATGCTCTCAAAACTCCTTAAATCTACCTTTTCTACAGCATTGGATCAAGTGCAAAGTTCAGAAATATTCCTTGGTGCCTGCTCATCTAATACCTTTCCTTCTCTAGCCCACACTGACTGCCTTTCGTAGTTTAGTCCACCCCTACCTCTCTTCTTTTTTTTTTGAAAGGGCACCTACCACCCTTCTTAATTAATTGGGGAGTGTCAAACTGCAAGGAGCTATTCACTGCATTGGTGTTTGGCTAACATGTATGAAGTATAGCACCTTATTATCTCGTGCAATATACCTACACAAAAGTATATATTAATGTGACAACATAGGTCACTGGAACATATACTTAGAGTGCTTAGATTTCATACGGTAAGCACTTGAAAATTTTGAAAAAGAATTAGACAATTTTGTAGACTCAGAATTTGAAATTTAAGAGAGTAGCACATTAGACCTTGGTTATCAAAGAAATAACAGTTAACCAAATTAAAAGTTCTTACCAAATTAAAGGATACCTGAAAGATCATTATCTTGAAGCATTCGGTGGAAAAAGCTGATCCTACTTCGAAAAATAGGCACCCATAGAAACATATCCACGTTGCATTGGAAATTTAGAACAAAATGATACCAGCTACATATAACTGCTAGAGTGATGAGTAGCTTCACTTCTGAACCACAAGGCAAGGTCATGAGTTCGTTTATTAAGAATATTTTTTAGTGGACTTATTTAACAAAGGATCGAGAACATATTAGCATTACTTGATTAGTCACAAGAAACTAGAAGTCTAGAAGTTGGGCCTTGGAAAGTAAAAGTACATATATGAATCTGACATTCAATAAACTCTTCCCTTGTCTCTATTAGTTGCCACACCTTGCTATACTGGGGAAGGGTTGATTACCCAACTGAATGATAAAATCTAAAGTCAGATAAGAATAAAAACACAAATTACTGAAAACAAATTTACCTAACCCATTCAAACCCACTTGTTAAAGGGAAAGGCTGACAAGTGCTAAGAGCCACACCTCCAACCATCAAGGATTTGTATCGTATCCACTGGCGTGTCTTCCCTCTCCTCCCAGAAGAAGAAAAGGGATAAAAAAACCCCTAGGCAACTGTGGCAATTAAGGTAAATTACATTCTCTTTGAGGCAACTTGTCACTGGCAGCATACCCGATCTATGAGGACGTTGACACGAGCCTTGGGAATCAACTCGGGCAGGATAACCTGCATGTTACCATGGCAACATAACTTACACTCCAATCCAGCTTCTTCTATCAACTAAAGAACATCTTGTTGCGAAAATTGGTTGTAAAGTATAGGGTTATTACCAAACTATAGTATTATATTTCAATTTTGAGTGGTACACTACAACTGATATTTTATCTTTTCCTTTTTGTTTTATTATGTTAAATTATCTTTTAACATAATTGACTTTGATTGCTTCATTTGATGCATTGTTTTGAATGCCAATGGGATGTCCACGAAATGACCTTTTTCTAACGTGGGATGATATCGGCACGTATGCAATGTCGAAATACGGAAGTGTTAGTAATATTTTGTCAAATATGGATAATATGTTGATAAGTTTAGAGAAATTGATGACATTAGGTATAACTTTGAAATTGTTACCATATTTTAACGTCAATACAATTATCTCAATAATCGGTTGTTATCCTTTACTATTGTCGTAAGTGATTTAAATTTCAACAGCATGTCATCGGCATGTCGTCCAAATGGTTATTTTTGGTGTTAGTTCATATCGACATTAATATAATGTTAAAACATAGGGATTTCGACGAAATGTTGTCGAAATTTCATTGAAATGTCGGAAAGTGACGTAATGCATTCATCATTCTCACTTGCTGCTGCTTCTTCTCACTCTCAGTCCTCCCATTCTTCTCTATTGATGCTACTTTTGCTCGCACTGCTACTGCTACCATACTCTATTCTTATTCAAATTTAAGCTCTACTGTTGCTACTCCCTCTCGTTTTGATGCGCCTCTCCTCTGACTCTCTCAATGTTTGATTCTACACCTATCTATAATTATAAAATAAATCTACATATTAGACCCTAGATCTATTATTATTAGGAATAAATAGGTCTAACCATAATTTAAAATTAAGAAAATATTTATTTAATTCTTAAAAATAAAATACTAAATATGAATCAACATAAGACAATAAAGAACTCGTCAACGCTATAGCTTAATCTGATAATCCCTCGAAACAAAGGTTAATTCAATTTAATGTGAAAAATATTTTAACCTGCATTGATAGGATTTAATTTAAGATAAAGTTATTCTTGGATCCCGCGAGATTACCAATTTCACAGGTTATCCTGCCTTTCCCAGCGGGTTAACACCCACACCCCCCCCCCTCCCCAGTCCCATCACGTGGTGGATGTCAGACATGCCCTTCCCCCACCTCCTCCCCCACAATCGAGTAACGCTGCTCGCGAGGTCAACAACGTCCATTGCGTGCAATCCGGGGATGGTGGGTGCGGGTTGCTGTGGTGGTCGGTGCAGGTTGCTGGGGTTGTGGTGATCGATCTTGCTTTTGGTTTTGTTTGGTTTTTTTTATTTTTTTTCACTTTCATGGATGTGTAATCATGTCATGGATCGGAGGATGCGGTGGTTGGAGAAGGGAGGAGGGAGATGGTGGCGATGTTTGGCTGTAGTAGGGGCGGGGGTGGTCGGCGCGGGTTGTTTCGGGTGGTGGTTGCTTTTGGTAATTTTTTCTATTTTTCTCTTTTTGATTGTAGATGAGTGATCGTGCTGTCTATTGGGAGATGCCGTGGTTACTGGGTAGAGAAGGGAGGAGGGGATTGTCGGTGGTGGTATTATTATTATTATTATTTATAAATGTAGGTTGAAATGTATTTTGTAATGTATAGTTAAGAATTATTCGATTGAAAATAAATATATCGATTAAAAATGAAAATATATTCGTGTATTTTATTTTTTTATTGGTGAAAAATAATTTTTTTACTTGGAACGTAATTTTTTATGTATGGAAAGAGATTTTTTACTTAGAAAGTGATTTTACATTGTTTAAAAAGTGATTTTCACCTGTGGAAATCTAGAATACATCGGTTAAAACCATAACTTTCATATGTGCTTTGCAAAACACGTTGAAAAGTGCATTTGTTTACTTTTCCCCTTTTTCTTCTCATTATGGTTATGCCCTTGTGTTATGGAAGGAAGATTATGTTATGAGATGAGCGTGAAGGGACATTAATGTCTTCTTCGCTGTGACTTTAATTACATTTAAATGAGAATTACTTTCTAATAAATTGTTCGTATATTGATGATAACTCATTTTAATTAATATGACTTTAATTATAATTAAAATAAATAAAATTTTCCAGGCCAAATAAAGTATTTATTGCAAATAATAAATTATAATTATCTTATTAGAATCAACTAACAATAATTAATAACAAACAAACTTTCAAACAAACACTTTAGGAGTAGAAATGCCATTCTACACCTTATCCTATCAACAGGTTCCAGATAACAAACTCTCATGCAGAGGATAACCCTTCAAGTTATCTCTTTGCCTTTCAAACGATTACAGGTTAATTCACTAGGATAACCTTTATGACTTCCAAATAAAAATACATGATAAACCCTTTTGCAAAAAAGTTATCCCACAAAATCTATCCCTCCATCCAAACTAGCCTTAAGGGTCTGTTTACTTCAAACATTAATCATCATTTACTTCAAGGATAACATTTAACCTAGAAACCCATGGTCCATGTTTGGAGGTGACAACCTATATTTTTCATATATTTTTCATACATAAATATGATAAAACTAGATCTAAATGTGACTTATAAGAGGAGGCGTAAATAAAAATGACCAACATAATTCATAAAGTTATATGAATCTAGATCTATTCAAAATTATTAATCTGTTGCTAGATCTCAAATTAACTGTAAGATAAATTAATTTAAGATCAATTGGTTAGATATTTAATTTTTAATTTTAAAATTTTTACTTTAGTTTATTGCAAACTGTATATTTAAATCTTTTATCTTTATGTGACTTAATTAAATTTGTACAATAATTATTTGATATTTGATTTTTTAAATTGAACATGGCATAGTAGATTACATGTTGCATATGAATATTAAGATATAACATTATTATTATTATGTAAACATATTTAAGTTTGTGATTTCCTTGAAATTTTAATTATTTTGATTACTTTTGTTATTTTTGTCAGCATACTGTCGTCATGCTCTCGACATGCTTACAAAATGAATTATTTTTGAAACATTAAAATTGTCAACATTTATTGTCAAAATAAAAGCATTTTAATGATGTGCTTTCAAAATATACAACTATAATTTTTTCGAAACGACATCAAAATTAACATTTAAAACTTTAACATGATATACATCAACAACTTCCTCATCCATAGTACAAATGTGTCTAGGTTCTTTGCTCGATTTTGATAAAAAAGTTGCTTACATGCACGTTCCTCCAAACCCATTAAATTGTCCAAGTGGGTTGATTAATGTATTTGCTCATGTCGATTAGGCAACCAATTAATGATTTCACCCACACCAACCACAATCTTATGTCACTTATGTTATTAAAGTCTTAGCATACGATGATGAACACGACGAATGTACATGGCTTATGCTATAAACAAATTTTAATTGATATGAAATGGTAAACCTAATGAAGAGGACATTAAAGATATAATATTTTCTTACATGAATAAAAATACATAGGATACGTTATTTGCAAGTCATTTCTACCTGGACAAGATGACCCTCAAATTTATTCCATCACATTTTCAGCTGTTGGAAATTCCTTGGATTTTCCTATTTGGAGGGAATATCTCCTTGCAATCTACAACAAAAAATAAGGGTGTTTATTCTCATATTTCTTGGATGGAATAAGGTTATTTTCTTCACTTTGTAATATGTCATAATATATCCACAACATTAAAGGCTTTATTAACATCATAACTATCGTTTTGCATG
The DNA here is from genome assembly GCA_037157565.1 of Thalassia testudinum. NCBI lineage: Eukaryota > Viridiplantae > Streptophyta > Magnoliopsida > Alismatales > Hydrocharitaceae > Thalassia > Thalassia testudinum. Next base: position 172,420,316 of record JAZHRO010000073.1, on the reverse strand, counting down.
AAACACATTTTAAATTTCTTCTTTAATGCACTACAAGAGAAAAAAACCTTTCAAGATGTTTATTATTTCTTAAACATATAGACAACTATAATATTTTCTAAATATTTAAATAAAATTAACGTCAAATTAGATCTAATGTGACATTTTCTTTAGAGATATTTGATATGTCAAAATAGGTTCGAATCAAATGTCTTGAAAATTATCATGATAGATCTTACTTGATAATTATCTTGATTAAACATCTAAATAAATTATGGGACATTATACATGGTACACTATCCAAACATCAAAACCTAAATAACCCATGAGTTATTATTTCTTTAAAAGTTATTTTGTGTTTTTGTATTTCCCCTTTTAATGAGCATGAAACCATCAGCAATTCTATTAGAACTTACTCTAAGATTGCCTATGCCTCCATCATCAAACATCTTTGTCACGATCCCCTTGATTGTGATTTATCCCCTAATCACCCACATTGTATTATCAACTAATTTGTATAGAATGAATGCATAAAAATTAGAAAATATAAGAGAACTAAAACTCATTAGTACAATAAAGCTTTGTATCATCATACTTCTAATGCTCCACCGACGTTTGAGTAGAAAGGGGGTATAAACAAGGCATGAGAAATTGCTTAGAAAATAACTATTGAACAAGGCTGTATGTATTGTTTATCTTTGTTTTGTTTATTTTCTATACAAGTTGAATCTAACTATTTCCTTCTTAACCGTTTGATAATTCTGAAGCTTATTCTAGCCCATCAACTAATTATCATTGGGTTTATTTTCATAAACAATAGAAATTAATTTACCCCTTGCTTTTACTATCCCACTATTCCTTGTTTGCTATATATTCTTGGGTATAAGAATCTAATTGCTCTCATCCTTAAGGCTTCTTTATCTGCCTAATTATTAGACTCCCATATTTAGCTAAAATCATGCAAATTTAGGAACCTTGCAAGTCAAGGTTGATAAAGAAACATAGGTAGTATTATGCTCTCTTGGTTCCCAACAAGGCTTGTGCATCATATGACGCACCACATTTTACCACTCGATAGACCCTTTGGTTCGCAAACTGGCCATTGTTGTGTCCATCTAGGTATGATGGTTAGAGAGATAGTCATGCATAGGTTATAGTGACAATTGATCTTGTAAGTCATAGTCTCATGATGGATCTCAATACGTATGTTAAAGTACTTCCTTGAAAATTATTAACATGTCAGCTGATGTCCCACCTGAAGGTGCACTCTATATATGCCAAAGCATCACAGAAGCATAGAAAAGTGGTTAATTAATGCTTTCCTAATCTATACAAAAAAGCTCAAGAACCACAAAAATCAAGAAACCAACCTACACTGGAACTACCGGTGGAGAATTGATTTTTCTGTATTTTATGTACAAAATAAGGAGATTATGCCGTTAGAGTGTGGCATATCACCACAAATGGGTTGCCTCCTAAAATAAGTCTTGGTCAAAGAGTCCCTTCTTCCAAAGGAGGTAACGTATCCTATGGGTGTAGAAATTGATAGTCAATATTCTTTTAGTAAGGTTATTGACCAAGTAGTTTATAGCATGTGGACGATTAATCAATTAAGTATTTTTTAATATTAAAAATTTTAAAAATATTTGATTTATACTATTACATAAATACATACATATTTATTGAAATTATGCACCTATATATTGATATTATTTTTTTGATATGCACATTTTGTCAATAAATAATAAGTAAAGATTTAAATTCTTTAAATAAATATCATTTTCTACAAAATAAATCAACACTCGACATATCATAATCCGTATATTGAAAGTTAGAAACAACATAACAATAATCATCAAATTGAATATTATCATCAAATGAAACACAATCATCATAAAAAAAATATAAAAAACTAAAATAACCATCAACAAGCAACATAACCAACTAGAACAAAAAAACATGATCAAAGTCAAACACAACCAACATAGAAGAAGACATGAAAAATTGAGATTAAATGCTGAAATAAAAGAAATTAGGGCAAAAGACAACACGAATTGAAAAAAAAGGTAAAAAAAAAAAAAACCAATATCTTCCTTATCTAAGAAATTTCTATGTTACATGAAGCCTCTTAATAAATATCATTAAATCAAATTTCTATCCTGATTGATTATTTCTCTAACAACCTTCAATTCATTGAGGGAAAATTTCCTATTACATACCTTGGCTTTCCTTTCTTCATTGGGAAACTAAAGCCCCAACATTGGAACTTCTTATTGCACAAAATTCACAAAAAATTGGTTGGTAGGAAAAAATCATATCTCTCCCTCCCCTATGAGGGTTGAACTTGCCAATTCCTCCCTTACCTCCGTGGCCTCTTTCACCATGTCTTCCCTTTGGATCCCTAAATCATTGAACATGAAAACCGACCCCATTCGTGGAAACTCCCTTTGGAATGGTAATTCTATGGAGAAAAAACTCCACTTGGCAAATTGGGAAAGGATTTGTAGACAAAAAATCAATAATGGATGGGGGAATACTAAATTTATCGGATTTCAATACGCTAGATTAATGCATACACTCATTCACCTTCTTAATGATGAACTAACCCTTCTAAAAAAACCATCAAGGTTGAATATTTAAGGGGTAAACCCCCCCCACTTTCCCGATTCAATAAATAAAAAGCTCCTCTCAGTTATAGAGAAAACGATCACTCGCACATCAAACACACTCCACCTTTTGATGAATTATGAGAAAGGCGATGGAGAGAACTCTCTCTACGGTCTTAGATGACCACCTACCTTTGAAAGAGGCTTGCCCCTCACTTTACACTCTCACATATAACAAATATCACTCAATTATGAGGGCCAAGATAAAATCATTGCGAAATACAGATTGGGTGACAGACCTTATTGCATGTACCGGTTCTCTTTTTGAGAATGAAAACTAATTGCTTATTGATTTCCTATAAAAAAAAAAAAAAAATCCTTACAGGACAAAAAAGATAATTTCACATTATCTACCACCTCAAATCCAGAATGATTAGTCCACCACATGTATAATTTTATCGGGGATCCATGGAGGCGTAATTTCTCCAAACTTCTCACAAATTTGGAGATCAAAATTTCCTCCAAGGGTTTCCTTCTTTATTTGGCTTCTCAAAAATGAGAAGTTGCCTACCCAAGCTTTCTTTTAGAAACGAGGATGGCATCTTCCTTCCATATGCTTCCTTTGTTGGGAACGTGAAGAGACCACTCAACATTTATCCCACCATTGTCCGTACATCACAAGTATGTTAAACACGAACCATTCCTTCCTTATGTCAAAGTTAAAAGACAGGCAAAAGACTCTATTAGGAAATGTTCTTTACCCCTTGCAACCTTTGGATGGCTCGGAAAGAAAGATGTAACCGTATTTTCAAAAACTCCTCTGACCCTTTTGCCATTCTGGCAAGGAAGACTGAACGTTTTATTTATGAGTACATCTTTTTCAATAATTTCTTTACTTAAGGTTACCTCTCATTTACTTACCACAAACCTTCCTGGATCTCTCTCAGGTCTGTCTTAAAAGATGCACTCCCTTGTAGTTTTGTAGAATTGATGCATTAATCTTAGACCATTCATACCCATTTTTTATTGCCATTGTGGCTCGGTCTGCAAGCATTCTGCTTTCTGGATGACTGTCTTATGGTCTGTTGGTTCTTTGGTTTAGTGGCCTTCATCTTAAGCCTTATTAATTTTTTGTTGCCTGAAATTGGGTTGGTCTATAATTAATCCAAAATCTTTTAAGATGATTGAATATTGCTCGTTTTGGCTTTACTTAAAAAAAAAAACAAAAAATAGGGAAAAACCCAACATGTTATATTCAATAAGGTCCACAAGCCGTATTGAAATAAAAAAAAACCTTCGCAAGAAATTAAAGAAGAAAAAAAAATATAGCATGCCATATGATCAATTAATTAACTAATTTATTAGATAATCGATCGATTAATTGACTAAATCAAACATATATCTTGGATCATTAATCACATAAAATTAATCGGTCAACTAAATCAAATTTTCTAACTTTGATGTCTCCTATGATCAAGCTAAACTCCACATTCTCCACCATAAGACTATCATAGCTAGCACTTACATGCTGTTAAGATCCATGACATCAAACATTTTTAAAACGTCTGGGAGTTAGTCTAGACGTTTGGTCAGACATCTGGACACCTTTCCAGACGTCTGGAATTAAATTTTTGCGGCGTACGATTGCGAGTCTACGTGCATGCGCGCAGACTGCGCCCGCCGACCTGCAGGCGTTCTTCTTTTCTTTTCTCTCTCTCCCGACGCCTTCAAATACCCTCTCCTCCCTTCCCTCTCCCTCACCTACCACTCCATCGTCTCCTCCTTCTTCCAGTGTTAGCATGAGAGTGAGAGAGCGAGGGCAGCAGCTGCTGCCGGGTGCGTGCGGGGAGGAGGAGGTGTAGCGAGAGGGAGAAGAGGCAGAGCGCGTGAGAAAGAGAGAACGAGCTCGCCGGAGCAGCCCAGGACTGGTCGACGGGCGCACAGCGGGAGCGTGGTGCTAGGGAAAGTTACCCCGGTGCTGCTACAGCTCAGGCAGCAGGCGAGCGAGTGCGGCCGTGAGTGCAGGCGGAAGGTGAGGAGGTCCTGGTTCTGGGAAATTTCCCAGAATTAGACGTCTGGACCTATGTCCAGACGATGCAGGGGACGTCTGGAGTGAGATCCAGACGTTTGAAAGGTACGGTATTCTCATCTTTCTCCTTCTTGCGGACGTGGCCATGCAGGCCGTTTCGCCGAAAGCTCTGAGACATGTCGTGTTGAGAGTGGTTGTGTACGCGTGCAGGTTTCGTTTCGGGAAGGCGCAAAAACATGCCCTCCCACACAGATTAGACGTCTGGGTAAGTCACCAGACGGTGGAGAGCGTCTCCAGACGTCCGGAGTGATAGACGGACATCTGGAACTAGGCCCAGACGGTTCAACGAGATCCTGGATGACTGAAGAGCAGCACAGAAGTGAGGTATGACCTGAACCATCTTTTAAGATGTCTGGAAGATGTTCCAGACGTTGTAAAATAGGGAGGAAAAGAAAGAGGGGATAGAGAAGACTAATTCTAACCTAGCTAAAGTGACGAAGGGGACGAAGAGGCTGCCGGCTCGTACCTACCGGAGCTGGAGAAGAAATGCCCAGTGGGGGAGGACGGCGGCGATGACGAGGCTGAAGCAGCACGCGCCGGTATTGAGCGACGCGGAGGAGAATCAGGAAGAAGTCTCTGCTGCTGGTATTGTGGCAGAGCGAAGAGGAGGAGGAGGAGGAACCGCCGGAGCTGGAGGGCTTCTGCCGGAGTGGGAAGAGAGGAAAGTTGTGGGGGTTTTCTCCGTCAGATCCAAGCTGAGGAGAACGGCAGAGCTTGTGGGGTTTTTATAGAGGTAGAGACGGAGAGGAGGGCGGAGGGAGGCGACGTGCCTCCCTCGCCGGAGGACGCCGGAGGAAGGATACCCATACCGTCCGTGCGTTCGTACGGGCGGTATGGGTGGTCGCAGCACTCAGGGGGTGCTCCTACGGTGGCTGACGACGCAGGGCACCCCCATTTGACCTGGCAGGCCCTCCCCCTCACCCTGCGCGGCGCCATGCTCCGCGCAAGGTCGTCGGAGCATGGTGCTGGTCAGGTTTTGCAGGAGGGACCTGAACGCAAAGAACGAAGGAGAGTTAGGGGTCAAAATGTGAGGGTTCAAAAGTTGAGGGCCAAAAAGTAAATATATGAGGACCAAAGTGTAAAGTTGGTCAAGAAGGTTTCTTCTTAGGCTCAAGTTTTTATACATGGCTAATTAGGACCTAAGGATTCTGATGATGAATTTTATTTCTAGATTAAACCTTGTTTGACCGGTCAATTTACGCAAAAACCCAAATTAAGTTGTTAATTGGGCATGGTTCTCAATGTAGGTCAAAATAGGTTTCTAAGGTCAAATTGAAGGTTCTAAACCCTAGAGATTATTTTTCTATGAATTTTAGAGGGTTTAGTTGATTTTTTCTCTGCCTCGAACCTCGTGTATTTAAGTGGGTTTATTTTTAGGGTTACAGGATGCCATTTAATTCTTCGAAGTTGCTGTAGCCCTTGTTGAGTCATTTCATCCCACTTTTCTTCTTATTAGGTTGTTTTGACCTATGTTTGGACTCTGAGTTACCCTATTTTCAGATTGGATTGGTGAAATTACATTTTTACCCCTCAGTTTCTGTTTTCTTTGCAAACTCAGAATCTCTCTGAGCCAAGCCTTTCTAAGGTTATGTAGGAGCTTTTTCTTACAAATCAGGGTTAAATGGTGCTAGTTTAGGATTTGTGACGAGGTTCTCATCACACCCCCATGCCTAGCTTTTGCTAGTCCCTTAGCAAAAACCTAAGGTTTTAACCTTTGGTCTAGACCATGATATTCATAACCTCTTCAGATAAGTGCCTTTTCATTTGAACCTAGATTAGGTTAGAATGCTGACCATAGGCTTAAAAGGTACTTCTAGTACCAACCAAGATCCAGATCTGTCTAGCCTTAGCCTCAGTCTTTGGCAGAGGTTTTTAAGACCCACAAGAACTAACCTAAGGTTTATTGGACTTTGTGGTTGAAGCACCCCGTGCTTGAAATGATTTTTGCCTTGGTTCAGTTAGCAGTGCGTTTTGCAAGAGAGAGAGAAGTAGAAAGTATTTTTGTTTGGAGAGTTTTTCTCTCTCTTTTTCTTTTTAGTTCTAGCCTAGGATTGGCTTTTCAACACGGTCTGTATCAGATTCAGTACTCCCATCATCAATCCTCAAGGGTTCCTGGCTATCGATGCTTCGAGATAGCACCGCCCATGGCAACCCCCAAAACCCTGGCTATTGAGATTTCGAGATAATCCCATCCATGGTGTTCCGTGGCCGAATTCAGACCCTGGCAGTTGACACATCGTGATAATGCCATCCATGGAATCTGAACCAGCAGGGTGCTTACATGCCCCCAGTAGGATATGTGAATATCCTAAGAGACAAGCACCGAGGAGATGATATTTTGTTACGCATCTTTGTGGGGATTTCCTGCCTCTCCGTGCTCGGAACTCGTCCAAATCAACTTGTGTTGCTCGGTCGCTCCTATTCTAGGTGTATTTTCAGAATTTTTGCGACGCTTCTGCGTGATTTTGAATTTTTATGCTTACTGAACCAGGCTGTGTGTGGGGTTGGGGTGCTTAGGTTACTGAGTCCCGTAAACCAGAAGTTAGTTAGCGAGGTCAAATACTCCCTTAGCTTTGGACATAGTACTTAAGCTTTTCATTTTCCTCAACCTCTTGAGGATTGTCTAGATCTTAATGGGTACTAAGAGTCTATCAAGAATGCCTAAGGTTTGCGTTCTTACTAATCTTATCATGCACTTTTCATTTCTTTTCTTGAAAAATGGTCTAGAACTTAGGTCAATTCCTTAGCTTCTTACTAATGACTATTACTTTTTTCTTTCATTTTTTTGTGCTCCTTTTTCTTTTTGTTTCTTTTCCTTCTCCATAAAATTTCCTTTCTCCTCTTATTTTTGAAAAATTTTTAATTTTTATGGTGTTTTTGGCATATGTGAATTTTTTTGTTTAAAACCCTTTTTTATAAGTTTGCACTTTTATACCCCCCCATGCTAAAGGTTTGCAATGTCCTCATTGTGATTTAGGGGTTTTTATTTACTTAGTTTATTCCTTAAGACATATGTATGAGTGAATGGGTCGGGATGAATTTTGCGGACGATTTCTAATCCCAGATGCACGCATCTGAGGTGGAGTCGGCTGTCTTAAAGGGTTGACTTAAGTGCATAAAGGTGTAAAAAGGGTTTTAGATTTCAAGAAAAATGACGGGTTGCTTCCCGTTAAGCGCTGAGTTTTACGCCATCGGCTGGGCGCAGTAAACTCAAGGGGAATGGAGGATGAGAGATCAGATCCACCGTAGCTCGATCCACCTGGATGCCTTTTTCTGAAATTAGATGTCCCAGGACAATTCCCTCAGGCACCATGAAATGGCTCTTTTCCCAGGAAAGAACCAAGTTCACCTCAATGCATCGCCTGAGTATCTGGACCAAGTGTTGGAGGCAATCATCAAAAGATTCTCCAAAGACTGAAAAGTCATCCATGAAGACTTCCAGGAAATCACCTACCATATCTGAGAATATGGCAAGCATGCACCGCTGAAAGGTAGCGGGTGCATTGCAAAGACCGAAAGGCATCCTTCGGAAAGTGTACGTTCCGAAGGGGCAGGTGAACGTGGTCTTTTCTTGGTCCTCAGGATGGATTGCCACCTGGTTATAACTGGAGTACCCGTCAAGAAAGCATAAGAACCTATTTCCTGCTAGTTTCTCGAGAATTTGATCAATGAAGGGTAGTGGGAAATGATCCTTCTTCGTGGAGGAATTGAGTCGGCGGTAATCTATACAGACTCTCTACGCATTGGCTAATCGGGTAGGAATGATTTCTCTGGTTTCAGTCGTTATGGTGGTGTGTCCTGCCTTCTTAGGCACAACCTGAATTGGGCTCACCCAACGACTATCGGAGATCGGGTAGATGATCCCGGCATCTAACCACTTGATGATCTCCTTTTTCACGACCTCCTGCAGAATAGGGTTCAAACGTCTCTGCATTTCACGAGAAGGTCGTGCGCCCTCTTCTGAATAGATATGATGAGTACAATAAGAGGGACTTATTCCAGTCAAATCATCGAGAGTCCACCCGATGGCTCTGCGATGTTGCTGGAGAACAGTAATCAGACGGGATTCTTGTTCGGGATTGAGGCTGGAATTGATAATCACAGGAAGGGTCTGATTAGAACCCAAAAAGATGTATTTCAAGTGAGCAGGAAGAGGCTTCAACTCGAGGATAGGGTTATCAGCAGCAGCGGGTGGCTCAGTGTAGATGTGAGGTTCAAGGGTAGGAGTTACTGGATTGTGTATGTCTGGATTCGACTCCTCTGTTTGCGGGTCAAGATCCTTCGGTGGTTGATGAGGCATAATCGAGTCATTTTGGAAGTGTGTTTCATCAACCAGGGTCCTAATGTCACAAATCTGCTCAATGACACCGCAATTAATTCCTTGTTGGGCCTTAAATATATCAATTTTTAGGGTTTGATCTCCAAACTTAAGCTCTATTTGGCCCTCCTCACAGCTGATATTGGCTCTAGCAGTAGCCAAGAAAGGTCTCCCTAGAATGATTGGCGTATCCTTAGGGTTCTTAGGTGCGTCCATATCTAAGACTATAAAGTCCACTGGGAAATAGAAATCCCTCACTCTTACGATAACATCCTCGAGAATCCCTTTCGGTGACTTTATAGATCGATCTGCTAATTGTAATGTCACCTCGGTTGGTTTTAGCTCAGATTCTTCTAGATGGTCAAGTAAGGATGTGGGTATCAGGTTAATGGATGCACCCAAATCTAGCAAGGCTCTATCAAATTGGGTATCACCTATCTTGCAGGAAATCAGGGGAGTAGCGGGATCTTTTGCCTTGGGTGGGAGCCTACTGAGGATTACAGAGCTGGCTTGCTCTGACAGAACAATTGGGCTCCCTCCCTTGGTTCGCGGCTTGCGCTGGGGTGTACATATATTCTTCAGAAATCATGCGTAAGTTGGTACGTGGCGGATTGCATCCATCAAAGGGATGTTTATGTGGACCTGCTCAAAGAGCTTGACCAGGTCCTCCTCAGGGGCCACGGGTTTGGTAGCCTTCTTTCCCTTGGTCAAGGCCTCGGGAAACGGGATCTTGGGTGGTTCTTCTAGGATAGGTCCAGGTTGTGGATCTGGGATAGGGGTGGGGACGTCCTGGATTACTGTCCTAGGCTTGGGATCACTACCAGGCTTGGAGTGGTTTGGATGAGGTGGGTCTTGGGTTTCCTTACCACTACGGGTTGTTACGGAATTAAGTCCTGCCTGGTTTTGGTTGGGATTGGGTAAGATAGATTGCTGCTGGTAACCTACAAAAGAAGTGGAGGCCTCCATCCCGTCGGGTGAAGGAACAGAGGGGGCCTGATAAATCATATGGGCATGGCCCGGGTTTGGGTTCATAACGTGCCGCTGGGTTGGCATGTTATTAGGATTAGGCAGAGGTTGGGAAGGAAGAGTGCCTGGTTGGCGAGAGTTTTCCAACTGGGCCAATTGGTTTCAGACCTCTGTAAGTTCGTCCTTGTGTTGTTTTGGGATAGCTGCATTCGTTCTTTGAATGTCAGCCAGGGTCTGAAGGATAAGAGACATTTGATCCTGATTCGGCCCAGATGGGTAAATAGGGTTGGGCCAAGGCTGAGGCGGCTGGTAAGGACGAGGAGGTTGTGGGCGGGGTTGGAAGGATGGTCTTTGGGTTTGGGAATTTCCCGCCCACTGAAAGTTAGGATGGTTTCGCCATCCAGGGTTATAGGTGTTGGAGAATGGGTCGTTCTGGATGGCGTTGAGGTCCTCGCAGGTCTGAGGAACCTCCAGAGGGTCAGAGAAAGAGGGAATGGAATTCCCCTGGTTGGTGTAGAAGGAATCGGAAGGACCTTCGGGCAAAGATTCGGATGATGGGTCCATCTTAGGAGAAGATCGATGGAGAATGTTTTGCACAGTTTCCCTTGTGGAGGGAGGCTGTGCGAACGAGTTATGCGCAGAGGTGGCTCGCTGCAGATGCTGAGTCCACCTTCTTTTCGATAATCGAGACCTTGTCCAATCGACTGGCCATTAATTCCAGGTCGACTGATGCGGACAGGCCCTGCGTCTCATGTGCTCCCCTAAGATTCGTCGATGCACGGGTATTCGTCCTGTCGAATAATCCCATGGAGTCATTGTTGATGGAGTTCTCGCACATGTTTCGAGAATCTCCCACATGGTGTCCTCATGTTGACCCATGATATTTCCTCCGCAGGTTGCATTGACGAAAAGACGGATGTCCTCACGGAGTCCCTGGTAAAAAGATTGGACTTGTTCCCATTTAGGAACTCCGTGATGGGGGCACTTTCTCATGAGATCCTGAAAACGATCCCATGCCTCATGGAGAGGTTCTCCTGTGTAATCTGATGGCGCAAGGCGTTGGTCCGACCAACAGGGAAGAACTTTTTCAAGAACTCGGACTGAAGTTCTTCCCAATTGTTGATCGGCCGGGTCTGAGTTTGATACCAATGGGCGGCCTTGTCCATAAGAGAAAAGGAGAACATCTTCATGAGAAGAATATCCCGATTTTGCGCGTCTGACCCAAAAGTTTGGGCCAGATGCTTTAGTTGTTTGATGTGCTGGAAGGGATCTTCAGAATTAAGCCCATGGAATTTAGGTATAGCATGAATCATGTTGGGCTTCAATTCAGAATCAGGTCCTCCAGTCGGGATTCTGACTCGAGGCTCGATGGCCACCGCAGCAGGATTATAATGGTCCTGCATCATGGGACGCTGCGGTGGATGCACAAAGTTTTGGAAGAGGTCGTTGTGTCGCTGGAGGTGGTGCTCCAGATTGTTTTCTTCCTCAACTGGCTGAGCCATCATAGAAGAAGAGTTTGATTCAGAATCAGAAGAGAGAATGATGGGGTTAGGTTGCTGTTCAAACACAGGAGTCAAGGCTGGGCCTTGACGAGAGTGAATTTTTAAAGGAGATCTTAAGGGTGGTCTTAAGGATCTCCTACCGTTCATGCACTGTTGGAGTGGAAGAGTTCAGAAGGTGCTGGACCCAATAGAGACACCCAAAAATGTGTTGGGTGACTATAGAGGTGCGGGGCAGATGGACCCCTTGATCAGAAAGATCGTCCACCTGAGAATTACCTGGGCAGCTAGAGAGGGTGAGTCCCGCGAAGACCCCTACACGGTAGAGCGTCCCCACGGGTTACAGGATTTCCCCCACCCGACCTCTCTTGTCACTACGGTTCCAGGTAGACCAGAATGGGGATCTTGACCTCTTAAGTCTACCACTTTTAATTCAAGAGCAAGGTGCTTAGGTTTCACTTGAACCTCTTAGGTGTTTTTGAGAAGAGTGACCTAAGTTGAAGGTTGGTTGACCCAAGTGGTCAACTTTACCTGCTAGTTCTGTTAAGAGCTTATTAGGTCTTGTTTTTTAAGGTTCAAGTGTCTTTAGAGAGCCAACTTGTTTTAGGTTTTCTTTGAATAGGTATTTTCAGACAAGGGCTTGGGCACACTTCATTTGGCTTTCTCAATTCTTGCTTAAGGAGTGTGTCTCTAAACCCTTAATGTTGAATCTTAGGTTGGTTCTACTTGGTCCAGTTAGCTCTTTGTTGGGTAATTAGGGCTCAGTCAAGAAGGTGTTAGCCCTTAAGTACCCTTAATAGTGTGTGCAGAAATAAAGGGTTTAAGACATGCAACTTTTGATGTTTTACTAAGTATAGAAGGCAGGTTAGACCTATATTGCTTGTTCTTTTCTTTTTCCTCTTTAGAGTTTTAGGGGTTAATAGTGAGAGGAAAAAATTACCTGTCCTCGGAGTGGTTGTCGTGCGGTTGCTTGTCTTGTTGATTTCCTGTAGCTGCACAAAAGAGAGGAGATTATTAGAAACTTAAGAAAAAAAAGAATGTTTACCTCTAGAATAGCCGTTGCTCCCCGGCAACAGGGCCAAGTGATAAGTGGCGTTGTGACTAGGTTTGTTGTAGAAATAGCGTTGTAGTACAACTAGTCATTGCTATCATTACAGATATTTTTTACTCGGAAAATAAAAGAATTCCCGAGGTCGAACTCAGGGAGCAAGTCGTATTCTAGGGGTACAAATTCTTATTACAAAAATAAAGAGAGAGAGAGAGAGATGAAAATTTGGCTTCTTCTTCTTCTCTTCTTTCTTCCTCTTTGTCTTCTCTTCTCTTTGGCTTTTGGTTTCTTCTTCTTTGTTTATCTCCTTGTGGTCTTCTCTTCTGCCTTCTGTTCTTCCTTGTTTTCTCTTCTTCTTCTGTTCTTCAGATCTTCTTTCTACTTCTTTCTTCTGATCTTCTTCTCGGTTGGACGATCCTGTTCTCTTTTCTGCTCCTTCTTTGCCTTCAGAGCGTCGTCTGATTTCTCAATCAGACGACTTAAGTAGCTACTGCTACAGTGTGTCTTTTCTTCTTTCCTCTGTGGCTTTCTTCTTCTTCCTGCCTTCTCTTCTTCTTCTTCTTCACCTGTGCTTGCACACTCAAAGTTCGATCAGAGGGCAAAACCTACTCTACCCTTCCCTGCGTCTCTCTCTCTCAGAATTCACTCATGGGATAGCTCTCCCAGAGCTGCCGGATAGTCGGGTACGCGGGTCGCGCCCGGGTCCAGGCCCACCGGCGTGCGGTGGTGGGCGAGGAGTGCAGGTCGGGCTAATCGGGTCGGGCCAGGTCCGCGGGGCGTGAGCGCAGACGAGGCCGGATAATCGGCCGGGTGAAGGGGACCTCACCCCGTGATCTGAGGCGAACAGCTTAAGGCACTTTTTGCCTTTAAGCGCCCGTTCGCCTCAGCGGGTTTCCGAGGTGGGACTAAATGTCCCACCCCAATTTGGATGCCTGCGCGGAGGAAGCAGCGGCAGTCGAGGCTTCGTGCGAGGGCTTCGCCTCAATTGCAGCCTGGCACTTCGCGAAGACACCCCACGTAGCCTGGGAGCCTGATCTGGGTGTGGCGTGCCTGGAGCAGCAGGTCGAAGGAGCTTCTTCACCTCAGCAATGGCGGCGGCGAGAGAAGTTCCTGTTTACAGAGAAAGGGCCTCTCGGCCTAATTGGATACGAGGAGGACCTTCGCCATGGCACGGCGAAGGTGGTCGGAGGGTCTGCAGGTGGCGGGGCGGAGCCTAAGGGACTGCCTGAGTTCGGACTGTGGTCGGGGGAATGGGTTTGTTCGGGGGAGTGTTGTGGAGGTGAGGAGTGGTAGTGGAGGGGCAGAAGTTGGTCGGTGTGATGAGGCGGAGGTTTTGTGAGGGTCGGCGAGTCGTGTGGAGTGGCGGAATGATGGGAGCGACTCGCCGGAGGTTTGCCGGAGGCGTGGAAGATGACGGTGGTCGGGTCGGTCGAGGGTGTAATTGATTGTAAAATAGGGAGGAAAAGAAAGAGGGGATAGAGAAGACTAATTCTAACCTAGCTAAAGTGACGAAGGGGATGAAGAGGCTGCCGGCTCGTACCTACCGGAGCTGGAGAAGAAATGCCCAGTGGGGGAGGACGGCAGCGACGACGGGGCTGAAGCAGCGCGCGCCGGTATTGCGCGACGCGGAGGAGAATCAGGAAGAAGTCTCTGCTGCTAGTATTGCGGCAGAGCGAAGAGGAGGAGGAGGAACCGCCGGAGCTGGAGGGCTTCTGCTGGAGTGGGAAGAGAGGAAAGTTGTGGGGGTTTTCTCCGTCAGATCCAAGCTGAGGAGAACGGCAGAGCTTGTGGGGTTTTTATAGAGGTAGAGACGGAGAGGAGGGCGGAGGGAGGCGACGTGCCTCCCTCGCCGGAGGACGCCGGAGGAAGGATACCCATACCGTCCGTGCGTTCGTACGGGCGGTATGGGTGGTCGCAGCACTCAGGGGGTGCTCCTGCGGTGGCTGACGACGCAGGGCACCCCCATTTGACCTGGCAGGCCCTCCCCCTCACCCTGCGCGGCGCCATGCTCCGCGCAAGGTCGTCGGAGCATGGTGCTGGTCAGGTTTTGCAGGAGGGACCTGAACGCAAAGAACGAAGGAGAGTTAGGGGCCAAAATGTGATGGTTCAAAAGTTGAGGGCCAAAAAGTAAATATATGAGGACCAAAGTGTAAAGTTGGTCAAGAAGGTTTCTTCTTAGGCTCAAGTTTTTATACATGGCTAATTAGGACCTAAGGATTCTGATGGTGAATTTTATTTCTAGATTAAACCTTGTTTGACCAGTCAATTTACGCAAAAACCCAAATTAAGTTGTTAATTGGGCATGGTTCTCAATGTAGGTCAAAATAGGTTTCTAAGGTCAAATTGAAGGTTCTAAACCCTAGAGATTATTTTTCTATGAATTTTAGAGGGTTTAGTTGATTTTAGAGGGTCAAAATAGGTTTCTTGTGTTAGGACCTCGTCCAGTTGCGGCTTTGGGGGTTGCGGAGGCACGCGGACCTGCCGATCAGGCCCCCATTACTCCCGATTTTGCAGGTAGAGTGGCTTCCCTTGGTTATTTACCAACATTAATGCATCTTTGAGATAAATAATAGATTATAGGATATGGCATGAATCCTAGGGTCTGAAAACTAGATTGAATAATAGATCCTAGGGTATGGCATGAATCCTAGGACTGGAAAACTAGATTGAATAATAGATCCTAGGGTATGGCATGAATCTTAGGACTGGAAAACTAGATTGAATAATAGATCCGAGGGTATGGCATGAATCCTAGGACTGGAAAACTAGATTGAATGATAAATCCTAGGGTATGGCATGAATCCTAGGACTGGAAAACTAGATTGAATGATAGATCATAAGGTGTGGCATGAAACCTAGGAACAGAAACACTGAAATGAATGTCATGAATACATGAATTGCAGTCTTGGAAAGATAAATCGAATAATGATATTTGCCTGTAATTGGATAACAGCTGCTTGTATATGAATGTATATTAAATATTGGAAATACGGGCTATATGAGAATAAAACTGAAATGATGAAACCTAAAATGGCTTGGCTAGAGAATATGAGCATGAACCCTACGGGGAATTAAGAGTAGAGCTCCTAGAAGATAAATAGAATGGAACTGGGAAAGTGGATGGGGAAGTGAGCTGGCCCTTGAGTATAGAGTACCAAGGAGAGCGACTGTCCCCCTGTTTAGTGTAGAGCGGAGCTAGCCTCCCAAGGGACCCAAGGTTAGGTCTGGCCACTTTGTACCGACTTTTGGCCCTCGCGTACACAGTACCGGGGAGAGCTACTAGTGTAGAGAGAGCGCTAGCCACCCCACGGGCCCCAGGGTTCTGCTAGCCGTCCTACATCGACTTGTTAGGCCCACTGGGCAAACCAGGGTAGTCAGGCTAGAGTGCGCGGACTGTGGAGGGGAAAGACCCCTGTTTGGTTACTGTGGAGGGGCTAGACCCTTGTTACTGAGAGGGCTCTGCCCTATACTGGTTCTGTGCTGTGCTTTGGGCACACCTGTTAATGAAAACGGCTGACCACGTGCTAGTGCGGGGTAGCTACCCGTGCGTTTATCGCGCGTGCCGTAGTCATCGTTACGCCTGTCAGCAACCTTGGGGTGGTTGACTGAGGGTAGGACCACCACAGGGGACTCTCCCGGCCAGGAGAGCACCACGTGCTACTTCTACTTTTCGGAAAAGACTGCAATCAAGGTCGTTCCCACGAGGAACATTCAAGATCAAGATAAAGACCTGAGAAATAAACCAAGAAAGAGTAAAATAAAGAAAGAAATTAAAACAATAGTTACTTATCCACTTTTACTGTTTTTCTTAGCTAGCTGGTTGTCACTCTACTCAGCGTTTCGCTGAAGTGTCACCTTTGTCACCTTTTCAGGACCAGGTGTTGAGCAGCTAGAGCCTGCGGCTACGGAGGGTGCTGTGCCTAGTAGAGCCCAGTAGTTCTACTTGTGTTGTACTTGCTGTACCGTTTTTCTGTTGTAGTGAGTATATTCTGTTACACTTGTACTCTTTTATTGTAAGTATCATATTTCTGTACCTGTTTAATTCTCTACTGTTGTGGTGGTATGTACTGTAGTAGTTCTTTTCTTTACTGCTGTACTTTTGTTACTGTTAGTTACTTGCATAGTCAATGTGATTTATTTTGCTGCTTTTTGGTTACTTTCTCGTTGGACGACTGGATTTTGGGATCAGTCGAGTCGGTTTGATTCTTGTGTCCTGTAAGAATTCAGGAATCGGGTCGTAACACATGCTTCCAATAAAAGCATGAATCTTCTTTAAGGGATCGTCAAAGATGGAGAAGGGGAGGGGATGACGTCACTTTTCCGACGTAGTAGAGGTAACGAATGAGACTAAGGTTTCTTTGAAGCCTTTATGGTTATTAATAGGGGTTCTACCGATGGTCAGTATTTCTTCTTCTAAACGCTAAGATTATAATTATACACATTATTAATACTATTTTTAGCATACAATGTTTTGGGTATTTTAATTAGCTTTAACCCAAACTACCATCTAAACCTTTTTTAATGAAATCAAGGCTTGTTTAGAGATTGAAGGCTACGATTAAATATTATTTAATTTATTATATATACTTGATCCCTTATAATGTGTACACCATAAAAAATCAAGCCAACAGTGAAGTATTTAAAAATGGGGTATCTTATCATTGTCCTACCCTTGGATATTGTCGATCCTTTATAAATCCTTCGTATCAAAGAACTCATGTACGTAGGTGCAAAGTTATCAAGCACCTCATTTATATTTAATAATTGATTTTGATGATAACAAATATCTAAAAATATTGAGATTAAAATTAAAAAATTATATTACATATATTATGCTTGTATAAGAATTGATACGTAGGAAAAAAGACTAAAAACTCTTTGAGCATGCTAACCAAGCTTAAAAGCATGAGTGTGCTTCATAAAGAGGGAGAATCATGAACACATATCCCAATGGGCAAAGTCTCGAGGGATCGTCAAGCTCAAGTAAGGTGAAGACTTCAGGTAAAAAAAAAAAAAACTGAAAGAGAGAAACTAAAGGTCGAGGAACTCATCAAAGAGTCCTAAAGTTAGATCTAAATGTAATTTAGGCTTTCAAGTTGTATTGTAAGAAGAGTCCCATACTAGATCATTTTAGACAAACTTAGGAGTCTCATGCATCAAATTCATAAACACTCTTGCATGACCTAAATATGTCTAATCAACCTTTAATTAGGTCATTGAGGACTAATCATATGTTAATTATCAATTAATGACTAGAAGATAGGGTTTGGAGAGCCAATTCAACAAGCTAGGTCGATACCAGCTGATTTAACGTTAGGTATGGATGATCTAACCAAGCTGCAACATTTAGAAGAAAGCAAACTGTAGATTGAACTTTAGATCTAATGTTAGATATCTTATCAATGTTTGATAAAGTGCATCTAACATTAGATGTATTGTCAAAAAGCACATTTTAATGTTGCTTTTGCGTGTTGGATTGGCATGTGAGGGAAAGTTTTTGAATGTTGGGGGATGAGCCATTGGGTGTTTTTGGACCCCATTTGGCCCCTTCTTGTAAGGAGATGACCACCAACCTTCTCCATTCTTTTAGTTCTTAATATCCTCATTCTTAAGTATCAAAAATTAAGAGTGAGCCTCATTACTCACTTCCACCGTTGTGCTTGGCTCTTGGAGCTCTTGGACATCAACTCCACTACATTTGGAGCTCCATAACATTCTCCCTGTTGTGCCACACATCTACGCACATCAAGGGAGAGTAAGGAAGTATTTATTCAGTTCTTTAGATGGCTCTTCACTCATTTAATTGCATATTTAGTTGGGTTTATCCATAGGACATTTGTTGGGCATTTTAATTTTAATTTTCTACATCTATCTCCATCTAATTTGCATTTCGAGGGCTTAGATTGTGGGTCCCTAATCTCTTAGCAGAGGGGATTTACGTTTGATTGGGGAATTAAGAGTAGGTGGTGTAAGAAGGGTTTAGGTACCACATAAGTACCTTGTCTGGTGATTCAGAGTCGACTCGGGGCAATTCTAGGTTAGGAGACTTAGGGAGTGGTTTTTCCTTTTGAGGATTTTCCATTGTACATATTATCTTGTGGGTTGTTTGCATTTGATATTTTGTCTTCATTATTGTATTGTAGCTTTATAAAAATTGTCAATTGTTCTCTTAGTTATTTTTAATTTGCCTTTAAGCACTATTCACCCCCATTGCTAGTGCTTTTAATGAAATCTTAAGATTTCATTCCATTGCCTTCCTACCATGGATTATGCATATCTAAAAGTATTTTTATATCGTCATTCAAGTGAGAGTTAAATCCAACATCTTCCCTAGAGATCTTGTTATTCTCTTTTAGGTGTGAGTTGCATTAGGACTATAACCAGTTGTGGGATTTATATTTCCTAACATATACTCAAAGTGATCTTAGTCTTCTAGTTCACCAAGTGGAACTATATGATTATTTGAGAGATCACATTTCTCAATTTACACAAACACACACCACTTTTCCACTATCCTTACTTTGATGAGTACCACAACTAATAGTCAACTAGATGTACATGTTTGAAGACAAAGATAGATATGCATTTTAGGTCAAAGGATATAACTTCTCCACAATAACAAGAGAGGTGATCTTTACTATATCTAAATCTCATTAAGTCAACCTTCTAACTCAACTCGCATGACAATGCTAAATCTCTATTCTCAAATATTAATCATATCGCAACTAGAGAAGATTATCATCTCTTCTTAAACTAGAAACTCATGATTCGATATCATCGATGGCTTCTTAATATGTTATTGGATCCTCTAAACTATTTAGATCTTCAAGTCTCACATTAGATATATTTGATCTAGCCAAGTGATAATCTTGTTCATACTAAGGAACCCATTCGATCATGCAATAACCAAAATAAACTCTTGTTTAGATGAATTGATCAAATGTAACTCATCACATAACTAGGATGGCTTGCCAAGGGTATAATTCCAACATTGGTGTAAGCTAGATCCCTTTTGGCTTAACAAAATGGGAGGTTGCCACCTCTAAGTGCAGCAAAACATTTTTGTAGCTATTCCTTATTGAGGTGTTGGACTCAACTTGTGGCTTAACTAAGTAAACAAAGATTATGTTCCATCTAGATATAATTTTGTATGTCATTGCCCTTTGTTTAACACCTTTATCAAGACTCATAGGGTCGAACTTGGCCATGACAAGCATTAGGTCTAATTTATTCTCCAAAAGATTCTATTTTATTTGTCACAATCGACTATATATCCTATGTCTTTCCTTGGCTCTAGGCCTCCTCATAGCCAACTAACTATTCTTATGAGTCAAATATGGGCTTCCAAGGCATCAACTATTTTTGCCCTAATTCATATTTCTAGTTTTTTTTAATGGATTCCACACCTCAAGATCCATGTCCTTAGCCTAATATGCTTTTCCATTGCCTAACAAGCACTTAAATGATTTAAATAGGTAGGCTCTTAATTACCCAAGTTGTTTTATATTACTGTATATATCGACTAAAATCCTTGCATAGCCAATCATAGCTCTCATTCAAAGTCTTTTTTCCATCCATGTCTCCTCATATAACCATTTCGTAGCCATAGTTCTCTATGACAGTAAGTAGAACCTTATGCAATTGAAGAATGTATATTCCTTGCACATTTAAACAACTTAGTAATTATCTGAATGATTGCCCAATCCCTATAAACCCTTTGTTAAATTTTACATTATTTTGATTTTGACAAAAGCTTGGTCATATCAGAAATTTCAAAGGAAAAACAAAGCTTCAAAAGAGAAAAAATATTGGAAATATCAATTAGCTTGAGATTGTAGAACTTTTTCTTGAGCATCCAAGAGTTGATTGGCCTTCGATTAATATTATTGGAACAACCAATTTGCTCAATATCAAAGCTTGAAATCTTTAAACATGCATTCCATACAAAATAAGCTCTGAAAAATCCTAGTTTCTTATCAAAGTCGCTTCCTATTGAGTTGATGTAGCCATCATGGAGCTCTCGTCGTCTTCCATACACCCCACTTCATGACCCTTCCTCCCCTTCATGAATTTTGTCGATTCATGCTTGAATAATGGATTCTCATATATTTGAATATACACCCTAGCCATTTATCCACGAAACGATTAGGTTTTTGTCATAAATGAGGTGTTACGCTCCAGGCTCACCCCTATTTAAAGGATGATTTGTCTATTGTTCACTTGCATTGCACATGATTGGTTTGTGAGCTATAACATTAGGGTTTAGGATTTGTTGTCAATTAGCTGGTTGCATGGCTTTCTCCTTCGATCAAAATTCCTGCTTCACTAAAGCTAGTTACAAGACTTTGTATATATAGTTCTAAATTTCATCATTTTGATTTCTATTCCCATCTCTTTGAATCCCATTTGCATTTCTTGCATGTTTACCCATCTTTTAGCCTGACATGTACTTTGAAACCCCAATTATTACTTCCATGTCGTATTAATATCAGTAGTGACGGAGGGAGGAGTCGTCAAAGGAAAGGAGGAACGAGAGGAAGAGGAACTTCTTTATGATAAAACTAATTGGTACTGATGATGTAATATGCAACAAGAAATATAGTGAATACATATTGTATGAGTTGATTCAATCATCACAATGCCCAATTACAGCAAGATATAGAGACACAATCTACATAGCTTTAAGCACGAGCAAGATTACAACATTGCCATTGCAAAATAGAGTAGGGACTCTCCAAAGCCAGAAACAACAGAGATGCAGAGGAAGAAAAGATTAGGGAGTGACAAACAAACAAACAAGATGTCTGTTGTCTTCCTCATCAGCACCCTTGCATCATACATGACTATACTGTTGGTGCTAGAGCACCACGATCATTTGTTTTGATGATAACAAAACACGTGTTATTTAACATTTGTAATTTGAGTCATAGATTTCAGGTCAATTGCAAATGTGGACGTGTTTAGACGGAGTTCAAGCTCGCATCCAGGACGGATTGGAGGAGCTTGACGGAAAACAGAGGAGGTTCGCGTGGAGCGAAAGATTGGAGATGGAAGACAAGAAGAATATGATAGATTCTTTTTTATCCTTTCATGTATCTCTTGTATTTATTTTCTTGCTCTTTTTGATTCCTTAGAACATTATGTTAAAGAGCCTCAAAGTACCCTAAAAGTAGTCCTATGAACACCTGCACAACCCTAGGATACTTAGGTTTTCTGTAGAATGCTTAGAAAACCAATATAGGGCTCAAACAGCATTTCCAGACGTCTAATCCCAAAATCAGACGTCTGATAAAGAATTTTAAGACGTCTGACTGTTGTTTCAGACGTCTGATAACTGTTAGGCTGGACATAGTTAGTTCTGTCTGATGAAATCAGACGTCCAGACCTTAGACCAGACGTCTTAGAAGACGTCTGATGACTTTGCCAGACGTCCAATTAGTGGACCGTTGGCTGGCTTAGAAAACACTCAAGATTATGACCGTTAGAGCCTTATCAGACGTCCATAGGACTTACCAGACGTCTGATAAATGACCGTTTTGCCTCGGCTGACCCAAAATCTCTTCTCAGAGATTTTCTAGCCGTTGCAACGTTTGGAAATCAATTCCCACAGTAAAAGTAGGTTTCCAGACGTCCAGACATAGTACCAGACGTCCTGTATGTCGTCTGATGGACTTGCACAAAAATCCTGTTTAGATCTGATTCAAGTCAGGGAGAAACCCGCATAGAATCAGACGTCTTAAAGTGGCCTTCCAGACGTCTGATGCCAGAGTTAGACGTCTGATAACCCTGTCAAATGCAATCATTGTCCTGATTTCGGCCTGATTCTCTTGGGCTTTGCACCCAACGGCTATGGAAGCTTTTCCAAGCCTTCCAAAGCCTTCCTAAGGCCTCTATAAATAGAGGGGAGCCTTTACACAACATAAGAGACACTTAGAAATACACTTGGATACACTTAGCTACACATTTTCACACTCTTGTGTCTAAGAAGTTCTTGCTCTCCAAGCTCAAGTTCTACATCTTGAGAGCATCAAACAGTTTGCACGCCCGCTCTCCCGCTGTTGATAACGAGAGCGACGTAGCGCCATCGCGTGGCACACGCACCTCGTCATCGTCGACGCACTCCTTGCAAAGGGGAGTTTCCTATTTCCTATAGAAGCTAGGTTTAATTTTGTTGGCTCTATAGGACTGTTATTTTATTTTATCTTTGTATTTTGGTTGGGTATTCGCTTTGCGAATTCCCGTCTCCTTCGTGGGACAAAATCCTTCTCGTGGAGAGAAGGGGTTGAGGAACGCTACCCTCGTACTTGTAGCGTGGTTGTACTGAGGTTGAATCACCCTCGTTCAAAGTGATTCGTTTAGTGGATTTTGATCAACTTGGTTGATCGGAAAATCCTAACTCGAGAGGGTTAGGTGGTGGTTTTCACCCGATTTGGGTTTCTACCTAAAAATCTTTGTGTATATTGTGCAATTGCTTATTTTTGTGAGATTGCTTTATATTTTTATTTCCACAATTTTATTACGTCACCCCTCCTGGTAGGGACGAACCTTCATATACTACATCGGATCACCATATCATCCATATTATCTGATGTGGTGAAATCTAAATTATCCCCCAACGTACTTGATGCTTATTATTATGTTACAACACTAGTAATTTATCATTTTTATGATAAAACATTTGAGTAAGTACTACCGATTAAGAACATAACACAATAAGAACCCATGAGTACTCATGAGATCACAAGAGATGCGTAAGGAAAAAATGTAGAATGTTGTTTTATCTGCATTTTACGTAAAGCATTAAGGTGAAGATGAAAAGGGTCCAATTATGGGGATATAGTTGTGAATAAATGTAGAGTATTGCTTTTTCTCAGTAAAAAATCCTCTTGCCGCATGATCACATGTTAATTGAGTTTCTTCAATAATCTAAGTTATGTTAAGTTGTGAATTCTTTTAGTGATACATAGGAGTCGATATCTACTCTGATATAACGAAATTATATGTTTTTTGAAAAGAATATTATGAAATTATATTTTACTACCTTATTTGTAATCTTCATGCGTTAAAATTTTCCATCTCTTTTGTTTTTTTTCTGATGTGTAACAGGAATATGTGAGCTTATATTTTGCAGCTATAGGATCGATTTCTTTATCATCAAAGTGTTTAATTCTTCATGAGTTCAACTTGTTAAGCATTGTCCTATATATACTGAATCTCATAACGATCCCTACGACCCTCTTCCACGAGTCAATAAGTTCTTGACTTAGACCCACGGAGATTCGAGGTAAGAGTTTAGGATGTTTAGCTATTTTTAGAACTTCGGACATGAGACATATTTACGCTTCTATAAATATACAAAGGTGCATCTAATTTTGCTTTAAAGACGCATTCTCGTCGTAATTAAATTATTCTACATTCTTTAAGTTGCATTACGGATGGGGGATTTTTGCCACTTATCCCATGCCCCCGTTCGAAATCTAACTAGACAATACGTTCGACCCATAATCGACCCAAAGAACAACCGGCTCAAATGCGGCCCATGCCTATAGCCCTAAACGTTAGTTGAGGCCCAAATAATCGAGGCCTATGGCAAAGGCCGGAGAGTTATCCAAGAACCACCGGGGCCCACTCAGTCACCAACCATTTCCCAGCATTAAGCAATGCAGCATTATCCACGGGAGTATCATCGGTATCTACACGGATAGAAACCCACAGTAGAAAGATCGTACTTGTATTCTCGTACACCTATTGTAAATGCACTTGCGAGGTTGTGATTGCATCTTTCGTTCTTACATCACCAAATTAATATCCTCTCATGTGATGGCTTTTCAGCATATTCCTGAAGAAGCAATATACCTGGGGATGGATGGGAACAAAAAGGATTCCTTTGCGGAGAGATCTGTTTGCTAAACATACGGCCCGGCCCGGTAAGTCTACTTCCATTGCCATGGTCTACTGGTGGGTTGGGCTTGTGTGGACCGAGCAATTGTCAGGCTGATCGCTTGTACATTCACCAACATATATATTACCGGGACACTTCACAATTGTGCTATTTCTTGAAATTCGCAAACGATCACCAAGCTGCTTATCGACGTACGATTACCCAAAGAAATACAATTCGGCGAAATTTCCATAAAAATATAATTTTAATTTTGATAGTTGGAAGTCCAGATTATGACTTAAACATTCCGGCATATGTGGAACACAAGATGTTAGCATAAAATTTGAACGATGAATATTGCAAATACACGTGTGTGTGTGTATCCCAAGAGGAAATTATGGACACATTTCCTTCGATCGCACGGGATCATGCAATTTCTTAGTCACAGATCGATGTAGGAAGAGATTCTCACATATGTTTCTTCGAAATCATATACGATCACAGAGATATCTTCTGTTTATATATATATATATATATATATATATATATATATATAGGGTGTATTTCATGTCATATTTTATGATTCTGGATGGCTATTTAAAGGGTTGCCCATGTGCATATTGCGTGTAGCTGTGTGGGGGTGACTCCTGTTCCAGTTGCTCGATTGTGTCGTGTGCTGAGATTCGGTGGAGCACAAAGCACTGTATCACGAGGAGCATGAATCACGATGCCTTACCCTCCCCCGACACAGCACACAATGTATGGCCCCACCCTCGATGCTCGACACCCTCTACCCCCCCGACGCAGCATACAATGCTGATGGAACACAAAGCACAAAGGTTTATGCACAGAGGTTCGTAACCTTCAAAGCACAAATAACGTCCCACCCTCGACGCAGCACGAGGTGTCGCAACACACTAAAATATATGGTAAAGCAGCACACATCCACCTTAATTAATGTCGAAAATAACCAAATAAATGGAAAAAGGAAAATAAATAAATGACGAGAGTTTATTTGAAAATTAAAAAAAAAAATCTATTCACTTTTTAAGATTTTTCCCAAAAGATAAAAGAAAACATGTATAGTGACATTGGTGGTATTTGATTTATATAGAACCTTAACACAATACACATCAAGCAGAAAATATAGGTTATCTTCAAGCACATAACACACGCATTGGGACCATGACAACATAACTCGAGATAAAAAAAAAAGAAAAATGTGAAAAAAATAGTAAAAAAAAAACTTATGCTTTCCATTATATATATATATATATATATATATAATAAAGAAAAAAGTGAAAAAAATAGTGGAAAAAAAACTTAAGCTTTCCATTTTTCGTGTATATATATATATAACCCAAAGATCCCACCCCCGGCAACAAGAAGAGGCGTTAACCAGTATTTAAGACAGTTCCATCGCCCACCTTCCCTTGAATTCAAGCGGGAGAATTGATGGGTATGTGGATGAGAGCGACGCGAGAAGCATAATTAACTCTTGTCCTATCCTTGTAAATGTAAACACCTTGAAAAGTTGCTCCACTACGGAGCATATTCCCTTCTTCTATTAAAGCATGGCTGTATATTATGGGTCCAAGGCATCATCAGATCCTTAGCCACTCCATTACCATCGAGAACGGAAGGGAAGTGTGTGTACCCTACGGATCTGAAGACAACAACCCTACTTTCCAATCCAACTCTGCTCATTTTGACGGACCACCGATCAGGAGAAATGTTTATAGCATCGATACACATATATAATAGGAAGTCATAGGCATTAATTCGTATGGCTGCAAATGATTTTAGCAATACGTACGTGAAAATTCCATGTTGGAATACTCGCATGCATGCATCCATTTGATTCTCTAACCCAAACCACGCAGGAGATTAATGTAAACTCCCATCCATCGAACATTACCAAAATCCCAAACGATCTCACCCCCTTTTCCCTCTCCTCTCCAGTGAAAATTCGATCGCCAGCCCAAAACTAATTAATCTAACCAACCACACTATAATAACGTTGATTACCATTGAACGACAACGTGCATGCATGACTTCTTCTCAGACCCACAGCGAGCAAAAGACGACCATGCAAATTAAGCATATGCATCAGGCGAAAGAATGGCTTCTCCTATGGATCTTCCTCCCCCTCTTCCCCTCCTCCCGGCTCGATCTCGTGCTCCTCGAGGACGACGTCGACTGCCCCCGGAACACTCTCCTCAGCCTCTCCACCAGCTTCCTCCTCAGTCCCCTCAACTTCCCCTCCTCCGCAGCAGTAGTGAAGAACCTCAGGCTCACAGATCGAGCTGGTGCTCTCTCTACTTCCCCGCCCATGTCCTCTCTCATCTCCTTCAGCCGTCTCTTCAGCTCGGCGACGTCGCTCTCCAGGCACCGTATCCTCCGGTTGGTAAGCTCCATTGCGGCCCTCAGGTGCGAGGCCTGTAGGTGGGTCGCGTTTCGGTGGAGGATGGCGCCGAGCGACGCGGAGAATGGGTGAGAGGAGGTGAGATCGCGAGCGCGGAGGGGGTAGTCGCCGATCATGGTCTGCACGATGAAGCGGAGGGGCATGCGGGGGTTGCGGACGAGGTCGACGAGGCGGTCGCCCGATAGCTTTCTGCAGTCGATGGTGTAGCAGAGGCGGTTCTTCTCCTCCTCCGTCAGCTCGCCTTTGCGCCTCTGCATGCATGCAGCGTACTTGTATACATACATACATATATATATATATCTATGCGATGTCGTAAGTGTAAATATATTCCTCTGCTTAGCAAAAACAAAGTACTTCCAAAAAAAAAAAAAAAAAAAACACGAAATATTAGGGAACTGCAACAAACACGAAACATTAGGGAACTGCAACAAATGTTAACGATTGGACCCTAAACCCTAAAACCCGAATGGTAATGCTATAGCTAGAACATGTGTGATTCTTAACCCATTGGTTTCTGAAATTTATGAAGGTTGCTTTAGCTAGCTATATATAAAATCATTCGGCTTATGGAGAAATTAAGGTTGTGCTTAAATCAACTTGAATTATCCAGTGAACAGATATAGATCTTTTTTCTCATATTAGCTCCAACGAAGACTAGGTCGAGTTTGGCATAGGGCTAGGATTTAGGTTTTGGTAAGGTAGTGCGTGCATATGATCCTAATAATATGGAAAATTCCCTCTCTTTATACTCTCAATTAATCCACCTTAACATTAACCTTACACAGAGAGAAAAGAAAAGGGGCACGATGCAATTTACTTGGAATTTGACATTAGGGGATCGTCAATTTAACCGCAAGGGATTTTGAATCAGAAAAGGAAAAGAAAAGGGACAGTTCCATTTCCTCTCTGATTCAAAGGAAGGGGTTCATGGGTATGCTTACGAAGATAGTGTAGGTTGGGAGTACCATAATCGATGTCCTATTTGGGTTGGCATCTGGCATGAATATTAGTACATAAAGAATGCTTCTCCACATGGAATACAAAACAAATAATTTTAGAAAATATTTTAAAAAATAAATTGAATTCAGATTAAATTCTTGGTTAGTATGTTTTTCGTTGATAATGATAGAGTATGATCATTAATCCACTACAAAAAATGATATTTGTCTCTTAAATGTCAAGAAAAATTATGGTACTATTTTAATGTTTAACCAAAATAAATAGACGTGGATACAAGTTGACATATTTTGTAACATAAAGAGGTATGAGTAATAAAAAAAAGTAAACTCCTAAATGAGGACTACACCACATATGTTCCTTTCATGTAAAAATATAACGGATTGTCATCTAATGGGATATATTATCGCTAAAAAAAATTATCATTTTTAAATCAAATAAAATTATTTTATATGATATAAAATTATTTTATATTAATGTAAAATTATCAAATTATCTTTAGAATTATTTTGTATCGGTACAAAATTACTTTAAAATTATTTTATATTAGTGTAGAAATTATTTAGAGTCATTTTGTATCAGTGTAAAATGAGATTATATTGATATAAAAATGATGTAAAATAAAATTATACCGATACAAAATCATTTTACATTGATGTATTTTGATTTAAAGTTATAGTGGCTTTCATTGTATCAGGGTAAAATGAGATTATACCAATGTATTTTGATTTGTAAAAGTAGAGTAAAATCCATCACCCAACAAAACTTACTTGTTTTGATTTCTTTACATTGAATATAAGATGTAAAGTAGAAATCAAATTCACGCATCTATATAAGTCGCAAAATAAGTAAAGTTATGCGTGTTTATGCATTTTATAGACATAAAAGTTAAGTTAAATTTGTTGTGTCATGTTTCTTCGAAATGTTTGGACATGATATATCTAACTTAATGTTTTAATCAAACTTCAAAAAGGTTGAGATCAAAGTTTCGAAAGGATATACGGCGATGGACTTAACTTGACATTTATTTAGTTAATTATCTAGATAGTATTACGTTTCTCTGAACATTTACGAAACAAATGTCAAGAAAATTGTTTCCTGGTGTGGTGATCACATTCGTACCTTGATGTAGTTATCGACAATCAAATAGAGCCCGTCGTGGCTCTCCGCGAAACGCGGCTGCATGGCGTGCACGATAACCCTTACTACCTCCGGCGAGAGCTCCGCCATTTCGTCTAGCCACAGTCCTTGGCCGCCGTCCTCTGCTTCCACAAGCGCCTCCACACACCTGCCCGCGAGCGCCGCCGCCGTCTCCTCATCTCTCCCGAGGAGACCCACGCACGCGCGCAGCACGACCGCCGAATCCTCGGGGCTCTTCGCGACGTAGCGATAGAAGTACCGCTCCATCCTCTCTAGGAGGTTCTCGTCGCCGTTGCCGCCGCCGTCGTCCTCCGTCATCTCGAGCCACTCAGCCGCGACGCGGAGGGAGGCGATGTTGGAGGGGGTGAAGGCGAGGTCGCGGGCGTAGCAGAAGAGGGCAACGAGTGCGAAGGCCTCGACGGTCACCGGAGCGGGGAGCGTGACGGCGGCGGTGACGTTACCGGTCAGGTGGCGCTTGAGGAATCCGCTGCGGGATGTGAGGGGCTCCTGTGAAGAAAAGAATAATTGTGGGTTTTTAAAATTCCGTTCCTCGTTTTGGCCTTTTCCATGATCCATATTCTTTAGATTATTAATTTGGAGATTACCAATGAAAAAGTCATTTTTTAAGTCATCTTTTTAGGAAGTAAGTGATGCTCTACCATCGGACCAATTCTTTGGTGGCAAAAAACCGAAATATGAGATCATCTTTAGAGGATATTTTCAAGACAAATTATTGTTTAGTAGATTTCGCGTAGGATTAATGAATAGTTTCGGGCTCTTGTTTGGTGAAAGTTTTCAGTTATTGAGGTGAAGAATACGAGGATTATTATCAAAGAACTGCTCTGTTAATCTACAACAATTCTATCGTTAACATACCGTAAAAATCAAGCTCTAGAAAAGTTAAGGATGTAAGCTGGAAAATACGTGATGCAACGTATTTTATAATGTAAGTTTTTGTTCAACCAAACACACGGGTAATATTCAACTTTTGTGTTTTGATAAGTTTTGATTTTTAATCGATTTTTACCTACTTTGAGTGATTTTTCACCTATGAAAAATAAAATTTCATCTTAGGATTTTAAATTTTAAACTCTAGGGTGAAAAATCACCTTCTATAGGTGAAGAATCACTTTCCATAAATCTAAACTTTAACCCCTAAATTTTTAACCTATACCTTAAACCTTAAATCTCAAACCTTAAACCCTAAGGCAAACTCATAGGTGAAATCATTTTTCATGTTTTAAGCGAAAACCTATTTTTCATTGGTTAAAACGGAAAATCAATTAATTAAAAATCAAGTAGATCAAACACACTGGTGGAAACCTGTTTTCCACCAATTGAGAAGGAAAATCAACCTATTGAGAATCAAGCAAATTAAAAATACACTGGTTGAAAATTATTTTCAACTGGTTGAAAATTAAAATATATCGATATGTTTGCCTTTTCACCAGAGGAAAATATTTTTTCACTTGGAATATGATTTTTCACTTATGAAAAGTGATTTTACTTGGAAAGTGATTAGTGATTTTCATCAATGAAAAATTAAAATACATCAATTGAAATCAACACTCTCATCCTTACATTACAAAATAAATTGTAAAATATATTTTTTTAATTTTTAAAAAAATTAAGATATCCTTCCATTCTCTCTTCTTTTGATCCTACTTCCAGAACGTCAACCTTGTACCGCAACACTATGATATATGCTCGAACAATAGATAGGTTGGCATTTACGATTCTTTTGATGTGGTTTACTTTCTCTCTATGGTGTATATGTCGATAAATTTAATTGTTAATGCATAGAATTAACCTAGTTAATCACATTGCTTAACTGGTTAATCCTAGCTAGACTTGGACTTCACCTGCTTAACCATCCCCGACTAGGATTGAATGTTAAAGGGCGTTGCTTTCTGTTCTCAATGACACATTTTTATACGAAAAGAACGCCTCAATATGAGTACATTACTTTTCGTTAGAATATATTTTTCATGGTTGAGTTTGAATGCATTTCAACGTCATGCTTGGACAAGAGAAATGTTAAATTGGATTCCTACGAAATACAACGTGTAAACATTAATGCACGGATGCAAATGGATAGGATTTAGATTTGTATTATTAAATTTATATTTATAATTTATTTATTTGTCTATTGGATATAAAAATTTAAATTTATGTCTATATCAACTTTTCAATGGATATCCATTTATTTATCTATTTATAAATTAATATTATAATTAAATTATTTAAATTAAAATTAAAAAAAATTTATAATATAATTCATCAATTATTTATTTTTAATAATCTTATGTTATTATAATTTTAGTGATCTTTATCTAAATTATTATAAAATTTTTTTTAAGAAGAATATATAAAAATAAAAAATAAAAAATATAAATATATTTCAAATAAATAATCTCTATCTTAGAAATAAATATTTAATAAAAATTTTAGATACATTCTAAATCTTTAAAATCACGAAAGAAATCATAAAAGAGAACAAGAAACTTTAGATAAAATTTATATATCTCTAACAAATAAGAATTTAATTGAATGCCCTAATCGAATATAGATCCCATATCTATATCGAATTGAAATTTTAACATAAAATTCATATCCAAATCTTTGCAAATTCAAATTAAACTTTAATTATTTTTTTTTAACGGATTCAGTCAAAATTGAATCAAACTCATCAAAACTTACATCCATACCTGCACACTGCCTTCCGGGTATAAAAAAAAAGAAAAAAAAGGATGAACACGTATCTTTCCAACCAGCGGTTCACATTCCGCTGTTCAATTTAGAGGGACGTTTTCCGTATGCAGCGTAGGTTTACTGGTACTTTCCAATTTATTTTGCTAAAATTAACATACTCTTCAATTTCTTACAGTGTCACCTATACATGTATTTATACACTCTCCCTCGTTACCGAATAGGAGTTAATATTTATTTGGGTTTATTGAATGGACATTATGTATAAGAGTTATCGTGTAACGTGAAAGGAGATATTTATTTGAATATAGAAGTTAGAATGGGAGATAAGTTGATGAAAGATAAGTTTACAATCGGAGAAATAGGTAATTTAGTTTGTCTTACAATTTTTAGCACATCTAAAATAATATATTCGAATGTGACATTTATAGGATGAATTTTGTAGGAAATCAATGCATCAGTTGAAGTAAAATATTTTCTTTAGTTGATAAGGTTGTTTGTGGTTGATTACTCAACTTATAATAGGAGAATGACTTACTTTACAAATGACACATATAAAGAGCCAAACATCCAACCAGATTCACAGATAAAAAAGAAAAAAAAATGATGTTTACGGTAAAGAGTATGAAAAAATTCAAATGACTATTGAAGAGGAAAATACCTCTTATTATCTTCCAAACCTAAGAAAATTTTTTTTATCTCACAACGTAAAAAGTCCATACATAAGTTATAATCATATTCATATATAAGCAAGTTAAAATACGAATAAGATGAAAACTTTAATGTAAACATGATATCAATGCATTGCAGTCAAATAATCACAAATGATCACCTTGAAAATAATCCACAAATATAATATTTGTTCTGTAAATAAGCAGTAAAATAAAATATCGTGGGAGCGAAAAAGGTGAAAAAGGCCAACTTGGGAAATTGATCGCAAGGGAAGCCGCACTTCGGGGACAAAGAGAACAAGAGTTGAAACAGCGGGTTAAGCCAACTCTCTTTGAATCTGATTTAGGATAATCTATGTTAAGAGTTCAAATAAAAGTTAGATTTTTTCCCTCGATAAATAGAAATTAACCCCAAAAATAAAGATTAACTCCACCTTAAATTAAACCCAAGAGGAAAAATCATCATTAATCATGTTGTCACGAATTGTGATGTAGGTGCTAAACATGTGACGGTGGTGTAGGGTTTAATTGATACTCGAGGTTGGGTTTTTTCTTTTTTTTTTTTTTGGCATTTTACACTGAATCGGTGATGGATATATTAAATGGCGATCATCCGCCAGGACGGAAAGTTTTAGACCACGGTGTGTGGTTAAAGACCAGGGCAGTAATTAATGCTCTGACGAAAGTAAGAAAGTGAGATGCGTCGGAGGATGTGAGTGTGCCTTTTTCTCCTCGATAAATGCTAATGACCAGTGCCACAGTGGTTGCATTTAAGCCTCTTGCACATTACCTTCAACAAACTAAAGCGCCCTTATGTTTAATTTCGTCGTCAAAGTTCTCCCGATATGATGGCAGAATATCGTACGAAGCAAAAAAATTGTGCTCGATATGTTGATTGAGCAAATACAAAATCGATGGCATGTTCCATATGCGCGACAGCACCGTTTTCCACGTCAGTCACACGGTGATAAACATAGAAAAATGATTCACCTATGTCAATTTTTTTAAGAATTTTTTTACACCTTCTCATTTAGAAAAAGAGGGACATATATTTCAGAAGAAGTTTATGCTGTCAAAAAAAGCATGCGTCGTCGGAAGCAACGACTGAGATAAATGACGTGAAAATGAGTATAAGGAGCACGTGCGGTTATAGAAATAACGACTGGAACGAGTGACGTGAAAAAAACCTTCCGATGAAACTTCAATCAACCGTCACTCATTAATATATATGTAGCCCAGATCATCCACATAAAGAGGCCAATACGTATGAGTGCTCGAACGTACTTATCGTCAGATAGCGTTAACCTCATCGTAAGTATCATGGAAAGATACCTTCCGGCGGGTGCTCAGCCGGTAAGGTCATACCCCTGTTGGGGGAACACCTCCGATTCGAGCTTGCCATCGCTGCGATGTTACCCGAAGGCTTATGTGAAGGGATGCGTGTGAGTCTCCTGAGATTTATCTCCGAAGGAGGTCTCCTCGTCGGCAGAAAAAAAAAAAAAAAAAAAAAAAAAATCATGGAAAGATCCACTCTTTCACAGCGCTTTATATTTTATTGGTGCATTTGTCGGTGACAAAGAATATTGTCATCGTTTTTTTGTCATCATTGTCAAGAACCCCTTTGACCATATATAACGGAAGGGTCTGGCACATAGATAAGGGCAAGCAGTATTTGACCTCCTCCTCATGTTCTAAATCATGAATCCAATCATGCGCTCATCTCTCTTAATTTTCACACACCGGCAGTTAGGCCCCTTCGTGCTAATTAAGCCATGCATCAAGGACAATATTAACTCTAATTAATTCAGAGTATTTATAGTTGATTTGAAATGTTTCACTTAACTGAAGTGTGGTTTCTCTCCCCCATGTTAGATACAATTAGACGGTCTGCATAAAAATGGTAAGGCTCCCTTGTTCAGCAAATTAAGTTCAAGTTACATCCTTCCAGTAAAATCAATCATGGCTCTCTTGCGGCCAACCTCAATACAGCAATATATACTATAAAAAGCACCCCATATGTAGTCATGTAAGTTAATTTTAATGCATTGGAAAGGCCTGAAGTCCAAACAGGAGTACAGATCTAACAGGAAGTAGATTATAATATTGTTGAGAGACATCCTTGGACATTATGACTCCAGGAGTTACCAACCGGAGTGGACCTCGTCAACTATCAACATGTGAAAAATTGGAGCTTAATTAGTTCTCTATTTGAGTCAGGCCTTGTGAGTTTTATGTTTCTAAATTTATGAAAACCTTTGTACTATCAACTTCCTTGTCTGCGGTCCATTCCTTCTAATTAACTGCAAGATTTGGATCCCCCAGTCATCTCATTTAATTTACCAATCTAAAATTCTTTTGCCGTTTTTTTATCGTCAAGCTCAAATTGTTGAGGCATACCACCGGATTAATTTACAACTAATGGAAGCACTAACAGCATGCGTGCATTCTAAATTATTACCTTGTGAAGGAAAAACTTCTTGTCACCTACGCAGACAATAGCGTCTATCGTCGACCCAGTGGTCCTTGACCTGTACATCAAATACAGGAACTAATAAATTAAAGAACCAAGAAAACACAATGAGAACTTACAGAATAATATGTATGGAATCGATCAATGCATGACTTGCTAGATAGATGTATGCGTACCATTCATTCACTCTACTCTGAAGAGAGAGCATTGTCAGGAACAAGGAAGTGGAGTCGGCACTTGAATGAGAAGGCCAAGAAGACTCCAAGATGGCGTCTTTCTCTTCCTCGACCTCCTCCTCCTCCTCCTCCTCCTCTTCTTCTTCCTCAAAGATGGTATCTACCAAGATGGTGCTCTCTCTCCACTCTCTCATTTCTTTCTCTCAAACAAGACTTCTCCTTGCAACAACGCGGAGTGATCAGGAGAGGAGACTGGAGTTGTCCTTCCAAGATTTTAGTTGTATAAAAAGGAATGGGGAGAGTAAATGGAAGAGCGTTGAGTAGGAGTGCCGCATGTGAAGGGCTATAAATGCAATAGATCCCTTTCCATCTCCTGTTGTATCTTCTTCATTTGTTGGATGTTGGTGGGAGTGGAATATATATACACATCAAATCCCGTGGGCTTCAATGTGCTTTGGCGCTTCTTTGGATTTACATTTCTGATTTGAAGGGGCCGTTGGGCTTATCCATTAGGCAGTTATTACCTGATAATTGATTCAGCTTAAGAACCGTCTCTCTCTCTCTCTCTCTCTCTCTCTCTCTCTCTCTCATGTTTAAGAACCAGAACAACTAAATAGTCTTACCACCAATGCTAATATAAAATATAGCAAGGTTATTGTTGGGATTAAATAAAAATCTCACGAATAAAAAACAAATAATTCACTTCCTGAAACTTATAATATGTCACAAAATATATGAGTAAGAAAATCATAATATCCAATTGCAATCACAATGTGCACGATACTTTTAATGTGAACCCCCCTTCCCCTACAAGATGTGAGGGTAAAACATTATAAACTAAGCACGACCCAAAATAAATCTACCATAATTGGTAGAGATCATTAATATTTCCTCAATAAGGAGCTACACAGAGTCAAACTCAAAAACAACAGTAATCTATGGGGAATAGGTGGAAGAATATTACCATGATGGCAATCAATCTTCCCGCAAGCAACCCTTTATTGTCTTGGGATTGGAAGAACCCACACCTTCTGGCCTCTTTCTTTCTCCAATCAAAATCTTCTCAAGCAGCCATATGAGATGAGAGAGAGAAAAATCTTGCTACTGATCAACCTCATGTCCTCTCTTGCAGCCACACATAAAATAGGGAACCTTAAGAGAAAAATAGGGAATTGTGACCAGTGTCCCCTTTGGTTCCCTTTCTCTACCAAATTGCCAAGAGGTGTAGCATCATAGGAAATAATAAAAAATGATAAAACTGTAGTCATGCCCATTGAAGTCGGTAAGTTTGATGACCGGATTTTAGTTTGTTATAACATTGTAGTATAGCCGGTTACTACCAACATTTCAAATAAATAAATTTTTTTACTCGGAAAATAAAAGAGTTCCCGAGGTCGAACTCAGGGAGCAAGTTGTATTCTAGAGATATACATGTTTCTTTTACAAAAAGAAAGAGAGAGGGAAAGAATTTGTTGTCTTCTTTTCTCTTTGTTCTGCAGAGGGGATGCTCTTCTTTCTTTCTTTCTTTAGATCTCCTTCTTTCTCTTTGTTCTGCAGAGGTGATGTTCTTCTTCTGCAATGGTGATGCTCTTCTTCTTCTTCCTGCTGTTCCTGCTTTGGTGATGTTCTTCTTCTTCTTCCTGCTGTTCCTGCTTTGGCCTCTCTTCTTTTTCTGCAGTCTCTTCTGTGAAGGTTTCTTCTTGTTTCTCCTCCTTGCAGCTAAGTGTTAGCTTCTTCTTTTGTTTTTCAGCCAGGGACGTCACCCCTCCTTTCTTCTTTTCCCTTCAGGCCGTCGTCTGATTTCCAAATCAGACGACTTAACTACCTGTTGCTACAGTCAGCTTCCTTCTTCTTCCGCGGGTCTTCTTTTTCGCCTGTGCCTGCACACTTCAGAGTTTTTCGTCAGAGGCAAAACCTACTCTACCCCCCTCCCCCCGCGTCTCTCTCTCTTTCTGAAACCACTCTTGGGAAAGCTCTCCCAGAGCTGCCGGGTTAATCGGGTTCGGGTCACGCCCGGGTCCAGGCCCACCGGCGTGCGTGGTGGGCGAGGAGTGCAGGTCAGTCTAAGTCGGGTCGGGTCAGGTCCGCGGGGCGTGAGCGCGGACGAGACCGGGTAACCGGGCGGGTGTAAGGGGACCTCACCCCGTGTACTGAGGCAGTAAGGCTACTGCACAAAATCAATTTAAACAGTGGAACGGGTGTGAGGCTTACCGATGTGGGACTAAACGCAGACCTTTCCTCGCGTGCGCCTGCTGGGAGACCGGGGCCTGGCTTCTGCAGCTGCGGCTTCGATTTGCATAGGTTGCTGGCTGGCCGCCTTCGCAAGACTCCCCGTACTCCGCAGCAGCTGGAGACCTGGAGTCCTCAAGCCTGGAGCGCGGGAGAAGCTGCTTCAATGTGCGTTAATGGCGGTCGAACCTCAAAACCTGTCGGACACGAATATGGCCTCTCGGCCTGATCAAACCACTGGGGAACCTTCGCCGTGGCACGGCGAAGGTGAGGAGCTGCGCGGCAGGCCGCAAGGTGGTGTCTGGCGGCAGCCCTGGGTCGGACTGCAACCGGAGGAATGGGTTTGTTCGGGGGAGTGTTACAGAGGTGTGGAGTGGCAGTGGAGGGGTGGGGGGTGCTCAGTGTGATGAGGCGGAGGTTCGGTGAGGGTCGGCGAGCCGTGTGGGTTGCTGAGGTGATGGGAGCGGCTCGCCGGAGGGTGGTCGGAGGCGAAGGGGGTGAAGGTGGTCAGGGTCGGTAGAGGGCTTAATTGAATAAATTGAAAGCGGGGAAAGAAAGAGGAGGAGAAGGGGAGTAGCTCTAGCTTACTTGCAGGGACGAAGGGGGAGGAACAGGGCAACAGTCGTATCGACTGTCGCCGGAGAAGATGATGCTCAGGGAAAGGGGCGGCGGCGAGCAGAGAGCCGGAGAGGCGCCAGCTGGGTGCGGCGTGGCGCAGGAAGAGCAGGGTAGGAAGTCTCTGCTGCTGGTATTGCGGCAGAGCGAAGAGGTGGAGGGGAGGAAACCGCCGGAGCTGGTGAGCGTCTGCCGGAGGAAGAAGAGAAGAAAGTTGGGGATTTTCTCCGTCAGATCCAGGCTGCCCTTGTCGGTGGAGCAACGGGGGGTATTTATAGGGATCAAACAGGGAGGAAGGCGGAGGGAGACGACGTGTCTCCCTCGCCGGAGAATGGTCGGAAACAAGAACCCATACCGTCCGTGCGTTCGCACGGCCGGTATGGTGGGCTACAACGACCAGGGGGGTGTCCCTGCGACGGCTGACGACGCAGGGCACCCCCGGTTTACTTGCCAGGTCCCCCACCTCACCCTGCGCGGCGCCATGCTCCGCGCAAGGTCGCCGGAGCATGGTGCTGGCAGGTTTTGCAGGAGGGACCTGATTGCAAAGAACGAAGGAGAGTTAGGGGCCAAAATGCGAGGGTTCAGAAGTTGAGGGCCAAAGAGTAAATATATGAGGACCAAAGTGTAAAGTCGGTCAAGGAGGTTTCTTCTTAGGCTCAAGTTTTTATACATGACTAATTAGGACCTAAGGAATCTGATGGTGAATTTCATTTTCATATTAAACCTTGTTTGACCGGTCAATTTGTGCAAAAACCTAAATTAAGTTATTAATTGGGCATGGTTCTCAATGTAGGTCAAAATGGGTTCTAAAGGCCAAATTGAAGGTTCTAAACCCTAGAGATTATTTTTCTATGAATTTTAGAGGGTTTATTCTATTTTTACTTTGCCTCGAACCTTGTGAATTGAAGTGGGTTGTTTTAGGGTTACAGATTATCATTTGGTTTCTTGGAAGTGCTGTAGCCCTTGCTAGATCATCTCATCCCACTTTTATTCTTATTAAGCTGCTTTGACCTATGTTTGGGCCCTGAATTACCCTGTATGCAGATTATACTGGTAAAATTACACTTTTACCCCTTATGACTTGTTTTCTTCTCAAACTCAGAATTCTCTGAGTTAAGCCTTTCCTTGAGA
Organism: Thalassia testudinum; assembly: GCA_037157565.1. Lineage (NCBI taxonomy): Eukaryota > Viridiplantae > Streptophyta > Magnoliopsida > Alismatales > Hydrocharitaceae > Thalassia > Thalassia testudinum. The sequence continues at coordinate 172,381,407 of JAZHRO010000073.1, read as the reverse complement.
TATGTAGGAGCTTTTATCCTTTGTATTAGGTCAAAATGAGCTAGTTATGACTCATGATGAGGTTCTCATCATACCCCCATGCCTAGCTTTTGCTAGTCCCTTAGCAAAAACTTAAGGTTTCAACCCTTGTTCTAGACCATGAAGTTTTTAATAGTTTTAGATAAGTGCCTTTTTTATTTGAGCATAGATTAGGTTAGAATGCTGACCATAGGCCTAAAAGGTACTCTAGTACCAATCAAGATCCAAATCTGTCTAGCCTTAGCCTCAGTCTTTTAGCAAAGGTTTTTAAGGTCCACAAGAACTAACCTAAGGTTTATTGGACTTCGTGGTTAAAGCACCCGTGCTTGTAATGATTTTAGCCCTGGCTCAGTTCGCAGTGCGTTTTGTAAGAGAGAGATAGAAAGTTTTTCTGTTTGGAGAGTTTTCTCTCTCTTTTTCTTTTTAGTTCTAGCCTAGGATTGGCTTTTTAACACGGTCTGTATCAGATTCCTTGCTCCCATCATCAATCCTCAAGGGTTCCTGGCGATCGATGCTTTGAGATAGCACCGCCCATGGCAACCCCTGGAACCCTGGCTATTGAGATTTCGAGATAATCCCATCCATGGTATTCCGTGGCCGAATCCAGACCCTGGCAATTGACACTTCGAGATAATGCCATCCATGGAATCTGAACCAGCAGAGTGCTTACATGCCCCCAGTAGGATATGTAAATATCCTAAGAGACAAGCACCGAGGAGATGATATTTTGTTACGCATCTTCGAGGGGATTTCCCCGCCTCTCTGCGCTGGGAACTCGTTCAAATCAACTTGTGCTGATCGGCCGCTCCTATTCTAGGTGTTCTTTTCAGATTTTTGCGACGCTTCTGCGTGATTCTGATTTTTACGCTTACTGAACCAGGCTGTGTGTGAGATTAGGGTGCTTAGGTTACTGAGTCCCGTAAACCAAAAATTAGTTAACGAGGCCGAATACTCCCTAAGCCTTAGACCTAATACTTCAGCTTTTCATTTTCCTCAACCTCTTGAGGAGTGTCCAGATCTTAATGGGTACTAAGAGTCTATTCAAGAATGCCTAAGGTTTGCATTCTTTACTAATCTTATTGTGCACTTTTCTTGAATGAGGTCTAGAACTTAGGTTAATTCCTTAGTTCCCTACTAATGACTATCACTTTTTCTCATAATTTTGTGCTCCTTTTTCCTTTTGTTTCTTTTCTCCTTCGCAAAATTTCCTTCTCCTCTTTTCCTCTTGTTCTTTTTCGAAAATTTTTTAATTTTTATGGTGTTTTTGGCATATGTGAATTTTTTGTTTGAAACCTTTTCTTACAAGTTTTTGTACTTTCATACCCCCCCATGCCTAAGATTTGCAATGTCCTCATTGTAACCTAGGGGGTCTTAGTTCATTCCTTGAGACAGAAATTTGGGTGAGTGGATGGGTCGGGTTGAATTTTTGCGGACGATTTCAAATCTCAGATGCGAACATCTGAGTTGGGGTCAGCTGTCTATAAGGGTGAACTTCGAGTGCTGAAAGGTGTCAGAACAAGTTTCAGGTCTTCAAAGAGAATGACGGGCTGCCTCCCGTTAAGCGCTGAGTTTTACGCCATCGGCTGGGCGCAATAAGCTCAAGGGGAAAGGAGGATATAAGATGCCTCAGCCAAATCAGTAGAAGTTACATCAATGAACGGCTTGAGTCTCTGACCGTTCACGATGAAAGGTTCAGAATCGTGGCTGAGTGGACTGATTTCGATTGCTCCATTTCCAAAAACCTGTCGGACCAAATATGGTCCGACCCACTTAGATCTCAGTTTTCCTGGGAAGAGTTTGAGTCGGGCATCAAAGAGTAGGACCTTTTGACCAGGATGAAAGATCTTTCTCGAGATGTGTTTGTCGTGGAAGGCTTTAACCCGCTCCTTGTAGATTTGCGAGTTCTCGTACGCGTCTCTGCGTAATTCATCGATCTCGCTGATTTGGAGTTTTCTGTGGGTCCTAGCCTTGGAAAGATCTAGATTACAGTTCCGTACTGCCCAATAGGCTTTATGCTCCAGTTCGACGGGAAGGTGGCATGCCTTTCCGTACACCAATCTAAAGGGAGACATGCCCAATTGGGTCTTGTGGGCGGTCCTATAGGCCCACAATGCTTCCGGAAGTCGGGACGACCAGTCCTTCCTGTCAGGTCGAACAGTGACTTGCAGGATTTTCTTGATCTCCCGATTAGACAGCTCAGCTAGACCATTAGTTTGGGGGTGGTAAGGAGTAGAGATTCGGTGAGACACCCCGTATTTGGTCATCAGTGACCTAAACTGAGCATTTGTGAAATGGGTCCCCCCATCAGAGATTATTGCACGAGGAATCCCGAACCTTGAGAAAATGTGTTGATGAATGAATTTGAGAACGATTTTGTGATCACAGGTTCGGGTCGGTATGGCTTCGATCCATTTGGACACGTAGTCCACAGCCAACAGAATGTATTCGAAACCATCCGAAACAGGAAAGGGGCCCATAAAATCAATCCCCCAAACATCAAAGATTTCGCATACTAGAATCGGTTGCATAGGCATCATGTCGCGACGGCTCATGTTGCCCAAAGTCTGGCAACGACTGCATGCCTTGCAATGACTGTATGCGTCTTTGAACAGTGTGGGCCAGTAAAAGCCGCACTGGAGGACTTTTGCTGCGGTTTTATGCCCGGTAAAATGGCCACCGCATGCCTGGTCATGGCAGAAAGAGAGGATATTGTTGACTTCCCCTTCCGGGACACATCTCCGGATGATCTGATCGGCACCTATGCGGAAGAGGTACGGGTCTTCCCAAATGTAATACTTGGCATCGGAGCGTAATTTGTCTTTCTTGGCCTTCGGCCAATCGGACGGGGTCTGATGAGATGCCAAGTAATTTACAATATTAGCGAACCATGGAAGGCTAGTACCAATAGTCAGCAGGTGCTCATCGGGAAAATGCTCAGTGATGGGTCCGGAAGGGTCAATTATTTCAGAAGGAAGACGGGACAAGTGATCAGCTACCACGTTTTGTTTTCCCGCTTTATCGCGAATCTCAAGGTCAAATTCTTGCAACAGCAAGATCCATCGGATCAATCGAGGTTTCGCGTCCTTCTTCGCAAGGAGATGCCTCACAGCCGTGTGATCCGAGTATATGATGACATGGGAACCCAGAAGGTACGATCTGAACTTCTCTAGGGCAAATACTACAGCTAGCAGCTCTTTCTCAGTAACTGTATAGTTACGCTGAGCCTCATCGAGTGTTTTGCTGGCGTAGTAAATGACCACAGGTTTCTTGTCATTTTTCTGCCCCAAAACCGCTCCTACAGCGAAGTCGGATGCATCACACATGATCTCAAAGGGTTGAGACCAATCAGGGGACTGTAGGATCGGTGCTTGGGTGACTCGGTCACGCAAGATTTCAAATGCTTGAGTGCATTCCTTGGAGATTTCGAAGGGAACATCCTTGGAGAGAAGAGTGGTCAGGGGGCGTGCGATTTTTGAAAAATCAGGGATAAATCGTCGATAAAAACCGACATGCCCTAAAAAGGATCGGATGTCCCTGATCGAGCTAGGCATAGGAAGGTGAGAAATCAGATTAACCTTAGCTCGATCCACTTGGATACCTTTCTCCGAAATTGAGTGTCCCAGGACAATTCCCTCAGGCACCATGAAATGGCTCTTTTCCCAGGAAAGAACCAAATTCACATCGATGCACCTCCTGAGTATCTGGACCAAGTGTTGGAGGCAATCGTCGAATGATGCTCCGAAAACTGAAAAGTCATCCATGAAGACTTCCAGATAATCACCTACCATATCTGAGAATATGGCAAGCATGCATCGCTGAAAAGTAGCGGGTGCATTGCAAAGACCGAAAGGCATCCTTCGGAAAGCGTATGTTCCGAAGGGGCAGGTGAACGTGGTCTTTTCTTGGTCCTCAGGATGGATTGCCACCTGGTTATAACCGGAGTACCCGTCAAGAAAGCAGAAGAACCTATTTCCCGCTAGTTTTTCGAGAATTTGATCAATGAAGGGTAGTGGGAAATGATCCTTCTTCGTGGAGGAATTGAGTCGACGGTAATCTATACAGACTCTCCACGAGTTGGCTAATCGGGTAGGAATGATTTCTCCGGTCTCAGTCGTTATAGTGGTGAGTCCTGCCTTCTTGGGCACGACCTGAATTGGGCTCACCCAACGACTATCGGAGATCGGGTAGATGATTCCGGCATCTAACCACTTGATGATCTCCTTTTTCACGACCTCCTGCAGATTGGGGTTTAAGCGTCTCTGCATTTCACGAGAAGGTCGTGTGCCCTCTTCTGAATATATATGATGAGTACAATAAGAGGGACTTATTCCAGTCAAATCATCGAGAGTCCATCCGATGGCTCTGCGATGTTGCTGGAGGACAACAATCAGACGGGATTCCTGTTCAGGACTGAGGTTGGAATTGATGATCACAGGAAGGGTTTGATTAGAACCCAAAAAGACGTATTTTAAGTGAGCAGGAAGGGGTTTCAGTTCGAGGATGGGGTTTTCAGCAGCAGCGGGTGGTTCAGTATAGATGTGAGGTTCAAGGGTGGGAGTTACTGGGTTGTTCACATCTGGATTTGACTCCTCTGTTTGCGGGTCAAGATCCTTCTGTGGTTGATGAGGCATACTCAAGTCATTCTGGAGGTGTGATTCATCAACCAAAGTCTTGATGTCACAAATTTGCTCGATGACGCCGCAATTAATTCCTTGTTGGGCCTTAAATATATCAATTTTCAGTGTTTGATCTCCAAACTTAAGCTCTATTTGGCCCTCCTCACAGCTGATGTTGGCTCTAGCAGTAGCCAAGAAAGGTCTCCCTAGAATGATTGGTGTATCCCTAGGGTTCTCAGGTGCATCCATGTCTAAGACTATAAAGTCCACTGGAAAATAGAAATCCCGCACTCTCACGATAACATCCTCGAGAATCCCTTTTGGTGACTTTATAGATCGATCTGCTAATTGTAATGTCACCTCGGTTGGTTTCAGCTCAGATTCTTCTAGATGGTCAAGTAAGGATGTGGGTATCAGATTTATAGATGCACCTAAGTCTAACAATGCTCTATCAAATTGGGTACCACCTATCTTACAGGAGATCAGGGGAGTTCCAGGATCTTTTGCCTTGGGTGGGAGTCTACTAAGGATTACAGAGCTGGCTTGCTCTGACAGAACAATTGGGCTCCCTCCCTTGGTTCGCGGCTTACGCTGGGGTGTACATAAATTCTTTAGAAATCGTGCGTAAGTTGGTACGTGGCGGATTGCATCCATCAAGGGGATGTTTATGTGGACCTGCTCAAAGAGCCTGACCAGGTCCTCCTCAGGGGCCACGGGTTTGGTGGTCTTCTTTCCCTTGGTCAGGGCCTCGGGAAACGGGATCTTGGTTGGTTCTTCTAGGATAGGTCCAGGTTGTGGATCTGGAACAGCGGTACCTTGGATAACTATCCTAGGGTCATGGTTATCAGGCTGGGAGTGGTTTGGATAATGCGGGTCTTGAGTTGTCTTACCACTACGTGTTGTTACAGAATTTAATCCAGCCTGATTTTGGTTTGGGTTTGGTAGGAGGGGTGGCTGCTGCTGAAATCCCGCACGAGAAGTTGAGGCTTCCATATCGTCTGGAGATGGAGCAGTAGGGGACTGATAAATCCATTGAGCGTGGCCTAAATTTGGATTCATAACGCGCTTCTGGGTTGGCACGTTATTTGGGTTAGGAAGGGGTTGGGAAGGGAGTGTGCCTGGCTGGCGAGAATTTGCCAACTGGGCCAGTTGAGTTTTAACTTCAGTAAGCTCGTCCTTGTGCTGTTTTTGAATAGCCGCATTCGTTTTTTGAATGTCAGCCAGAGTCTGAAGGATTAAGGACATTTGATCTTGATTTGGCCTGATGGATAAGTAGGGTTGGGCCGAGGCTGAGGCGGCTGGTAGTGATGAGAGGGCTGTGGGCGGGACTGAAAAGGTGGTCTTTGGGTTTGGGAATTTCCCGCCCACTGAAAATTGGGATGGTTTCGCCATCCAGGGTTGTAAGTGTTGGAGAATGGGTCGTTCTGGATGGCGTTGAGGTCCTCGCAGGTCTGAGGAACCTCATGAGAATCAGGGAAAGGAGGAATGGAGTTCCCCCGGCTGGTGAAGAAAGGATCGGATGATCTCCCAGTCCAAGAATCAGATGGGGATGGATATGGATCCATCCCAGGGGAGGATCGGTGGAGGATGTTTTGCACAGTCTCCTGTGTGGAAGGAGGTTGTGCAAAGGAGTTACGCGCAGAGGTGGCTCGCTGCAAGTGCTGAGTCAGCTCATCCACGTTCTTTTCAATGATTGAGACCTTGTCCAATCGACTGGCCATTAATTCCAGGTCGACTGATGCGGACAGGCCCTGCGTCTCATGTGCTCCCTTAAGATTCGTCGCTGCGCGGGTATTCGTCCTGTCGAATAATCCCATGGAGTCATTGTTGATGGAGTTCTCGCACATGTTTTCGAGAATCTCCCATACGGTGTCTTCATGTTGACCCATGATGTTTCCTCCGCAAGTTGCATTGACGAAAAGGCGGATGTCCTCACGGAGTCCCTGGTAAAAAGATTGGACTTGTTCCCATTTAGGAACTCCGTGATGGGGGCACTTTCTCATGAGATCCTGAAAACGATCCCATGCCTCATGGAGAGGTTCTCCTGATTGTTGAGTGAAGTGTGTAATCTGATGGCGCAAGGCGTTGGTCCGACCAACGGGAAAAAACTTTTTCAAAAATTCGGATTGAAGTTCTTCCCAAGTGTTGATCGGCCGGGTCTGAGTTTGATACCAATGGGCGGCCTTGTCCATAAGAGAAAAGGAGAACATCTTCATGAGAAGAATATCCCGATTTTGCGCATCTGATCCAAAAGTGTGGGCCAGATGCTTTAGCTGTTTGATGTGCTGGAAGGGATCTTCAGAATTAAGCCCATGGAATTTAGGTATAGCATGAATCATGTTGGGCTTTAGTTCGGAATCAGGTCCTCCAGTCGGGATTCTGACTCGAGGCTCAATGGCCACCGCAGCAGGATTGTAGTGGTCCCGCATCATAGGACGCTGTGGTGGGTGCACGAAGTTTTGAAAGAGGTCATTGAGTCGCTGGAGCTGGTGTTCCAGATTATTTTCTTCCTCAACTGGCTGAGCCATGATGGGGGAAGAAGAAGAACTTGGTTCTGAATCAGAATAGAGAATAATGTGAGGGTGTTGCTGCAAAAACACGGGCGTCGAGGCTTGGCCTTGACGAGAGTGAATTTCTAAAGGAGGTCTTAAGGGTGGTCCTAGGGACCTCCTTCCGTACATGCACAGTTGGAAGCGGTAAGTTTAGAAGGTGCTGGACCCAATCAAGACACCCAAAAATATGTTGGGTGACTATAGAGGTGCGGGGCAGATGGACCCCTTGATCAGAAAGATCGTCCACCTGAGAATTACCTGGGCAGCCAGAGAGGGAGAGTCCCGCGAAGACCCCTACACGGTAGAGCGTCCCCACGGGTTACAGGGTTTCCCCCACCCGACCTCTCTTGTCACTTGCGGTTCCAGGTAGACCAGAATGGGGATCTTGACCTCTTAAGTCTACCAATTTTAAGATCAGGGTGCTTAAGGTTTCACTTGAACTTTAGTCTTTTTAAGTGCAAAGAGTGACCTAATTTAAGGTTGGTTAACCCAAAGGGGTCAACTTTACCTTTTTCTTTGAGAGCTTTTTGGGTCCTTTCTTTTAGGGTCCAAGTGTTTAAAGAGAGAGCCAATTGTTTAGGATTTTTCTTGTTAATTATTTTCAATCAATGGTTTGGGCACACCTCTTTTGGATTTCCTCAATTCTTGATTAAGGGGTGTGTCTCTACTGAAATCCTAATGTTTGACCTTATGTTGGCTCTACTTGGTCCATTTAACTCTTTGTTGGGCAATTAGGGCTCAAGCAAGAATGTGTTAGCCCTTAAATACCCTTAATAGTGTGCAGGAGTGATGAGTTGAAAACATGCAACTCTTTATGGTTACTAAGTATGGAAGACAGGTTAGCCCTATATTGCTTGTTCTTTTCTTTTCTTCCTCTTTAGAGTTTAGGGGTTAATAGTGAGAGGAAAAATTTACCTGTCTTCGGAGTGGTTGTCGTGTGGCTGCTTGTCTTCTTGAGTTCTTTTAGCTGCACAAAAGAGAGGAGATTATCAGAAATTAAAAGAAACAGGAATGTTTACCTCTAGAGTAGCCGTTGCTCCCCGGCAGCGGCGCCAAAATGAAGTCAGTAAGTTTGATGACCGGGTTTTAGTTTGTTATAACATTGTAGTATAGCCGGTTACTACCAACATTTCAAATAAATAAATTTTTTTACTCGGAAAATAAAAGAGTTCCCGAGGTCGAACTCAGGGAGCAAGTTGTATTCTAGAGATATACATGTTTCTTTTACAAAAAGAAAGAGAGAGGGAAAGAATTTGTTGTCTTCTTTTCTCTTTGTTCTGCAGAGGGGATGCTCTTCTTTCTTTCTTTCTTTAGATCTCCTTCTTTCTCTTTGTTCTGCAGAGGTGATGTTCTTCTTCTGCAATGGTGATGCTCTTCTTCTTCTTCCTGCTGTTCCTGCTTTGGTGATGTTCTTCTTCTTCTTCCTGCTGTTCCTGCTTTGGCCTCTCTTCTTTTTCTGCAGTCTCTTCTGTGAAGGTTTCTTCTTGTTTCTCCTCCTTGCAGCTAAGTGTTAGCTTCTTCTTTTGTTTTTCAGCCAGGGACGTCACCCCTCCTTTCTTCTTTTCCCTTCAGGCCGTCGTCTGATTTCCAAATCAGACGACTTAACTACCTGTTGCTACAGTCAGCTTCCTTCTTCCGCGGGTCTTCTTTTTCGCCTGTGCCTGCACACTTCAGAGTTTTTCGTCAGAGGCAAAACCTACTCTACCCCCCTCCCCCCGCGTCTCTCTCTCTTTCTGAAACCACTCTTGGGAAAGCTCTCCCAGAGCTGCCGGGTTAATCGGGTTCGGGTCACGCCCGGGTCCAGGCCCACCGGCGTGCGTGGTGGGCGAGGAGTGCAGGTCAGTCTAAGTCGGGTCGGGTCAGGTCCGCGGGGCGTGAGCGCGGACGAGACCGGGTAACCGGGCGGGTGTAAGGGGACCTCACCCCGTGTACTGAGGCAGTAAGGCTACTGCACAAAATCAATTTAAACAGTGGAACGGGTGTGAGGCTTACCGATGTGGGACTAAACGTAGACCTTTCCTCGCGTGCGCCTGCTGGGAGACCGCGGCCTGGCTTCTGCAGCTGCGGCTATCGATTTGCATAGGTTGCTGGCTGGCCGCCTTCGCAAGACTCCCCGTACTCCGCAGCAGCTGGAGACCTGGAGTCCTCAAGCCTGGAGCGCGGGAGAAGCTGCTTCAATGTGCGTTAATGGCGGTCGAACCTCAAAACCTGTCGGACACGAATATGGCCTCTCGGCCTGATCAAACCACTGGGGAACCTTCGCCGTGGCACGGCGAAGGTGAGGAGCTGCGCGGCAGGCCGCAAGGTGGTGTCTGGCGGCAGCCCTGGGTCGGACTGCAACCGGAGGAATGGGTTTGTTCGGGGGAGTGTTACAGAGGTGTGGAGTGGCAGTGGAGGGGTGGGGGGTGCTCAGTGTGATGAGGCGGAGGTTTGGTGAGGGTCGGCGAGCCGTGTGGGTTGCTGAGGTGATGGGAGCGGCTCGCCGAAGGGTGGTCGGAGGCGAAGGGGGTGAAGGTGGTCAGGGTCGGTAGAGGGCTTAATTGAATAAATTGAAAGCGGGGAAAGAAAGAGGAGGAGAAGGGGAGTAGCTCTAGCTTACTTACAGGGACGAAGGGGGAGGAACAGGGCAACAGTCGTATCGACTGTCGCCGGAGAAGACGATGCTCAGGGAAAGGGGCGGCGGCGAGCAGAGAGCCGGAGAGGCGCCAGCTGGGTGCGGCGTGGCGCAGGAAGAGCAGGGTAGGAAGTCTCTGCTGCTGGTATTGCGGCAGAGCGAAGAGGTGGAGGGGGAGGAAACCGCTGGAGCTGGTGAGCGTCTGCCGGAGGAAGAAGAGAAGAAAGTTGGGGATTTTCTCCGTCAGATCCAGGCTGCCCTGGTCGGTGGAGCAACGGGGGGTATTTATAGGGATCAAACAGGGAGGAAGGCGGAGGGAGACGACGTGTCTCCCTCGCCGGAGAATGGTCGGAAACAAGAACCCATACCGTCCGTGCGTTCGCACGGCCGGTATGGTGGGCTACAACGACCAGGGGGGTGTCCCTGCGACGGCTGACGACGCAGGGCACCCCCGGTTTACTTGCCAGGTCCCCCACCTCACCCTGCGCGGCGCCATGCTCCGCGCAAGGTCGCCGGAGCATGGTGCTGGCAGGTTTTGCAGGAGGGACCTGATTGCAAAGAACGAAGGAGAGTTAGGGGCCAAAATGCGAGGGTTCAGAAGTTGAGGGCCAAAGAGTAAATATATGAGGACCAAAGTGTAAAGTCGGTCAAGGAGGTTTCTTCTTAGGCTCAAGTTTTTATACATGACTAATTAGGACCTAAGGAATCTGATGGTGAATTTCATTTTCATATTAAACCTTGTTTGACCGGTCAATTTGCGCAAAAGCCCAAATTAAGTTATTAATTGGGCATGGTTCTCAATGTAGGTCAAAATGGGTTCTAAAGGCCAAATTGAAGGTTCTAAACCCTAGAGATTATTTTTCTATGAATTTTAGAGGGTTTATTCTATTTTTAATTTGCCTCGAACCTTGTGAATTGAAGTGGGTTGTTTTAGGGTTACAGATTATCATTTGGTTTCTTGGAAGTGCTGTAGCCCTTGCTAGATCATCTCATCCCACTTTTATTCTTATTAAGCTGCTTTGACCTATGTTTGGGCCCTGAATTACCCTGTATGCAGATTATACTGGTAAAATTACACTTTTACCCCTTATGACTTGTTTTCTTCTCAAACTCAGAATTCTCTGAGTTAAGCCTTTCCTTGAGATATGTAGGAGCTTTTATCCTTTGTATTAGGTCAAAATGAGCTAGTTATGGCTCATGATGAGGTTCTCATCACCCATGAAGGGATTTCAAATTAAGGTACCATTAAACTTTTTATTCCTTTTAATTGTACCACCAAAGGTCCCTTATGTTGGTTGAGTTCCCACAAAGGAGGGAAACCCTACCCAACATATCTCCCTCTCACCAATAATGTAGGAATCAAATCAATCCTACTATGAAGTGGCATACTTCAAATTTCCCAAGTAATAATACTTTTGTCATCATATTAGCACCATTATCATTTGTATGAATTTGTTCAAGTATAAGTTGTTTTGCTTTTAGTACATATCGTATCACATGATACCTCACATCTATGTGCTTTAACCTTGCATGAAAAGTGTTCTCATGAAGGTGAATTGCACTTTGACTAACACAATATTGGACATATTTGTCTTACACAAATCTAAGTTCATATATGAACCTTTTCATCCACAACTCCTTGCTAGCCTTTATATTTGCTATAAACTTTGCTTTTGTGATAGACAAGGCTACACATTTTTAAGGTCTAGATTTTTTTTTTACTTGATAACATAACTCAAAGATATTAATTGCTTGAAACTCTAATTTGAAATAGTACAAAGGAGCTTCCAAATTAAAATACCTGACCTCAACAATCTTGAGTGAAAAGACAATGCAACAAATAACAAACACAAAGGAGCTAAAAGAGTGTTGAATGCGATTTAGTTGAGAGTTAGGAAACGCATCGTAATATAGTTGATGAGGTGTGACTTATCATAGCTAAAATATCCAAGTTAAGCTAGAAATTAGGTTAAGCACTATCTAATTAATACAATAAATGGGTTAAGGGTGAGAATTAACAAAAATAACCTAAAACATCAAATTTGGGTTAAAAATGCATAATTAGGTTAATTAATGAGATATTCTATTCATAAATGCAAAATAATGATCCAATTGTCAATTGAATACATTTTTGGGTTCAAAAGTTCAAATCAAGAGTGAAATCATGTTATAAAATGTCTAATTAAGTTATCATAAAAACTTGGCTGCATTTGGACATCAATGGTCCTTCATTCATCATATTTCTCTAAAGCTAAATCTTCTAGGGATCTATTTGAAAACCCACAGGGACCTCATTGTAAGTAGCCAGGGACCATTCTATCTTCATTTCTCTCACTTATGGGTTCCCTTGCAAACTCTACACCATTTCACCTTTGAGGACCTGTGTGCAATTTGCCCAAATCATCTGCACCTCGCGTGTGCACTGTAGCTCATGAAGAACACGAGCTATAGGTGCCGTTCATCTTGTGATCCACCATCTGATGGTGGATGTTCATCCTTTGATCCTGTGCCTTTGTGTGGAGAATCGTTGTCACACCCAGATCCCATCTAATGGTGGGATTTTTGTCAAAAAGCTTCCTGATGAGACGATTTTCGCTTTCCTTGAAATTTTAAACATAAAATGACGTGTCGTTGTCAAGCTTTTGTGGTGGAAAATCGACTATCAAAACATTTAATTCTTAAAATCTAACCATGAAAATAGTTAGGTTGTTTCCACAGGGAGGTACTAGCTTATTGCGTTAAGTAATGGTACCTAGTCCAATCAGGAATTACAATAGATAAGGATCTGAATCTTTTGCACTTTACTTTTACTATCAATAAGCATTCTATGCAATTAATTAAAACCATAAGGAGTTCATATGCAAAATCACTTTAATAAATTAATTTATAAAATAAATGCATAGTGTTTCCTATAATGGCATGGATGGTAATTAGTAATGAGAGTAGAAACAGAGGATTTCTCCTCTCTCTTTCGTGAGCTCGCAATGGAGGTTCGTCGAAGGAGTGGCTGCAGGGGAAGATGATTCTCGACGAGGGCTTCGCATTGACGTAGGAGTCACGGTCGAAGGTGGCTGGTGACGGAGATCAGAGGTGGGGGACGCCGGCGACGTGGAAGTCCCTGCGGGCGGCAGTGGCTGCGTGCATGGGTTATCGTCGACGACTCTGGTGGTGTGGTGGTGATCATGGCATCGAGGCAAGCGTAAGGGAGTCGACGGTGTGAAGGATGGTGGCCAGAGTGGATGGCTGCGCGGAGGGGGATGGTCTGCAACTCTGGGTTCTTCTTAGAGAAGAAGAACAATGCATGAAGGTGGCCGAGCGGCGGGGAAGTTGGCTCGTCGAGCATCGGGCGTGCACGCGCATGCGAGGGTTGCCAGAGGTGGTTGGAGGTTGGTGGTGCGTACGAAGAGTCATTGATGGTCGAGGAGATGGTGGCTGCTGTTGGGTTGGTGCAGGTTGTTTGAAGAGGGGGAAGAAGTAGACGAAGAAGAAAGGGAATAGGACGAGTGGCTGTGATGGTTGATGGTGAAGGTGTTGGTGGTGAGCAGGTGAGGGTGACGTGCACACTGTCACCATGCATGCCCGGAGTCGATGAAAGGTGAAGATTGCCTGAGCCACAGTGTAAGCCTCTGACCATGGTATACGTCGCCTCCACGGTGGAGCGGATGAGGGAGAAGATCCCTGCGCTGGGGAAAGATGATATCCTCAAGAAGGCTGGTCATGCCTTTTTAAAAGCTTCTCCGTCTATTTTTTTCTTTGGCTGCAAACTTCTCCAACCACTTAGGGAAGATCGCGAGTGGTTGGAATGGAAAGATAAGTGACGTGCCTTCGTGCGTGTGTGTTAAGAGGTGTCGTTATAGTTGCACTTGATACGTCGGTTTTAAAAGAAGTAAACAGAGGTGAGTCCGAGTGTCGATCTCAGGGAGGCGTGGAAATCGGATTTTGTTTACCACTTGTTGTCACGAAAAAGGCGGAGTTTTGCTTGCGAAAGAGACGGTTTTGAAAAGCGAGAGATAGAGAGAGAGTTTAGGGTTAGAAAGCTCTTGGTTTTGATCATGCACTTTAAACAGAAATTAAAATGGCAACTAAATGGAAAATAATTTCATTAAACATGCATTCATAGTTCATGATTTACAACATTAAATACATGCTTCAACAAAAGTAAATGAAAGCTTAAAAGAGAGAGAGAGAGAGGTAGAGAGAGAGTGGAGAGCGACGAGGCAGCCACGGCGGTGGAGGAGGCTCCGTCGGCGGCTCGTCGTTTCCGACGATTACAAGAGTGCCTAAAGCTAGCTAGGAGAGGAATGGAGTAGTTGCAAGTGGGAGAGGATGCCTTGAATGGTGGTAGAAGGGGGTTTAAATAGAGTTAAGGGCCTCCTAGAAGAAGAATGTGCTTTAGCGACATCCAGAACGTCGCTAAAATCGCTTCCAGATACGTCGATGAAGGCCTTCTGCCGCCGGTCAGCTGCCCGCCCCCTCTCTCTCTCCAAGCGCGATCCGTGGATGATGAACGAGAGCCGTCCGATCGAAGATCGGACGGCTGAGATCCTCCCGCGCCCGTGCTGAGATCGCGCTTCGGGCGCGCGTGCGCGCTCGCGTTTCCGCCCGGCGTGCGCGCGCGCGTGGGCGCTGTCGTCGCGCCGCGTGGCGCAATCCTGACCGCCCGCTGCTGATTGGGCGGCTCAATTTCGCTGCGCCCTTCGCTCGCGCTTGATTTCTGCTCCGCGTGATTCGAACTCGCGTCGCTGCGACGCGGGCGTGCGCGCTAACCGTTGCGCCACGCCCGCGCTTTGTCGCGGCAACCACGGGCGAGCACGCGGATCTCGGCCGTTCGATCGAAGATCAACGGCCGAGATTCGTTCTTGGCTGGCTTGAGGGCGAGAGAGCGGCGGGGGCGGGGCAACGTGGCGCGTTCTAGGCCGTTGATCTCCAGATCAACGGTCATGATTTCTTGGGCCCATTGTGGGAGCTCCGGATGTCGGATTTGGCTGATCTTGAGTCCGTTGGACTCCGTTCGTCGTCCTGAATCCATCCGTGCGGTCCGATTGCTCATCTGAGGCCTGCTTTGACAAATACTTTACACAAATGGCCATTAATACGGTTTATAAGCAATCTTGGTACTTGATGCATGCAACGCTCCTATTCTACTTTATGTTGTGCCTTTTATTCTAAAGATGGGCCATATTCAACCTAATTACTACCCCCTTACGTGGTGTTATCATACCCCCATGCTTACTCCTTGATAGTCCCTAGCAAGGTTTATTCTAGCCTTTATTTCTTTGGAGAATTCAAGAAGTAATTGCTTCGGCACTTCGTTACTCGTCAATAAGAGGAAATATACGAAGATCTTAATCTACAAAGACTAAGCAGCGCCCGGGTGTCTTCCAAAATACGAATCGCCCGAGTCCTTGCTTTGTATATATAACTATACATATGTATACGTATATATCTATATATGCCTTTTTAGAATTTTCGGAATTCAGTGTGGGTTGGTAACTTTTTACAGCTACCCAACCCACCCAAAACTCGGTCAAAACCCTAAGTGCTAAGCATCTTGGTGTGAATGTTGTGATAGACTCACTTAACGGTAATTGAGACAGACTTCGAGTTTCTACGCCTCTAGGTGTCCGGAAAAGAAAATAAATTTTTGCCTGAAGGTGTATTTGTTCGACTGGTAGCTTTCTCCCTACGTTCATTTTACTTGGGGTCAACACAAGGATTTTCCAGTGTATATCTCCCCGGCTTGTACTACTTCCCCGCTTCGTCCTTAGGTGTTTTGGTCTTTTTTGTGTAATTATTGAGCTGGGCTCTGGACAACCGACCAATGGGCTGTTACCCACGATCACTTGCTAGCCATACTTGTGTGGTGAAGTGTGGTTTATTTTCTTTTATTCTCTTTTTTTTTTTTCTTCGTAGGTGGTTTCCCTAATCTCAAATGTACCTAGAGGCAGCGAAAAAGAAATGGCCTGTGGCTGGGTTCTGGACAACCTGCCAATGGGCTGTTACCCACGACAACTTGCCAGCCATACCACCCTAGAGAGTTCATTAGCTACCCAATTTCTGTCAAAATCTCCAAGAAGTGAGTCTGTGCAAAAATGTGTGTAGATGCTTAGACTCAAAGTTTTCCTGAGTTAGAGGGTGAGTTGATAAGTCGTATACTTATTACCTTATTTATTAGGTGGATTAGAATAGCTTAAAGTTGCAAGGATTTGCCGCTAAATCCATATTTTAATGGACACTAGGGCTGATTAAGCCTGAAGGCCTGAAAAGTCTAAGCATTTAAGTTCTTTTTGTATTATTTTCCACTATTGACAAGTTTCTAATACCTAAGTTTTTCTTCCTAAATTCAATTTTTTTTTTAATCAATTAATTTATTCATTCAGACTGATTAATTAAGCTCAGGATTATGCAATTTACCATCCCCCCCATGCTTAAGTTGGACAATGTCCTCATTGGCAGATGCATGGATGCAGAAGGGTTCAAAAAGATAGTACCTGAGTGACGTAAACTACCAGATCAGTCTGAATCCGCTAGGTTGCCTCCCAGGAAGCGCTGAGTTTAACGCCTCCAGCTGGGCGGTGCACAAACAGGAATGGCTTGGGTCAAGAAGATATGTTCAAAATTAACCAGACCCAAAATCAGAAGTCCACAAATGCGAATAAGGTTGTGGTGGAGTCCCGTTCCTAAGGGGCGGGAATTCTGTAACAGATATATCATGCATGCCCGTGTCAGATCCTCTCTTAGTTTGTGGGCATGCAAACAAGTTGCTGTGGACGAACGCACCCCAAATATGACATGCCAAACACTAAAGATGTAGGTCTTATATTTAGCTTGTGTCCCCATAAAATTGTAATCCATCGAAAGTGTATCAATTCTAGTGCATTCGGGTTGCGGGATCTTTATTCTGGTAGGGCAAGTAACAAAGTCCAGAGTTTCATACTGAGCCCTACAACCAAGCATGAGTCTTCTCTTCAAAGACGAATCCATCTCTTCCGCAACTATGGTTTCATTGCTCATTCCCTCCAAGCCCTTGATCTCAAGAATATTTTCTTCAACCTCCTTTGTATCAGATTCACTGTTTGGGGTTGCATTAGAGGTAGGGTCAATTTCATCCTCTAGATCATATTCTTTCTCTCGGCCCTCCTCCAAATTTGTGATGGGGATTCTAACCGATTCATAATCAATTTCTTTGAAATTGTAACTCCATTCTCCATCTCCGACGTTGGCTGCTACTCCCACCGGATTACTTGTCTTGAGCCGATTAGATTCAGATTCCAAGGTCTCTCCCCTCACCTTCTCAGTTTCCTCCTGATGTTTGTTCTCAATGCTCCCCAAATTGTGTTCCAAGGAATCCTTACTGTCCTTATCCACTGAGCTATCCAACTCCTGAGGGGTATCAATGGTGGACTGAACCAAATCAGGATGACTAGGTGTAGTCCAATTGATCATAGTAGGTCCTTGCTTTATGAATTCCATGAATGGCGTTGTATGCAACAGCTTTCTTTGGCCTTATTCCCCTAATTGTTGGAACAACTCCAACATGGCATGTTGCCCTTTAACCAATTCTTGATTCTGTCTGTGTAGTTCTAACTGGAGGTTATCAAGAATTGACATGGTGTCATTTGGTGTCCTTTGGATTTCCTCCTTGAAATCCAGGTTAAGAGAGTATGGTTGAGGTTGTGGATCAGAATCCATATTGGTGTTTAGGTTCTTGGGTGGGTCCTCTATTCTATCATGTTCAGGGTCCAATTCTTCAAGAGGAACCATTCTCTGTTTGGTCCTACTCCAGAATAGTTGAGGTTCTAAGTCCTCCTCCCAGTCAGATTCTTCATCAGGGGACCAAATCAGAGGTTGATGATCCTGGGCTTTCCTAGATTTCTGATCATTTTCTGATTTCCATTTGTCTAGAACTCCTTCTAATCCAAAGGTCAAGTAGGCAAGGTTGTTGAATTCAGATGACCTTTCTTGGTTATTATCCTGAGATGGGTAGGGTTCTTGGTGTTCTCCTAAAGTGTAGGTCCTATCACAGTAGAGCGGGTCGGACCTAAATGAGGAGGCATCATGAGGACAATCGAGATATGGAGCCCCATGATTTGAATCGTACCCTTGGGTGGCTATGTTGGTTGTATTCCAATAAGAAGTTGGTGCGGTTTGGTCATAGTTGGGCCAAGAGGGATATTCAAGGTTGTACCCCTAACTTGGTGGTTGGTTAGCCCAAGTAGGCTGCGAGTATGGTCCACTTGGGTTAGCATACGAATCCTGTTGGGGGTAGTTTGGGTAAGATGGATAGGCATTGAAATCCATGGTTTGGAAGAAATGGAGGGATGTGGGAAGAACAGATGCGAGAGTAGTGTCCTCAACCAAGCAAACAAGCCTAGTCCTTATGGTGTATTCCTTAGAAGACCTAGAAATCTCACAAAGGTTGATTAAGTTCGTAAGCACTGGACTCCCCTTTCCGAGGTTAATCTAGCCAGGTTGATTACGAGGGGATTGTAGGGAAGGTTCTTCCTTTGGCTTGCGCCTCCGGTTCCACAGACCCCACAACCGTGGTCGTTTGACACTGCCTCGCAGCCTAGTCACCAGATTCTACCAAGGGAATGAAAGCCAAGTGCCTAGCGAACAAAACCTCACCTTTTGAGACTTAACTCAGTCCTGCCTAGGGCACGTCTACTCATTTTTAAAGGGTTAGGATAGTGCTTGTGCTTAGGGTGATGTGATGAGGCGTTGATTGGGGTGGTGCCTCCACTTTCAAAGTGTGTGCTTCTAGCAAAACATGGTTTTCAAGCAAGGATTTTTAAGGTGTGGTGTCTTTTAGTATTTTATCCTTACTTTAGTGCTTTTTAGGGTTGACGTGTCTTAATGTTTTCAACCAAGTTTCAGTGGGCACGTCAAGTTTTGCACACAATTTGATGAAAGTAGATTTCCTTTTTCTTCTGTAGAGGCTCTAAAACCCTAGTGTACTCATCCTAATGATCATGCAGCTTCTATTAGATGAGTCAGTTTTAGGGTTGAGTGGTGCGGCCCAGGTCAACTCATGGTGGCTTCACAAACACCACTCAAGAAAGAAAAGAACACTCCAAGAATTTATTCAGCATATTAGAGTACATTTTTTTGTAGGGTGATGTGTTAAGAATGTGGGTCAAGCAATCATTCACCACGCCAATTTTTTTAGTTTTTTACAATTTTTTTTAGCTTTTTCACGCAAGCAAACAATGAGAGACAGGTTACTCACTATCGGTCCTCGAGGCGCCTACTCCTTTGCTACCGTCATGGAATGCGTCGCTTCGCCATCCATGCATCGAATTCCTGCAACCGTCAAGTAAAAAGGAAAATAGGGCATTAGATGATGTGAGAATGAGTGTGGAATGGAGGTGATAAAAAAAATCCGTTGCCTCCCCGGTAACGGCGCCAAAAACTGACGTGCCTTCGTGCATGTGTGTTAAGAGGTGTCGTTATAGTTGCACTTGATATGTCGGTTTTAAAAGAAGTAAACGGAGGTGAGTCCGAGTGTCGATCTCAAGGAGGCGTGGAAATCGGATTTTGTTTACCACTTGTTGTCACGAAAAAGGTGGAGTTTTGCTTGCGAAAGAGACGATTTTGAAAAGCGAGAGATAGAGAGAGAGTTTAGGGTTAGAAAGCTCTTGGTTTTGATCATGCACTTTAAACAGAAATTAAAATGGCAACTAAATGGAAAATAATTTCATTAAACATGCATTCATAGTTCATGATTTACAACATTAAATACATGCTTCAACAAAAGTAAATGAAAGCTTAAAAGAGAGAGAGAGAGGTAGAGAGAGAGTGGAGAGCGACGAGACAGCCACGGCGGTGGAGGAGGCTCCGTCGGCGGCTCGTCGTTTCCGGCGATTACAAGAGTGCCTAAAGCTAGCTAGGAGAGGAATGGAGTAGTTGCAAGTGGGAGAGGATGCCTTGAATGGTGGTAGAAGGGGGTTTAAATAGAGTTAAGGGCCTCCTAGAAGAAGAATGTGCTTTAGCGACATCCAGAACGTCGCTAAAACCACTTCCAGATACGTCGGTGAAGGCCTTCTGCCGTCGGTCAGCCGCCCGCCCCCTCTCTCTCTCCAAGCGCGATCCGTGGATGATGAACGAGAGCCGTCCGATCGAAGATCGGACGGCTGAGATCCTCCCGCTCCCGTGCTGAGATCGCGCTTCGGGCGCGCGCGCGCGTTTCCGCACGGCGTGCCCGCGCGCGTGGACGCTCGGGCGCTGTCGTCGCGCCGCGTGGCGCAATCCTGACCGCCCGCTGCTGATTGGGCGGCTCAATTTCGCCGCGCCCTTCGCTCGCGCTTGATTTCCGCTTCGCGCGATTCGAACGCGCGTCGTTGCGACGCGGGCGTGCGCGGTAACCGTTGCGCCATGCCCGCGCTTTGTCGCGGTGACCGCGGGCGAGCGCGCGTATCTCAGCCGTTCGATCGAAGATCAACGGTCGAGATTCGTTCTTGGCTGGCTTGAGGGAGAGAGAGCGGTGGGGGCGGGGCGACGTGGCGCGTTCTGGGCCGTTGATCTCCAGATCAACGGTCATGATTTCTTGGGCCCATTGTGGGAGCTCCGGATGTCGGATTTGGCTAATCTTGAGTCCGTTGGACTCCGTTCGTTGTCCTGAATCCATCCGTGCGGTCCGATTGCTCATCTGAGGCCTGCTTTGACAAATACTTTACACAAATGGCCATTAATACGATTTATAAGCAATCTTGGTACTTGATGCATGCAACGCTCCTATTCTACTTTATGTTGTGCCTTTTATTCTAAAGATGGGCCATATTCAACCTAATTACTACCCCCTTGCGTGGTGTTATCAATAAGCTCTGGCCGTTCTTCATCAGACGTCTGATCCAAGCTCCTGACGTCTTTAAAAATGTAGCGTCAGTGAGTTCGTGCTGGCTGTTCCCAGACGTCCAATTTAAGCTCATGGCATCTTATAGAAGTAAAAAATGGATGTTTGAGCTCTTGCACCTAGCCTGTATCCATTAAATAGATTATGTTACCATATTATATGTTATTAAATGCAAAATTAACGCATAAAATTATATGCAGACTAAGGTGAATTACCATATAATTCCTAATCAATTAACAACTAAGAATAGTTAATTAAAGAGTACTTAGACTAAATAATGATCTACTAAAGTGGACTTATCACTTCCATGCATGCACCAACTCATCTCCACCGTCCTTGCCCTAATCGGTTAAATCCACCATTACTGTGCTTTGATTCACTCAAGGCCTACGTGAGCACCTCCCCTACCTTCGCGCGTGAGCCATCAGCTCCCCATCTACCTCTCTTGAGTTGGTCTTTAATTCACTCCGATTCCTCTCCTTAATAGACCTCTAGCTCCATTGCTGCGGCGATGAAGCTCCATCTTCCTTTGACTCTCCTAGCTGCTACTAGAGAGCTTTCACTCTGCCAGAGTCCTCCTCCCCTATTTCATCCTCTTCAGTCGTTGACTGTTGATCCAAAGGTCCCATTCGTCTAATTATAATAGCTTTTATTGCTTTCTAGGATTAGGTCTACTGCTTTCTAGATTACTTAGGAGTAGAATTAGTTAGTTAATTCATTGATGATTGATTAGTTAGGAGTAGAATAGCTTAGGTAGGTCTTCGCCAATCCACCTCCTTTGATCAGTTTATATCAGAGGAGAAGAACTTGCTTGCACTCATTTGTTCAGTAATCTCTCTCTTCACCTAACGATCATCTTCTACTCTTCCTTACGAATGTAGAACATTGATCCTCTCCTTCATCAGAGCATTCAGCAGATCTGAAGCTCATTAGCTTTCAAATTTGTTGAAGCGCTCAAAATCAATTTGAGGGCATTCCATTCAGACCAGACAATCATCAATGCCTTCACCATGGATTTAATTGAGATGGATTCACTTGAGTTATGAGGATTTGTTTCTCATGCTTGATCAAAATGATACGACCCGAAACCGACTCCATGTGAAACTTGGTTCGGATCGCCTCGACTATCCCAAGACCCAGTCGCCGAATGGGTAATAAATCAAAACATATTAACTTCCATACATGCAATGTAGTTAGAAGAACGAATATAAGACTGAAAGCTGTAAGGTAATAGTAACAGTAAAAGGGTTCCATGAGAGAATATCATGATTACAACTTAGCCATCAAAACTTACTAATAAAACAGAAATCGATCTACTGGTTCCAAAATAGATACTCACAATAACAAAGGGAGAGTCAACCTACAGTAGAAGAGAAGTAAAACAACTAAGGCTGGGCTTGGTTGGGCCCAACTCTCTCTACAGTCTGTAGAACTGGTTGCTCACTTCCCTATCTTGTACAGAAGTAGTAGACGTTAGCAAAAGCTGAGTAGAGTGACAATTATACGTTCAACTAACACAACTTAATTAAAGAGGAAAGCAATAAACATTTTAGGCATTTTCATGTTTTATTTCCATTTCTAGGTACTAGTTGTTTTGTGATTTTAGTATTCTAACAAAGGGTCCTGTTATCTCTTAATTCACATGTTTCCTAATAGAACGATCTTATTGCATTTTTCTGTGATGCAGAACGTGCATGTGGTTCTCTCCTGGATGAGAGAACACCCCATGTTTGTCCTACACCCGGTCTACTACCCCGGGGTCATAGTCGCGACATAACGGTGACCACGAATAGAATAGGGGTGATACCCCTCACTAGTCTACATACTCTTGCCCAACTATCCCAGTTGGCCTCGTGGGCCTAACAGGAGTCGGTGTAGGAAGGCCATTCTTACCCTGGGTCCCAACCCATGGGAAGGCTAGCTCTGTTCCTATACAAGGGGTAATTAGCTCTATTGGGTACACGTGTACCTGTTAACAGGTTATCGAGGGGTTTTAAGGAGTAATCGTTGTAGTAAAGCCTCAATCGCTCGAAATAATTAAATTTATAACTCAGAATCGAAAAGGAGTCCGAGGTCGATCATAGGGAACAAATATAGAACTCACACATTAATCTTCATTTAAAACAGATGAGCACAATCAATTGATCACAAAATAGATATTTAATGAATAAAATGTAATCTAATATCTCAGAAGATCATGCAATAAAAAAGAAAAGAGAATAAAAATAATGGTGATTTGAATCACCGCTTATTCTTTTTAATTAAGCATGCATTCAATTACTCAAATTATTCAACAGTGATCTTCAATCAGAATTCAATGTAAACTTAGATTCTAAAATCATTCAATAGTGTTGAGCACAAGCACAAGGTTCTCAGAGAGCCTTCTCCTTCTCTTCTTTCTTCTTCAAAGCCTTTCCTTCCTTCTCAAGCACAGGCACAACACTTCTTGAAAGCCATCCCTTCTTTCTCTTCTTCTCAAAGCTCCCTTAAGGCCTTCTTTCACAAACACACGGCTAACACTTAGCCAATTTTTTTAGCACAAGGCCAAACCTTCAGAGAGCAAAACCCTCCCCCCTCCTTCTCACAATTTATCCTCTCTCTCTCTCAAACCTAGCATATTCGGTGTTACGACCCGGTTCCTGAATCTCTACAGGACCCGAGACCGGCTTGACTTGTCTAATCCCAAGACTCAGTCGTCTAAAAAGAAATAACCAAAAAGCAGCAAAGTAAACCATATTCACTATACTAAGCAACTAACAGTAAAGAAAGTAAATGCTGCTATAGTCTATATCACCACCACAACAATAAAACAGTAACAAGGTACAGGAACGTAAATGTACGGAAATGTAAAGGTACACGAGTTTGAACTCACTACAACAGAAAGTACTACAAAAAGAAGACTACTGCTATTGGGCTCTACTGGGCCCAGCACCCACTGCAGCAGGAGACTCGGGCTACTCAACACCTAGACCTGAAAAGGGTTATGAGTACACAAAGTTAGCGAACACTGAGTAGAGTGGCAACCAGCTAACTAAAGCAGTAAAGCTAACAGGTAAACTAGCTATTCCAATTCTTTAATTTACAAGTTATTCCTTTTCCCCCATTGGTTTATATTTTTTCAAATCTCTTTCTTGATCTCGAATGTTCCTCGTGGGAATGATCTTGATTGCAGTCTTTTCTAAAGAGTAGAAGGCACACATGGTGCTCTCCTGGTCGGGAGAGTCCCCCATGGTGATCCTACACCCAATCAACCACCCTGTTACGACTCGATTTTTGAATCCCTACAGGACATGAGACTGGACCGTCTCGACTGATCCCAAGACCTAGTCGTCCAACGAGAAAGTAACCAAAAAGCAGGAAAGTAAACCACATTTACTATGCTAAGCAACTAACAGTAACGAAAGGACAGCAGTAAAGAAGTAAAACTATTACAGTACGCGCCACCACAACAGTAGAAAAGTAAATGAGTACAGGAATATAATGTTCAAATGAAAGAGTACAGAAGTGTAATAAACTACTTGCTACAACTGGAAAAGGGGTGCAATAGAAAGCTACAACTACTGGGCTCTACTGGGCCCAGCATCCTCTGCAGTCGTAGGCTCGGGCTGCTCAGCACCTGGACCTGAAAAAGGTTATGAGTACACGAAATCAGTGAATGCTGAGTAGAGTGGCGACCAACTAACTAAAGCAGTGAAGGTGGACAGGTAGCTGCTGTTTTTCAATTTCTTTCTTTCTTTAACTAATTTTTCTTTCTTTCACCACTTGGTTTATTTGTCAGTTCTCTTTCTTGATCTCGAATGTTCCTTGTGGGAACGATCTTGATTGCAGTCTTTTCTGAAGAGTAGAAGTCGCACGTGATGCTCTCCTGGTCGGGAGAGTCCCCCGTGGTGGTCCTACACCCAGTCAACCACCCCAAGGTCACGGACAGACGTAATGGTGACTACGGCACGCACGATAAGTGCACGGGTAGCTACCCCGCATTGGCACGTGGTCAGTCGTTTCCGTTAACGGGTGTGCCTAAAGCACAGCATGGAACCAGTATAGGGCATAGCCCTCAGTAATAGGGGACTAGCCCCTAAGAACCAAACAGGGGTCTCGCCCCTCACAGTTCGTGCATCCTCTCCTAACTACCCTGGTTTGCCCAGTGGGCCTAACAAGTTGGTGTAGGGTGGCTAGTTGAACCTCGGGCCCCGTGGCTATCACAAGGATCAATCACAAGAGAATACTTAGAACAGTATAGAAAGTATTCCAACAAGTGGAGGAAATCATACGGGAAACATCAATATCTTAATTGCGGAAATCGGACCTAAAATGACCCTAAACGAGTCAAAATAGGGATTCTGACTATAATCAGATGTCTGGAACACCTTCCAGATGTCTTAAAAGAGTCTAGAGCCATACCTCAGTTCTGCGCTACTCCTCAGACGTCCAGGAACTCCGTTGGACCATCTGGACCCAATTCCAAACGTCCGACAACCTCTCTGGACATCTGGAAACGCTTCTCGTCGTCTGGTGCCTCGCCTAGACGTCCAAACTACGTGGGAGGGCGTGTCCCGCGCCTTCCCGAAGTAACCTCTGGGTAAATCAAGCGAAATCTTCTCAATAAGGCACGAAACAGCGCCTCGGTTGAACGGCCTGCATGGCCGTATCCGCAAAGGAGACGTACGTTCGCGAAGCTTACCTCTCAGTCGTCTGGAACCTCTTCCAGACATCGGTTACGTCGTCTGGACGTCGCTCCAGACGTCTGATTCTAAGAAAATCCTAGAACCAGAACCTACTTCTGTCTTCTCGCGCCGCGCCCGCTCACCTACTGCTCCGGCTGCAGTAGTGTCGGGGAGGACCTTTCCGATGCACTCCTCCGCCTTACGCACGTGCCGACTGGTTGTGAGCTCACCGGCGAGCTCGCAAGCCTTCTCTCCTCTCCTCACGCTGCTCCTCTCCTCTCATGTCGCTCCTTCTCTCCGCTGCTCTCGCTCGGATGCACTTGCTGGAGGGTAGAGGAAGGAAGTGGCTGGGAAGTGGGTGAAAAGAGGGAGAGGAGGGGCCTTATATAAGGTGTGGGGTTAGGGTTTTCGTCGGGTGAGAGGAGAGGGAAGAGAAGAAAACGAGAGACGCGTACTGTGTGCGAGCAGAATGCACGCAGACGCGAGCTCGTACACGAAAATTTCGATTTCCAGATGTCTGGAAAGGTGTCCAGACGTCTGACCAAACGTCTGACCCAAGTTCCAGATGTCTTAAACAGCTCAGATAGCACGGGTCTTAACACACCCCAAGGTCACGGACAGACATAATGGTGACTACGGCACGCGCGTTAAGCGCACGGGTAGCTACCCCGCATTGGCATGCGATTAGTCGTTTCCGCTAATGGGTGCTCCCAGAGTACAGCACGAAACAGTATAGGGCCTAGCCCTCTCAGTAACAGGGGTCTAGCCCCTAAGAACCAAATAGGGGACTTGCCCCTCCACAGTCCGCGCACCCTCATCTGACTACCTTGGTTTGCCCAGTGGGCCTAACAAGTCGGTGTAGGGTGGCTAGCTGAACCCCAGGCCCGGTGGGGTGGCTAGCTCTCTCCCTACACTAGTAGCTCTCCCCGGTACAGTATGAGCGAGGGCCAAGAAGTCGGTGTAGAGTGGCCAATCCTAACCTCAGGTCCCAACCCAAGGGCGGCTACCTCCGCTCTACACTAAATAGGGGACAGTCGCTCTCCTTGGTACCACGTACTCAAGGGCCAGCACACTTCCCCACTTACATTTCCAGATCCATTCCATTTATTTCCAGGAGCTCTACTCCTAATTCCGCATAGGGTTCATACTCATATTTCTCATGCCATTCCAAACCAGGTTTCATCATTCACATTTCCATTCTCAGGTTATACACATGCAGCTCGTATTTCTATCATTCATATTTCCATTCTCAGATTATACACATGCAGCTCGTATTTCTATCATTTAACGTATACAACATGTAATGTCATATGTAACTATTTAACTAGCATAGGTAATTTATATTTCATAGGCAGCTCTTGTTCATTAACAGGAAGTTGTTATCATTTCTATTAATTCATTCAAGATTGCAATCAAACATGCATACAGATATTTCAAGTAACTTCTCGTCCTAGGATTCATGCCATATCCTAGGTTATATTTATTCAATCCACACATGCATTCGGGTTTATAATTAAATTCGGGAAAGCCACTCTACCAGACAACCCAGGAGTATTGGGGGCTCGAACGGCAGGCTCACGTGCCTCAGCAAGCCTCGAACTCGTAACGGAACAAAATCCTATAACAAGGAACAATCACAAAGGAGCATTCAAAATAATATAGAAAGCCTTCTAACAAGTAGAGGAACTCACAAGGAAAACACTGATATTTTGTTTGCGTAAAACAGACCTCAAATGGACCATAAACGGGTCAAAAATAGAGCTACTGACTCAAATTAGACGTTTGAAATAATGTCCAGACGTCTTAAAAGTGACCAGAAACGCACCTCAGGCTCTGCGTCGACCTCAGACGTCCAGGACCTCTTCTGGACCATCTGGACCAAGCTCCAGACGTTTGACCTCCTCTCCGGACGTCTGGGAGTGCTTCCAGCCGTCTGGTAAGCTACCTAGACATCTGAAACACGTGGGAGGGCGTGTCCCGCGCCTTCCCAAAGCAATCCCTGCATGCGACAGCAAATCTTCCACATTAAGCCACGCAAAGCGCACCTGCGGAGTGACCTGCATGGCCGTATCTGCAAAGGAATGTACCTTTGCGAAGATCTGACATCAGACATCTGGAGTTGCCTTCAGACGTCCACTCCGTCGTCTAGACGTCACTCCAGACGTCTGATTCTGGGAAAAACCCAGAACCAGGACCTCCCCCTGCTCGCCCTCTCCACGCGCAGCTACGCCTCGCCTCCTCGCCTGCAGCTCCGGCTGCAGCAGTGTCAGGGACGACTCCCCTGACGCTCTCCTCCTACACGCGCCGCTTCGACCGTGTGCCCTCCAGCGAGCTCCCACAGGAGCTCGCGAGCTCAAGCTCCTCCTCCTCTCCTCACGCCGCCTCTCCTCCTCGTCTTCGCTCTCGCGCTCTGTCTTGCACTCGCTCCTCTCACTGCAGTGGAGAGGAAGGGAAGAAGGTGGCTGTGGAGTGGGGAGAACGAGAGAGGAGAAGTGGGGTTTATAAAGAGGAGAGTTAGGGTTCGGTGGAGGAGGGAAGAGAGAAGAAGGGGAGAAAAAGAGGATACTGTCTACACGCCGCCCGTGCACAGAAGCGAAGGCTTACACAACAAATTCAATTTCCAGACATCTGGGAAGGGGTCCAGACGTCTGACCGACAGTCAAGACATCTTAAAAGGCTTAAAACAGAACGGGTCTTTACATCATAACAAACTTAAAGGAAGTTTCTGTAGGAGAAAATGGAGGCCCTACGAGGAGGGGGTGACGTAATAAAATGTGAAAATAAAATATAAACAATCTCACAAGAAAAACAATCGCACAATGTACACAATAATTTTTAGGTGGAAACCCAAACCGGGTGAAAACCACCACCTAGCCCTCTCGAGTTAGGATTTTCCGATCAACCAAGTTGATCAAATCCACTAAATGAATCACTTTAAACGAGGGTGATTCAACCTCAATTACAACCATGCTACTTTATACGAGGGTAGCGTACCTCAAACCCCTTCTCTTCACGAGAAGGATTTTGTCCCTCGATGGAGACGGGAATTCGTAAAGCGAATACCCAACCAAATAACAAGGATAAAATAACAAATAATCCTATAGAGCCAACAAGGTAATTTTTAACCTAAGCTTCTATAGGAATTAGGAAACTGCCCTTTGCAAGGAGTGCGTCGAATCGATGACGCGGGTGCGTGAGCCACGCGACGGCGTAATGTCGCTCTCGTGAACTACGGCAGGAGAGCAGGTGCGCAACAGCTTGATGCTCTCTAGATGAAGAACTTGAGCTTGGAGAGCAAGAGCTTGCTTGGACACAAAAGAGTGTGAGAGTGTATTACAAAGTGTTTCTTGTGTATCTAGGTGTGTCTTGGTGTGTAAAAGGTTCCCCTCTATTTATAGAGGCTTTAGGAAGGCTTTGGAAGGCTTTGGAAAGCTTCCATAGTCGTTGGGAGCAAAGCCTAAGAGAATCAGGCGAAATCATGAACAATGATTGCATTGACAGGCTTATCAGACGTCTGATCTTGGCATCAGACGTTTGGAAGATCACTTTAAGACTTCTGGGAACAACATCAGACGTCTGATTTTAGGCGAGCTTCTTCCTGACTTGGATCAGATCTAAACAGGGTTCTAGTGCAAGTCCATCAGACGACATACAGGACGTTTGGCACTATGTCTGGACGTCTGGAAACCTACTTTTTCGTGGGAATGGATTTCCAAGAGAGTGCAACGGCTAGAAAATCTCTGAGAAGAGATTTTGGGTCAGCCGAGGGAAAACGGTCATCTATCAGACGTTTGGAAAGTCTTAAGGACGTCTGATAAGGCTCTAACGGTCATATCCTTCAGTGTTTGTTAAGGTAGCCAACGGTCCACTAATTGGACGTCCGGCAAAGTCATCAGACGTCTTCTAAGACGTCTGGTCTAAGGTTTGGACGTCTGATTTCATCAGACAGAACAACAAGTCCAACCTAAATGTTTATCAGACGTCTGAATCAATAGTCAGACGTCTTAAAACACATTATCAGACGTCTGATCTTGGAATTAGACGTCTGGAAATGCTGTTTGAATCCTATATTGGTTTTCTAAGTTCTCTACAGAAAACCTAAGTATCCTAGGGTTGTGCTGGTGTTCCTAGGACTACTGTTAGGGTACTTTGAGTCTCTTTAACATGAATCTAAGTAACAAAAATAAAGAGAACAGAAAAAATGAAAAATACAAGGAGTACAAGAGAAGGAAATCTATGATATTCTTCATCTGCTTCCTTCTTCAATCTATCGCTCCTCGCAAATCTCCTCTGTTCTCCATCAAGCTCCTCCAATCCGTCCTGGATACGAGCTCGAATTCCGTCTAATCACGTCTCCATTTGCAATTAACCTGAAATCTAAGACTCCAAGTGCAAATGTTAAATAACACGTGTTTTGTTATCATCAAAACAAATGATCATGGTGCTGTAGCACCAACAATCTCTCCCTTTTTGATGATGACAAAATCATAAATAATAATGCAAAAAATCCTCCCCCTTTTTGACATTATCAAAAAGGTTTGATTGATTTTAAATTTTCTATAACTCCTCCTTAAAACATGCCCTTCTATAAATTTTTTATAACAAAGGTAATGTCCTCCCCCTTTTTTATAACAACAAGATAGCTATTATTTTTCTCCCCCTTTCTAAAGGAAATTTAGCTACCTTATATCTCCCCCTTAAAAATTGACAATTAGCTTATAATTTTTTGCTCCCCTATCTAAATGCTTATGATAAAAAGATAGGGTAAATGATTTTTACCTCACCTACCATGGCCAATAAAATGACCCGAATGGTGGTGGTGGATGCCACATCGGATGGGGCTCCCATCCATAGCTTGGAGGCCCGGGCATTGACGCCGGTCTCCAGTCTGGTAGTCGACATGCGGCGGGTTCATTATTTGTTCGCTGTCTCATCGGTCTTCTTGTTCTCCTCCTTGGTCTACTCCTTGGTTCTCCCAACTCGAGTTGACCAGCCTTGAGCTTGTAGGTCCAGTCCTTCGTGTTGTAGTTATCCTTGAAACCTACAAAACAGGATTCCAATTCTTTCTTTAGTATCCAAGTGAGCTTGGATCCGGATTTGTTAGCGGGTCTCCTTGACAGAGATCCTTTCTCAACCTTAGGGCTATATAGGTTATCTACCCTATTTATCAATTTATTTCATTTCTCCCTAAGACATGCAAGTTCATTTTCTATAATATTCATCTTAGTCTTTAAATCACAGATTTCTAACTTTAAACTATCATTTTCCTCAATCAATTTATTATTTTCATTGATGAGGTTATGATTTTCTAATAATAGGTTATCAATTTTA
Source organism: Thalassia testudinum (assembly GCA_037157565.1). Taxonomy (NCBI): domain Eukaryota; kingdom Viridiplantae; phylum Streptophyta; class Magnoliopsida; order Alismatales; family Hydrocharitaceae; genus Thalassia; species Thalassia testudinum. The sequence goes on along the minus strand of JAZHRO010000073.1, from coordinate 172,350,760 downwards.
GGATTAGCTTCTATGTCCTTAAGTTATTTTTCTAACCTATTATTTTCATTTTTAAGAAAACTAAGGTTCTTTTTAATGCTTTGTTTTCTATTCTTAATGATTTACTAACATCAAATAATTCATTAAAAGCTTCTTGTAAATCGAAATTTACCTCGTTGTCGGAGTCGCTTCCGCTTTCGCTGTCGCTATTACTTCCTCTGGCCATGAAACCAAAGCAAGCGGTTTCTTCTTCTTTTTCTTCTTCTTCCTCCGAGCTTGAATTGTCCCAAGTGGCTTGGAACGCCTTCTTCTTAGATTTCTTCTCTTTTTCCTTCTTCTTCTCCTTTTTGAGAAGAGGGCACTCTGGTCGCAAATGCCCTTTCTCGTTGCAGTGGTAGCAACGTCGAGGGCTCTCCTTCTTCTACAATTCCCTACACAACTTGGAAAACTTTTTAAGTAAAAATTTAAAGTCTTCGTCGTCGGAACTTACCTCGCTATCTGACGTGGCTCTGAAGGCGAGAGTCTTCTTTGGTTTAGGCTCCGGTGTATCCTTCTTCTGCTTCAACTTAGTCTCGTAGGCCATTAGATTGCCTAGGAGATCTTCCATGTTGAGCTCCTCCACTTCATTTGCCTCCTCGATGGCGGTGACTTTCTGTTCCTACTCCGGTCCAAAGGAACGAAGAAGCTTCCCTTGAAGCTCTCCCTTGATGAAAGTCTTCCCTAAAGCTTTCAAGTTATTTACAATGAGAGTGAACCTAGTGTTCATCTCACTTAAAGATTCGTTAGGTTTCATAGAAAAAGATTCAAATTCTTGAGAAAGTAAATTTATTTTAGAAGTTTTTACCTTAGAGGTACCTTCGTGACTTACCTCAAGTGTGTGCCAAATCTCGTATGTGGTGGCGCATTGCGAGATTCTGTTGAACTCCTCCGGGCTGAGCGCGCAGTAGAGGGCGTTCATGGTCTTTGCGTTCAAAGAGAGTTCACGAATTTGTTGTTGCGAGTAGCCTCCCGTGGGTTTCTCTGGGATCTCAAATGGCGTCTCGCACCTAGCCCAAATCCAAGTCTTCATTCGCAGCTTCCAGTAGGGGTAGTTGCTCCCGTCGAAGAACGGCAGACGAGTTGTGGACTGCCCCTCGGAGATCCGAATTGTGGAACTGCTCCCCTCCATGATCTTCGTCGGTGTGTAACGCCGATAACGCGAAACCTGCTCTGATACCAATTGTAGGAAAAAATGGAGGCTCTACGAGGAGGGGGTGACGTAATAAAATGCGGAAATAAAATATAAACAATCTCACAAAAAAAAAAACAATCGCACAATGTACACAATAAATTTTAGGTGGAAACCCAAACCGGGTGAAAACCACCACCTAACCCTCTCGAGTTAGGATTTTCCGATCAACCAAGTTGATCAAATCCACTAAACGAATCACTTTAGACGAGGGTGATTCAACCTCAATTACAATCACGCTATTTTATATGAGGGTAGCGTACCTCAAACTCCTTCTCTTCACGAGAAGGATTTTGTCCCTCGAAGGAGATGGGAATTCGCAAAGCGAATACCCAACCAAATAACAAGGATAAAATAACAAATAATCCTATAGAGCTAACAAAGTAATTTTTAACCTAAGCTTCTATAGGAATTAGGAAACTCCCCTTTGCAAGGAGTGCGTCGAATCGATGACGTGGGTGCGTGAGCCACGCGACGGTGCAATGTCGCTCTCGTGAACTACGGCGGGAGAGCGGGTGCACAACAGCTTGATGCTCTCTAGATGAAGAACTTGAGCTTGGAGAGCAAGAGCTTGTTTGGACACAAAAGAGTGTGAGAGTGTATTACAAAGTGTTTCTTGTGTATCTAGGTGTGTCTTGGTATGTAAAAGGTTGCCCTCTATTTATAGAGGCTTTAGGAAGGCTTTGGAAGGCTTTGGAAAGCTTCCATAGCTGTTGAGAGCAAAGCCCAAGAGAATCAGGCCGAAATCAGGAATAATGATTGCACTGATAGGCTTATCAGACGTCTGATCCTGGCATCAGACGTCTGGAAGATCACTTTAAGACGTCTGGGAACAACATCAGACGTCTGATTTTAGGCGGGTTTCTTCCTGACTTGGATCAGATCTAAACAGGGTTCTAGTGCAAGTCCATCAGACGACATACAGGACATCTGGCACTATGTCTGGATGTTTGGAAACCTACTTTTTCGTGGGAATGGATTTCCAAGAGAGTGCAACGGCTAGAAAATCTCTGAGAAGAGATTTTGGGTCAGCCGAGGGAAAACGGTCATCTATCAGACATCTGGAAAGTCTTAAGGACGTCTGATAAGGCTCTAACGGTCATATCCTTCAGTGTTTGTTAGGGCAGCCAACGATCCACTAATTGGACGTCCGGTAAAGTCATCAGACGTCTTCTAAGACGTCTGGTCTAAGGTTTGGACGTCTGATTTCATCAGACAGAACAACAAGTCCAACCTAAATGTTTATCAGACGTCTGAATCAACAGTCAGACGTCTTAAAACACATTATCAGACGTCTGATCTTGGAATTAGACGTCTGGAAATGCTGTTTGAATCCTATATTGGTTTTCTAAGTTCTCTACAGAAAACCTAAGTATCCTAGGGTTGTGCTGGTGTTCCTAGGACTACTGTTAGGGTACTTTGAGTCTCTTTAACATGAATCTAAGTAACAAAAATAAAGAGAACAGAAGAAACGAAAAATACAAGGAGTACAAGAGAAGGAAATCTATCATATTCTTCATCTGCTTCCTTCTTCAATCTATCGCTCCTCGCGAATCTCCTTTGTTCTCCATCAAGCTCCTCCAATCCGTCCTGGATGCGAGCTCGAATTCCGTCTAATCACGTCTCCATTTGCAATTGACCTGAAATCTAATACTTCAAGTGCAAATGTTAAATAACACGTGTTTTGTTATCATCAAAACAAATGATCGTGGTGCTCTAGCACCAATAGTTTCGTCCCCGAAACTTGAACTAGCTAGGGTGCGGAAAGGAACTATATACGCATAACAAACTTAAAGAGGACTGAAGCTGGTCCGAAAAGACGTACCCTCAAAAAGCTTCGGGTATCGCTCTCGCATCGCCACCTCAGGCTCCCAGGTAGCCTCCTCGTACCTCTGGCTCCACCACAAGACCTTCACCAGGGGTACCTGCTTCCGTCTCAAGCTCCGGACGGCTCTGTCTAGTACCTGTACTGGTCGCTCAGGGTAGGTCAGGTCGTCACCCACCTCGACACTCTTGTGGCTCAGAACGTAACTGGGATCGGCGATGTACTTCCTGAGGTTGGACACGTGGAACACGTCATGCACACCAGAAAGCTGGGGAGGAAGGGCAAGCCTGTAAGCAATGGGTCCTACTCGCTCCAGGACCTCAAATGGCCCCACAAACCTCGGTGCGAGCTTCCCTTTCACCCCAAAATGCTGCAGGCCCTTCATGGGCAAAACGCGAAGAAAGACGTGATCCCCAATCTCGAACTGCACCTCTCTGCGCTTCCGATCGGCATAACTCTTCTGTCTGCTCCTGACAGTGCGAAGCCATCTATGAATCTGCTCTATCACCTCCTGACTCTGCTGGATCAGCCTGGGGCCAACCTCCTACTTGGTTTCCACCTCAACCTAACTCAAGGGTGCAGTACACCTCCATCCGTATAGAGCCTCGTAGGGTGCCATGCCAATACTCGAGTGATAGCTGTTATTATATGCAAACTCTACTAGGTGTAAATGCTCCTCCCAAGAACCCCTCCAGTCCAGTACATAGGCGCGTAAAAGGTCCTCAAGTGTCTGTATCGTGCGCTCTGACTGTCTGCCCTTCTGGGGGTGGTACGCCATACTGAGCATCAACCGTGTCCCCAAAGCTTGCTGAAACTCAACCCAAAACTAGGAAGTAAAATGGGTATCCTGGTCGGATACAATCTCACACGGAACTCCGTGTAGATGTACCATGTCATGAATATATCTCTCTACCAACTGCGCTGGTCACAAGGTGACTCGGATCGACAAGAAATGTGCCGTCTTCGTCAATCAGTCTACAATCACCCATACTGCGTCGTGTCCTCGCTGGGTAACGGGCAGGCCCACCACCATGTCCATGGTGATGCTCTCCCACTTCCACTCTGGCACGGGAAGTGGCTGTAATGGCCCTGCAGGCCTCTAATGCTCGGCTTTCACCTGCTGACACACTAAACACTGCTGAACGAACCTACCTACATCCCGCTTCATCCCTCTCCACCAAAAGTCACGTCTCAGGTCATGATACATCTTGGTGTTCCTGGGATGTATGGTAAACCTGGACCCGTGCACCTCAGTCAGGAGCTCTCTCAACAACTCCTCGTCCTTGGGAATGAACAAACGTCCCCTCATACGCAGCACCTCGTCTGTAAAGGAGAAGTCTCCTGGGTCCCCTGACAGTACCTTGTCTCACAACGATTGCAGGTACGGATCTGTCATCTGTCTTGTGATGATGCGGTCTATCAGCTCTGGTCTTGTCTGTCATGTCACTGTCACTACTCCTCAATGCCCTCGTAACTCTAGGGGTCGCCAATTGCCCAACTCCTCCAGAAGTCTCCAACTCTGTGCCTGTAAGCTGGCCAAGTGGGCAGGCGCCTTCTGGCTCAAGGCGTCAGCCACCACGTTGGCCTTCCCTGGATGGTAGGAGATGCTGCAGTTATAGTCCTTCAGGAGCTCTAACCAACATCTCTGTCTCATGTTAAGCTCCTTCTGATCAAAAAAATACTTGAGACTCTTATGATCCGTGAATATCTCAAAAGTCTCATCGTAAAGGTAGTGCCTCCATGTCTTCAGCGCGAAGACCACAATTGCCAGCTCTAAGTCATGAGTAGGGTAGCTATGCTCATGGGGCTTCAGTTGCCGCGAAGAGTAAGCGACAACGTGACCTCGCTGCAAGAGCACACCCCCTAACCCTGCAACGAAGCGTCCATGTAGACAACGAAATCGCCACTACTGTCTGGGATGGTAAGCATAGGAGCCAAAGTTAGCCTCTCCTTCAACTCCTAAAAACACTCCTCACAAGCGTCTGTCCAAGCAAAGGGCGCGTCCTTCCGGGTCAACTGAGTCATAGGATGCGCAATCTGTGAGAAACCCATGATAAACCGTCGGTAGTAACTTGCCAGTCTCAAGAAACTTCGGATCTCTATCACTGTATGTGGCCTCTCCCACCTGAGCTCTGCCTCTACCTTGGTTGGATCCACAGCCAAGCCATCCCCTGAAATCACATGACCTAAGAAGGTCACCTGCCTTAACAAAAACTCGCACTTGCTGTATTTGGCATACAGCCTACGTCGTCTCAATGTGTCTAGAACCAACTGCAAGTGTTGTCCATGCTGCACCTGATCCCGCGAGTAAATGAGCACATCGTCAATAAATACCACCATAAACTGATCTAGATACGGTCTGAGCACCCGGTTCATCAAATCCATGAAGGTAGCGGGGGCGTTGGTCAGCTCAAATGGCATAACCAAAAACTCGTAGTGTCCATACCGGGTGCGGAAAGCTGTCTTGGAGATGTCGGTCTCCCTGATCCTCAACTGGTGGTAGCTAGATCTCAAATCTATCTTAGAGAATATCGTGGCACCTCGTAACTAGTCAAACAAATCATCAATCCTCGGCAGTGGATACCTGTTCTTGATGGTGACCCTATTTAGCTGTCTGTAGTCCACACAAAGGCGTAGGGTACCATTCTTCTTCTTCACAAATAACACCGAGGCTCCCCATAGGGACGCACTGGGCCTCACAAAGCCCTTCTCCAATAGGTCCTGCAATTGGGACTTAAGCTCTCGCAGCTCAAGTGGTGCCATCCTGTAAGGTGCTATAGAAATGGGGCTGGTCCTCGGTCCCACAGCGCCACGTTCGTCGGGTGGTCCCACAGAGGACTCCCCCTCCGCATCCCCAGGGGGAATCGCTCGGGGCGGTGGGTGGAGCTCCTCTCGTACAATATCCTGTGTCAGCCGGGTGAGGTCCTGGGCCTGAATGCCTGGGAGTGGTGGCTGGTCCACCGAGACGTCGACAACGGCACGCCCACCTCGCCGACCTCGTCCTCGGCCGCGCCCGAGGCCAGCCTCACCAGTCTCGCGACGAGGCATCTCCTGTAAGGAGACGCGAAACAAAACGGAACACGTCACTACGGAACGATACCGAACGAAACGTCTAAGAGCTCATGTCAAAAGATATGTTGTGGTGGCTACTCTAGTTATAGACATGTGAATTGGTTATTTTCCAGTTAATTGATTCACTTCTCGGGACGACCTTGCTCTGATACCATCTTGTAACGACTCGATTCCCGAGTCCCTACGAGACACGAGAATCGGACCGACTCGACTAAACCCAAGACCTGGTCGTCCAACGAGGAAGTAACCAAAAGAGCAGTAAAATAAACCACATTCAACATGAATATAACTAACAGTAAGAAAATACAGCAGTAAGGAAAGAAACTACTACAGTATGTACCACCACAACAGTTGAACAACATTCATAACATAATATGAACTGCAGATAAAGAAAAGTACTGCAGAAACAAGAACTACTCACTACAGTGGAACCAAAAAGAGGTACAAGAGAACAGTGGTAACTCTACTGGACCCTACTCGGCCCAGCGTCCTCTGCAGCCGCTGACCCTGGCTGCTCAACACCTGGTCCTGAAAGGTAACGAGTGTAACACGTCAGCAAAACGCTGAGTAGAGTGGCAGCTAAACTAAAGAAACAGTAAAGTGTACAGTAGCTGTTTTAATTTTCTTTCTTCCTTTATTTACGTCTTTCTATTATTTCAAAATTTATCTATTTCTCAGTTCCTTCACTTGATCTCGAATGTTCCTCGTGGGAACGATCTTGATTGCAGTCTTTTCCGAACAGTAGAAGTAGCACGTGGTGCTCTCCTGGCTGGGAGAGTCCCCCGTGGTGATCCTACTCTCAGTCAACCACCCCAAGGTCACTGACAGAAGTAACGGTGACTACGGCACGCGCGGTAAACGCACGAGTAGCTAACCCGCATTGGCACGCGGTCAGTCATTCCGTTAACGGGTGCGCCCAAAGCACAGCACGGAACCAGTACAGGGCAGAGCCCTCTCAATAACAGGGGTCCAACCCCTCCACAGTAACGAAACAGGGGCCTTGCCCCTCCACAGTCCGCGCACCCTCGCCTGACTGCCCTGGTTTGCCCCAGTGGGCCTAACAAGTCGGTGTAGGAGGCTAGCAGAACCCCAGGAAACGTGGGGTAGCTAGTACCTCCCTACACTAGTAGCTCTCCTCGGTACTACGTACAGGAGGGCTAGTAAGTCGGTACAGAGTGGCCAGTCCTAACCCCGGGTCCCTAGGGCGGTTGGCTCCGCTCTGTACTAAACAGGGGGACAGTCGCTCTCCTTGGTACTCCGTACTCAAAGGCCAGCTCACTTCCCCAATTCTATTCCATTCACTTTCCAGGAGTTCTACTCCTAATTCCCCATAGGGTTCCAGCTCTTTAACTCAGTGCATTCCGGTTTCACCTTTCCAGTTTCACGTTCATACATCCCATATTCTTAATCATGTTCATTTATTCATAACAAGCAGCTGTTTAAACAAATTTGCAGGCAGCTATTATTTCTTTTCCACATTTTCAAGACTGCAGTGTTCACATATTCCACTAGTTTTCCCATCCTAGGATTCATGTCATACCCTAGGATCTATCATACAATCTAGTTTTCCAGCCCTAGGATTTATGCAACACCCTAGGATCTATCATTTAATCTCGTTTCTCATTCCTAGGATTCATGCAATGTCCTAGGTTCTATTTATGGTTCCATAATTTAACAGATTATGCTAATAAACTTAAATGCCACTCTACCGGTTACAACAGGAGTACTAGGGGCGTGGTCGGAAATCCTGCGTGCCTCCGCAAACCCCGAGACTGCAACGGAACGGGGTCCTATCACAAGGATCAAACACAGGGAGTTTCTCAAAACAGTATATAGCTACTGTAGACAGGTAGAGGATTTAATTCCGAAAAGAACGCAACTCGAAACGCGGAAAACGGAACCCGAACGGGGACTAAACGGGTCGAAAATGATGAAACAGTTCAAAATCAGACGTCTGGAACCTCTTCTAGACGTCTTAAAAGTGGATCAGAGGTTACCTTGCTCTGCGTGGTCTCTCAGACGTCCAGAAGCCTGTGGGGGCGTCTGGCCTAGTTCCCAGACGTCCGATGGTCACCCCGGACGTCTGGAAGTCGCTCCTGTCATCTGGCACTGCAGCCAGACGTCTGATTCGTGTTGGATGCGAATCCACGATCTGCGCGTACCCATTTCCTCTCTCTCTTAGTACGGTCAATCGAAGAAGCGGAAGAATACGGAAAAACTTACCTTTCAGACGTCTGCACAGTCCTCCAGACGTCCTCCACGCTGTCTGGTTGTACGCCCAGACATCTGATTCTGGAGAAAATTCCAGAATCTGGGCGTAGCTCGCCCTCCGCTCGCGACGCTCGACCGCGCCGCGACTCGTCCGCCTGCTGCTCGAGCTGCAGCAGGCCTCCCGCGTCACCCCGCGTCCGCTGTGCCCCCGCCGGGCTGCTCCCGCTGCCCCGGCAGGCTCGAGCCCTCACGGCCGACGCCTCCTACCTCGCGCAGCACCTCCTCCCGCACCCGTCGCGGCTGTCGCCGCCGCTGCTCACACGCGCTCGCTCTCGCGCACCGACTGGAAGGAGAAGAGGAAGGGGGTGGAGGTGACGGGAGTGAGGGGGAGGGCGTGGCCTTTTAAGGCCGCGCGAGGAGGAGAGAGAGAGCAGGACAGAGTGCGCAGGAGGGAGAGGGAAAAAGAGAGAGAGAGAGAGACACTCGCAGGTCTGCATGCTCAGGCGCGCAGACGAAACACTCGTGCCAAAAATAACCGAATCCCAGATGTCTGGAAGGGGTTCCAGATGTCTGGTCAGACGTCTGGGACACCTCCTAGACGTCTTAAAAATGTCTGAAGCCGCTCGTTCGTAACAGGAAGAGAAGGAAGAAGAAGGAAAAGCTAAAGGCAGAGAAGGCAAGGCTAATGCAAGCACGCAGAAGAAAGGAAGAAAAAGAAGAAAAAGGAAAAGCTAAGCAAAGAAGGAAAGAAAGAAAAGAAGAGGAAGCTGAAGAACAAGCCAATAAAAATCAACTCTTTTTCTATTCCTCTCAATTTCTCTTCTATTTTGCTACATTTTAATTCATAAACTTTTGCATTATATTCTGAATTAGAATTTGAGTAGATTTCATTGTTTAAATTACATTATTGAGATTAGTGAATAAATTCCATTTGCTCCCTATGTTCGACCTCGAACTTAACAATTAGAGAAATAAAAACTTCTTATTTATTTTCAACGCTTGGTCGACTATACTACAACGCGACTTACATTAAAAATCTGGTCAAGCGCTGTTAACATTTTGGCGCCGTTGTCGGGGAGCAATGCGCAATTTATCACTAATCTCTGCATTATTTTTAATTCTATTTGAGCACTAACTTGCCCTATTTATTTTGTTGTGATTTTGCAAGGTGTTTCACGAGAAGATCTCCTACGCAAATCAACCCCTCCAAGGTAGGTAAATTCTCTTGTCTTCCCTAAAATCCATCTCCTAATCTTGGGAAGGCAAAAGGAAGTAATCAATTAGAAATCACTTGCCTTCTGTTTATAGTAATTACCATCTTCAAGGCAAAAGTTTCTTGATTTTGCTTCAAAAACTTATTGAAGTAGAAGCGATTTTTAGTGCCAACCCCACAAATTCATGTGCCTAGTAGAAATCACGCTTAATCTCCATGGACAACACACTTCTTGTTTTAAGTCCAAAGAGAACTTTTTTGAAAAGAAAAGAGGATTGGAAGTAGAACCAAATTAGGGTTTCTACAGTAGGGTTTTGGAGTGCTAGTTCACACATGCTTGCATAAAAGAAAACAAACCTACCCACATCAGTGTACTACCTAAGCCCTTGGTTGAAAAGATCTAAACAAGACAAACCCTAAAATTGAGTTCTAAAATCACTTGAATATTAAAAACATTGGACCTAATAAACTGAGAGTCAAAACAGGGTGATTTCTAGGTCTTGACCTAGAATCATTCTGCCATCTTTAGGGAAGGTCAGGTAAAGTTGGCCCCTTGGGTCAACTAACCTCCAAATTAGGTCACATCACCAAAAACATCTAAAGTTCAAGTGAAAACCTTAAGCACCTTTGATCTTAAAAGTGGTAGCCTTAAGAGGTCAAGGTCCCCATTCTGATCTACCTGGAATCTCAGTGATAAGAGAGGTTGGGTGGGGGAAACCCTGTAACCTGTGGGGACGCTCTACTGTGTAGGGGTCTTTGCGGGACTCTCCCTCTCTGGTTGCCCAAGTAATTCTCAGGTGGACGACTTTCTGATCCAAGGGTATCATCCGCCCCGAACCTCCATAGTCATCCAAACATGTTTGGGTGCCTTGATTGGGTCAAAAACATCCAGTCCCGCATCTCTTCTCTTTAGAGCACACACATACATTTTCAGTGGGACTCTATTCAGATTTAATCGCTTCACAACTTGATTCTACATCTTGATCCAAATTCTGATTCCACATCTTGCTTCCACCATCTGATCCAAATATGCATCCAAATTACTTAGGACTATCTTTCAAAAAACCTGAATCACAGAGATCCATGAGAGATAGGATGGTTGAGGATGCCCTTGACTTCTATGAAATTGAATACAAAACCTCAACACCAGTAGAAGAGATTCAGGTTAATGTACCAACAAGCACAACCTTCATCATAAACTGTGCCCAAGTGTTATTGATCGAAGCCACAAACGGATTAACCTGAGACATTCTCATTAAAGGATACATTGAGATAGGAAAATTACACAATTTTGAATACCTCCAATGCACGACAAATCCTGTACTTTGGGAACAACACCAATATGATCTTGAAAAATGAGAAGAGATGATGAGATTATTGAAATAAATTATCGATAAGAAATACCCGTATACGCCCCAAACAGATGATGAACCATCTTGGAAGAGTATCGAGGAATAATCCAATTTCCCACAGCTCGGGTTTGAGGCATAGAGTGGCTGTGGATTCCCAACCCAGATAGAATACAACATGCCTGATCTTGAATTAGGGTGGGGAGTTCCGATTGCAGGAAACATGACTTTGAGTTAGCCCTAGAAACTGAATCACCAAGCCTAGAATCCCAAAACTCCTGCAATGATGAGATTAGAACTAAACCTCTCGAGGGTGTAAATCCCGCCCCTTATTCTGATAAGATGACCCTCGAAGGTAATTCGAACCTAGATCCTAGTGATTCAACCCACATCTTAAGCCTAGAATATGGATCTGAAACATGTTGGGAAGATTACGAGGCCCCGTATGAAGAAGATCAAAGTTTCAATGAAGAGTATGATTTTGGGCCTCTATTTGATGAATATCCCTCTCCAACATCCTCAGAGAATTAGATTGAATTTTCGGAAGTTACGCCAATCTACGATACGGAAATCGAGGAGTTGGGCGAGTGGGGTGTTGATTGGGTCTTTCCCATGAACTTAGAACTTGAGCCTAGACCAAATACAGACACCTTTTTAAGCTCAGAATTCACATCTACGATAGACCTGAGTCAGGCTACTGAATCTACATCATGTGATTTATTCTCTGGTGGAACTCATGATCTTGAATCTCATTCAAAATGTGATTTTCGCAATATCTCCGATGATTTCGAATCTAACCATGCGTATGGAGAAAATCTGCTTCCTGATTATAATGAACCAATCTACAACCTCAGCTCACATGATTCATTCCCCGACTCTGAGGTCTCGGTTTCCGAGATCACTAATTTAAGTTTTGGTTCTAGTGACATCGAATCATTTCTTTTCGATCCTCAGGAATTAAAACCAGAAAATGCCAAGAGTGATTGCAACCCAGAGTTCGAATCTTTTCTCGATTCAGATTTCCCTCATCCTATAGACACTCTTCAGGCATTCACTTTTGAGTTTGAAAGCTACTATGAGGACTCTCTACATGAGACTACCTGTAACTTCTTTCTAGAAGAGCCCTCATGCATAATTCTCATTGAAGCAACCTCTTCCACATATATAGAATCGATCAAAACCCGTTTTCAACCTCGACCCGCAACCAGACTCAATTTCTATTCAGATTCCCCTCTCACTGAGCCGATTGCAGATGATTTAACTCCACACATACATCGGGTATCAAACATTGATCAGATTGAAAACCATGCTCCATCATTCTCTGATCACCCTTGTAAAGTTTCCACATTATTCACTGATCATTTTTCGGATCTCTACTCTGACCAGGTTGATTCGACTCAGCCAAAACCCAAGTCTACACTTCCGCATCCATCCGAGTCGCATAGCATATGGTGGGTTCCACATCTGTTGATCTATATTTATCAATCCACCAGATTAATAGGGTTTGGGTTGCATCATCAGCCTGTTGATCTTAACAAGCATTTGGTTGGACCAACCAGGCTCTTAATCAAGATGCTTGTTTTACAAAACTCTGCTGATTTGATCACTCCCTCTCCATCCCATTTCCCCCTTGGTTGAAGGCGTTGAATTTAGCACTTAATGGGAGGCAACCCATTATTCCAAAAACCCAAGATCCATCTGATTATCCGTCTGTACTCCACGTCTACGACACCCTGAGTTCAGCCTTAGACAGTCGATCCCACCTCTGGTACATGTACCAAAGCTTGAAATCGATCGCATCAGTCATTCCCGACCCATTCACCCACCCAATAAAATCCTGTTCTAAGGCCCTGCACCCAACACTGTTTCACACCCTCTGTTTACAATGGGACATTGCAAAACTTAGGCATGGGGAGTGGTAAAGTGCATACATAATGAAACTAAGAAAAATCGGAAGGATTCTCACAAAAAAATTCACATATGTCAAAAATACCAAAAAAATAGAAAATTATAAAAAAAGAACAAAAAAAATGGAGGGGAGAGGAAAATTTTGAAGTCACATAAGCATGAGGAGGAAAAGAGCAAACATAACAAAAAAGGAGCACAAAATGAAAAAGAAAAAGAGATAGTCATTAGCAAAGAAAAGAGAAAAATGAGAAAAAGTGCTAAGGAGACACAAAAAGAGATTAGTAGGAACGTTGATCTTAGGCCTTTTGGGTTAGACTCTTAGGCTTAAAAATTCGAGTATCCGCTAAGATCTAGATAATCCTCAAGAGGTTGAGAAAAATGTGAAGCTTAAGTATTAGGTCTAAGGCTCAGGGAGTATTCGACCTCGTTAATTGACCTTTAGTTTGCGAGACTCGGTAACCTATGCACCCCAATCCACACACAGTTTGGTTCAGTGTGCATAACTATCAAAATCACGCAAAAGCGTTTAAGTATTCTGAAAAAAGTTGCCTAGATTAGGAGCAGTCGATCAACACAAGTTGATTTGGATGAGTCCCGACGCGGAGAGGCGGGAAATTTCCCTCGAAGATGCTTAACAACATATCGTATCCTCGGTGCTTTTCTCCTAGGATATTTACATATCCTACTGGGGGCATGTAAGCACTCTGCTGGTTCAGATACCATGGACGGCATTATCATGAAATGTCAATTGCTAGGGTCTGGATTTGGCTACGGAGCACCATGGGCGGGATTATCTCGAAAGCCAGGGTTCTGGGGGTTGCCATAGACGGTGCTATCACGAAGCATCGATTGCCAGGGACTTTTGAGGATTGATGATGGGGATGAGGAATCCGATATAGATCGTGTTGAGAAGTCAAGCCAAAGCTAGAAATTAATAGAAAGGAGAGAGAAAACTCTCCAAACAAATAAATCTTTTGTCTCTCTCTTACAAAAACGCATGGCAAATTGAATCAAGGCTAAAATATGTCTCAAGCATAGGTGCTTTAACCGCGGAGTCCAATGAACCCTAGGATAGTTCTTGCGGGCCTTAAAAACCTTCGCAGAGGACCGAGGCTAAAGCTGGTCAGGTCCAGATCTTGGCTGGTACTTGAGTACCTCTAGGCCTATCGTCAGCATTCTGACCTAGTCACAAAGAAAAAGAAAGCACTTATCATAACTAATGAAAGAAACTCATGGTCTAGAACAGACATTACCTTAAAATTTTGCTAAGGGACTAGCAAAAGCTAGGGATGGGGGTATGATGAGAACATCATCATGAGCCCTAACTAGCTCATTTTGACCTAAGAAAGAGAATAAGAGCTCCTGCATAACCTAGAGAAGGGCCTAATTCAAGGAAGAACTACTCCAAGAAGAAAATATGAAATAAAGGGTAAAACTATAATTTTACCATTGCAGTACATCAACGGGATTTCTCAGGAGCTAAACATAGGTCAAATGGTCTGAAGAAGATATAAAGTGAGTTGGTTCAGTCAGAAATGGGTTCATGTGCAATCTAAGAATTAAATGACATTTTGTAACCCTAAAATAGACTCACTTAATTCAACAAGGTTCTGGTCACGATAAAAATCAATTAAATCCTCTAAGATTCATTGAAAAATATCCCCTAGGGTTTAGAACCTTAAAATTGGCCTTTGGAACCTATTTTGACCTAAATAGGGGTCCTAGCTAGATATTTAGCATAATTTGGATTTTTGTGTAAAATGTCTAGTCAAACGTGGTCAAACCTAAAATCCAACTTCACCATTGGGTTTCTTAGGTCCAAATTAGGTTTTTACCAAAATTTGGACCTAAGGAGAGGTCACCTTGACCTACTTTGAAGAACAGTCCACCAAATTACATTTTGACCCCAAGCTTTTGAAAATCATTACGTAGACCCCCCTATCTTCCTAGCCACTTTTGCAATTAGGTCCCTTCACCATTAAAGCGGAGGAATCCTACTCCGGTGAGGATCCAAGGAAGATTTCTCCCTGATTCCTTAGAGATCTCTCAGATTTGGAAGGGAGATTCTCTGAGGAATTCCCTTTTGTCTGAACGCAATCAAATGCTATGATTTGCACCTAATCTCTCATGCGAATGCTCGAGAGATTTGGGTATCTCACTGAATCCTTCTCCGGCGAGGACTCTTGCACTTGGAAGCTTGCTTTCCAAGAATAAGAGCCTTTGCCAGCACCTATAAAGAGACCCCCAGATCTGGCTGCTCCCATTCAGCTTGGCTTGGCTGGAGAACCACCTCCAATTTCTTCCCTTCTTCTCCGGCCAAGTGTCCAGCAGGCTCCAGCGATTCCTCCTCCTCCTTCTCATTGCTCTGCCACAATACTAGTGGTAGAGACGTCTTCATCTCCTTCCTCCACGTCGCGCCATACCTGCGCACATGCCTCAATCCCTTCATCGTCGCCGTTCTCCCTCCACTGGACTCATCTTCTCCAGCGGTGGGAGGTACGGCCAGCCATCCTTCTGCCCCCTTTCGTCCACTTAGTTAGGTAAAATCTCTTCCCCTCTCTCACCTCTTTATTTCCCTTATCTTTATTTCTATTTTTATCCCCTCAATGCCGTAGACCACCACCACCTTCTTCATCTTTGGCCGACCTTTGGCGAAGGCGCTTCCAGCGCTCCACACTCCCACACGCCTCAGCAGACCCCTCATAACCTCTGCCATCATCCACTGAGCATGCTCCATCCCTTCACTGACCGCCAACACCTCCCCAAGTGCCCACCGAACACACCCATCACAACGGCCATAGAGTGACCTAAGCACGCATGCCTAGGCCGCCTCGCGGCCAGCCACCCACCGCTTCATGGTGATGGCCAACCGTGGTGCTGCTTGGTGCCTTTATGTTTATTAGAGTAATGTCGTTATAGTATAAGATGAGACAGCTACGATTGTCATTACCATACAAAATTTTTTACTCGGAAATAGTTTTCCCGAGGTCAAACTCAGGGAGCTACTGGAATTCTAGAAGTACAAAGTTCCTCTATTGAAGTACAAAAATAAGAGAGAGAGGGAGAGGTTTTTTTGTCTTGGCTTTTTCTTCTTCTCTTCTTCTCTTTTTCTTCTCGTCTCTGTCTTCTTCTTCTCTTCTTTCTTCTTTTCTTCCTTTGCCTTTCTCTCTGTACTGGTCTTCTTCTTCCTTGGCTCTATTTGCCTTCAATTCCTCTTCTTCTTCTTCTACTTGTCTTCTATTTCTTTTCTTCTTCAGTTCTTCTTCTTTTTCTTGTTTTTATCTTCTGCAAAGTCTTCTTTTTCTTCCTTCTCTTCTCTTTCTTTTCTGCTGCGGAGCCTTCTCTTTTCTTCTTCTTCTTCCTTGGTCTCTGCTTTACCTCCTCTGAAGGTTTATCCGTCGTCTGATATTGCAGTCAGACGACTTAAACGACGGTCTGCTATAGTGTTTCCCCTCTTTTTCTTCCTTCGCTGCTTCTTCTTCTTCTCTTCTTTGGCAAGCCTTCTTCTTCCTCTGCTTCTTCTTCCTTGGTCTTCTGCCTTGCTCAGCTGCAAGGCTTCTTCAGGGTTTCTTCTTCTTCTGCTCCTCTTCTTCTCCTTCCTGCGGCTAAGTGCTGAGTCTGCCTCCTTCGCGCCCTGTTCCTGCACAGGGCACAGCAAAACCTAGCCCTTCCCTCTACCCGCATGTCTCTCTCTCTCTGTAAACTGCTCACAGGAAGCTTTCCTAGAGCTGGGTTAACGGGTCGGGTTGCGTAACCGGGACCAGGCGCACCAGCGTGGGTGGTGCGCGAGGAGTGCAGGGTAGTGTCGGGTCGGATCTGCTAGGTCCGCGAGATGAATCCGCGAACGAGGCGGGTGATGGGCGAGGGACCTCACCCCAGGTGCATTCGGAGGCAACCAGCCATATACACAAAACAATTTAAAGTGGTGCGGCGATTTGAAGACTCACGATGTGGGACTAAACTTTGTCCCTTCTCACGCGCGCCTGCAGGAAGGAGGCGACCTCGCCTCAGCAGCTGCATCCTCGTTTCCCTTCGCAAACCAGCTACTTGCCTTCACCCGAGTCTTCCCAATTCGCCTCAGCTGGAGTCCTGACGCTTCGAGGCCTGGAGCTTACTTGGAAGCTCCTTGCGTCGTCGCCAATGGCAGCGAGAGCTGAAAGTATGTCTAACACAAATAGGGCCTCTCGGCCTAATCAGACCACAGGGGAACCTTCGTCGTGGCACGGCGAAGGTAGTGCGGGGTGCAGCAGGTCGCGGGGCGGTGTATGGCGGCAGCCCTAGGTCGGACTACAATCGGAAAAGTGGGTTTGATCGGGGGTGTGCTGTGGAGGTGTGGAGTGGCAGTGGAGGGGTGGAGGGTGCTTGGTGAAGTGAGGCGGAGCTTTTGGGATAGTTGGCGAGTCGTATGGGGTTGTGGGATGACGGGGACGACTCACCGGAGAGTGACCGGAGGTGGGGAAGATGAGGGTGGTCAGGCGTGGTCGTAGGGCGATCAAGCGAACTAAGTTGGGGAAAAGAAAGAGGGGAGGAAGGGAAGTAACTGTAACCTACCTACGGGGACGAAGGGGGGTCGGAGTGGCGGGAAATCATACCGACTGTCGCCGGAGAAGAAACACCCAGTGGGAGAGAGCAAGGAAGAGGGCAGGGAGGCGTGTGCTTAGTGCGGCGCGGCGTGGGGAGATCAGGCGAAGGTGGCTCTGCTGCTGGTATTTCTGCAGAGCGACGAGAAGGAGGAGGAGGAGCCGTCGGAGTTGGTGGGTTCCTGTCGGAGTGGAGAGAGAGGAAGGGTTGAGGGATTCTCCGTCAAGACCGAGCTGGGAGAAACTGCTGGCGATGCTGGTCTTTATAAAGGCGGTGGCGGAGGGGCGGACGCAGGGAGGCGACGTGCGTCCCTCTCCGTAGTATGGTTGGAGACGAGACCCATACCTTCCGCGCGTTCTCACGGAAGGTGTGGGCGTCATCAGGTGGCATGGCTGAGTCCCTGCGACAGCAGACGTCGCAGGGAACTTCGCGTTTACTTTGCAGGACGCTTCCCTCACCCTGCGCGGTGCCATGCTCCGTGCAAAGTCGTCGGAGCATGGTGCTGTGCAGAGACTTGCAGGAGGGACCAAAATGCAATGAACGACGAGGAAATTAGGAGCCAAAATGCAAGGGTTTCGAAAGTTGAGGGTCAGAAAGTAAATGATGAGGACCAAATTGCAAAGTCGGTCAAGGAGGTCTCTTCTTAGGCTCAAGTTTTTATGCATGACTAAATTGGACCTAAGGATTTTAATGGTGAATTTTGTTTCTAGGTCAGACCATGTTTGACTGGCCAATTTACGTAAAAACTTAAATTAAATTATTAATTGGGCATGGTTCTCAATGTAGGTCAAAATGGGTTTCTAAGGCTAAATTGAAGGTTCTAAACTCTAGAGATTATTTTTATATAAATTTTAGAGGGTTTAATTTATTTTTACCCTACCTCGAACCTCGTGAATTGAAGTGGATTTATTTTAGGGTTACAGAATGTCATTTAATTCCTTGGAGTTGCTGTAGCCCTTGTTAGGTCAGATCATCACACTTTCCTTCTTATTAGGTTAGTTTGACCTATGTTTGGACCCTCAATTATCTTGTTTGCAAATTGTGTTGGTGAAATTGCATTTTTACCCTTTATGACTTGTTTTCTTTTTGAACTCAGAATTCTCTGAGTTAAGCCTTTCTTTGAGTATTGTAGGAGCTTTTTCTTGCATATCTAGGTTAGATTGTGCTAGTTAGGGTTCATGATGAGGTTCTCATCACTTCACCTTCACCCTGACACGGTGAAGCTCCCCATGTGGTTTAATGAGGTCGAAAGGCCATCTTTGTGAGTTTCAGATCTGACCCCCTTTCCACCATTGAAGCACGAGCAAGGAGCTTGCAAGCTCACTCTAGGCTGCATTGCTCCAGGTCTCCAGGTCCAGGTGGTGCAGGTTAGTCTCGCGCACTCATCCATCTAAGTGAGCGATCTTGAGAGGGATCACAGCAACGGCAATTAGGCGAAGCAATCACCTGCGGGCGCGAGTGAAGTGGGTGGGATTTTAGTTCCACCTCGAAAGTTTTCAGCGCAGGTGCGCAGGTCACCTCAGAACACAGGGTGAGGTCCCCTTGCCCACGTCACCCGCCTCGTTCGCCACCCACACCTCCGTGGACCTGGCTGACTGACTCATTTGCCCTGCACTCCTCACGCATCACCCACGCCGGTGCACTTGGACTTGGGTGCGTGTAACTCGACTTGATTACCCAGTTTTCTTTGGGAGAGCGAACTTGAGAGAGAAATAGAGAGAGAGTGTACACGGGGAGGGTAGGGGCAGGTTTTGCACTCTCGTGTGTGCAGGGAAGGAAGAAGAAAAGAAGAAAGGAAGAGGAAGGTGCAGCCGCAGAGAAAGAAGAAGGAAGAGAAGGTTGAAGAGAAGAAGGAAAAGAAGCTGAAGGCAGAAGCTGAGGAAGCTAAAGAAGAAGCCAAGGCCAAGGGAAAGAGAAAGCATTGTAGCAGAGGAGGTGCGGCTGAAGAGAAGGCAAGGGAAGAAGCAAAGGAAGAAGAAATAAGGAGGGAGAAATCAAGTAAGAAGGAAAAGAAGAAGAAGAAAGGCAGAGAAGGCAAGGCTAAGGCAAGAAAGAAGAAAGAAGAAAAGCTAAGCAAGGAAGAGAAGGAAGAAGAAGGAAAAGCTAAAGGCAGAGAGAGTCAAAGAAAGAAAGAGATGTCAGAGAAAGAAGAAAGAGGAGAATCAAAGAAGAAGAAGGAAAAGCTAAAGGCAGAGAAGGCAAGGCTACGGCAAGCACGCAAAGGAAAGGAAGAAAAAGAAGAAAGAGGAAAAGCTAAGTAAAGAAGGAAAGAAAGAAAAGAAGAGGAAGTTGAAGAACAAGCCAAGAAGAATCAACTCTTTTTCTATTCCTCTCAATTTCTCTTCTATTTTTCTACATTTTAATTCATAAACTTCTGCATTATATTTTGAATTAAATTTTGAGTAGATTTCAGTGTTCAAATTATATTATTAAGATTAGTGAATAAATTCCATTTACTCCTTGTGTTCGACCTTGGACTTAACAATTTGAGTAATAAAAACTTCTTATTTGTTTTCAACGCTTGATCCACTGTACTACAACATGACTTACATTTAAAACCTGGTCAAGCACTGTTAACAGTAGGTTATGTGTAGGGTTAGGATGGTGTTGTTGGGTGGTGGTTATGGGATGGAGGGTAGATATAGGGTGGTGCCAAAGAGGAGGCTTGCTTGAGGTGGTAGTTATGGTGGAGTTAAGGGAGTTGGCGCCACTTTAGGTATGTTAAGGGGGGGGGGGGGGGGGGTTTAGGTGGCGTCACTAGATGGAGGGTTAGGATAGGTTGGGGGGTAATATGTATGGTGTAGATGGGAGGAGGTGTTGGCTCCAAATGAAGGGATGTAGGGGGTGATTTTGGGTGCCAACTAGGGTAGGGTTTAGGGTAGTTATGGGGGGTTAGATTTGGCGCCAAGTGTAGGTTTCTAGAAGGGGTTAGGTGGGTGGTAGGGATGGCTTTACGTGGTGATGTGTAGGGTTAGGATTTAAGGGGAAGTTGGCGCCAAAAGGAAGGGGTGCATGTGGTGTTTTTGGTGCCAACTTGAAGGTGTGTGAGTGGTGGTGGTTGGTGTGGGTTGGCGCCAAGGATAGGTTGGATTGAGATTTGGTTAGAGTTAAGGGTTGAATAGTGGACAACCATGGAGGTTTTTGGTGGAGTAAAGTTTAGCTAAGCTAGGTAAGCTAGTAGAGTAGAGCTGGGGGAGCTAGGGTTTCATTGAGGAGAGCTGAAGAAGAGTATTCTGTTGCTGGGGCTACTGAGGTAGCTTCAAGGGGAGCTCAACTATTGGGCTTAGCTACTTAGTTCTTAGGCAAGTAGCCATGCTTGGGTAGTTGAGCTCAGTTGAGCTGGCCCTAACCTAGCTGGAGCTAGGTTGAGCTGGAATTGCTTCTGATGATAACTCAAGAGCTAGCTAAGCTACTAGTTGACAAGTAGTAGCTCAGCTAACTTAGAGTTTAGCTATTGTGAGCTGGTTGAAGTTGAGATAAGTTGAGCTTGAGCTGAGGTGGACTCAAGTCAACTCAATTGAGCTATCTGGAGTTCCCAGTGAACTGGTGGGAGCAGAGATGAGCTAGACTTAGCTGAGTTGAGTTGGATCTGAGTTGACCTGAGCTAGAGGGAGCTAAGATGAGCTCTCTTGTGCTACCATTCAGCTAAGATGAGTTGAATGGAGCTGAATGGAGCTAACCCTAGTACAAGGGAGCTAGTATCTAGGCATGATGAGCTGGAATCAGCTGAGTCCTAGCCTGATTGAGCTTCCTCTTCATCAGTTGCCTTCCCGAGTGTTAGGGTTTTGGGGATCTGACTCTCTACTTATCCCTTACACTCCAAGAAACACATCAAAAATAAAATAACAAATGCAATGCATGCCTAACCTAATTTATGCCTAAATGCAACCCAAAAACCCATTTGCGGATCAAAATCCTATGTGCTAGGTTTGTTTTAATGCATAAGAATGATGATAAATTGGCATTTATCAGCACGTGTGTGCACCGCAGCATCTCTGTGCACCACGTCAACGCCTTCTCCACCGCCTGATCGAGATCCAATGGCTCAATTGCATCCGTGCTTTCTATTTTGCGGATTTAGTTGTGGTGCATGCCTCGAACGCGTGCCTCGTGTTGTTGAGAGGGACGTGTGACCGCTGCGCTAAGAGGGATGCTTTGTCACTTTTAGGTTTTAACGTTCATGCATCCTCGGCCGTTTGATGAAGATCCAACGGCTGAGGATGTGTGAGCTTGGGCTTCAGTTGAGAGGAGCGGCGTGCCTTGAGTTGATCTCGGCTGTTGGATCAAGATCCAACGGATGAGATTCACTCAACGGTTGAGGAGAGAGAGAGCTACGGGTGCCTTTGGCCAGTGTGGGCGGTTGAGATGGCACCACGTGGTGCCATCTTGGCTGTTCAACTTCGTTGTCTTGTAGATGGTACCATGGATGTCAGATTTGACCGATTTTTGCATCATTAGGCTACAATCATCGAGTCGAACCCATCCATATGGTCGGATTTATTATCTGAAGTACAGATTTACACCACCTAATCCCTTGACCTCTGATCTTTTTCGGACGGCATTTGATACTATGGAAGTCCGATCAGGGCAATCTTGGAGTCATTGAACTCCAATCGTCGCCCTGATTAGATCCATACGGTTGGATCTTCAATCTGAGGCCCTGATTAAATATTACCCTGTTCCCTGACTACAAAAATAGAAAATTAACCTAAAATTTATATAATCTAACCTAAATACAGGATGATGTATGTTATGTAATATTTATAATGTATGATGCAACTATACGCTTAAGAATGCACATAAATAGATGATTTATGTGATATAAATATGTTTACATCAACCCCCACGGGCTCCTCTAATCTTATAAGTAGAGTGTGCCTCATATGCCAGGTTTGTCATAGATTTTGAGTGAGAAACCCGTAATCTGAATCCTCTAGAGAGCCGGAATCTTCCCAATAACCCTCACCATTCCCAACATAGCTCAACTTGTCCTCATCCTGGATCTCCAAAACATGGGGAGGATCAAGTCAGGAGGAGTGGTAGGAAAAGGAAGATAAATAGCCCAGATATTGGAAGATTTGTTTTTATCTTCCGCACATCCATCATTATTATCAGTAGCCGAAAAATCCATTTGGTCATGAATACAAAGAGGATACCCCAAAGTTAGAAAAGAATCAATAATTCCAGGCAAAGTGTCATGCAGAACATTTAATCCTTTCACATAAATTGATTTAAATACATTCGAGTGCACTTGAGACATTAAGTCATAGAAAGACTTAAATTGAAACACTCCAAAAATACAGGCCTCGTCAAACTGCAGCGACGAATAGCATAAAAATTCACTTTGCATTCCTTTAACTAGAGACCTCATCTTGAAACGGTTTTGTCGATCGAATTCAAAAATGAAACATTGATAGAATCAGGTGCATGCCAACGGTATCCCATGAGTTCTTCCACGTATGTCAAAGGTCACATTTTTACCTTATTTCTAACTGAACTGACCCCATCTCACGTGATCGTATGCGTCGCATTACAAAACCAAAATTGTTCAAGAAATTCGTATATTTCAGATTCTGAATTGATCAATGCGAGCCTGTGGGTTGCGGAAAAGTATTTATCACGAGTATGCTCACTGTCCTTCCTAATTTGCTCATTATATATATATATATATATATATATATATATATATATATATATATATATATATATATATTCTTCTAGTTGAAAATTATGAAAAAAATGTAACCCAAGGAGAAATAAGTTAACCATACGTGGTTTTCACGAAACCACAACCTCACGTGTACATGCATGCACGCACGCGGCAGCGCACCCTACCATGCTTGCGCCACAGCGGACTGCAGCAAAATGCCCCTTCAAAGTCCCCCATCTGATTCTGATTTCATGCATCCTTGAATTGCACACGAATTGCACACCACCCAACCTGACCTGGTTTTTGTGTGTGTACTAGATTTTTGTTTTCTTGAGGCATGCTAAGGGAATGGAGAAAAATAAAATCCAAGTGGGAAGGGGGTGGGGGGACTAATTAGCCTACTTCGATTTTAATTTGATGGGATGCTTGTTGCATGGTCCCCGCGTGTAGTCCAGTCCCTCTTGTCCCTGGTGTTCGCTATGAGCAGGGAAACGGCTGGAAAACACCCATTCTTCTCCATATCTACGAGAAAAGAAGGGAATAAAAGGGAGAATGGGAAGAAAATCCGGCATGGGAATACGTTTATCGAAGTCCCGGGTGGCGGCGGCGAGCTCTAGCGAGGCTCCCGAGCTGTGGCACGTATGAGAACGAGGTGGAGAGGTCATTGGCGAAGAGAATCGCGCGAGAGGAGGGGAGGCGGGGCTGCTGTGCGGCGTGTGAGAGAGGGGGTCGAGGAGAGTTGGCCTCTTGTGTGAGAGCGTGTGGAGGAAGAACCGCGACGGCACGTGACAGTTGTTGACGACGGCGGGTGACGGCGAGGGAAGAAGTGGGGAAGGGGAGGTAAAAAGAATGGGGAGGAGATGGAGGAGCTGACCCCATTCCTGAGGAGGGGGCGATGGTCCTCGTTGGGATCACCACCTCCCATAGGCCAATTGGCCCCTCTTTGTCCAATTTACAAAGTAGCCCTCCGCCCCCATCCTTGCCATATATATGTGTGTGTGTGCGCGCGTTCTTTTCAACCCTCTCTTTCTTTCTATTTATTTTTTGTATTTTTTAGATTTAACATGACCTGACCCATTTGTCTACGAGAAGACTTGACTCATTTCCGAATTGGATCCACGGGTCTTATTTAGGTCAACATATCCTACTCATGTCCGGTCCTAAACAGGTCTAAAATGGGTCCATTATTCTTAACCGAGCTATATTTGGGGCCATGTGTCCTACCTAAACAGCTCTACAGGTCCAATCTTAAATGGGTCCGTAGGTTCAATCTTGGGTTTGCATGAGCCCATGTGACGTCACCAAGACATGGCTCATTTACTAATGGGGTCCAACCGGACTTGATTTGATTATTTTTGAATAGGCTTCGATCTAGGCTTGGGCCCACTAGTTCGGTTAGGTACAAGTCGATTAAATGGATTCAAATGGATTCAAGTTAGGTTTGATAACGTTACCTGTAAATCCTATTTACTATTTGGGCTGTACTTGCGTAAATGGGTCGGTACTTGGAAATATGGTGATATTTTACTCAAAAGATGGTGGGTGGAAGGTGTTAAAGGTAATGCTCTTGGGTGGGATGACTTTAGGTCTTAGTTAGGGGGGAATATGAGTCGGGTCCAACTAGTTACCTGACTTGACCCAACCATGTTGATTTGGGTTGGGTTGATTTTGAAGTTCAACAAATTCGATCCAACTAGCAATCAGATACAACCTGATATTATATATACTAATATTTATTTATTTTGAAAATTATTGTGGTTAGGATGAGAAATAAGAGAGGGTTAGGTTGAATATTTTCCTTTCACTCCTCACCTCACCATTTCCTCTTTCAATCAAACAAAACAAAATCATGTCTTCTCCTTAGGCCCTAATCACCTTTGCTATTGCTGTCTTGTCCACTCTTCGCTAGCATCGCTCATCAATTTCAACTGCCTCTCTTCCTTGCAAGTTACTCCTTTCCTCTATCAACACCTCCCCCTTCTCCCCTACCTCAAACCCTCGCCACCTTGCTCTACCACTACGTCAATGCCTTGTCACCCCTTCCCAAATGCTTGCTCATTAAGTATGTCTTTATCTTTTCTCATTACTTTTAGATCATATAGTTATTTTTTTCTTTGAAGTTTTCTCTACTTATTTTATTCGCTATGCTATAAGATAAAAGTTATTTATGAGTTTAAAATTTTTTATTATTAAATAAGAAATACGTATAAGAAATAAATATAAACTTTGACTAGTTAACAACCCACAACCCAACTCAATTCGACTCGATTTTGTGAGTTAAGTTGGAAAAGATTGCAACCTGCAAACTATAGGTTGGGTCATGATTAGATCCTAACTAGACCCAATCCAACCTCTGTGTACTTCTAGTTCTAGTGGATATAAATGGGCACCTTTTAGTTTCTCTTGTGCTTCAAAGACCATATAAATATTCTAAAATTTAGAAACATGCCTTAATAGAGGTATGTGAAAATTCTCCTTGATATACCTATATTATGAGTAGGTCAATTTATAACTTATTTGGAGGGGTATTGTGTGTGTATGTGTGTACACACACACACATATATATACATATACAAATAGATATATATATCTATACATATATATATATATAGATATAGATACACACACATATATATATCTGTATATATATGTGTGTGTGTATATAAACAACATTTTCAATGGGTTAACAATCCATTTCGTAGGTAAACACAAATGATTCTCTGAAACACAGTGCAGACGACTCCAATCCACCATTGTCTCCAATCTACTGTCTTTGGAACACATCAGATTTTTAATTCTATTGTGTTTTGATTGATACCTTTTTAGGTTCTAATATTCTATTTCTATTTGAGGTTTCATCCTTAAGACTTTGGACTTATCTAAGGTTTTACATTAGTCTCTACTCGCATTTTGAATGTAACACCTGATCTTCTTATTACAGGTTTTAGGTTAATCATGAACCTTAAGGAAAAAATACTTGCCCATTCAATACTTGTGATCATGTTATAGGGACAATGAGTCAATATATATATACTACACATATATGCATAATGCGTTGTCTTTATACCATGACACAAGTCTTGATCGTCCTCAAATAACACCTAAGTTATTTGACATATATGTTACATGTGACAAATAACACCTAAGTTATGATCAAAGTAGTTATGCACTCCTTTGTGTAACTTACTTCAAATTGTGGTTGTCATTTTCATATTTAGGTTGATATGGACAAGTCTTGGATAGCTTTGAGAAGCATCGACTACATTCGTTGTAAGAGTGGAGTGAAACAGTTTTTGGATTGGACATTTCATGATGATAGGAAACTACTTAGGAAACGAAGATTGTATAACAAGATCTTATGCCTGTGCAAGAATTGTATGAATGGATTGTCATTTGAACGAGATATTGTATTTGAGGATCTCATATGTGATGGATGGTGGCTTCATTACACGGTATCGACCGCTCATGGGGAGGTGCCTGCGGAGAGTTCGGAACGACGCACCACTCTTGAATATTCTAATTATGTTGGTGGTGACAATGTTATGACAATGTTGGAAGAGATGGCAGATGGTCAGGAAAATCTAATGGATGTTGAAAGTATGTTCTGTGATTATAGTAAGTTTTCGGATGCATTAAAAGTAGCGGAAGAACCTATTGCTCCAGGGATTAATTCAATGTCTAAATTGTCGTTCCTTCTTAAGATGTTTCAAATTAAGGTGATGAATAGAACGACTTCTAAGTTAATGTCAGATGTTCTCAAATTTATTAGAGAATTGTTAAATACTCCAAAAGATTTTCCACAGTCATGGTATGACGCTAAGAAACAGTTTCATGCCTTAGGGCTGAAAAGTAAGAAGATAGATGCATGCCCTAACGATTGCGTCCTGTATAGACATGATAACAATAGCATGGAGAGTTGTCCAGAATGTGGCAAGTCAAGATATAAAGGTGAGAAAGAAAAGGGAAAAGACAACCTCAGAAGGTGTTGCATTACTTTCCACTGATTCCAAGATTACAACACTTATTCATGTCTAGTAAGACTGCAAAGTGGATGACATGGCACAATGAAAATAAGTCATGCAATGGAATGATGCGTCATCCTGCAGATGCTGATGAGTGGATTGCATTTAATAACAGGTATACAGATTTTGCATTAGAGGCACGGAATATACGTTTAGGCCTTGCAAGTGATAGATTTAATCCATTTAAAAACATGTATCCTCCATACTTTATATGACCCATTGTGATAGTTACGTATAACATGCCTCCTTGGATGTGTATAAAATCAGCTTTTATGATGTTGAGCTTACTCATACCCGATCCAAAGGCCCCTGGAAATGCTATTGATGTTTATTTGCAGCCACTTGTAGATGAGTTGAAAATCTTATGGAATGTTGGTGTCGAAACTTATGATGCACACAAAAAATAATTATTTCAGATGCGAGCTGCATTACTGTGGATGATAAATGACTTTCCTGCGTATGCTAACTTGTCTGGTTGGAGCACAAAAGGGAAATATGCTTGTCCTATTTGTATGGAAGATACACACCATCTACAACTACGAGATAGTAACAAATTTTCTTACTTGGGGCATCGTAGGTTTCTTCCAGTTGAAGATAGATGGAAGAGTAGTGATTTTAAGGATTGATTTGATGGTAAATCATGTCGTTACTAAACAAGAAATCTAAAAAACTTATTGACGACAGATACAATTAGGTTCTGAGGGGACAAGATAATGGATAAGTTGCATGAACTTGGTAATGTTTGTTTGGGACGTACATTTAAGCATGACGTCAATCGCTTGCGTGGGTTTAAAAAGAAGAGCATTTTCTTCATGGAGTTACCTTATTGGTAGGATCTAAAAATTCATCACAATCTTGATGTCATGCATATAGAGAAGAACGTGATGGATAATATTTTGGATATGTTGAATCTAACAGATAATCCAAAAGATACTTTGAAGACACGAAATAATTTAATGGAAATGGGCATTTGCCCTGAGTTATATGTTAAGCAGAATGATGGTGGTAGAGTTGACTTTCCTGATGCATTATATACACTAAATCAAGAGTAAAGACAAAATATTTGCATTCTTAAAGGAAATTAGGGTTCTAGATGGATATTCTTTAAACCTTTCCAGGTGTGTAAATGAAGCACAGAAGAAGATTAGCGGTCTCAAAAGTCACGACTATCATGTCTACATGCAAGTATTGTTTCCGCTAGCAGTTCGAGGAGTGTTACCTCAACCAGTACTCGACAGAATAACGGAGATGAGTAACATCTTTAAAGTTGTGTGTTCAAGGAACTTAGATTGCAAAATGTTAGATTACTGGGATAGACAAATTGTAATCATGTTGTGCAAAATGGAACAAATTTTTTCGCTTGCATTTTTTGATATCATGGTACATCGCATGCTTCATTTAGCCAACGAAGCAAGGATAGCTGGACCTGTCACGACCGGTCCCAAATTCCTACAGGATCTGAGATCGGCTCACTTCGGTTAATCCCGAGACCCAGTCGTCCAACAAGAAATAACTAACATTCATTAAACCACAATCACACAAGAACAGTAGCTAAGCAGAAAGAAATTTACAACAGGATGAAAAGAAACACTAATATTATGTTATAATACAACCATCACAACAAAACGAGTACATGTAGCAGAAGACAAAGCTATAGAAACTCACTATCAAGTAGTAGAACTAAAGCTAGGCTCGACTAGGCCCAGCGTCTTCAGTAGCTGGTGGCTTGGGCTGCTCAAATCCCTGACCTGTACAGAATTTATTTAACTGGAGTCAGCTAACGCTGAGTAGAGTGGTGGCTAAGAAGTAACATGCATTTAACATAAAGTTTTCCATTTTCCAATTATATTATACATGTGGGTGCGTAGAGATATCTAATTAGGATTTGTTAATTAATCTTCTGGTTTCCTATAGGAACGATTTTGCTTGCAGCTTCCCGTGATATAGGATGCCCACGTGTCACTCTCTTGGCCGAGGGAGTCCCACCTTGGTAGTCTTATACTCGGTCTACCACCCCGAGGTCATGGTCGTGATGTAGCGGTGGCTACGGCACACGTGATAAGCGTGCGGGTAGCTACCCCGCACTGGCACGCGATCAGTCGTTTCCGCTAGCGGGTACGCCTCAACGTACAGTACGGAACAGTATAGGGCCTTGCCCTCTCAGAACAAAACAGGGGTCTCGCCTGTCCTCAGTCCGCGTACCCTCGTTCGACTACCCCAATTTGCCCAATGGGCTGACGAGAGTCGGTGTAGGGTGGCCATACCTAGCCCCGGGTCCCCTGGGACGGATAGCTCCCCCCTACACTAAGTAGCCAGTAAGAGTCGTTGTAACGTAGCCAAACCCACCCCAGGTCCCAACCCAAGGGTGGTAGGCTCCCCTCTATACTACAAGGGATAGTTGTTCTCTTTGGTACCACGTACACAAAGGTCAGCTTACCTCCCTTAACAACTGCCCATAGGCAGCAAATTCCCAGAACCATCCGGTTCTCCATAGTACGGTGTTCTTGTTTACATTCCCCGTGGGGTTCATACAAGAGTTTCTTTTTCACATCCGAGTTGAAATGTTCGGAACAAACAGTTCACTTTCCATTTTATTACAGTACGGGTCCATTTTAGCTAAAAACAGGCAGCTTTTGATTACTCAATCATTTACATGCAGTTTCTTCTAACCCTAGTGTTCATGCCAAGATCTAGGGTTCAAGAATTTATTTTTGAGTATACGTTTATTCCTTCCTAGGGTTCATCTCAAGTCCCAGGATTACTTACTAGCATGTACTAAATTAGAGATTTAAGGTTGTAACCACTCTACCTGGGTAACCGGGTAGAATGGGGGCTCGTACAGTGGCTCCCGACGTCTCCACAGGTCTCGTGCACCCGATGGACTGGAGACCTAAAACATGGATTGATGGGCCAAAAGGTTTAGAAGGATATAAACAAGGTATCATTACATAGAGAAACTCGTATGGAAAACAGAGACGGTTTGTTTGCGGAAAAGCGATAATAATAGGGCCTTACATGGCCCAAAACACGCTGTCAGATGGAAATTACACGTCTGGGAAAGGTTCCAGACGTCTTAAAACAGTTCTCAGGGATACCTCTCTCAGTGTTTCGCTATCAGATGTCTGGAACTCAATGACGACGTCCAACGACTCCGTCAGATGTCTGGGGGTGCTCCTGGATGTTTGAAACTGCCTCGGCTACGCTCTCACCTTCTAACACATACACGTACGCTGTCAGGACTTGTCAGAGAGAAAAAGTACGGAAAGTAGATCTCTACCAGACGTCTTGCTCTACCTTTGGACGTCTGGTAAGCCGTCTGGGTGTCTCTCTGGCCGTCTGATTCCGTGGAAAAATGACTTCCGTGGAACCGTTCTAGCTCCCCTTGTCTGCAGGTGCTGCACCAGAACTGCGCTGCACCCTTCGCTCTCGTGCTTCCTCTCGCTCGGGCTCTTCGCTCTTCACTCGCTCTCGCCCTCGCTTCGCTCTCGGTTATGGGGTGGGCAACGAAGAGGAGGGGGAAGAGGTTTATAAAGGGAGAGGAGGTGAGGGGGGCGAAAAGGCGAGGCATGGTGCGGAGTGGCGTTGCAGGAGGAGGTGCGGTGAGGCACTGTGAGGGAGGAAGTATGGAGTACGTACGTTCTGCACTGAAAAGCATTTTCGGACGTCTGGTGAACATCCTAGACGTCCGGACAGACACGTCTGGTGAACATCCCAGACGTCTTAAATGACCAAAGGGGTGGTGGGTTGTTTCAGGACCTGTACAATTCTGCTAGATGTATCCAGTTGAACGTTACTTAAAGAAACTTAAGGATTATGTGCTGAATAAGGCGAAACCTGAAGGGTCAATTGTCGAAGGATATCTCATTGAAAAATGTATTCATTTCTGTTCGATGTATATGGATGGGCCAGATAATCATTTTAATCATATTGAAAGGAACGCTTAAGGTTAGTACGATGAGTACATTGATGAACGCCTTTCTATCTTTGAGATTCAAGGAAGGGCAATCTTAAAGACAACGTTTGAATTAATGCCTAAAAAAGAACTTTGCCTTGCGCACTTATACATACCGAAGCAAATCCCCGATGTTGATCCTTTTTATGCTGAGTTTAGGCAGAGTTCTAATTCGACTCGTTGTGGCACAAAATTCATAGAATGGTTTATGTTATGTGTGCAACAATTAAAGAAAACCAATGACCCTCGATGGATAGAAGATTTCGACATATTAGTGCAGAGCCTATGGAGACATGTTCATTATCATTCAGGATATATAATTAATGGGTTTAGATTTAGAAAGAAAGTTATTGATGATGCGAAATCGACACAACTTTCTAGTGTTATAGTTAAATGCAATTTACAATCTGGTTGCGATGGTTATTATGGACAAATTACTAACATTGTTGAGTTCAGCTTCACTCATGATCATTGAGTTGTCCTTTTTAAATGTGATTGGTTTGATGTGTTCCAAGAAAATACAGGTTTTCGATTGGATCCACGTCATGATTTCATTAGTTTGAATAAGAATAGAAAGCTTTTACAGACAAGCAAGCCATTCGCACTTGCCATTCATGTGGAGCAAGTCTTTTATGTTGATGACAATGCATGAAGTGGATGGATTATACCTATTAAAGCAAAGCCAAGAGATTACTACGATGTTCAAAATGGTGATGAGCCTGTAATGGATTTAGATGCGTATCAAGAGGTTTTCAATGAAGGTGTAGTGGGTGCCAGTGTAGTAGATATGGATATTTAAAGACATACTTTTACATTTAAAGGTAATCACTTCTACTTAGCATTTTTGTACATTGTAAATATTTATAAATGTTATTGTTTTTCCATTTATAGTTTCTTTTTTATATAAATGCTATTAACATTTTGTTATAACATTGCATATGCCAAGGATGCGATTTAAGAGAAGGTTACCAGAGCTAGAGCCTATAGAGGATGGTGCTGACCTTGGGACTACTCACTCGACTCCTCTAGCACATTGGTCAGGAGATAGAGGATCAGGAACCTTAGATATCCGAAAATCCTAGGCAGGCTGAGACATCTAATGGTATACTACTATTAAACCATTTATTATTTTTCATATCAACTTAGGATATGAATTGATAACATGCACAATTAAGTGTAATAACATGCAAAATTTTTGTATAACATGCATTTAAAAATGTTGCCTCAATGTTTTTCCTTTGCTAAAGCTTCTTAGAACAGAGTTCCTAATCTCGTTTTTCGTGTTTGTGAATAATACTTTATCTCAACTGAGCTATTGGGAAGCATGTCTCCTTCATATTCGAAATCTTCAAATATGTCCAAAATTGCCCCGCTTACCTGGTTCCAAGCATATTAGAAAAAAAAGACTAACTTACAGTGGATAATATATTCTAAAAGTATTAGACCATATTAGACTAACTTGGGGCCAAATCATATTAGAATAACTTACAGTGGATAATCTCATGTGTGATGCTAATTTCAAGGGTATGTGATAAATATTTCTTCAATTGTTGGTTTTGAAATATGACATTATGACATTGGAGTTGGGACAATATGACATTAGAGTCAACTCCATAGCACCAGGTATATTCAAATCCGAATGTACCTGACCAAATCTATCATTCCTTGACCAAAAGAAATTCCTTTAGATCAAATTATTACTGCTCACTATGACCTACACTGCTCCCATCCCAATGTGACAA
This sequence comes from Thalassia testudinum, assembly GCA_037157565.1. Classification (NCBI taxonomy): domain Eukaryota; kingdom Viridiplantae; phylum Streptophyta; class Magnoliopsida; order Alismatales; family Hydrocharitaceae; genus Thalassia; species Thalassia testudinum. The sequence continues at coordinate 172,318,028 of JAZHRO010000073.1, read as the reverse complement.
ATTCTGATTGATTCATCTCTAAAATATCTAGCCCTTCTTCCTGCTGATGTATATAATCACATCATCCATGGTTTCAAGTGTCTCTGCAAATGCCTCTCTTTGAAGATTGGAGAGAAATGAGAAATTTATAAGGGGAGAGTCCTTGCATCTAAATGTAGTTGCCCCATTGCTCCATCTGGGAGAATGTGGCAGATCAATTCTCTACCAATGACTTGATTAGTGAGGTATGGAACTAAGGTCCAAGAGCTATTTTACTCTTCCTTGTTCCTTCTTAAAGATCTCAGAAGAATTTTATCCTTACAAATGGACCCAGACCTATGAAAGCTGATGTTCTTAGCTGCATTTATCTTATGAGCTGCATGATTAATCTGTCTGTAGGTCACTTTTTTTTTTGGTCAATATACCAAATTTGCTGATGAAATTTCTTGTTGGGTAGACCAAATCTGTCTGTAGAGCAAACGTTCCTTGACCAAATCTGCTGATGAAGTTTTCTTGTTCCTTAACCAAATCTGTCTGTAGACCTATGAAATTTCTTGTATGCAAGGCTTCAGCTTGTAGCAATTCTCTGTTGATGCTACATAATTGAAGTGGAATGCAAACAAAATGTCAAGCCTGCCCTATAAATACAACTCCACTTTGCATTGGGGATATTCCATGTTGCAACCAATAGTTTTGTACCCACTAACCCACCAATGAACAACCAATCAAAAAATTGAGTGGCTCCCAGTTCCTTAGAATTGTAAACTTTCATGCCAAAATCAATCTTTCTTTTAACCTAGGAAAATGGCCATGTTTGCAACCAACATTGCTACAAGAAATTTGTGTCCCATCCTCCTCTTTGTATTAACCATCTCACATAATAGATTAACAATTTCACAATTTGTCAACCTTTCAAATACAAAAAACATCATTTGCCAATGTAACAACATAGAACATAAAACATACAGTATGGCCACCCAGCATACTTCCATTTGAATCTCTATCCCAGCTAACTTGAATCATGTACTTGAAATATGTTGGAAGCCTTGATGAATTCTATGATAGCTTGGACAGCTGCTTCTTTGGCTTCGCTCATTGCAGGAACACCATCCACAGAAAATGTAGCTAAATACTTCAAAAGAAAGTGGAAATAATCCTTGCTGAAGCTGAAAATCAAAGACAAAAGAAAAACTATTTATGTTTGAAAATGGAGAGACAAAATAATCAAAAAAATGTGAATATACCTTTTGTTGTCTTTCAAAATGTTGGCAATAGTAAGGTAGAGATTCCTTTGATCCAGCTTTTCTATTTTCCATTCCTTAAAAAAACTTTCTATCTTCTTAAAAGTAGGTATGATACTTTCATTAATTTTAGCACTAGCTACCAAATCCAAAGCCTTCATATAAACATAAAACCTGCTGTAATGATTATTTAGCAGGTTGTACAGATTAAACAAGCTGGAGAAGGAGAAGGATCAGAATACAAAAACCACCAGCTTAAAAAAGTATGACTATTCATTCTCATTACATTTTCAGCCTCAAAGAAGCCTTGTCGCTTGGTTGTTGGATAAGCTTCATGGATATAGGCTTTGCCATCTCAGAATTCTACTCCAGTCCAAAACTCATCCAACTTTTTCACTTAGATATTGCACAACTCTTTCTCTCAAAAAAAAAAGAAATTGCATAACTCAACAGGTGTTGCAATTCCAATATCAAAGACTTCCAAAACACTCATGTCAAACCCTTAAAACTTTAAAGTTTACAGAAACATCCCAATGAAAACACATCTGAATATAAATTCCTAATACATTCATCATTTGAAAAACATGCAATACGTTCATCATTTGGCAAACATGCAACATGAGGCTTTCAAGCCTGATTTCTCTTTATGGGCATTCTATACAGCACCCCACCTGCTTTACTACATGATGAAAATTCATCCCTGCAAGCACGAGAAAGAATAAACAAGACAAAATTGTTTTACTGATACTAAGCTTAAGTATGTTTTGTCCTTCAAAATTTTTTACCAAGGAATGGGATAATTCCCACAGTAGGATATACTAAAAAGGGCTTGTCATTAAAATAACACGTCATATTTTAATATGTTATAGCAAGACGTGTTAGAGGGAGTACTCAATGCAAGGACTTTCAAAATGCAAATCCAGGAAAAAGGATTAAAATTGATATTTGTAGTAGCGGTCAGGCAATAAATAAACCCGATTTCATTAGTAGGCTTGGGTACCTTGTTCGTGCACACATTCCATTTGCCTCATTTGATTGGAGGAAGGTGGAGCAACATTATAAGGATAATCTTTTAAGAGAGATGGCGGTAAATCCTATTAATTTGTCATTTAAATTTATGTTTAGTTCGTATATTACTAACATAATGTTTATTATGTAGGGGATTTTTGATTGGGGGAATTGTCCAATTGTGAAAGCAGCCATGCTCAAAAGAGTAGGGAAGATGCATAATAATAGGAGGGCAAAAATGAAAGAAAAGATAAAGATACATTGCATCTTCAAGTATAAAACTTTGAAAGTAATTACTATGTAGTTTTACATTTGAAAAATAGCATTATGATGCACATGAAACACGGGAGGAGGTAGTGGCTGATGTACCTGAAGGCTTCGATAAAGATCAATGGAGGATAGCATCTGAACATTGGACGACGCCGCAAGTGATGGTAAATTTTATAACCATCATTTATACATATATTCTATCCTTTCAAATAATTAAATTTTATTGTGGAATTGTTCAGGATCAATCGGAAAGAATAAGACAACTAGGGCCAAAGCTCCTGGTCCTACACATGTTCTGGGAAGAAAGAGTATAGATCAAATGAAACATGATTATGTGAGTTTATTAACTAAACACATTTTCATATGATTAAGGATTATAATAACAAAGTTATCTTCTTTTTTTTTCAATCTAAAAGTCACAATGGTGATACACTTGATCGGGTCAGGACATATGAATATTCAAGAACTAAAGTTGCTTTAGATGGCTCTCGATCTTGGTGTCATTCAACATATCAACAAAATCACGTAAGTATTAACATTCATCTACAGGTCCTAATCGATTTTTCATTTAATAGTAGATGTCTGATATAATGCCTAAACATCCTCTCAGTCGTAGACACTTGGAAAAGGTCTAAGAATCTTCTTGGAAAAGGTCTAAGAATCTTCAGAAGCTTCTTGAAAAAGGTCTTAGAACCAAATTCAAACACAGTAGCTCATATTAGTTGAATTTGCTCAAGTTATTTATTTTAAGTACCAAATTTTTGATCTTCATGGACTTACCCATATGGAATTGATTTAAGTTTTCATGAGGATCAAGTGATTAGCAACATGATGATGCTTGAAAAACTTCAAGTAATTGTTGATATGCTTAGGATCAACTCCACATCCAAACCACAAACCAAAAACCTCTTTCACATTCAAACCAAAAACCTCTTTCAACCTCACACATCCTAAAAGTTAGCTAACATTAAATGTTAACACCCTGCTAAGCATAACCTAGAAGAATCCTCAACAAGTTCCCATGTCCACTCTTGCCTCTTGCCTTTTGCCAAAGGATTCTGCGCAAGCATCAATGCTGCTAGTGAAAGTATTGCTTGGGACATATTACAAATTCAAGCTGCAATAATTCTTTGTTTGGTAGGCTGAGAATGTGATAACTTCTTCTAAGAAGTAATTTGGATTCAATATTCTAGTTAAAGGGTTAGTCAGGGCATGATGCTACCAGCCACCGCAAGATCCAAAGGTGAAACCTACAACAACCCCCACCCTTCCTGGAGAGAAAGGGAACCCTCTTTGGAAAGGGGAATTCCTGAGTATTTGTCTGTGACTCCAAATATTCACACTCAGTTAAACTTTAAATATACATGCAATCAAGGCCTTTGTATAAAATCCATAGCCAAAACTTAAAAACTTACGAAGTACCGTGGCCCATCACTCTCCCTTGAGACCTAACTATGCACAGCAAAACTAACCATACAGGCACATGAATCCTAATAATTGAGCCATGGTGCAAATTCTCAGGATGATATGTTACAAGCATGGAGAGAGCCCATCGTTCCTTAAGTAAAGCTTGGGGGAACAGAGGAAGTGGTGACCAAGCCTGAAAGTAGGTCCACGAAAACTACAGAGTTATAGGTGCTAGGCTCCAACTGCATGGAATTATTTTGACGATAGATGAATGAATCATTCTTGAAAAGTCCACCAACAAGTGCTCCGGTAGCAACATTTGGGTTAGGTGCAGTCGATTCGAGCCACTTCCAGCCCTTGCAGCGTGTCTTCTCAGTAGCAGGAATGGATGATCCCCTATGGTGAACTTGTTGAGGATAGTTGCTTCCATACCCGACAAGGTAGCTCATCCTCATTGGGTTGTCACCTAAAATGTAATCAACCTACAAACGATCCCATGTCAGAAAGTTTATGCACATAAAAAGACAAGAATTTTTCTATTGGAAAAAGTCATTCTTGGGAGCAGTTTGTCAAACTAAGCAAATCCATTTTGGTCAGTAGCCTTGGGCTTAGCCAAGTTAGAGAATGAAAAGAGCTGCAGGTTTTGGAGATCAGACCAGGTTAGACTAGATAAAACGTTCTAGTTCAATCAACCAGTATTGGACTGAACGAGTGCTTTTCTTCCTCCCCTTTGTGCATGGTCCATAGGGTGAGAGGCCAGCTGCTCATCCTCTATACAATCCAACAATTCAAGCTTTAAATCTCAAACAAACATATGATTTATGCGAATACACCTTCTCCTGGCATGACTAGATTATAAAAACTTTACTGGCTTGTTCTTAAGTTAGATTTTAAGGCCTGATGGGCTTCTTGATTTTCATCTGATGCGAGTTATGATACTAAGACATGCATAAGTACCAAAGAATAGTAACATCACCTGTGAGATAACAAAATTACGGATATCTGTGGGTGTGAAGGAAACATCATCGCATTTTACATAAGGCACCCGAGTAGTGAGCATGTAATCACTGTAAACCATAGCAAGGAAGGAAGCAGCCACAGAATGATGAAGGGCATTCCACTCATTTACCCACAGCAATCCTCCAACACAACAAACCTTAATAAGTAAAACTATAAACTTCATTGGGTTTCAATACTCTTCTAGAAGACAAATGGCTAGGACAATATTTCTTGTCTAAATATTGTTTCCAAAATTTTGCTGCCTCTAAATTTATATAGGTAGCAGTGTTTACTTTATTTCTTGCCTCTAAATTTTGTTGTTTGTGTTACAAAAATGAAGCTCACATGCAGGAGTTATAATATTTTGTTTCTGATAATTTAGTTTGCTCCAAAGTTATATTAAATAATATATTGACAAACATTTTTTAAATTAGGAGTGAATGACACAACTCATGACTTCGGTAGAGAGTGGTGGTGAATGCTCATCAACACTGATGACTGCAGAGGATGCATTTAGGACAATACATCCAAAAGAGCATTCAGGTCGTGTCCTATGTGGTGGAGCAGGTGCCACTATTAGTAGTTGGTACGGTAGAAAAGTTGGAGGAGCGTCACAAAAGCAACTTAACAATCTCATGACTCAGGTGGAAAATCTTGCAACTCAGGTGGAGGAACTCCGTGAAGATAGGAAGGAGCATAAAGAATTAATAGAAAAACAAAATTAGAAGATTGACCGGCTATTTGATCTTGTTAGTACATTTGTTGAGCATAGATCCTTAGATTGATTTATCTATGTTGAAAACTATGTTGGAAACTATGTTGAGAAAGTGATGTTCTAAAACTTTTATGCATGCTATACTTTCATATGTTCAACTTTTATGTGTTCTAAATTTTATTTTGTAGGATTATACTATTTGTATGTTATTATGTGAATGCTATGTGATGGAATACATGCTTGTACACAGGTTATTATGTGAATGCTATGTGAGTTCATGTTATTATGTGAATGCTATAGATTTGCATGAACATGATTAGTATATAGGTTATTAAGTGGATGTTATATTATATGATTGCATATAGGATATGTGATCTACACCGACGGTTATGCAATTGTTGTGAAAAAAAATTTGACGTTCAACATCTTTACCGATGATTTTTATCGTTGTTGCTAAATGTTTTACCAATGGATTTAAAACTATCGCCATAAGTTATATCGGCGATTATATAACCCATGGTAAAATATTACATTTACCGACAGTCGTCAAACCCATGGTAAAAGGTTACAATAATTGGCGATTAACAAAACCGTTGGCAAAGGTAAATATTTACCGGCGGTTCATCTTTGCGGCAGTTTTTAATATATGCTGGTGGTTCTGTTGGAAACCCATGGCAAAAATCTTTGCCGACGGGGGATTCACTGTCAGTTCTTAGCGACTGTTTTATACAATTTGCCGACGGTTTTGAACCTCCACGAAAAGGTTAATTTCTTGTAGTGAGAGTTGTAAGTGTTGGAGAAAGGATTATTTTGGACGGCGTGAAGATCCTCGCAGGTCTGAGGAGCTCCGAGATAATCAGGGTATGGGGGTTCAGAGTTCCCCCAACTAAGGTGGCCTGACCAAGAGTTGCCTCCGAAGCCATAATCAGACGAAGGTGGATATGCATCCATCCTCGGGGAGTGGTAGATGTTGTGTGCAGCCTCCCTTCCCGTGGGTGGGTGCATGTATGTGCTTTGAGGTACAGAGGTGGATTTGTGTAGATGACGAGTGATGTCGTCCACCTTTTTCTCGATAATGGAAACCTTGTCCAATTGACTGGCTACCAACTCCAGATCAACATATGTGGAAAGGCCTCGGGATTCGTGTACCCCCCGATTATTTGCCAATGGGCAGGTGGACGTCCAGTCATACGCACCCAATGACTCATTATTCAGGGAGTTCTCCCACATGTTTTTGAGAATTTCTCAGATCGTGTCTTTATGTTGACCCATGATGCTACCACCACAGGTTGCATTGACAAAGAGCTTGGTATGTTCATGGAGTCCGTGGTAAAAAGATTGGACTTGTTCCCACTTTGGAACTCCGTGATGGGCGCACTTACGCATGAGATCCAGAAAGCAATCCCATGCTTCGTGTAGAGATTCTCCCACTCCTTGGGAGAAGTGCATGATTTGGTGCCGCATCATGTTGGTATGACCAATGGGGTAGAATTTTTGTAGGAAGGCGGTTTGAAGTTCTCCCCATGTGTTGATCATGTGTGGTTGAGTCTAAAACCAGTGAGTGGCTTTGTCAGCCAGAGAGAATGAGAAGAGCTTTAGGAGTAATCCGTCCCGATTCTGTACATCTGCCCCAAAGGTGTAGGCTAGATGTTTAAGGTTTTTGATGTGCTGGAAAGGATCCTCGGAGTTCAAGCCATGAAGTTTTGGGGTCATATGAAGCATGCTAGGCTTGAGATCTACCTCAGGTCCTCCCATGGGAATGTTGATTCGTGGTTTGATCTCCATCGCTGCGGGATTATAGTAATCTCACATTTTAGGACGCGTCGGTGGGTTAATGATGGCATTGATTTGATTTTGGAATCATGGAATTGTTGCTCAAGATTAGGTTGTTCTTCTTGGTGATCCATAGCTGATGAATGGGAAGTAGGTTCTTAATCAGAGGATTTGTCAATGTAATCAGGTTGTTGCACAAACACGAAAGTCGAGGCTCGACCTCGACGAGAGTGATTATTTAATGGAGGCCTTAAGGACCTCCTCCCGAACATGCACCAAAGGAATAGATGAGAGGTAGAATGTGATGGACCCAATCAAAACACCCAAAAAATTTTTGGATGACTATAGAGGTTCGAGGCGAATGATACCCCTTAGTCAGAAAGCCATCCACCTAAGAATTACCTAGGCAGCCAGAGAGGGAGAGTCCCGCAAAGACCCCTACATGGTAGAGCACCCCCATGAGTTATAGGGTTTCCCCCACCCGACCTCTCTTATCACTAATGATCCAGGTAGACCAGAATGGGGACTTGACCTCTTAAGTCTACCAATTTTAAGTAAAGAGCAAGGGTACTTATGATTTCAATTGAACTTTAAGATGTTTTTGTGCAAAGTGACCTAATTTGAAGATTGGTTAACCCAACAAGGTGGGTCAATGTTTGCGCGGTTAGATCGTGTTTTAACAGATATCTCGTTGTAATATAGATGAACTTTCCGAGAAAACAAATAAAAATTTATAACTCGAAAATCAAAGTATCTGAGGTCGAACACAGGGAGAAATCTGAGTATTCTAAAACTTGAGAACACAACTTTTTAATAAAAAGCAATGACTAGTTCAATAGAAATGTCAGGATAATGTTATAGAGGAAATGCTAAAAAAGAATTGGACGTCTGATATTGCATCAGACGTCTTAAAATTGGCCTTCAGAATCTTCTCCTGTCTTTGCTTTGGCTCTGCTGCAGCTATGGTTTCCTGTATCTCTTTTTATTTTTCTTCCTTAGCTACTCCTGCTCCTCTTCTTTTTCCTTTGCTTTGATTCTTTTCCAGCAGCTAAGTCCTGTCTTTGTCTCTTCTTAAGTTGCCTTCTTTTTCTTCCTCTTCTTCCTTTGCTTTCTTGCTTCTCCTCTTTGTCTGCCCTGATCTCTCTCTTCTTCTTTCTCTTGGCCTACCGCACCTCTGCTTCAGGGTGTCCTTCTTCTTCTCCTTCGCTTGCAGCGGCTAAGTCCCTGCTTCCTTCTCTTGCTGCTTCTTCCTTAGCATCCTCTTCTTGCACAAGCACCACGCAACAAACCTATTCCCCTACCCTCCCTGCGCGTCTCTCTCTCTCTCTGAATCTCTCTTCGGTACGCTCTCCCAGAGCCATGTTATCGGGTTGGTTGCGCGCCTGGGTCCAGGTGCACCGGCGTGGGTGTGGTGCGCAAGGAGTGCACGGTAGGATAGTTAGGTCGGGTTACTAGGTCCGTGGGCTAATTCACGGACGAGGCGTGTATAGGTGAGGAGGGACCTTACCCCAGTGATTTGGAGGCGACTAGACAATAGCACAAAATCAACTTAAAGCACTCAAACAGCTCACGTGTTATGAACGCGCGGCTTCAGACGTCTTTTAAGACGTCTGGGAGGTGGCACAGATGTCGGACCAGACGTCTGGAACCCCTTCCAGACGTCTGGGATTCGATTTTTTCGACAAGAGCAGTTTTGTCTGCGCCCTTGAGCGCGTAGACCTGCGAGCGCATCTCTCTCTCTCTTTTTCCCTCTCTCCTGCGGCCGCAGGCTGCGCCCTCTGTTCGCTCTCTCTCCTCCCTGCGCGGCTTTAAAATGCCACGTCCTCTCCCTCACTCTCATCACCTCCGTCCCCTTCCTCTTCTCCTTCCAGCCGGTGCGTGAGAGCGAGCGCGAGTGAGCGGCGGTAGTGACAGCCGCGGTGAGCGTGGGAGGAGGTGCTGCACGAGGGAGGAGGCGCCCGGCCGGAGGGCGAGCTTGCCGGGGCTGCTAGGGCCGGTCGGCAAGGGGGAGCAGCAGACGCAGGGTGACGCGGGAGGCCTGCTGCAGCTCGAGCAGCAGGCGGACGAGTCGCAGCGCGGCCGAGCGTCGCGAGCGGAGGGCGAGTCGCGCCCTGATTTTGGAATTTTCTCCAGAATCAGACGTCTGGGCTTCCAACCAGACAACTGGGAGGACGTCTGGAGGACTATCCAGACGTCTGAAAGGTGAGTTATTAACGTCTTCTTCCTCTTCTTCAACTGACCGTACTAAGAGAGAGAGGAAATGGGTACGCGCAGGTTCGGATTCGCCATCCAGCGCGAATCAGACGTCTGGCTGCGGTGCCAGACGACGGGAGCGACTTCCAGACATCCGGGGTAACCATCGGACGTCTGGGAACTAGGCCAGAAGGCCTCGCAGGCTTCTGGACATCTGAGAGACCACGCAGAGCAAAGGTAACCTCTGATCCACTTTTTAAGACATCTGGAAGAGGTTCCAGACGTCTGATTTTGCATTGTTTCGTCGTTTTCGACCCATTTAGGGCTCGTTCGGAGTTCGTTTTCCGCATTTTGAGTTGCGTGCTTTGCGAAATTAAATCCTCTACCCATCTACAGTAGCTATATACTGCTTTGAGAAACTCCTTGTGTTTGATCCTTATGATAGGACCCCGTTCCGTTGCAGTCTCGGGGGTTGCGGAGGCACGCGGGATTCCCGACCACGCCTCCAGTACTCCTGTTGTAACCGGTAGAGTGGCTTTTAAGTTTATTGGCATAATCTGTTAAATTATGGAACCATAAATAGAGCCTAGGACATTGCATGAATCCTAGGAATGAGAAACTAGAATGAATGGTAGATCCCAGGGTGTTGCATGAATCCTAGGGCTGAAAAACTAGATTGTATGATAGATCCTAGGGTATGGTATGAATCCTAGGATGGGAAGAACTAGTGGAATATATGAATACTGCAGTCTTGGAAAATGTGGAAAGGAAATAATAGCTGCCTGTGAATTGAATTAACAGCTGCCTGCTATGAATAAATAAACGTGATTGAGAACATGGATTGTAAGAAAGTGAAACTGGAAAGTGAAACCTAGATGTTCTGAGTTAAAAGAGTTGGAACCCTACGGGAAATTAGGAGTGGAACTCCTGGAAAGAAAAAGGAATGGAACTGAGAAAGAAAGACGTGGTAGTGTACTGTCTCTTGGGTATGTAGTGAAGGTTCTACCCTTGTACTAGGAGGGGTGAGATCAGCGTGACGAAAAAAAATGCGGAATTGAAAATATATAAACAATCTCACAAAAATAAGCAATCACAAAATGTACACTGGTATTTTTAGGTGGAAACCCAAACCGGGTGAAAACCACCACCTAACCCTCTCGAGTTAGGATCTTCCGATCAACCTAGTTGATCAAATCTACTAACCGAATCACTTTGAACGAGGGTGATTCAACCTCAATACAACCACGCTACAAGTACGAGGGTAGCGTTCCTCAACCCTTTCTCTCCACGAGAAGGATTTTGTCCCACGAAGGAGACGGGAATTCGCAAAGCGAATACCCAACCAAATAACAAAGATAAAATAAACAATAGTCCTATAGAGCCAACAAAATAATTAAACCTAGCTTCTATAGGAAATAGGAAACTCCCCTTTGCAAGGAGTGCGTCGACGATGACGCGGTGCGTGTGCCACGCGATGGCGCTACGTCGCTCTCGTTATCAATGCCGGGAGAGCGGGTGCACAACGGTTGAATGCTCTCAAGAAAATGGAGCTTGAGCTTGGAGAGCAAGAGAGTCTTTTCTTTAGACACAAAAGGTTTGAAAGTGTATTGCAAGGTGTGTGTCTTAGTGTGTATATGTCTCTCTAGGTGTATCTCTTGTGTTTTTATGTTACAAAGGTTCCCCTCTATTTATAGAGGCCTTAGGAAGGCTTTGGAAGGCTTGGAAAAGCTTCCATAGCCGTTGGGTGCAAAGCCCAAGAGAATCAGGCCGAAATCAGGACAATGATTACATTTGACAGGGTCATCAGACGTCTAATTATGGCATCAGACGTCTGTAAGGCCACATTAAGACGTCTGATTTCAAGGTCAGACGTCTGATTCTATGCGGGTTTCTCCCTGACTTGAATCAGATCTAAACAGGGTTTTTGTGCAAGTCCATCAGACGACATACAGGACGTCTGGCACTATGTCTAGACGTCTGGAAACCTACTTTTACTGTGGGAATTGATTTCCAAACGTTGCAACGGCTAGAAAATCTCTGAGAAGAGATTTTGGGTCAGCCGAGGCAAAACGGTCATTTATCAGACGTCTGTAAAGTCCTATGGACGTCTGATAAGGCTCTAACGGTCATAATCTTGAGTGTTTTCTAAGCCAGCCAACGGTCCACTAATTGGACGTCTGGCAAATCCATCAGACGTCTTCTAAGACGTCTGGTCTAAGGTCTGGACGTCTGATTTCATCAGACAGAACTAACTATGTCCAGCCTAACAGTTATCAGACGTCTAAAACAACAGTCAGACGTCTTAAAATGCTTTATCAGACGTCTGATTTGGGAATTAGACGTCTGGAAGTGCTGTTTGAACCCTATATTGGTTTTCTAAGTATTCTACAGAAAACCTAAGTATCCTAGGGTTGTGCCGGTGTTCCTAGGACTACTGTTAGGGTTCTTTGAGGCTCTTTAACATAATTTCTAAGGAAAATAAAGAGCAAGAAAAATAAAGATAAAAGTACATGAAAGGATTAAAAAGAATCTATCCTATTCTTCTTGTCTTCTATCTTCAATCTGTCGCTCCACGCGAACCTCCTCTGTTTTCCGTCAAGCTCCTCCAATCCGTCCTGGATGCGAGCTCGAGTTCCGTCTAAACACGTCTTCATTTGCAATTGACCTGAAATCTAGGACTCAAATTGCAAATGTTAAATAACACGTGTTTTGTTATCATCAAAACAAATGATCGTGGTGCTCTAGCACCAACACGTAGTACCAAGGGAAGTACCTGTACCTGTTTAGTGCAGAGCGGAGCCAGCCGCCCCAGGGACCCGAGGTTAGGACTGGCCACTTTGTACCGACTTGCTGGCCCTCGCGTACGTAGTACCGAGGAGAGCTACTAGTGTAGGGAGGGCACTAGCTACCCCACGGGCCCCGGGGTTCTGCTAGCCTCCTACACCGACTTGTTAGGCCCACTGGGCAAACCAGGGTAGTCAGGAGAGGGTGCGCGGACTGTGGAGAGGCAAGGCTCTTGTTTGGTTACTGTGGAGGGGTTGGACCCCTGTTATTGAGAGGGCTCTGCCCTGTACTGGTTCCATGCTGTGCTTTGGGCACACCCGTTAACGGAAACGACTAATCGCGTGCCAGTGCGGGTTAGCTACCTGTGCGTTTATCGCGCGTGCCGTAGTCACCGTTACGTCTGTCCGTGACCCTGGGGTGGTTGACTGAGAGTAGGATCACCACGGGGGACTCTCCCGGCCAGGAGAGCACCACGTGCTACTTCTACTGTTCGAAAAAGACTGCAATCAAGATCGTTCCCACGAGGAACATTCGAGATCAAGTGAAGGATCTGAGAAATAGATAAATTGTGAGACAATAGAAAGACGTAATTAAAGAAAGTAACAGAACATAATAGCTATTGTACACTCTACTGTTTCTTTTGTTTTAGTTGCCACTCTACTCAGCGTTTTGCTGACGTGTTACACTCGTTACCTTTGAGGACCAGGTGTTGAGCAGCCAGGGTTAGCGGCTGCAGAGGACGCTGGGCCGAGTAGGGTCCAGTAGAGTTACCACTGTTCTCTTGTACCTCTTTTTGTTCCATTATAGTGAGTAGTTCTTGTTACCGCTGTACTTTTCTTTACGTGCAGTTCATATTATGTTATGAATGTTGTTCTACTATTGTGGTGGTATATACTGTAGTGGCTTCTTTCCTTATTGCTGTATTTCCTTACTGTTAGTTATATTCATGCTAAATGTGGTTTATTTTACTGCTCTTTTGGTTACTTCCTCGTTGGACGACTAGGTCTTGGGATTAGCCGAGTCGGTCCGGTTCTCGCGTCTCGTGGGGACTCGGGAATCGGGTTGTTACATCACGGCTTACCGAGGTGGGACTAAAAGTCCCACCTGCTGCTGCTGGCAGCTATAGGAGAACGTCCTCACGATTGGCGTAGCTGCAGGTCCCACAGCACCCTCTATCAGGCTGGGCTTGCGCACACTCACAACTCGCACAGTCTGGAAGCCTGGGAGTGAACGATTGTGGCCTGGAGCTGGAGAACAGTCGAGCTCGAGTCATCGCTAATGGCGACTGGAAGCTTGACCCTGCATGACACAAAAGGAAGCTTGCAGCTCTATCAGACAACAGGAGGACCTTCGCCGTGTCACGGTGAAGGTGAGGCGATTGGTGGCAGGCCGCGGGGTGGCCTAGGCGTGCATGCCTAGGTCGCTCTGTGGCTGGAGTTATGGGTTAGGTCGGGGGAAGCATGGAGTGCGTGTGGTGTTCTGTGGATGGGTGGAAGTTGTTCAGTGGAGTGTGGAGGAGGTTGTGAGGTGGGTGGCGTGACGTGTGGGGGTGCGGAGTGATGGAGGTGTCTCACTGGAGGGTGGCTGGAGATGGGGAAGATGCGGGCGGACAGTGGCGGTCGAGGGGTGTTGTGTGAAATAGAATGAGGGAAATGAAAGAGTGGAAGACGGGGAGCTTATCTGGATTATTTGGAGCGAAGGGGGGCAGAGGAGACGGACAGCTCGTTTGTGTCGTCGTCGGAGAAGATGACCCTGGGGGAGATAACGTCGACAAGGAGGAGGACAGGAAGGTGTGCGCTGGTGTGGCGCGACGCGGGAGGACAAGGCGGAGTGAACCCTGGTGCTGGTATGGCAGCTGAGCGACGAGAGGGAGGAGGAAGAATTGCTGGAGCTTGCGGGCTACTTGGCCGGGGAGATGGGAGATGAAATCTAGGGGATTCTGCAGCCAAAACAAGCTTGAGAGATTTGCAGAGGACCGGGGGTCCTTTTATAAGTGCTGACCGAGCTTCTAGTGCGTGGAGGGCAAGCCTTTTGCCACAGACTTCTCACCGGAGAAGGAAGGTAGTTGGAGCTCCAAATCTCTCGTGCGTTCGCACGAGAGATTGGATGGAAATCAAATATTGTGATTGAGCTCAGATGGAAGGGGATTCCTCAGAGAATCACCCTTCCAAATCTTGGAGGAGATCTTTGAGGGATCAGGGAGTATTCCCCCTCCATTCCTCGCTGGAGAAGGATTCCTCCCCATTAATGGCAAAGGGACCTTTTTGTAAGAGTGGTGAGGAAGATAGGGGGGTTTGTGTAATGATTTTCAAAAGATAGGGGTCAAAATGTAATTGGGTGTACTAATTTGCAAAGTAGGTCAAGATGACCTCCCCTTAGGTCCAAATTTTGGTAAAACCTAATTTGGACCTAAGGAATCCAATGGTGAAGTTGGATTTTAGGTTTGACCACGTTTGACTAGACTTTTTGCACAAAAACCCAAATTAGGTTAATTGATGAGCTAGGACCCTAATCTAGGTCAAAATAGGTTCCAAAGGTCAAATTGAAGGTTCTAAGCCCTATGGGATATTTTTCCATGAATTTTAGAGGGTTTAGTTGATTTTATCCTGACTAGAACCTTGTTGAATTGAGCAGATCTGTTTTAGGGTTACTAGATGTCATTTAATTCCTGGATTGCACATGAACCCATTTCTGATTGAACCAACCCACTTTTTATCTTATTCAGACCATTTCACCTATGTTTTTCCTCTGAGAAATCCCGTTTAAGTACTGCAATGGTAAAATTACAGTTTTACCCTTTATTTCATGTTTTCTTCTCAAAACACTTATTCCTTCAATTAAGCCCTCTTCTAAGTTATGTAGGAGCTTTTATTCTCTTTCTTGGGTCAAAATGAGCTAGTTAGGGCTTATGATGAGGCTCTCATCAGTCAACTTCAACTGTTTTGTCCTTTGAGAAATTTAGGTCCCTCTTTTAGTGTTCAAATGAGATTAAGAGCCTGATTTTAGGGTTTGCTTGAATAGATTAATTCAATCAAGGCTTAGGCACACATTGTTTGGAAAGATCAATTCTTGATTAAGCAAGTGTGTCTCCAAAACCCTAAACTGGAATCCTTAATTGGCTTTGATTTGGTCCAATTTAATTTGTCCAAATGTGGTAACTAGGGCTCAAGCAAGAAGGTGATAGTTCTAGATACCTTTAAGCTTCAAGTAGGTACACAAATTAGGGTTTGAATGTTTTCTAAATAGAATGTATCAGATTAGGCAACGTGATGATTAATCTAAGAATATAATGCAAGTAGCCCTAATTGATTTTTTTTTCCTTTTTTAAGTTTTCAGAATCAGGGCTTAGAAGAAGGTAGATGGAGTTTACCTGCCCCTGGAGTGGTTGATGTGCAGCTAATCTTCTTTTAATGATTCGTCGAAATAGATCACAATTAAAAGAGATGTAGCAAGTTAGTACCAAATCTGAAATTGCAATCAAGATATCTAAATTGCGCATTGCTCCCCAGCAACGACGCCAAAATGTTAATCGCTTGAGATTGGGTTTAAAATCGTTGCGTTGCAGTATAGTCGAAATCTCGCAAAAAACAGATAAAATTTATACTCGAAAAAGTCCAAGGTCGTTTGCTCGGAGCAAATAGGAATTCAATTCTCAAAATTGCAATTCAAAATAATAGAGATAAGAAATTATAATCAGAAATTGATTCAAAATAATGTAGCAATGATATCAAGTGTCAGACTGCAAAAAGAATGGAGTAAAATGGTGATTTGAATCACCAATTACTCCCTACAATAATAGCAAGTAGAACTCAATAGCTATATATGAAATAAATTCAGGTCAGCTGTATGATGGTAGGATCAGACGTCTTAAACGTATGATTCTACAGTGCTCTGCTTCCTCTTCTTTTCTTCTCTTTCTTTCCTTCTTTCTTCTTCTTCTTTCTTTGTTCTTGTGCGGCTCTTCTTCTTTTCCTCTTCTTTCTTTCTCTGCTTTCTCTCTTCTTCTTCTTCTTTCTATGCTCTTCTTCTTCTCAGGCATAGGGGAAGGGTAGTTAGATTTGGCTAAGTGTTAGCCAACTTCCTAGAGAGTAAAATCCTCTCCTACCCCACGCAGGTTCTCCTCTCTTTCTCTCCTTGGGTCATCCTCTCCCAGAGCCTTCAACAATACCGGATATTCAGGTAATCAGACCTAGAGTGCACCCGAGTCCAGGGATGTGGGCGTGGGTCGTAGCCAAGGAGTGTACAGGGCTTAGGCGGGTTATCAGAATTGCACCAGGTTCGCGGGGAGCGTGTGGTGGACGAGGCACGTAAAGGGTGTGAGGGACCTCACCCCTTGTGATTTGAGGCGATAAGCCTGATGAGAACCTCATCATAAACCTTAACTAGCATAATCTAACATAGATATGCGAGAAAAAAGCTCCTACATGACCCGAAGAAAGGATTAACTCAGAGAATTCTGAGTTTAAGAATAAAACAAATCATAAGGGGTAAAACTGCAATTGCACCAATGCAGTTTACAAATAGGGTAATTAAGGGTCTAAACACAGGTTAAACAAGCTTAACAAGAAATAAAGTGGGATGATCTGAGCTAAATAAGGGTTATTGCAACTTCCAGGAATTAAATGACATTCTGTAACCCTAAAACAAACCCACTTCAATTCACGAGATTCGAGGTAGGATAAAAATCAAATAAACCCTTTAAAATTCATAGAAAAATATTCTCTAGGGTTTAGAACCTTCAATTTGGCCTTAGAAACCTATTTTGACCTAAAAAGAGAACCATGCCCAATTAATAACTTAATTTGGATTTTTACGTAAATTAGTCGGTCAAACATGGTCCAACATAGAATTAAAATTCACCATTAAAATCCTTAGGTTCAATTTGGTCTTGTATAAAAACTTGAGCCTAAGAAGAGACCTACTTGACCGACTTTACAATTTGGTCCTCTTCATTTACTTTTTGACCCTTATCTTTTGAAACTCTTACATTTAGACCCTCAACTTTTCATCGTTCTTTGCAGAACGATCCCCCCTGCAACTTCTGCACAGCGCCATACTCCGGCGACCTTGCGCGGAGTATGGCGTCGCGCAGAGCAGGGTTCCCTGCGACGTTCTCCATCGAACCATGCCCTCTGCCGACCACCATACCTTCCGATCACCCCCTCTGCCGACCGCCCATGCCCTCTGCCGACCACCATACCTTCCGTGCGAACGCGCGGAAGGTATGGGTGTCATCTCTGACCTTACTCTGGCGAGGCTGGCAAGACGCCAGCTCGCCCCTCCCTCTGCGCCAACCCCTTTATAAGAAGCGGCACACCCTGCCGGCTTCTGCAAGCTTTTCTTTGACGAAGAAACCCCCTCCCTTTCATCCCTTCCTCCTCCGTCAGAAGGCCCGAAGCTTTTGGCGACTTCCTCCTCTTCCTCCTTGTCGCTCTGCTACCCTACCTGCAGCAGGGTTTGCCTTGCTCCATCGTCCTCGCCGGGCTGTACCCGCCGGTGCCCTCCGCCTGCTTCCTCGTCGCCGCACTCCTCCTCCAGGGCTTCTTCTTCACCAGCTCCGGCAGATACGAGCCGGCTGCTCCGCCCTCCCACTTCGTCTAATACTTAGGTAAATAGCTTCCTCTCCATTTCCCTTGCATTTTCCCCCCTTTTAAACTGCCCTGTCGACCACCTGACCTCCACTGTCCAGACCATCCTCTCCACATCCGATCACCCCCTCCGGCGAGACCATCTCATGTCCACAGACACCCTCTGTAACGAGCGCGTGCCCCAGACGTCTTTTAAGACGTCTGGGAGGTGGCCCAGACGTCTGTAAAGACGTCTGGGATCACATCCAGACGTCTGACCAGACGTCCGGGATAGTTTACAGACGTCTGGCGAACAGTTATGCTCGCACGGGATATTCGTCTGCGCGCCTGTGCGCGCAGACCTGCGATCCTGCATCTTCTCTGCGGCTGCAGGCGACTGCGACCATCTCTCTCTCCTCTCCGCGCGGCGTTAAAAGAGGGGGGGGGCGCGCCTCCCCTCCCGTCTCCACCATCCTCCTCCTTCTCTCCTACCTGTGCGCGAGAGCGAGCGGACGCGAGGGCGCAGCGGCAGCGGCGGCCGCAGTAGGCGCGGAGGAGCTGCGGCGTGCGAGGGCGGGGCTCTGCCGTGAGGGCGAGCTCGCCGGGAGCGGCTTGGCCGGCCGGCGGAGGGCGCAGGGGGCGCAGAGCGTCGCGGAGAGGGACCTGCTGCGGGCGGAGCAGCGGACGCGCGAGGTGCGACGCGGGCGGCGTCGCGAGCGGAGGCCGAGCAAGGTTCTGATTCTGGAAAAATTTCCAGAATCAGACGTCTGGACTGATATCCAGACGGCAAGGTCGACGTCTGTGAGATCATACAGACGTCTGAAAGGTGAGTTTCCGCTTTCCTCTTCTTTTTTGTCGACTGATCGTACTGAGGGAGGAGGGTTGGCTGTGCGCAGGTGGTCTGATTCGTCATCCTTTGCGAATCAGACGTCTGGAAGTTGTACCAGACGGCGGGAGTAACCTCCAGACGTCCGGAGTGACCATCGGACGTCTGGGATCTAGGAGAGACGTCCCCACAGACTTCTGGACGTCCGGGGAACCAAGCCGAACAGGTAATTCTCTGATCCACCATTTAAGACGTCTGGAAGGAGTTCCAGACGTCTGATTTTGCACAGTATTGTCTTTCTCGACCCGTTTAGGGCCCGTTTGGGCTCCGTTTTCCGCGATTCGAGTTGCGTTCGTTTCAGAATTTATTCCTCTACCCGCCTACAGTAGCTATACACTGTTTTGAGACTCTCCTTGTGTTTGATCCTTGTGATAGGACCTCGTTCGGTTGCAGTCTTGAGAGTCGCGGAGGCACGCGGGATTCCCGACCACGCCCCCATTACTTCCGTTGTACCTGGTAGAGTGGTTTTAAGTATTAATAAAATCTGTTAAAGTATGGAACCATAACTAGAACCTAGGGCATTGCATGAATCCTAGGGCCGGAAAACTAGATTGTATGATAGATCCTAGGATATGGCATGAATCCTAGGATGGAAAAACTAGTGGAATGTATATTACTGCAGTCTTGGAAAAAAATGGAAAGGAATATATATAAAGCTGCCTGTAAATTTAATTAACAGCTGCCTGTTATGCATAAAGAATCATGTTGAGATCATGGAATGTGAGAACGTGAATCTGGAAAGTGAAACATATGATGTTCTGAGATAAAGAGCTGGAACCCTACGGGGAATTAGGAGTGGAACTCCTGGAAAGAAAAGGAATGGAACTGAGATGTAGTTTGTACTGTCTCTTGGGTACGCAGTACCAAGGGAAGTACCTGTACCTGTTTTAGTGCAGAGTGGGGCCAGCCGCCCCAGGGACCCGGGGTTAGGCTTGGCCGCTCTGTACCGACTTGTTGGCCCTCGTGTACGTAGTACCGAGGAGAGCTAGTAGTGTTAGGAGAGTACTAGCTACCCCACGGGCCCCGGGGTTCTGCTAGCCTCCTTCACCGACTTGTTAGGCCCACTAGGGCAAACCAGGGTAGTCAGGCGAGGGTGCGCGGACTGTGGAGGGGCAAGGCCCCGGTTTGGTTACTGTGGAGGGGTTGGACCCCTGTTACTGAGAGGGCTCTGCCCTGGTTCCGTGCTGTGCTTTGGGCGCACCCGTTAACGGAAACGACTGACCGCGTGCCAGTGCGGGCTAGCTACCTGTGCGTTTATCGCGCGTGCCGTAGTCACCGTTACGTCTGTCAGTGACCCTGGGGTGGTTGACTGAGGGTAGGATCACCACGGGGGACTCTCCCGGCCAGGAGAGCACCACGTGCTACTTCTACTTTTGGAAAAGACTGCAATCAAGATCGTCCCACGAGGACATCCGAGATCAGGTAAAGGATCTGAGAAGTAAATGAAATAGTGAGAAAAATTGAAAGATGTAAATAAAGGAAGTAATAGAACATAACAGCTACTGTACACTCTACTGTTGCCTTTAGTTAGTTTGCTACTCTACTCAGCGTTTTGCTGACGTGTTACACTCGTTACCTTTTTCAGGACCAGGTGTTGAGCAGCCAGGGTCGGCGGCTGCAGAGGACGCTGGGCCAAGTAGGGTCCAGTAGAGTTACCACAGCTTTGTACCTTCTTTTGTTTCTGTTCTAGTGAGTAGTTTTGTTTCCGCTGTACCTTCTTTACCTGCAGTTTTTGTTATATGATAAATGTTGTTTTACTGTTGTGGTGGTGCCTACTATAGTAGTTTCTTTCCTTACTGCTGTACTTTCTTACTGTTAGTTATATTCATGCTGAATGTGGTTTATTTTACTGTCTTTTGGTTACTTCCTCGTTGGACGACTAGGTCTTGGGATTAGTCGAGTCGGTCCGGTTCTCGTGTCTCGTAGGGACTCGGGAACCGGGTCGTTACAAGATGGTATCAGAGCAAGGTCGTCCCGAGAAGTGAATCAACTGACTGGAAAATAACCAATTCACATGTTTATAGCTAGAGTAGCCACCACAACATATCTCTTGACTTGAGCTCTTAGAAGTGTTGTTAGGTACCGTCTGTTTTGACGTTTCCGTTTTGTTTCGCGTCTCCTTGCAGGAGATGCCTCGTCGTGGGACTGGCGAGACTGGCCGCGGGCGCGGCCGAGGGCGAGGTCGGCGAGGTGGACGTGCTGTCGTTGACGTCTCGGTGGACCAGCCACCACTCCCTGGCATCCAGGCCCAGGACCTCGCCAGATTGATACGGGATATTGTACGAGAGGAGCTCCACCCACCGCCCCGAGCACCTCCCCTACAGCACCACTTCGAGCTTTTCGGACAGTTCCGGAAGCTGAAGCCCCCCTCCTTCAAGGGGGATGAGGACCCGACCGAGGCAGAGGACTGGCTTGAGCAGCTGGAGAAGATCTTCGACACCCTTCGCCCCCCGGTGGAGTGCCGCGTGGCCTTTGCCACGTACCAGCTGGAGAGTGCGGCACACCGGTGGTGGAGGGCGGTCCGGGGACAGGAGAGGGACGAGCCGACGTGGGACCAGTTCGTCACCCTCTTCTGCGAGCAGTACTTTCCCCAGACGTGGCAGGACCAGAGGAGGCGGGAGTTCCACACTCTCCGCCAAGGGACGATGACCGTGAGCGCGTACCGCACGCGTTTCTTGGAGCTGTCCCGCTTTGCAGCGACAGCGGTAGCCACTGAGGAGGAGCGCCTTTGGAGGTTCACCGAGGGGCTCCGGCCTGCGATCCGGGGGTATGTCAAACCCCTGAAGCTGCCGACGTTTTCGAGGGTGGTAGAGGCAGCCATGACTTACGAGGAGACCAACCCGTCCGCGCGAGAGACCGACGGCGGGCGGAAGAGGCCCTTTCAGCCAGACTTCTCACAGGGCCGGCGAGAACGGAGACACGTGGCGTCCGCAGGAGAGCCGTCACGTTGTGCAGGGCCATCAGTGGCCTTTGGGGGCCCTCGACAGGGGCCAGTCGCCAGCACCGGACCCCCGCCTAGCCGACAGCAGGGACTCACTGAGGGCGGGAGTCGGGTTCCCCTCTGCTACCAGTGTGGCCAGCCGGGCCACGTCAGGAGGGACTGCCCATCTAGGGCAGGAGGTCAGCAGATACTTCCCGCGCAGAGCACTGGAGGGCGCGCAGGAGGCCGCGGTTTCCAGGCACGAGGAGGAGGACCGCAGTCGCGAGGAGGGTACCGGCCAGCACCTACCCGTCCGACGCAGAGTGTGGCTGCTTCGTCCGCACCTAGAGCTGAGGGGCGTATCAACGCCCTAACACACAGGGACGCCAGAGCTTCGGGATCCGTGGTAGCAGGTATGGTTTCAGTTTCTGGCAGACTCGTTTACACGCTTTTCGATTCCGGCGCTACGCACTCGTTTGTCGCAGACAGTTTCGCAGTTAGTTTGGACCAGGATTATACATTGTTAGAGAACCCGTTCGTAATCAGAGGTCCGAGTGGTCAGCTGTTTGTAGCTGAGGAGGTGTACACGGGTTGCGGGGTCAGCATCGGGGGACACAGCCTGCCAGCTGACCTGATTATGATACAGATGGAGGACTTTGGGGTGATCCTGGGGATGGATTGGCTGTCCGCTTACCACGCCTTGGTAGACTGCTTTGAGAGGAAGATTGTCTTCTCCATTCCGGAGTTGCCTTCCTTCGAGTTTCACGGGCAGCCAGTGGACGGAGGTTTCAGGTGCATTTCGGCACTTCGGGCGGCGAGACTTTTGAGCCAGGGGTGTGAGGGCTTCTTAGCTTGTGTGGTGGCAGAGCACAGCCCCGTGGCAGACTTCCAGAGCATCCCGGTGGTCAGAGAGTACCCCGACGTGTTTCCAGACGAGTTACCAGGACTACCGCCCGAGCGTGAGATCGAGTTTGAGATCTCACTAGTACCAAGGACCAGCCCCATCTCCACCGCGCCATACAGGATGGCACCGCTTGAACTGCGAGAGCTCAAGTCTCAGTTGCAGGACCTTTTGGAGAAGGGTTTCGTGAGGCCCAGTGCGTCTCCCTGGGGAGCCCCGGTACTGTTTGTGAAGAAGAAGGATGGGACCCTACGCCTTTGTGTGGACTACCGACAGCTGAATAGGGTCACCATCAAGAACAGATATCCGCTGCCGAGGATTGACGATTTGTTTGACCAGTTGCGGGGTGCCACGGTGTTTTCCAAGATCGACTTGAGGTCTGGATACCACCAGTTGAGGATCAGGGAGACCGACGTCTCCAAGACAGCTTTCCGCACCCGGTACGGACACTACGAGTTTTTGGTCATGCCGTTTGGGCTGACCAATGCCCCCGCTGCTTTCATGGACCTGATGAACCGGGTGTTCAGACCGTACTTGGACCAGTTTGTGGTGGTTTTCATAGATGATGTACTCATCTATTCTAGAGATCGGACGCAGCACAGACAGCACTTGCGGATGGTTTTGGACACTCTGAGACGACGCAGGCTGTACGCCAAATACAGCAAGTGCGAGTTCTGGTTGAGGGAGGTGACCTTTTTGGGTCATGTGATCTCTGGAGACGGCCTGGCGGTGGATCCCGCCAAGGTCGAGGCAGTGCTCAGGTGGGAGAGACCGCGTTCAGTCACTGAGATTCGCAGTTTCCTGGGACTGGCAGGTTACTACAGACGGTTCATCAGAGGGTTTTCGCAGATTGCACGTCCTATGACACAGTTGACTCGGAAGGATGTGCCTTTCACTTGGACAGACGCCTGTGAGGCGTGTTTTCTGGAGCTGAAGGAGAGGTTGACCTCGGCTCCCGTGCTCACCATTCCTGACAGTAGTGGCGGGTTCGTTGTGTACACGGACGCTTCCTTGCAGGGGTTAGGAGGTGTGCTCATGCAGAGGGGTCACGTGGTCGCTTACGCTTCGCGGCAACTGAAGCCCCATGAGCATACCTACCCTACCCACGACCTAGAGTTGGCAGCTGTTGTCTTCGCGCTGAAGACATGGAGGCACTACTTATACGGTGAGACCTTCGAGATTTTTACAGATCACAAGAGCCTCAGATATCTTTTTGACCAGAAGGAGCTCAACATGAGACAGAGACGTTGGTTGGAGCTCCTGAAGGACTACGACTGCAGCATCTCCTACCACCCGGGAAAGGCCAATGTGGTGGCTGACGCCTTGAGCCGTAAGGTGCCCGCACGCTTGGCCAGTCTACAGTTACAGAGTTGGAGCCTTTTGGAGGAGGTGGGCAGTTGGCGACCTCTAGAGTTACGAGGGTACTGTGGGGCAGTGACGGTGACACGGCAGACCAGACCAGAGTTGATAGACCGCATCATCACGGGACAGATGGCCGATCCGTACTTGCAGTCTTTGCGCGACAGAGTACTGTCAGGGGACCCAGGGGACTTCTCTTTCACAGACCAGGTGTTACGCTTGAGGGGACGGCTGTGCGTCCCCAGAGACGAGGAGCTGTTGAGAGAGCTCCTGACTGAGGCACACGGTTCCAGATTCACCATACATCCCGGAAACACGAAAATGTACCATGACTTGAGATGCGAGTTCTGGTGGAGAGGGATGAAGCGGGATGTGGGTGAGTTCGTGCAGCAGTGCTTAGTGTGCCAGCAGGTGAAAGTCGAGCATCAGAGGCCTGCAGGGCCGCTGCAGCCGCTTCCAGTGCCAGAGTGGAAGTGGGAGAGCATCACCATGGACTTGGTGGTGGGCTTACCTGTTACCCAGCGAGGACACGACGCGGTCTGGGTAATAGTGGATAGGTTGACGAAGACGGCACGATTCTTGCCGATCCGAGTCACTTTGGGACCAGCACAGTTGGCAGAGAGGTATATCCGTGATGTGGTGCGACTACACGGAGTTCCGCGGGAGATCGTATCCGACCGGGATACCCGCTTTACGTCCCAGTTTTGGGCTGAGTTTCAGCAGGCTTTGGGGATGAGGTTGAGGTTTAGCACGGCTTACCACCCCCAGACGGACGGACAGTCGGAACGCACGATACAGACACTTGAGGATCTTTTGCGTGCCTGTGTACTAGACTGGAGGGGCTCTTGGGAGGAGCACCTGCCCCTGGCAGAGTTTGCATACAACAACAGTTATCACTCGAGCATCGGCATGGCTCCCTACGAGGCTCTGTACGGACGGAAATGCACGGCACCCTTGAGTTGGGTTGAGGTGGGGACCAAGTGGGAGGTTGGCCCCAGGTTGATCCGGCAGAGTCAGGAGGTAGTTGAGCAGATCCACAGACGACTCCGCACTGTCAGGAGCAGACAGAAGAGCTACGCAGATCGCAGACGCAGAGAGGTGCAGTTCGAGGTTGGGGACCACGTCTTTCTTCGTGTTTCGCCCATGAAGGGCTTACAGCGGTTTGGGGTGAGAGGGAAGCTCACGCCGAGGTTCGTGGGGCCCTTCGAGGTCCTGGAGCGGGTTGGACCCGTTGCTTACAGACTTGCCCTTCCCCCGCAGCTTTCTGGTGTGCACGACGTGTTCCACGTGTCCAACCTCAGGAAGTACGTAGCCGATCCCAGCCACGTACTGAGTCACGAGAGCGTCGAGGTGAGCGACGACCTGACCTACCCCGAGCGGCCTGTGCAGATCCTAGACCGAGCCGTCCGCAGGTTGAGACGAAAGCAAGTACCCCTGGTAAAGGTTTTGTGGAGGAGCCAGCGGTACGAGGAGGCTACCTGGGAACCTGAGGCGGCAATGCGGGAGCGGTACCCAGTGCTTTTCGCGGGTACGTCTTTTCGGACCGACTTCGGTCCTCTTTGAGTTTGTTATGGTTATTTGGACATCCTTTTTCCGCACCCTAGTTGGCGCAAGTTTCGGGGACGAAACTTCCTTTGAATTTGTTATATTGTAACGAGCGCGTGCCCCAGACGTGTTTTAAGACGTCTGGGAGGTGGCCCAGACGTCTGTAAAGACGTCTGGGATCACATCCAGACGTCTGACCAGACGTCCGGGATAGTTTACAGACGTCTGGCGAACAGTTATGCTCGCACGGGATATTCGTCTGCGCGCCTGTGCGCGCAGACCTGCGATCCTGCATCTTCTCTGCGGCTGCAGGCGACTGCGACCGTCTCTCTCTCCTCTCCGCGCGGCGTTAAAAGAGGGGGGGGGCGCGCCTCCCCTCCCGTCTCCACCATCCTCCTCCTTCTCTCCTACCTGTGCGCGAGAGCGAGCGGACGCGAGGGCGCAGCGGCAGCGGCGGCCGCAGTAGGCGCGGAGGAGCTGCGGCGTGCGAGGGCGGGGCTCTGCCGTGAGGGCGAGCTCGCCGGGAGCGGCTTGGCCGGCCGGCGGAGGGCGCAGGGGGCGCAGAGCGTCGCGGAGAGGGAGCTGCTGCGGGCGGAGCAGCGGACGCGCGAGGTGCGACGCGGGCGGCGTCTCGAGCGGAGGCCGAGCAAGGTTCTGATTCTGGAAAAATTTCCAGAATCAGACGTCTGGACTGATATCCAGACGGCAAGGTCGACGTCTGTGAGATCATACAGACGTCTGAAAGGTGAGTTTCCGCTTTCCTCTTCTTTTTTGTCGACTGACCGTACTGAGGGAGGAGGGTTGGCTGTGCGCAGGTGGTCTGATTCGTCATCCTTTGCGAATCAGACGTCTGGAAGTTGTACCAGACGGCGGGAGTAACCTCCAGACGTCCGGAGTGACCATCGGACGTCTGGGATCTAGGAGAGACGTCCCCACAGACTTCTGGACGTCCGGGGAACCAAGCCGAACAGGTAATTCTCTGATCCACCGTTTAAGACGTCTGGAAGGAGTTCCAGACGTCTGATTTTGCACAGTATTGTCTTTCTCGACCCGTTTAGGGCCCGTTTGGGCTCCGTTTTCCGCGATTCGAGTTGCGTTCGTTTCAGAATTTATTCCTCTACCCGCCTACAGTAGCTATACACTGTTTTGAGACTCTCCTTGTGTTTGATCCTTGTGATAGGACCTCGTTCGGTTGCAGTCTTGAGAGTCGCGGAGGCGCGCGGGATTCCCGACCACGCCCCCATTACTTCCGTTGTACCTGGTAGAGTGGTTTTAAGTATTAATAAAATCTGTTAAAGTATGGAACCATAACTAGAACCTAGGGCATTGCATGAATCCTAGGGCCGGAAAACTAGATTGTATGATAGATCCTAGGATATGGCATGAATCCTAGGATGGAAAAACTAGTGGAATGTATATTACTGCAGTCTTGGAAAAAAATGGAAAGGAATATATATAAAGCTGCCTGTAAATTTAATTAACAGCTGCCTGTTATGCATAAAGAATCATGTTGAGATCATGGAATGTGAGAACGTGAATCTGGAAAGTGAAACATATGATGTTCTGAGATAAAGAGCTGGAACCCTACGGGGAATTAGGAGTGGAACTCCTGGAAAGAAAAGGAATGGAACTGAGATGTAGTTTGTACTGTCTCTTGGGTACGCAGTACCAAGGGAAGTACCTGTACCTGTTTTAGTGCAGAGTGGGGCCAGCCGCCCCAGGGACCCGGGGTTAGGCTTGGCCGCTCTGTACCGACTTGTTGGCCCTCGTGTACGTAGTACCGAGGAGAGCTAGTAGTGTTAGGAGAGTACTAGCTACCCCACGGGCCCCGGGGTTCTGCTAGCCTCCTTCACCGACTTGTTAGGCCCACTAGGGCAAACCAGGGTAGTCAGGCGAGGGTGCGCGGACTGTGGAGGGGCAAGGCCCCGGTTTGGTTACTGTGGAGGGGTTGGACCCCTGTTACTGAGAGGGCTCTGCCCTGGTTCCGTGCTGTGCTTTGGGCGCACCCGTTAACGGAAACGACTGACCGCGTGCCAGTGCGGGCTAGCTACCTGTGCGTTTATCGCGCGTGCCGTAGTCACCGTTACGTCTGTCAGTGACCCTGGGGTGGTTGACTGAGGGTAGGATCACCACGGGGGACTCTCCCGGCCAGGAGAGCACCACGTGCTACTTCTACTTTTGGAAAAGACTGCAATCAAGATCGTCCCACGAGGACATCCGAGATCAGGTAAAGGATCTGAGAAGTAAATGAAATATTGAGAAAAATTGAAAGATGTAAATAAAGGAAGTAATAGAACATAACAGCTACTGTACACTCTACTGTTGCCTTTAGTTAGTTTGCCACTCTACTCAGCGTTTTGCTGACGTGTTACACTCGTTACCTTTTTCAGGACCAGGTGTTGAGCAGCCAGGGTCGGCGGCTGCAGAGGACGCTGGGCCAAGTAGGGTCCAGTAGAGTTACCACAGCTTTGTACCTTCTTTTGTTTCTGTTCTAGTGAGTAGTTTTGTTTCCGCTGTACCTTCTTTACCTGTAGTTTTTGTTATATGATAAATGTTGTTTTACTGTTGTGGTGGTGCCTACTATAGTAGTTTCTTTCCTTACTGCTGTACTTTCTTACTGTTAGTTATATTCATGCTGAATGTGGTTTATTTTACTGTCTTTTGGTTACTTCCTCGTTGGACGACTAGGTCTTGGGATTAGTCGAGTCGGTCCGGTTCTCGTGTCTCGTAGGGACTCGGGAACCGGGTCGTTACACCCTCGCACCTCGCTGACCCCCGTACAAGCTCCCTCACACTCCACTCTACTGATTCCCCATCTCCATTTACTGCCAAACGCCACCCGACCACCCCCCGAACAAACCCACCTCTCCGGCCACAGTCTGACCTAGGCCTACCTCCATACACGCCCTCGTGCCTCGCCGACCCCCGCACTGTCTTCGCCGCACTCCAGTGAAGCCTCCCCCGCTTTTTGATGTGGCCGAGAGGCAGTCTTTCTACTTTCAGGTCAGCAGCCCTTTGCCGCCATTACTGAGCTGCTGCGGCTCCTTCACCTGCAGTTGCAGGCGCTCTCCAGCCCAGGTGTGCGTCCCAGGTCACGCGGGTTGCCTCTGCGAAGGCACCCAGGTTTGCAGTTGGGGTGAAGACCTTGCGGGCTGCTGCAATTGGCCGTAGGTAGCTTGCCTACGGGTGCCAATTTGGGAGGTGGGACTTTAGTCCCACCTCGGAAGTGCGCGGCCAAGTGCCCGCACTTAAATTGAAAACGTGCCTAAGGCTATTCGCCTTCGAACGTAGGGGTCAGGTCCCTCTCCTGCACACTGCGCGCCACGCGCTCGCTCGCCCTCGCTCACGCTCACGCCACGTGGGTCTGGGCAGGATCCGATTACCCAAACCGCGCACTCCTCGCCCACCATCGCACGCCGGTGGGCCTGTTCTCGGGTACGATACCCGCACCCAATTACCCGGCTCTGGGAGAGCGGTCCTAAGAGAGAAATCTGCGAAAGAGAGAGACGCGGGGAAGGCTAGGGGTAGGTTTTGCTCTAACCCTTGTGTGAGCGTGCAGGAATAGAAGAAGAAGAAGGGAAGCGGCCGCAGCCTTAGCCGCTCAGGGCAGTTGAAGAAGAAGAAGAGAAGGAAGCGGCCAGAACAAAAAGAAGAGAAAAGAAGAGGAGCTGTAAGGGAAGAAAAGAAAGACGGAAGCAGAGAAGAAAAAGATGAAGAAAAGAGAAAGAAGAAAGAAGACACAGCCGCAAGCAAGGAAAGAAAGAGAAGAACAGAAGAAAAGAAGCAGAAAGAAGAAGAAGGCTGAAGAAGAAGAAGAAGTCGGAGAAGAAGAAAAAGATTACCACAGCCGCAGAAGAAGAAAAAGATTACCACAGCCATAGAAGAAGAAAAGAAAAGAAAGAAGAAAGGAAGACTCTGTAGGAGAAAGAAGAGAAGAAGACTAGCTGGAAGAAAAAGGATAGAAACAAAAGGAAGAGAGAAGAAGAAGAAGCCAAGAGAACTCTCACTCTCACTCTCTCACTCTCTCTCTCTCTCTTATTTTTGTAACATAATAGAGAACTTAATTAGACTTCTAGAAGTACAGTTGCTCCCTGAGTTTGACCTTGGGAAAACCTTGTTCCGAGTAAAAAAATTTTGTAATAGTAATCTGGTAGCTATCTTATTACATACTATAACGACTGTAACTTGAAGTATAATAAACATAGACAAGCCAACCAGACACTATTCTTGGCACAATTGTCGGGAAGCAACGGCTATTCTAGAAGCTTTAAAGTCTCTATTTGTGAGTTTCTAATAATCTCTTTTCTCTTTTGTGTGTAGGTACAGGAAAATCAAGAAGCAGCCGCACAACAACCACTCCAAGGACATGTAACTTCTATCCTCTCACTATTAACCCCTAAATTCTAAAGAGGAAGAAAAAGAAAAGAATAAACAATATAGGTATAACCTGTCTTTCATACCTAGTAACAGCTGCATATTTTCAAACCACTATTCCTGCACACACTATTAAGGGTATTCAAGGGCTAACACTTTCTTGCCTGAGCCCTAATTACCCAACAAGGAGTTAACTGGACCAAGGAGAGCCAACATAGGAATTAACACTAGGGTTTTAGAGACACACTCCTTAATCAAGAATTGAGAAATCCCAAAAGAAGTGTGCCTAAGCCGCTGA
Source organism: Thalassia testudinum (assembly GCA_037157565.1). Lineage (NCBI taxonomy): Eukaryota > Viridiplantae > Streptophyta > Magnoliopsida > Alismatales > Hydrocharitaceae > Thalassia > Thalassia testudinum. Next base: position 172,287,809 of record JAZHRO010000073.1, on the reverse strand, counting down.
TTGAAAATACCTATTCAGACAAACCCTAAGCAATTGGCTCTCTAAAAACACTTGAACCCTAAAAGACAAGACCTAATAAGTTCTCAAAGGAATCAATAGGTGAAGTTGACCCCTTGGGTCAACCAACCTTCAACTTAGGTCACTCTTCGCACTCAAAAGACTAAAAGTTCAAGTGAAAACCTAAGCACCTTGATCTTAAATTAAAAGTGGTAGACTTAAGACGTCAAGATCCCCATTTTTGTCTACCTGGAATCTCAGTGACAAGAGAGGTCGAGTGGGGGAAACCCTGTAACCCGTGGGGATGCTCTACCGTGTAGGGGTCTTCGCGGGACTCACCCTCTCTGGCTGCCCAGGTAATTCTCAGGTGGTCGATCTTCTGATCAAGGGGTCCATCTGCCCTGCACCTCTATAGTCACCCAACATTTTGGGTGTCTCGATTGGGTCCAGCACCTGCTAAACTCATCTCTTCCAACAGTGTATGTTTGGTAGGAGGTCCTTGAAACCTCCTTTATAACTTCACTCTCCTCCAGACCAAGCCTCAGTGCCCTTGCCTGAGAAAATAACACTTCACATCGACCTCTCCTCCGACTCCGAACCCAACTCACCTTCTTCTTCCACAATGGCTCAGCCAGTTGAGGAAGAAAACAATCTGGAGCACCAGCTCCAGCGACTCAATGACCTCTTCCAGAACTTTGTGCACCCACCGCAGCGTCCTATGATGCGGGACCATTATAATCCTGTTGTGGTGGCTATTGAGCCTCGAGTCAGAATCCCGACTGGAGGACCTGATTCTGAATTTAAGCCCAATATGATTCATATCATACCTAAATTTCATGGGCTTAATTCTGAAGAGCCCTTCCAGCACATCAAACAGTTAAAACATCTGGCCCAAACTTTTGGGTCAGATGAACAAAATCGGGACATTCTCCTCATGAAGATGTTCTCCTTCTCCCTTATGGACAAGGTCGCTCATTGGTACCAAACGCAGACCCGGCCGATCAACAATTGGGAAGAACTTCAGTCCGAGTTCTTGAAGAAGTTCTTTCCCGTTGGTCGGACTAATGCCTTGCTCCATCAGATTACCCACTTCACTCAGCAAACGGGAGAACCTCTCCATGAGGCGTGGGATTGCTTTCAGGATCTCACGAGAAAGTGCCCCCATCACGGAGTTCCTAAATGGGAACAAGTCCAGTCTTTTTACCAAGGACTCCGTGAGGATATTAGGCTTTTCGTCAATGCAACTTGCGGAGGGAATATCATGAGTCAACATGAGGACATCGTGTGGGAGATTCTCGAAAGCATGTGTGAGAACTCCATCAACAATGACTCCATGGGATTATTCGACAGGACGAATACCCGCGCATCGACGAACCTTAGGGGACCACACGAGATGCAGGGCCTGTCCACATTAGTCGACCTGGAATTGATGGTCAGTCGATTGGACAAGGTCTCCATCATTGAGAAGAAGGTGGACGAGCTGACTCAGCACTTGTAGCGAGCCACCTCTGCGCATAGTTCCTTCGCATAGCTTCCTTCCACACGGGAGACTATGCAAAACATTCTCCACTGACCTTCTCCTGGGATGGATCCATATCCACCCCCATCTGATTCTCGGATCGGAGGGTACTCCGATCCTTTCTATACTAGCCCGGGGAATTCCACTTCCCCATTCTCTGATTCTTTGGAGGTTCCTCAGAACTGCGAGGACCTCAACATCATCCAGAATGATCCATTCTCCAACACCTACAATCTTGGATGGCGAAACCATCCCAACTTCCAGTGGGCGGGAAATTCCTAAACTCAGAGACCACCCTTTCAGCCCCGTCCACAACCATCTCGTCCTTACCAGCCACCTCAGCCTCGGCCCAACCCTCCTTATTCATCAGGGACAAACCAGGACCAAATGTCCCTCATCCTTTAGACTCTGGCTGACATTCAAAGAACGAATGCGGCTATTCAAAAACAACACAAGGACGAACTTACAGAGGTTCGAAATCAATTGGCCCAGTTGGCAAATTCTCGCCAACCAGGCACACTTCCTTCCCAACCTCTTCCTAACCCTAATAACATGCCAACCCAGTGGCGCGTTATGAACCCAAACCCAGTCCAAGCACACATGATTTATCAGGCCCCCTCTATTCCTTCACCCGACGGGATGGAGGCTTCCACTTCTTGTGGGGGCTATCAGCAGCAACCCATCCTATTTAACCCTAACCAAAACCAGGCAGGACTAAATTCTGTAACGACCTGTAGTGGTAAGGAGACCCAAAATCCACCCTATGCAAACCACTCTAAGCCTTGTAGTGATCCCAACCCTAGGACAGTAATCCAAGACGTTCCTATACCTGTCCCAGATCAAAGACCTGGACCTATCCTAGAAGAACCAACCAAGGTTCCTTTTCCCGAGGCCTTAACCAAGGGAAAGAAGACAACCAAGCCCGTGGCTCCTGAGGAGGACCTGGTTAAGCTCTTTGAGCAGGTCCAAATAAACATTCCCTTGATGGATGCAATTCGCCACGTACCGGCTTACGCAAGATTCTGAAAGAATGTGTGTACACCTCAGCGTAAGCCGTGAACCAAGAGTGGCAGTCCAATTGTACTATCAGAGCAAGCCAGCTCTGTAATCCTAAGCAGACTCTCACCTAAGGCAAAAGATCCTGGTACTCCGCAGATTTCCTGCAAAATAGGTGATACCCAATTCGACAGAGCATTGCTAGACTTGGGTGCTTCCATAAATCTGATACCCACATCCTTACTTAAACACCTAGAAGAATCTGACCTAAAACCAACTGAGGTTACACTACAATTAGCAGATCGATCTATAAAGTCACCTAAAGGGATTCTCGAGGATGTTATTGTAAGGGTGCGGGATTTCTATTTCCTTGTAGACTTTATAGTCTTGGACATGGATGCACCTGAGAACCCTAGGGATACACCAATCATTCTAGGGAGACCTTTCCTGGCTACTGCTAGAGCCAACATCAGCTGTGAGGAGGGCCAAATAGAGCTCAAATTTGGAAATCAAACCCTAAAAATTGATATATTTAAGGCCCAGCAAGGAATCAATTGCGGTGTCATCGAACAGATTTGTGATATCAGGGCTTTAGTTGATGAAACGCATTTTGAGAATGACCTGATTATACCTCATCAACCACAGAAAGATCTTGAACCGCAATTAGAGTAGTCAAATCCAGATTTAGACAGACCCGTAACTCCTACCTTTGAACCTCACATCTACCCTGAACCACCCACTGCTGCTGATAACCCCGTCCTTGAACTGAAACCCCTTCCTGACCATTTGAAATACATCTTTCTGGGTTCTAATCAGACCCTTTCTGTGATTATAAATTCCAAGCTTACTCCCGAACAAGAATCTCGTCTGATTGCTGTTCTCCAGCAACATCGCAGAGCCATTGGATGGACTCTTGATGATTTGACGGGAATAAGTCCCTCTTATTGCACACACCATATTTATTCAGAAGAGGGCGCATGACCTTCCCGTGAAATGCAGAGACATTTAAACCCCAATCTGCAGGAGGTCATGAAAAAGGACATCATTAGGTGGTTAGATGCAGGGATCATCTACCCGATCTTCGACAATCGTTGGGTGAGCCCCATTCAGGTTGTGCCTAAAAAGGCAGGGCTCACCACCATTACGACTGAAATCGGAGAAGTCATACCTACCCGATTAGCCAACTCGTGGAGAGTCTGCATAGATTATCGACGACTCAATTCATCCACGAAGAAGGATCATTTCCCACTACCTTTCATTGATCAGATTCTCGAGAAATTAGTGGGAAATCGATTCCTCTGCTTTCTTGACAGGTACTCCGGTTATAACCAAGTAGCTATTCATCCTGAGGACCAAGAGAAGACCATGTTCACCTGCCCCTTCGGAACGTATGCATTCCGAAGGATGCCGTTCGGTCTCTGCAATGCACCCGCGACTTTTCAGCGGTGCATGCTTGCCATATTCTTTGATATGGTAGGTGATTATCTGGAAGTCTTCATGGATGACTTTTCAATTTTCGGGGCATCGTTTGATGATTTCCTCCAGCACTTGGTTCACATACTCAGGCGCTGCATCGACGTTAATTTGGTTCTTTCCTGGGAAAAGAGCCATTTTATGGTTCCTGAAGGGATCATCCTAGGACATCTGATTTCTGAGAAGGGCATCCAAGTGGATCGAGCCAAGGTTGATCTAATCTCTCGCCTTCCTATGCCTATCTCGATCAGGGACATCCATTTTTTTCTGGGGCACGTCGGTTTTTACCGTCGTTTCATTCCTGATTTCTTGAAAATCGCGCACCCCCTGACGACTCTTCTCTCTAAGGATGTACCCTTTGAAATCTCCAAGGAATGCACTCAAGCCTTTGAGAACCTCCGTGACCGAGTCACCCAGGCCCCGATCCTACAATCCCCTGATTGGTCTCAACCCTTTGAGATTGTGTGCGATGCATCTGATTTTGCTGTAGGAGCAGTTCTGGGGCAGAAGGTTGTCGGGAAACCCGTGGTCATCTACTACGCTAGCAAGACACTTGACGAGGCTCAGCGTAACTATACAGTTACGGAGAAAGAGCTGCTAGCAGTAGTATTTGCCCTCGAAAAATTTCGATCTTATCTCCTGGGTTCCCACGTCATCATCTACTCGGATCACACAGCTGTGAGGCATCTCCTTGCCAAGAAGGACGCGAAGCCTCGACTAATCCGATGGATCTTGATGTTGCAAGAATTCGATCTCGAGATTCGTGACAAGGCGGGGAGATAAAATGTGGTAGCTGACCATTTGTCCCACCTTCCTTCTGAGATTATCAACCCTTCCGGACCCATCACGGAGCATTTCCCTGATGAGCACCTACTGACTATTGGTACTAGACTTCCATGGTTTGCCGATATAGTAAACTACTTGGAATCTCATCAGATCCTGTCTGATTGGCAGAAGGCCAAGAAAGACAAGTTGCACTCTGATACCAAGTATTACATTTGGGAAGATCCGTGCCTCTTCCGCATAGATGTTGACCAAATCATACAGAGATGTGCCCCGGAAGATGAAGTCAATGATATTCTTTCCTTCTGCCATGACCAAGCATGCGGTGGCCATTTCTCTGGGCACAAAACCGCATCGAAAATCCTTCAGTGTGGCTTTTATTGGCTCACTCTGTTCAAGGATGCATACAATCACTGCAAGGCATGCAGTCGTTACCAAACTTTGGGCAACATGAGCCATCGCGACATGATGCCTTTGCAGCCGATTCTCGTATGCGAAATCTTTGATGTATGGGGATTGATTTTATGGGCCCCTTTCCTGTTTCAGATGGTTTCGAATACATTCTACTAGCTGTGGACTACGTGTCCAAATGGATCGAAGCCATACCGACCCGAACCTGTGATCACAAAATCGTTCTCAAATTCATTCATCACAACATCTTCTCATGGTTCAGGATTCCCCATGCTATCATCTCAGACGGAGGGACTCATTTCACGAATGCTCAGTTCAGGTCACTGATGACCAAATACGAGGTGTCTCACCGAATCTCTACTCCTTATCACCCCCAGACTAATGGTCTAGCTGAGCTGTCAAATCAGGAGATCAAGAAAATCCTACAGGTCACTGTTCAGCCTAACAGGAAGGATTGGTCGTCCCGACTTCCGGAAGCTTTGTGGGCCTATAGGACCGCCCACAAAACCAATTAGGCATGTCTCCCTTCAGACTGGTGTATGGGAAGGCATGTCACCTTCCCGTCGAACTGGAGCACAAAGCCTATTGGGCGGTACAGAATTGTAATCTAGATCTTTCTAAGGCTGGAACCCACAGAAAGCTTCAAATCAGTGAGATCGATGAACTACGTCTTGATGCGTACGAGAACTCGCGAATCTACAAGGAGCAGGTTAAAGCCTTCCTTGACAAGCACATCTCTAGAAAGATCTTTCATCCTGGTTAGAAGGTTCTACTCTTCAATGCCCGACTCAAACTTTTCCCTGGGAAGTTGCGATCCAAGTGGGTCGGACCATACTTGGTCCGACAGGTTTTTGGAAATAAAGTTGTCGAAATCAGTCCACTCAGCCATGATTCCGAACCTTTCATCGTGAACGGTCAGAGACTCAAACCGTTCATTGATGTAACCTCTACTGATTTGGCTGAATCATCATTTATCCTCCATTCTCCCTGAGCATATTGCGCCCAGCGGATGGCGTAAAACTCAGCACTTAACGGGAGGCAGCCCGTCATTCTCTTTGAAAACCTGAAAACTTTTCTAACATCTTTGTGCACTTAAGGTTCACGCTTTAGGACAACCGACTCCACCTCAGATGCTTGCATATGAGATTAGAAATCGTCCACAACAGTCAACCCGACCCATTCACTCATCAACATATGTCCTAATGTGTGAACTAAGTTAAATAAAAACCCTTAGGTTACAATGAAGACATTGCAAATCTTAGGCATGGGGTGTATGAAAGTACAACTTGTAAGAAAAGATTTTAAACAAAAAAATTCACATATGCCAAAAACATCATAAAAATTAAAAAATTTTTCTTGAAAAAATAAAAAATAATAAAATGAGAGAAGGAACGAAAATTTTGAGGACTCTAGAAAAGAGGAGGAGAAGAAAAAGGAACAAAATGAAAAGAAGAGCACAAAATGAAAGAAAAGTGATAATCATTAGCAAGAAATTAAGGAATTAACCTAAGTTTTAGACCTCATTCAGGAAAAGAAATGGAAAGTGCACAGTAAGATTAGTAAGATCGCAAACTTTAGGCATTCTTGGATAGACTCTTAGTACCCATTAAGATCTAGACATTCCTCAAGAGGTTGAGGAAAATGAAAAGCTTAAGTATTAGGTCCAAGAATTAGGAAGTATTTGGCCTCGTTAACTAACTTTTGATTTACGGGACTCAGTAACCTAAGCACCCTAACCTCACACATAGCTTGGTTCAGTAAGCGTAAAAATCAAAATCACGCAGAAGCGTTGCAAAAATTCTGAAAATGACACCTAGAGTAAGAGCGGCCGATCAACACAAGTTGATTTGGACGAGTTCCCAGCGCGGAGAGGTGGGAAATTCCAATCGAAGATGTGTAACAAAATATCATCTCATCAGTGCTTGTCTCTTAGGATATTTACATATCCTATTGGGGGCATGTAAGCACTCTGTTGGTTCAGATTCCATGGATGGCATTATCACGAAATGTCAATTGCCAGGGTCTGGATTCGACCACGGAACACCATGAATGGGATTATCTCAAAATCTTAATAGCCAGGGTTCTGGGGGTTACCATGGGCGATGCTATCTCGAAGCATCAACTGCTAGGAACCCTTGAGGATTGATGATGGGGACAAGGAATCTGATACAGACCGTGTTGAAAAGCCAATCCTAAGCTAGAATTAAAAAGAAAAGAGAGAGAAAACTCTCCAAACAGATAAATCTTCTATCTCTCTTTCTTACAAAACGCATTACAAACTGAGCCAGGGCTAAAATTATCTCAAGCACGGGTGCTTTAACCACAAAGTCCAATAAACCTTAGGTTAGTTCTTGTAGGCCTTAAAAACCTTTGTTAAGGACTGAGGCTGAGGCTAGACAGATCTGGATCTTGGTTGGTACTAGAGTACCTTTTAGGCTTATGGTTGGCATTTTGACCTAATCTAGTTTGCAAAAGAAAAAGCACTTATCTGAAATCATTAAGAACTTCATGGTCTAGAACAAGGGTTGAAACCTTAATATTTTGCTAAGGGACTAGCAAAAGCTAGGCATGGGGGTATGATGAGAATCTCATCATAAACCCTAACTAGCACAATCTAACCCAGATATGCGAGAAAAAAGCTCCTACAAGACCCAAAGAAAGGATTAACTCAGAGAATTCTGAGTTTAAGAATAAAATAAATCATAAGGGGTAAAACTGTAATTTCACCAATGCAGTTTGCAAACAGGGTAGTTAAGGGTCCAAACACAGGTCAAACAAGCTTAACAAGAAAGAAAGTGGGATGATCTGATTTAAATAAGGGTTATTGCAACTTCCAGGAATTAAATGACATTCTGTAACCCTAAAACAAACCCACTTCAATTCATGAGGTTCGAGGCAGGATAAAAATCAACTAAATCCTTTAAAATTCATATAAAAATATTCTCTAGGGCTTAGAACTTTCAATTTGGCCTTAGAAACCTATTCTGACCTAAAAAGAGAATCATGCCCAATCAATAACTTAATTTGGGTTTTTACGCAAATTGGATGGTCAAACATGGTCCAACCTAGAATTAAAATTCACCATTAAAATCCTTAGGTTTAATTTGGTCTTGTATAAAAACTTGAGCCTAAGAAGGGACCTCCTTAACCGAATTTACAATTTGGTCCTCTTCATTTACTTTTTGACCCTTATCTTTTGAAACCCTTGCATTTAGGCCCTTAGCTTTTCATCATTCTTTGTAGAACGATCCCCCCTGCAACTTCTGCACAGCGCCATACTCTGGCAACCTTGCGCGGAGCATGGCGCCACGCAGAGCAGGGTTCCCTACGACGTCCTCCGTTGCAGGGACTCGCCCATGCCCTCTGCCGACCACCATACCTTCCGTGCGAACGCGCGGAAGGTATGGGTGTCATCACCGGCCTTACTTCGGCGAGGCTGGCACGACGCCAGCTCGCCCCTCCCTCTGCGGCAACCCCTTTATAAAAAGCAGCACACCCTGCCGGCTTCTATAAGCTTTTCTTTGATGGAGAAACCCCCTCCCTTTCATCCCTTCCTCCTCCGTCAGAAGGCCGGAAGCTTCTGGTGACTTCCTCCTCTTCCTCCTCGTCGCTTTGCTGCCCTACCTGCAGCAGGGTTTGCCTTGCTCCATCGTCCGCGCCGGGCTGTACCCGTCGGTGCCCTCCGCTTGCTTCCTCGTCGCCGCACTCCTCCTCCTCCAGGGCTTCTTCTTCTCCAGCTTCGGCAGATACGAGCTGGCTGCTCCGCCCTCCCACTTCGTCTAATACTTAGGTAAATAGCTTCCTCTCCATTTCCCTTGCATTTTCCCCCCTTTTAAACTGCCCTGTCGACCACCCGACCGCCACTGTCCAGACCATCCTCTCCACATCCAATCACCCCCTCCGGTGAGACCATCTCATGTCCACAGACACCCTCGCACCTCGCCGACCCCCGTACAAGCTCCCTCACACTCCACTCTACTGATTCCCCATCTCCATTTACTGCCAAACGCCACCCGACCACCCCCCGAACAAACCCACCTCTCCGGCCACAGTCTGACCTAGGCCTACCTCCATACACGCCCTCGTGCCTCGCCGACCCCCGCACTGTCTTCGCCGCACTCCAGTGAAGCCTCCCCCGCTTTTTGATGTGGCCGAGAGGCCGTCTTTCTGCCTTATGGTCAGTAGCCCTTCGCCGCCATTACTGAGCTGCTGCAGCTCCACCTGCAGCTGCAGGCGCTCTCTAGCTCAGGTGTGTGTCCCAGGTCGCGCGGGTTGCTTCTGCGAAGGCACCTAGGTCTTCAGCTGGGGTGAAGACCTCGCGGGATGCTGCAATTGGCCGCAGGTAGCTTGCCTGCGGGTGCCGATTTGGGTGGTGGGACTTTAGTCCCACCTCGGAAGTGCGCGGCCAAGCGCCCGCACTTAAATTGAAAAAGTGCCTAAGGCTATTCGCCTTCGAACACAGGGGTCAGGTCCCTCTCCCGCATGCTGCACGCCATGCGCTCGCTCGCCCTCGCTCATGCTCACGCCACGCGGGTCTGGGCAGGATCCGATTACCCAAACTGCGCACTCCTCGCCCACCACCGCACGCCTGTGGTCCTGGTCCCGGGCACGATACCAGCACCCGATTACTCGGCTCTGGGAGAGCGGTCCTAAGAGAGAAATCTGAGAAAGAGAGAGACGCGGGGAAGGGTAGGGGTAGGTTTTTCTCTAACCCTTGTGTGAGCGTGCAGGAACAGAAGAAGAAGGGAAGCGACCGAAGCCTTAGTCGCTCAGGGCAGCTGAAGAAGCAGCGAAGGAGAGAAACAGAAGAAGAAGAGAAGGAAGGCACTGTAGCAAACCTACAGTTAAGTTGTCTGACCACTGCATCAGACGACGGAAGGGCAGCGGCTAGAACAGAAAGAAGAGTAAAGAAGAGGAGCTGTAAGGGAAGAAAAGAAAGAAGGAAGCAGAGAAGAAAAAGAAGAAGAAAAGAGAAAGAAGACACAGCCACAAGCAAGGAAAGAAAGAGAAGAACAGAAGAAAAGAAGCAGAAAGAAGAAGAAGGCTGAAGAAGAAGAAGTCAGAGAAGAAGAAAAAGATTACCACAGCCGCAGAAGAAGAAAAAGATTACCACAACCACAGAAGAAGAAAAGAAAAGAAAGAAGAAAGGAAGACTCTGCAGGAGAAAGAAGAGAAGAAGACTAGCTGGAAGAAAAAGGATAGAAAAAAAAGGAAGAGAGAATAAGAAGAAGCCAAGAGAACTCTCACTCTCTCTCTCTCTTATTTTTGTAACATAATAGAGAACTTAATTAGACTTCTAGAAGCATAGTTGCTTCTTGAGTTCGACCTCGGGAAAACCTTGTTCCGAATAAAAAATTTTGTAATAGTAATCTGGTAGCTGTCTTATTACATACTATAACGACTGTAACTTAAAGTATAATAAATGTAAACAAGCCAACTGGACACTAAAGCCTCTATCACAAAATCAATTTATGCGATAGCGCCACTTCCAAATCTTCCGAGGTGGGACTAAACGTCCCACATTCTCTTCGCGCGTGGCTGCAGTGGAACTCTTCCTCAATTGGGTCAGCTTCTGGGGGTATCTCCCTCAATTGGAGACCTAGGCATGTGAGTGTGACGAATCCGCACATCCTGGAGCTAAAACATGGTGTGAAGGTGCCCTAGAGCAAGCTTGAATCTTGCTTAAAGCTTGGCTTTAGTAGTGGAAGGGGCTGGTACCTGAAATCACAAATAAGGCCTTTCGGCTGAGTCAGAAAGCTCAGGAACAATCGTCGGAGCACAGCGAACCTGATGAGGGGGTCGGTGTGGCATGTGCATGTGTGATGAGGCCTGTTGACCTCGCAGAGGGTGGCCGGATGTGGGTTTGTTCTGCGAAGCGTTTGGAGGGGCAATCGTCCTAACAAAGTTAGGCTTTTGCTTCGAAGTTGAGGCAGAGGTGTGGAGTGCGTGAGCGGCTGGGTTGGCGGTGTGTGGAAGTCGCTAGGCTTTGCCAGAGTTCTGCTGGAGAGATGGAAGGTGAAGTCGTAGAGGGTGTTGGCGAGGTCGAAGCGATGTGTTGGATATGTTGGAGTGATGAGGGGAAGCTAAGGAGTCGATTGAGAGTGGTAGCGGATGAAGGAGAAAGGAGATGGCGTTGGTTGCGGTATGGTTGGTGCTGTAGAAGGAAGCTGGTCTTGTGAGTAGGAAACGACGAGGAAAATGGCGAAAGGGGCGTCGGTTGGTACGACTCGACACGGAAGAAGATGTGGGAGATAGCTTCGCCGTCGTATTGCGAACGGAGGAAGAACAGAGGCAGGGAGGGTCTCCAGACGTCAAGGAGCAATTCGGCCAAGAAAGAGGAGAGGAATTGGAGGTGTTCAAGGTCGAATTCAAGTGAGGGAAGAACAACTTGATCTGGAGGTCTTTTTATAGGCCTTTAGAGGTGGTTTTGACTTGGGAAGCAAGCTTCCCAAGCTTGGAAAGCTTCACCAGAGATGAGATTTTTTGGATACCCTAATCTCTCATGCGTTAGCATGAGAGATTGAGAATGTTTTGAGGCATGGGAATTGGCTCAAAAGGAAGGGAATTCCTTAACGAATTTCCCTTTCAAATCTGAGAGGGATTCGTCAAGGAATCAAGGAGAACTTGCCAATTTTACATCACCGAAGCTTGTGGGAATAGGATTAATGGCAGTAGGGACCTATTTGTCAAAATGATGACAAAGTTAGAGGCCTTTTCGTAAAGATTTTGAAAGTTTAGGGCATAAATGTGGTCAGATAGGACCAAGTTGCAAACTAGGTCAAGACAATCTCAGATTGGGTCCAAATTTTGGTACAAACTTAATTTGAACCTAAGGAATCCAATGGTGAAGTTGGATTTTGGTTTCTACCACGTTTGATTGGATAATTTATGTAAAAACCGAAATTAGAGCAAATGTCTGTCTGAGATTCTGTTTTGGGTCAAGACGGGTTTTAATGGTTAAATTGAAGATTCCAAACCCTAGAGAATATTTGTCTATGAATTTTAGAGGATTTAGGTGAATTTTATCCTGACTAGAACCTCAGTTAATTAAGCAGGTCTATTTTTAAGTTTTCAGAAGTCATTTAATTCTCAAAACACATGAAAACTATTTTCTGTCTATTCTGACCCACTTGTTAGTCTTTTAGGACCATTTGACCTTTAATTAACCCCTGAGAAAACCCGTGGTTGTACTGGATTTAAGATATGATGGTAAAATTACGATTTTAGCCCTAGTTTCTTGTTTTTCCCTCAGAATGATTTTGCATTGAATTATGACCTTCTGGAGGTTATGTAAGAGCATGTAATGACTTAATCAGATCAAATTGAGCTAGTTATGGCGCATGATGGTGTTCTCATCAGAAGCAAACTATATGTGGGTGCCATTATTATTTTTATGTTGATTCTGTAAGTGTTGGTATATTTTTCCATATAAGGAAGGCATGGATAGTCGAGATGATCTCGACATCATAGGAGTCTGGAGGCTGCTCCACTAGCAGGAGGAGATAGTTAAGATAGTTGTAGGGGAAAATGATCTAACTGATGCCAGGAAGTGGAGGAGATGTAGCTTGTTTACAATTATAACAGATAAAAACCTAGAAGCAAGTCTGGTGTTGAAGTCTTCACTAAAGTTTGGAGCTTCAGCAAGGCACTAGTTATATCAGAGATGGCGGAGAAAAGGTGGATGGAATTTTTTGACAATGAAGCTGATGTAAGAACGGAGCTGAACAAAACGCCACGGCATTTTGAGGGTGACATGGTGGCGATGGAACCTACAATGCCAGGGAAGAGACCTTCAAAATATGAGTTACATACAGTCAGCTTACGGGTTTGACTTTTTGATATACCACAAGAGTATAGATGCAAGCCAGTATTGATGAGAGCTGAGACAGGTTTTGTGGCTATCAATGATGTTGATCTTGATGGAAAGAGGGGAGGAAGGTTTGTTAGAGTGAAGGTCGTTATGGATGCCCACAAACCGTTGATTTGCAAATACAAGTTGGATCTTCTTCAGGGTGATTCCATTGTAATTCCCTTGAGGTATGAAAGGCTCCCAAGAATTTGTGCTTGTTGTGGTAGAATTGGACATCGGGACTGCAAAGTGTATTTGCAAGCAAAAAGTGAAATACAAGAGATAAAGTCATCGGAAATCAAGAGGGCTCTAGAAGATGAAATTCAACAAAAGTTTGACAGTGAAGTAAGAGTTGAAAAAGGAGATGTGTCATCAAGGATGGGAAATGCTCCTTTTCAACAGCTTAGTGCTAAACATGAGTCAAAGCAAGAAGAGGGAGTGCAAAGAATGTTTCACCTTAGTGAGAGTTTAGGGCAGATATCTGATCAGCTGCCATAATCCTCTCAAAGTAGGTTTGGAGAGGAGGTGAGGGAATTTATGGTTTCTGGGAATGTTGAAAGAAATGAGGAGCCTCTGTTGGCCTCGAGTGAAGAGCAGCCTCTATTGGCTTCAAGGGAAGAACAACAAGCTGGTATAGATTATGATGAACACATGATAGATCTTAATATCCTTGAGCAGCCAGACAGCCCTATGATCCTAAGGAAGAATATCAAGAGGAAGGCTAGAGAGATCAAGATGGAGGGAACTCAACTAAACAAGAAAAAGAAAGAAGACTTGGAAGGGTCTATCAATGAAGAAAGGGCAAGTCTGTTTGTTGAAGGGAGTATGGCAGTTGGGTCAAATCAGCTGCTCTGGGAAACATGAATGTTCTATCCTGGAATTGTCGTGCTTTGGGATCATCCACGGTAGTTCAACATATGAAATCCCTTTTGAAGGCTTCTAGGGCCGATCTGGCCTTCATAACTGAAACTCGTCTTAGTGGGGATAATTTTGGTCATGTAAAAAGCTAAATGGTTTAACTCTTTTGCTGTATCAGCTGATGGTGTGTTTGGAGGGCTGGGCCTTTTGTATGTTGATACTTTGTATGTGAATATTGTGTACTTGGAAGCCCACTGTATTTTGCTTAATATAGTACAACATGATGTTCCCTGGTATTTAACTTGTATTTATGACACTCCAAAGCAAAGCTGTAGGAAAAAATTTAGGGAAGGATGTGGAGGTTATTATTTAGCTATGTTGAGCAACTTGTCTGCTTTGGGGATATCAATGCCATTTTGTCATCCACTGATAAGTGTGGTGGCAAGGCAATCCAAATGAGACAATTTCAATTTTTGAGATCTTTCATTGCTGGCTTAGGTTTATTGGACCTAGGCTTTTTTGGACAAGCTTTCACTTGATCCAATAAAAGGAAGCTGAATTACCTAATCAAAGAAAGACTTGATAGAGTCTTTGCCTCGTCTGATTGGTCTTTAAGATACCCCAACGCGGGTGTTTTAAATCTGCCAGCAATTGGAAGTGATCATAGTCCCATTTTGCTACGATTGGTAAGGGAAAGGAAGGAAAAAAAAGGGTTTTCCGGTTGGGAGTGGAATGGAGCCTTAGAGATGACTATGCAAATATTGTCAAGAAAGGATGGGAAACCTCGGGACTTCAAGTTTGCATTTGGGAAAGAGGCCAGTAGTTGCATAGGAGCTTATTTCTTGGAATGCCAAGTCAGAGGTCAATTGGAAGAAGAGGAAGGAAAATATTGAATCTCAGTTAGTTGAAAATCAAGGAAGACAATCCTTAGATGATGAACCTGAAAAACAAAAGCAATTACGAGAGAAATAAGAAGTCTTACGTCATGAAGAAATCTATTGGTTTCAAAGATCAAGAAAGGATTGGATATCAAGTGGACATAGGAATGCAAAATATTATCATATATATGCCCAGAATAGGGTAAGGAAGAATACTATTGAGTGGATTATCTATCCAAATGGTGAAGAAACAACAAAACATGAGTACATTAAGAAGGTTTTTGTAGATTACTACAAGGGCTTTGTTGAACGTGTACGAACCTACGCTAACGTGTTTGGTTTTGGAAAACCTGTCGTTGTAGTTCGAAAGCGAAGAATTCGTGTTCAACAAATAAAATTTATACCGAAAATAATTCCGGGTCGAACATAGGGAGGCTACGTTGATCTATTCCGCAATTATATTTTTTTAAGATTTTCTTTAAGCAAGGCGTTATAATTACAATGGGGCTATCAAACTATGAGAGAGAGAGAGAGAGAGAGAGAGAAAGAGAACACGCATTCAATATTTCAATAGTTTATAAAAGTTACACTAGAATGCGGAAAATCAATTACACTATAAAGCAGAAAATTCTACACTAGAAAAGCTGTAAATAAGAATGGGGAGAGAAATGTTATCCTCATCGACGATTGCTTGGAGGACGAGCCGGACGGGACGACGCCTGGACGAAGGAGAACGAAGAGGGACGAAGGAGGACGAATCAGAAGAACGGGAACGAAGCAGCACGTCGTCGTCGTCGCGGGATCCACTTCCAAAGGGGAACGAAAATTGGACTTTATCTCGCGAGAAGCATCCCGGGTGTGGGACAAGCTTCTCTTGAGCTTTGGAGGGGTAGAGAGGAGAAAGAAGGGATGAGAATTTCGTATGGAGGGGGTCTCCTTTTATAGTTGCAAGGAGTGGGGGAAAAATGGACATTACATCTTCAAAATAATAAATAAGGGGTCTTTAGTGACGGATAAATCCGTCACTAAAGCCTCGACGTGGCCGTCGCCGCCGCGCCCACGCGCGCCTCCTCGGCTGCCCGCTCCTCAACGCTCGCGCACGTCCAGCGCTTTTCAGCCGTCCGATCGCGAGATCGGACGGCTTAAATCGCGTCCGCGCCCGCTGCAACCCGCTCGCCTGCGCGTGCGATCGCGCGTTACGCGGGGCATCCAATCGCGCGTCGGCGCTATCGGGCGCCCGCGACAGCACGATCTCCATCCGACGCTCCACGAGCCTCAATTACCCGTGCCTCCAACCCACTCGCCGCGGCTCGAACCCGCGCCCCGTGCTCGCGTAAGCGCGCTCGACCGCTGCGCTGCAGGGCGCGGATGGTCGAGTGCACGTTTTAAGCGTCGGGCGGCCACAACCGTTGGATCTCCATCTGACGGTGGAGAGCGATCGGGCGGGGGCCTTCACAAAATGCCAGCGGCCATTTGGGCGGCTGAGATGGCGCCACGTGGCGCCATCTTGGCCATCCATCTTCTGGAAGTTGTAGATGGTGCCACGGATGTCGGATTGACTCGATTTTTGTGTCGTTGGGCTACGATCGTCGATCCGAATTCATCCGTGAGGTCGGATTTTTCATCTGAAGTGTGGATTTACACCATCCTAGCCCTTGATCTTCTAGGGTTCCCCGATCTCTATCTGATGCTACGGATGCCTGATTAGGGCGATCTTGGAGTCGTTGAACTACAATCGTCGCCCTGATCATATCCATACGGTTGGATCTTTGATCCGAGGCCCCGATAAAATGTTTGCCCTGTCCAAGTACATAAAAGGAGACAATTAACCTCCATTTTATTCAAACTACTCTAAATGCGAGATGATGCATGTTATGCAATATTTATATCATGAAATGCAATCCTATGCTTAAGAACATGCATAAATAGACATTTTAAGTAGTGTAAATGTGTTTACATCATACTCCCATGCCTATCTTTTGCTAGTCCCTAGCAAAAACTATATGCTATTTATAAAAGAATTAGATTAGATTATTTGGACCTGAGTTATTTTCAATCATTAAGAAATTGACTACTTAGGAACTGAACTTTCAAAGACACAACAGTACCTGGGTATCAGCCAAAATGCAGACCGCCTCAAGCCCTCGCCTTATTCAAAGAAAAATTTCTTTTCTCTTTTTACTCTTTTCTAATTTTTTTGGATTTTCAAATTTTAGGGTTTAATAGTGGCTTTCTACAGCCATTCAACTTACCCAAGATTTGATGAGAACCCTAAGTTTTAAGCATCTTATTGTGATTGTGATAGACTCGTTGACCGGCAATTAGAACGGACTTCGGATTTCTACGCCTCTTGGTGACCTCAAAAAGAATTCTGCCTAAAGGTGTATCTTTACAACCGGTAGCTTTCTCCCTACTTTTATTTTTTAAACAGGGTCAACACAAGGGTGAATCCAGTGTATATCTCCCCGATTTATTCTACTTCTTCGCTTCTTCCTAAGTGTTTTGGGAATTTTTAGTGTATTTTCTGAGCTGGGTTCTGGACAACCAGTCGATGAGCTGTTACCACCGACAACTTACTAGCCATACTCGTGCGGCGAAGTGTGGCTTATTTCTTTTTGTTCTTTTCTCTTTTTTTAAGTAGGTGGCTTCCCTGATCTAAGATTTACCTAAAGGCAGCAAAAAGAGAAAGGTCCAGTGACTGGGCTCTGGACAACCTACCTATGGGCTGTTACCCACGATAACTTGCCAGCCATATCACCTTAGAAGGTTCATTAGCTACCCAATTTCCGTTAGAATCACCGAATAACGAGTCAGTGCAAAGAAAGTGTGTAGATGCTTAAAACTCAAAATTCCCTCAAATCAGAGGGCGGGTTGATAAGTGGTGTACTTATCACCCAAACTTATTTATTCCAATTATAATAGAATTAAGATGGCGAGGACTCAAAGACAAATCCACATTTTAGTGGATACACAGGCTAATTAAGTCCAAAGACCTGAGGGGTCTTTGTGTTCAGATCCTAATGTAAAATTTCTTAGGATTGAAAAGTCCTAATGTCCAACTAATCCTTCCTAATTTTTTTTTCTTTTTTTATCAGAAGAGAAACAATTTACATGGATTTCACAAGGCTGACCAAATAATTCAAGAATGAATCCACCCCCCCATGCCTAGCTGATGCAATGTCCTCATTGAAAAAGAGACATGAAAGAGAGGGTAGAATATAAAAGATGTCACCTGGATATGAAGCTCGTATCAGCCTTGTGTCATATGTACAATTGTTGAGTTTAATGCCGTCAGCTAGGCGAAGTCCAACCAAAGAAGTCACAGAATGGCTAGAGCAACAGAGTCTGAAATGGGTTCTGGAAGATTACGGTCAACAACAGGCTTCAGACGTTGACCGTTGACTTTAAAGGTGTTACCCGTCTTTGGGTCAGAAATCTGAACGGCACCATTTAGAAAAATCTGATCAATTATGAATGGGCCATTCCATTTAGATCTAAGTTTACCAGGAAAGAGCTTAAGTTTAGAATCGAATAACCAGACTTTCTGGTTTGGCTCAAAGCTCTTGCGGGAAATCATTTGATCATGTAGAGCTTTGGTCCGAGACTTGTAGATCTTGGCGTTCTCATAAGCATCATTTCTAAGCTCCTCCAACTCAGATAGTTGGAGTTTCCTGGTCTTCCCAGCTAGATTTAGATCTAGATTGCATTGTTTAATTGCCCAGAATGCCCTGTGTTCAATCTCTACAGGTAGATGACACGCCTTTCCATACACCAAATGGAATGGAGACATGCCGATGGGCATTTTATACGCCGTACGGTAGGCCCAAAGAGCGTCCTCAAGATTTTGAGTTCAATCCTTGCGATCAGGCCTAACCGTTTTTTGCAGAATGTTCTTGATCTCTCGATTGGAGATCTCGGCTTGTCCATTCGTTTGGGGATGGTAAGGTGTGGAAATTCGATGATTAACGCCGTATTTGGCCAATAAATTCTGGAATTGGGCATTAGTAAAATGAGTGCCACCATCATTGATGATAGCCCTCGGAATCCCGAACCTCCTGAAGATATTTTTCTTGACAAAATTGATGGCCACCTTGTGGTCATTGGTTCGGGTGAGAATTGCCTCAATCCATTTGGACACATAATCAACAGCAACAAGAATATACTGATGTCCAAATGAAGGGATAAAGGGTCCCATGAAATCGATGCCCCAAACATCGAAAGTTTCGACAGGAAGAATAGGGTTTAGAGGCATCATGTCTCTCTTAGTTATGCTCCCGAGTGCCTGACATCGAGAACATGACCTTGAGAAATCCTGGGCATCCTTGAATAAAGATGGCCAATAGAAGCCAGATTGCAAGATTTTTGCAGCCATCTTTCTTCCGGAGAAATGTCCACCACACCCAGATGCATGGCAGAACTCGAGTATACTGTTGAATTCATTCTCCGGTATGCATCGGCGAATAATCTGATCAGAGCCGATGCGATACAGTTCAGGGTCCTCCCAAAAGTAGTATTTGGCCTTAGATTTGAGTCTATCTCGTTGTTGCTTGGTCCCATCCTGGGGGATTTGACCAACGGCCAAATAGTTAACAATGTCAGCAAACCATGGGGAGTGGACACCTAAAACTGTAAGAATGGTTTCATCCGGAAAAGTGTCAGCAATCGGAATATCCGGACAAGAAGAATCACCTAGGAGTCTCGACAAATGATCCGCTACCACATTTTGTACCCCGGCTTTATCCTTGATTTCAAGATCAAATTCTTGAAGAAGAAGAATCCAACGAATAAGCCAGGGTTTAGCATCCTTTTTAGCCAAGAGATGTCTCAAGGCCGAGTGGTCGGTATAAACAATAACATGAGACCCCAAGAGATAAGCCCTGAATTTTTCCAAAGCAAATACTACAGCTAGTAATTCCTTTTCAGTAACAGTATAATTCCTCTGGACTTCATCCAGAGTTTTACTAGCGTAGTAAATGACAGAGGGCTTTCGGTCAATTTTCTGACCCAGGACAGCCCCGACCGCGTAATCAGAAGCGTCGGTCATGATCTCAAATGGGGCTATCCAAATTGGTGGTTGCAAAATTGGAGCACAGGTGACTGCCGTTTTTAGAAAATCAAATGCCTTTCGGCATGATTCGTCAAAAACAAACGATGTTTCTTTGGCAAGAAGATTGCTCAAAGGACGAGCAACCTTCAAAAAATCCTTGATGAATCTTCAATAAAATCCCACATGGCCAAGAAATGATCTGATTTGTTTAACAGATGTGGGATGAGGAAGTTTAGCGATAACATCAACCTTAGCTTTGTCCACTTCAATTCCCTGTTCAGAGATTACATGACCCAAAACGATGCCTTCTTGGGTCATGAAATGACTCTTTTCCTAGCTAAGGACCAGTCGTGTCTTGATACATCGCTTAAGAATCATTTCTAAATTAGCCAAACAAGAGTCAAATGATTCTCCGAAAATAGAGAAATCATCTATGAAGACTTCCATAAACTCTCCCACCATGTCGGAAAATATGGCTAGCATACACCTTTGAAAAGTCGCAGGTGCATTGCATAACCCAAAAGCCATCCTACGAAAAGCAAAGGTTCCGTAGGGACAGGTGAAAATAGTTTTTTCCTGATCCCCGGGATGGATAGGAACTTGATTATATCCCGAGTAGCCATCAAGAAAACAGAAGTACTTCTGCCCAGCTAATTTTTCCAAGATTTGATCAATGAAGGGTAGGGGAAAATGATCCTTTTTAGTGGCTGTGTTCAACTTCCTGTAATCAATACAAACTCTCCAAGAGGAAGCTGAACGAGTTGTGACAGATTCACCTCTCTCATTAGTCACAACAGTAATCCCGGCTTTCTTTGGAACAATCTAAACGGGACTTACCCAGGGACTGTCAGAGATTGGATAAATAATTCATGCATCGAGCCACTTGATGATTTCCTTTTTGACCACTTCTCGCATCTTTGGATTTAATCTCCTCTGCATCTAGCGAGAAGGGCGGAATCCATCTTCCAAAAATATTTTATGATTACAGTAAGATGGCTCGATCCCCCTGAGGTCATGAATGGTCCAACCAATTGCCTCCTTATGTTCCTTTAGGACCTTAATCAATTTAATCTCTTGCTCCGTTATCAATTTAGCACTAATAATCACAGGGAGCGTATTTTGCGATCCTAAAAATTGATGTTTTAAATTCTCGGGCAATGGTTTCAATTCAAGCTGGGGTGGGGTAATGATTGATGGTAGGATAGATGCTGAAGATTCAACAAGAGGAAGAGGTTTTGAGTGAACAAAATCAGTAACCTCTTCCGAAGATATCAGTTCAGAGGGTTGCGGGTCAAATTCATTAACCAAAGAGGAACTTTCAATTGAAGAAACTGTCAAACAAGTTTCAATATTAACATTATCCTCATCAAGTTCCTCAATAAATCCACAATCCTCAAATTTGTTTATCACCTTAAAAATATCAAATTTCATTCGTTGGTCCCCAAAGGCGATTTCCATGCTACCACTTTCACAATTAATGTTGGCCTTTGCGGTAGCCAGGAACGAACGCCCCAGAATGATGGGCGTGTTCCTCAGATTATCTGGTACATCCATGTCAAGGACAAGAAAATCTACAGGAAAATAGAAATCCTTGACCTTAACTATAACATCTTCAATAACGCCTCGCGGGTTTGTGACCGAACGGTCTGCTAACTGTAGCGTTACTGAAGTTGGCCGAAGTTCACCTAACGCAAACTTCTCATAAAGAGAAGTCGGGATTAGGTTGACGGATGCACCGAGATCCAAAAGTGCTCTATCAAATGTATAATCTCCGATAACGCAAGAAATCAAAGGAGCACCAGGATCTCTCTTTTTCTGAGGGAGGTAGTGCAGGATAACAGAACTAGCCTGCTCGAAGAGTACCACCTTCCTCGAAACAGATTCTCTTGACTTACGCTTTTGTGTACATAATTCCTTTAAAAATCTTGCGTAAGCCGGTATGTGCTTGATAGCATCAAGGAGCGGGATATTGATCTCAACATTCTTAAATAAATTCAGAAGCTCCTCATTGCTATCAACAGACTTCTTCTTTGCTTTGGTTAAGGCTTCAGGAAAAGGAACATGAGTCAGATCTTTGGAATCAGGTTCCTGAGCCTTGATTTCTCCTCTGGAATTCTCCTCTCTCTCCTCAGATTCTTCAAGATTCAAAAGATCAGAATAGTGTGGTTGTGGATCCTGAGTCTTCTTACCACTCCTCAAAGTGACAGAATTTGCAGAAGCGTAAGAATTTGGGTCTTGAGGAGGGTTAGGAAAGATTGGAGGGGCTTGATTGATCATGAATTGTTGATTAGCAGAAGAAGTAGACGAGGAACCCTGCTCAACCACCTGAGCATGTGCGTGCGGGTCCCTCTGATTTCCGTACCCTTGGGCTTGATTGCCCGAGTTTATAATGTTTCGTGGGTTGGGTACGGGTTGGGATGGTAGAGATCCGGGTTGACGAGAGTTAGCAATGAGCCCGGATTGCAAGTTGTCCAGTGAGTTTTTCATTTGCTGCATAAGCTGGAGCATAGATCCTTGCATCTCTACCATTTGACAGTTCAAATCAGCCTGCCCTGCGGGTTGATGGGCATTCCAAGTTGGCTGATTGACTTGATTCGGAGGCAACTGAGTATATACTTGACCCTGACCCATTGGACGTTGCGGAGCATAGTTGCTGGGTTGGAATTGGGTCTGTTGTCCCAGATTTTTCCAAGAGAAGTTAGGGTCATTTCTCCAACCTGGATTATAGGCATTCGAGTAGGGGTTGGATCTAACATTCTCTTGTACAGCACAGACATCCTCATAGGGTGAGGATGGAGAGAAAGAAAGGGAAGGATCAGAAAAATTGGGATCAAAGGCCCCAGTTGGGAACCCATGGGGTTCCGAGAAATGCTGACTCATAGATTGAGTCACATCGAGTTGATTCACGAACTCCCGTCCAGAAGGAGCTCGTGGGGAATGGAATCCCGAATTTTGGAATTGAGTGGATTGAGAGTTGTTCATAGAATTGCCATCCATCCACTCTTCCATTCTTTTAGCAACCAAGTCCACCTTATCAAGTTTATTACAAATCAATTCCATATCAAGTGAATGAGAGTCCTGGACTTCATTGACATTTGATCTGGGTTGCTAGGACCGGTTAAAAGTATCCACGGAGGCATGATTAATTGAATTCTCACTTATTTCCTCAAATAAATCATGTGCACTATCTGCATCTTTATTGAGGAAATTGCCTCCGCAAGAAGCATCCACATGGTTTCTGAGTTGCTCATTCAACCCATGATAGAAGATCTGCACAAGTTGCCATTTCGGCACCTCGTGGTGTGGACACCTCCGCAATAAGTCCTGGAATCGCTCCCAGGCCACATGAAACTGCTCCCCCGGCCGCTGGGTAAAAGTAGTGATTGCCCGTCTCAAAGCATTGGTACGACCGACTGGGAAGAATTTCTTCAGAAAGGCCGATTTCAACTCATTCCAAGTTGTAGTTGGTCTTCCTATTGTCCTATACCAATGCGCGGCTTTATCCCTAAGAGAGTGGGGGAAGAGCCTCATGATCATTCGCTCCTCGTTAACGTTTCGAGCCTTGGTGGTCTAGACCAAAGTGGTCAAATCCTCCAAGTGCTGAAACGGATCTTCGGAGCCAAGCCCATGATAATGTTTAATCAGACTTAGCACCTGGGGCTTGATTTCTACGTCACCGGCTGGAATCTGGACGCCGGGACGTTCCCCGTAATTCGAAGGATCATAAAAATCCTTCAAGAGCTGAGCGCCCTGCATTCTCTGGAACCATTCTTGCATTCTCTGCATTTGTTCCAGCTGCCTTCTAAATTCTTCCTGTGGATTTTCAAGCAGAGGAGGCTGTTGTTCGGTCATGGGATCGAATTGACCAAAATCTAACTTGCACCTCCTAGAATGTTCTAATGGTCCTTCCAATCGGGGATTCAATGACCATCTTCCCAGCATAAACTAGGAGAAGGTCGGAAGGACAGGGGATATGGACCCTGCAGCACAACAAAACAAGGCTGTCCTTAATTGGGGTAGCCTAAGGATCTACTGACTCCCAAAACCAGCCTTAAGACTGTAAGTGATTTACTTTACTTGCGTCTGTTTAATCCAACCAGTTAGAAGGAGGGACTGGGGAGAAGGTTCTTCCTTTGGCTTTCGCTTCCGGTTCCTAGTGTAACCCCCAGCCGCGATCGTTTGACTCTGCTCCCCTAGCTAGACATCAGATTAATCAGTACAAGTAGGTTAATCAAAAATAATCTCAGATTAGGCCCTGAAGAGCGAATCAAACCTTAAGGCCAACGTCTACTCAATTTTATTAAGGCCTGGGATTGTGGTGCTTATGGAATGTGATGGGCCCTTATAATGGGTTGTGCCCTTAATGATTGATTGATATTTGTGTAAGTGCGTGCACAACCAGGGTTTTCAAGCAAGATTATTTATTATGCGTGAATTTTAATGTTCAAATCTTGCTTAAGTAGCTTTTAGGGTTTCAAATTAGGTGAATTGCAATGAAGTTTCTAGGAAAACCAAGTTGTAAAACACGTGTGAAGATAGTTTTCCTTTAAAATCAGAAAGAAAGTGGAGTGCCTGGAGTATACCTAGATTGAAAACCCTAAAGAGGAGCTACTTGATGAGTTGGTTTTAAATAAAATGGTGCGGCCCAAACAACTCAAACAATTGGCCACAATTGCACCACTAAGTTAGGCACTTAAAGATGGTTAACCTAGAATGATTTCTACTCTGTTATGTGTTGCTTTATGTGTATCGGTTCCACAGATCTGAACCCGGTTGAGTAGAAAACAAATCAAGTTGATCAAGTGCCTTGAATGTGGGTGTGTATTGTGTGTTTGTTGGAAATTACCCCACAAGATTATCTTTTTGTTATTATTATTTTTTATGAACGAAGGTGGAATGAATGTGAGTGGAAATCCAAACAACCAAACTATTCCTAGGATTTATGCAAACACCTAGGTTAATTGGAATTTGGATTTAATGTGGCGAATGAAATCTATGGAGGGGGAAAGAATGGGGAAGCACTTACAGTTGCCTTCAACTGCACTTTACTCCAGTCTACCGCTTGTTGATTCCTTGATGGAGGTCTCTGCAAAACAATAGACACAAGAGAAAGCTAGTTAGAAAACAAATAAAGTGCAAGAAATGCGAAGAAAAGATCGGAAATCGTTGCCTCCCCGGCAACGGCGCCAAAATGTTGAACGTGTACGAACCTACGCTAACGTGTTTGGTTTTGGAAAACCTGTCGTTGTAGTTCGAAAGCGAAGAATTCGTGTTCAACAAATAAAATTTATACCGAAAATAATTCCGGGTCGAACACAGGGAGGCTACGTTGATCTATTCCGCAATTATATTTTTTTAAGATTTTCTTTAAGAAAGGCGTTATAATTACAATGGGGCTATCAAACTATGAGAGAGAGAGAGAGAGAAAGAGAGAGAGAGAAAGAGAACATGCATTCAATATTTCAATAGTTTATAAAAGTTACACTAGAATGCGGAAAATCAATTACACTATAAAGCAGAAAATTCTACACTAGAAAAGCTGTAAATAAGAATGGGGAGAGAAATGTTATCCTCCACGACGATTGCTTAGAGGACGAGCCGGACGGGATGACGCCTGGACGAAGGAGAACGAAGCGGGACGAAGGAGGACGAATCAGAAGAATGGGAACGAAGCAGCACGTCGTCGTCGTCGCGGGATCCACTTCCAAAGGGGAACGAAAATTGGACTTTATCTCGCGAGAAGCATCCCGGGTGTGGGACAAGCTTCTCTGGAGCTTTGGAGGGGTAGAGAGGAGAAAGAAGGGATGAGAATTTCGTATGGAGGGGGTCTCCTTTTATTGTTCCAAGGAGTGGGGGCAAAATGGACATTACATCTTCAAAATAATAAATAAGGGGTCTTTAGTGACGGATAAATCCGTCACTAAAGCCCCGACGTGGCCGTCGCCGTCGCGCCCACGCGCGCCTCCTCGGCTGCCCGCTCCTCAACGCTCGCGCACGTCCAGTGCTTTTCAGCCATCCGATCGCGAGATCGGACGGCTTAAATCGCGTCCGCGCCCGTTGCAACCTGCCCGCCTACGCGTGCGATCGCGCGTTACGCGGGGCGTCCAATCGCGCGTCGGCGCTATCGGGCGCCCGCGACCGCACGATCTCCATCCGACGCTCCACGCGCCTCAATTACCCGCGCCTCCAATCCACTTGCAGCGGCTCGAACCTGCGCCCCGCGCTCGCGTAAGCGCGCTCGACCGCTGCGCTACGAGGCGCGGATGGTGGAGCGCACGTTTTAAGCGTCGGGCGGCCACAACCGTTGGATCTCCATTTGACGGTGGAGAGCGATCGGGCGGGGGCCTTCACAAAATGCCAGCGGCCATTTGGGCGGCTGAGATGGCGCCACGTGGCGCCATCTTGGCCGTCCATCTTCTGGAAGTTGTAGATGGTGCCACGGATGTCGGATTGACTCGATTTTTGTGTCGTTGGGCTACGATCGTTGATCCGAATTCATCCGTGCGGTCGGATTTGTCATCTGAAGTGTGGATTTACACCATCCTGACCCTTGATCTTCTAGGGTTCCCCGATCTCTATCTGATGCTACGGATGCCTGATTAGGGCAATCTTGGAGTCGTTGAACTCCAATCGTCGCCCTGATCATATCCATACGGTTGGATCTTTGATCCGAGGCTCCGATAAAATGTTTGCCCTGTCCGAGCACATAAAAGGAGACAATTAACCTCCATTTTATTCAAACTACTCTAAATGCGAGATGATGCATGTTATGCAATATTTATATCATGAAATGCAATCCTATGCTTAAGAACATGCATAAATAGACATTTTACGTAGTGTAAATGTATTTACATCAGGCTTGTTTACCTCTCAGCTGCATGGAGGTACACCTGAGAATTTGTTCTCCACTCAGGACTAGGCTACTGAAATAGATCAAAGGTGGTGTATGCTGATTCCTGATGAGAATGAAGTTAAAAATACTCTCTTCTCAATGCACCCCTACAAAAGTTTGGGCCTTGATGGGTTCCAACCTTTTTCTATCAACATAGCTAGGACATGATTAATAAAGAAATTGTAGAATTTATGCACAGCTGTTTCCATAGTCAAGTAATGCCAGTGCAGATGAGTAAAACTTTTGTAGCTTTAGTGCCAAAGTCATAGACTCCAAAGTAGCCAAAGGACTTTAGGTCCATTAGTTTGACAAACACTTTGTATGAACTGGTTACTAAGATTATTGCTAGAAGAATCAAACCTATTCTAAGAAGAATTATATCAAGTAGGCTGTCAGCGTTCCTATCAGATAGGTAGGTTGCAAATAATGTTATTTTGGCCAAAGAAATAATACATGATTTGAGGAAATCCAGAATGAAAAAAGCATCTATGGCTTTAAAGTTGGATATGGAAAAGGCTTTTGATAGAATGGAATGGGGATTTGTCAGATTTTACTTAGAACAGATAAAAATCCCAGCTCCCCTAATTAAACTCATTATGGCCTGCATAACTTTAGCTACTTTCTAGGTATTGGTATATGGGGATCCAACAGAAGTCATTGTTTCATCCAAAGGTATACGGCAAGGCTACCCTCTTTCCCCACATATATTTATTCTATGCTCTGAGTACCTTACAAGAAGTATAGATAGAGCCTTGAATGAAAAGACCTTGACAGGGTATAAACTTCATAAGCAATCAACTCAGATTACACACCTTATTTTTGCAGATAACATAATGGTCTTTTCAAGAGCTTCTATTAATGAAGCTTTGAATTAAGATTAAGGAGATTTTAACTGAATATTAAATTTCTTCAAGTCAAAAGGTAAATTTTCGTAAGTCTAAAGTATTTTTTAGTAAAGTCATCCCAAAGAATATCCAAGAACAGATCATTGAAGTTATAAAAGTTGATCAGATGAAAAGCAAAGAGCTGTATTTAGGTACTCCTATTATGGATGGTGATAATAAAAAAGAGTTAGGTGATTTGGTGCTATCAAAATATGCTAATAAAATGGCAGGATGGAAGAAGAGAGTACCATCACAAGCTACAAGAGGAGTCCTCATACAAGCCACCCTCACATCTATTGCTTATCATCTAATGCCTGCGAATTAATTCTCTAAGAAACTTTGTGCAAAGCTGGATGGATTGATAAGGGATGTTCGGTGGGGTACCTCAGAGGGGAAGAAGCTCATATACATGAAAGCATGGAAATCTCTGTGTTTACCTAAATGTTTGGGAGGATTGGGTTTCAGGATAACCAGGCTTGTCAATTTGGCTTACCTGATCAGAATTGGTTGGGCTATATGTGCAAATTAGGAAGGATGGTGGCAATCGCAAATCAAAGGGAAGTATTATCTAGGTGGCTCCTTCTCGGTATACTTGGAGAAGCCTACTAATTCGCCTTTTATGAATTCCATGGCAAGCATCAAATATATTTTGCATAAGAACATTTTATGGCTAGTAGGGTAAGGAGATAAAATTAATGTATGGATGGATCCCTGGCTTGAAGGTAAGTCCAATCCTTATCCTATTAATAGTGAGGGCCTGAATATATCTTTACTATCGAAGTTTATAAACAAGAAGGGTGGTAGTTTGAAGGTAAGGGAACTACATGGTTGTTTCTCTAATGGGTTAGCAAAAAGTATTGTTAGTACACCTATTCATCAAGGAGAAGATAACCTTATCTGGAAGCCTCATCCAAAAGGAATTTTTTCCCTTAAATCTACCTATATGTCTTTACTTAGTGAACTGAATGTGCAGAGTGGTTTAAGCACAGCGTAAGTCAAGCACTGTAAGGAAGTTTGGGCTTTCGAAAATCTACCACCAAAGGTTAAACGCTTTCTTTGGAAAGTCATTGTAGGGGTGCTCTCACCGAGAGCTACTCTAGCCAAAAGAATCAATATTGATGATACTTATTGTCCTTTTTGTGCTGCAGCTGATGAAAATTGGGATCACCTTGTTAGAGGGTGTACTTTTAGCAGAGCAATATGGTTTTATTGGGGGATTACTAATTTCCCTCAGTTAGGTTCATGGTGGGATGCTAAGGCGCCTTGAATATGTAGGGATGAGCATGATGCTCGTTTTTTATGTGTTACATGCTTTGTGGATTCATAGGTGCAGCGTGGTTATGAAGGCTGAAATTCCAAGCACCAAGATAATAATTATTGCTGCAAAGAGGATGTGCACCTTCTATGGGGTTAGCCTAGAGCACTTGATTTGCAATGGTCCTCCCAGTGTTGATGAGATGCCATTGCAAGCCTCTGCAAGTATTGCTATGCCTTCAATTGTATTGGATGCAACCGTAGGTAAAGATAACTCAATGACTGCAGCAATCCTATTAGATGAAAATGGTTGCATAACTGCTGCGTCTGCTCAACAAGTGAACACAATGAGAAGTACAACGACGAAGACTTGGGCTATTCATAATGGTCTATTTTTGGCCATAAATCATAGGTTGCTAGTGGTTGTAATTCTCTCGGATGTAGTTAATCTAGTCAAGCATGTTAATGCCTTATCACAACTACCTTGGAAGCTCAGCTATCTGATACAAAAATGTATGTCTATGCTTCAGGGTAATCCTTCTTTCTCTTTAGCTAAAGCTCATAGATTTGTTGTTAAACCTACACATACTCTAGCTCATTTCTGTTTAGACCAAAGTATTGAGGGATCTTGGATAAGCTCCCACATACCTTGTACTTTATTTGGCTTCAATGAAGTTTTCTCAATTACAAAAAAAATAAAAAGAGAGATGGGACAAGGAGATAGTAGTACTTAAACAATTGTGCACAATTTGGGATATAAAATTAAAATTCAATGTTGGTTTTACCCGGTTCATTCAAATCTCGTTTGGTAAGGAAAATAAATTTGTGAAATAAATAAAAAAATAAAGAAGAAATGAAATAAATACTGAAATAAATAAATAAATTTATTTAGACATTTTGATAGGTTAAGTTATACGTAAACGATGGAATAATTTTATCCTACATTAAATTTATTTAATCTGACGTAGATATAAAATAAATTAATTAATAAATTAAATACTTAATTTATTAATATTCCACCCATAAGTCAAATCTTTATCCTTGTAATATGTTTGAACTTTTCATCAGCCAGGTGGCAGCGACAGCTGGCCTCTGGTCGTCACTTTCACGTGCACACACGTTCATTGTATTGTGTAGACTTGGGAGCGTATAAGTACACAAACAGCGACAACGAAGACCACTTTAGATAGTCCAACGTCACCCTCCATCAGACGTCGACACCCTTCGTTATCCCCTTAACCGCAATCCGCATCCTACTTTACCACAAATTAAACCAGGAAAAAACTCTTGCATCATAGATTCCCCTCCATATATATAATAATCACAATTTAACCATGCCAATCTCGACACCCCCCATTGACACAAAAAGAAAGATCAGAGCTACTTGGATCAGAAAGAATAGGCCGCCAATTTTTTCCAAAGCCAAGAAGTACTTTTAGGGCCAGTTTGTTTCTGAGTTTGCATGGCTCAGGAACGTGGCCGCAGTATGGCCGTGACTTGGCTGCCGCAGTTAAGTACACCAACAGTATGATACAGTGTTTTCAATAAAAGATGTCTGTTAAACTTATGTTATGATAAAAGAGTCTTGGAAATGCTAACTTATTTTCACATTTTTATGCAACAAAAAGATTTCTCACAGTAACGTAAATCTGATTGAAAAATGAATGTAAAAAAGAAATAATTTAGAGACGGATCATTTTCTCTTCTTACCCTTGTTCTCTACGTGAATGAAAATTTAGGAGCTTAGCTCTTTTTTTTTGTTTTTTTAATCTTTGATCAAGAATAGGAGTTTAATTTCATGCATTATGCATCAGGCACATGTACGTGATCCGGATAAAGGTAGACTTCCAAAAAATTACATTGATCAAATAAGTTTCCAAAGTTTACATATAAAACTATTTAATAAAAAAATACAATGTTATAGCACATCAACCATCAAGCATGCGTAGGCAGGAAAAGAAAGAAAGTCCAAGACAAAAGCCCGTTCAAAAAAAACAAAAAGACTGAAGTGTTGGGCATATTTTTCTTACGTAACATTATACCAAGATAAAAAGTCGTGGAAAAGAACTCACTTCTCCTTGGATGATTCTCTACCGCTCCAACCACCCCCCCCCCCCCCGCCCCCCCCCCCCCAAAAAAAACTTCTTCCTCCTCCTACTCTTTCAAAAGCTTCAAAATAAATGTTAATTTCATGTTTAATTCATCTCTAATCTTAAAATCACGTAATTATGAAATTAGGATTGTAATTCTAGAATTAGATATTTCCACCTTCTTTAGTGGAACTATTTAATCTCACCTTCTTATTCTTTTCAACTAATTTTCTTCTTATTTCATTAACTTATTCCACCAAACAAACACTCCAAGTAAAATAAAGTTCCCTAATTTCTTTGACAAGATAATAAATCCAACCAAATACTCGAGTGAAATAAAATCCCGTAATTCTGTCATTTCTCCTACTTCTAATTCTTATTCCTTCTAATAATTTTCCTTACCAAACAACACTTAAAAGGACCCATTTGGAGGATGTGCTTGTCGGAGGATATCTCTCTTTTCAATTTTTGAAGAGGTTTACTGTATCAAATTACAATAACTTTTTTTTTCATTTTTAATATTAAATAAATATCTACTAACATCCTCTATTCTACTTTTAATACCAAATAAATAACCATTAACATCATTTAATTTCACTTTTAATATTAAACAAATATCCACTATATTACTTCAATATACCAATTATTTTATCTCATCACTTAATTCCTCACTTATTCCACTACACAAACAAACACTCCTCTCCAATTATCCTATTTATATAATATTTTATCCCATGGCCAAAGAGGTTCTAAAGCTTCTCAACAATGGTAGCATGACAAATATGAAGTTATAACCATCTTCTCATGTTTGGAATGATATCTTTTTTTTAGTTTCTCATCCTTCTTAACCCGTCTATACAAGGTTAATCTCGTCATTTTCGTTAGATGTCCAATTCCGCCATGAGAAAAATCTGCAACTGCGTTTTGGACGTTCCAAGCGACTCCAAAATGTTGCGGTAATAGTATATTTTTTTTAGTAAAGGTTAATATTTTACTCGAAAAGGGTCACCGACCCAAAATATACATCAAACAGAGCAAAGCTACAGAGAAACAATCAGACAAATTATAACAACAAATTTACATCTCTATTAATATCACCAGCGAGAAGGTCACAAGGGGAAGGAGCTTCTTCATGATGTCTCCTGTTGCGTTCTTTCCAAATGTGCCATATCCAAAATCTTTCAAAAAAAGCAGGGCGATGGGAGATGGAGGTGATCGAGAGTTGCGGGTAGGGCTCATGCAAATGGTGGTGTAAAGTTCCAAATCTAGAGAGAATACTCACTTTGGAAAAAAGAAGGTGGTGCAAAGTTTCGTCACGTAAGGTGTACAATGGGTAAGAAAAATCAATATTGAATTCCCCATCCTACCATTCGGTCTGTCATAAGAATCCTCCCCTTTAAAGTTAACCAAAGGCAAAAGAATCATTTTGAGGGGACGGAATAACTCCAAGCATTCTTCCATATAGGACACTCCTCCCCGTTTTTCTTGGGAGAGTTCCGCGCATCGTGAGTGTACAACTTGCCAAAAGCTTTTGTGGGCCATTGCCACTGCCCATTGCGATGAAATATGATCATAAAGGTGCCTATGGAATCAATCACTCAACATTTTTGGGATTGTGGTGTACAGTTCATATCTTGCCTTCATCTAATTTGTTCATATGGATTGATTTTGATTTGTGAGTTGATATACCATTTTAGAAAAAGCTAGGTTTTGCAACTCCACTAATCACATAACTCAAACCCACCTTCTAACTTTGGTTTGCATATGTCACTCTACGCGATCGGGTGGGACTTCTCATCCCATATAAAGAACACAACAAGGCCACGAATCTTATGTAGAGTCCTCTTCCTAACAAAGGAGATGGTAAGCCAATATCTAAACAGTCCCTCAATGACCCATTTGACCCAGCATACTTTGCCTACATGTAAGAGTAATTTTTTCCTCCATCCCTATAGTAGGTCTTTCACCTTATCTTCCAAAGTAGTATTGAGATATGTAGTTCTTCAAAAGAATAGTGGCACACCCAGATAATGGCATGGCAATCTCCCCTTAAGAAGGTCGACGGTGAGATAAATAGAAAGTTGGCTATTGCAGTGTGTGGGAAGAAACATTCTACTTTTGCACCATTAAGCTTCAATCTAGAGACTAAGGTAGAGACATTCAAAACATCTCCTTGGAAACATATTAGTATATCATTCACGTAGAATAAATGCATTGGGAATGTGGCTCCTTTAACCTTGCCCTTCGAGAGATGCCTAATATGTTCTTGGTGATCAAGCATGATAGAAAGAACAATCATGCTTAAGATAAAAAGAAGGGGAAAAGGAGGAACTCCTTGTCTGAGACCCCTCCCAGGAGTGAAATAGCCAGTAGGACATCCATTCACAAGGGAGAATAATGAGGATTCTAAATGCATATTTTAATCCAATGAATCCAAGTTGGGCTAAAATCATGCAATGGAGGACTTGGAGCACAAATCCACGATTGATAGTGTCAAATGCCTTAAAGAGATCAATCTTTGCACACATTCTGATAGATTGTTCGGCAGAGTTGATGCCTTTCATAAATTCTTACGTAAGGAATGTAGTGAATTGATTATGTCGAATGATCGAGCTCCTAATGGCAGGAGCCTTGAATCAAAGAATCAATAAGGCAATCACATAGAGAATTGGTGACTCAGTTTCACCTAAAGAGATATATGTTTGGGGGGGAAAGCGATGCTTCCAATATTTTACTATGCTTTTGTAGATGGTACAATTGCTATAGCTTCTCTCTCTCTCTGATTGCGTAAAAAACCTAAGCTCTCTCATCTCAGTATTTATAGTACAAAATCACCTTTTGTAATAGATCTTGCGGTTCTCGTCGTTTCTCTTGCTACTTGGCTATTAATAGCATTTAAGTGGTTAACTAGTGCAGACTGTTATTGTTGATGTCAACATAACCGCTACCTCTTTAAATTTAGTCCACCAGGTCCTTCGTGGGTTGTTGGATC
The DNA here is from genome assembly GCA_037157565.1 of Thalassia testudinum. Classification (NCBI taxonomy): domain Eukaryota; kingdom Viridiplantae; phylum Streptophyta; class Magnoliopsida; order Alismatales; family Hydrocharitaceae; genus Thalassia; species Thalassia testudinum. The sequence continues at coordinate 172,253,886 of JAZHRO010000073.1, read as the reverse complement.
TCGGAATTAGGTTGGATTCGTCAGGAATATCCACCAAGATGCTAAGATCTTAGGATCGGGTCGGATTTAGTGAATCCTTGATCAGCCAGATCCGCTAGGATGCTGGGCAACAGGATAGTTGGATTTACTGATACACCGGACAACCGAACCCCTTAGGTATTGTGCGAAGTTTTAATTCGGAAGTTCTTGTTATCTCTCATCATCAAATAAGAGCAGGAATAACTAAGGCAAGGTGATTAACAAGAATCTTAGTAATCACCTTGTATAAAATATTGCAAATTTTAAAATTAAAGTGAGAAAAATATCATTAAACTCACGTACCATCCACGAAGGAGAAAAAAACCTCACCCTATCGTTGCCGGTGGTAATAGTTCTTGTAGCAGCTAAAGATAGGAGCTGCCGCGAAATGTCGTGAGATGGAAGAACAAGTAGTCCCTTCGTTGGCCGGTGACCAACAGGCAATGCTGACGAACCCCACTCGACAACGACTGAGCACCACGGCATAGGCATTGCAACACGTAAAGAGCAACGACACATTTGGTCGCTTCCCACGTGTGAACTCCACCCCACAGGCCCATCCCTCCAAAACCCCCAACGCCCAATTGCTACAACGGTTATCCCCATCCCCTACCCTCCACCGCTCCTCGCACGTGCTACTCCCGCCACCTCACTAACCACCACCGTCAGCACTCCCGCCCTTTTTAAAAGGGCCTCTCCCCTCCACTCCCCTGACCCCAGCCGGTTCTTCCACTTCCTCCAATTCCCAACAACCTTCTTTATCGCCGGATAGAGCAGCGAGCGCACATATGTATCCGAACATGGAGAGGACGAAGAGCCCTCCCCGGTGCTTCCTCCGCCCCCTCCGCATCTCCACCGACCCCGACTCCCTCTGCTCCGAGGACCTCCTCCCCTCCCTCATCTCGGACCTTGTCGGCGGTGGCGACGACGCCCCCCGTGCCGCCACCACTCTCCGCCTCCTCTCCAGGCACATCCCCGAGAATCGCCTCAAGATCGCCGCCGCCGGTGCCGTCCCCGCCCTCGTCTCCCTCCTCCCCTCCCCGGACCCGCTCCTCCAGGAGAACGCCGCCGTCACCCTATTCAACCTCTCCCTCTGCGATGCCAACCTCGCTCCCATCGCCATCGCCGGTGCCATCGCCGCCCTCATCGATGGGCCACTCCGCAGCGGCACCCCCGCCGCTAGGGAGGGCGCCGCCTGCGCCCTCCTTCGTCTCGCGCAGTCCGGGGAGGGCCTCGCCGTCGCGATCGGGCGGTCGGGGGCGATACCCCTCCTCGTGGAGCTGCTGGAGACCGGGAAGTCGAGGGGGAAGAAGGACGCCGCGGCAGCACTCTACGGGGTGTGTGCGGGGGCGAGGGAGAACATGGAGAGGGCGGTGGATGCCGGCGCGGTGCGGGTGCTCGTGGGGCTGGTGGCGGAGCCGGAGCTCGGGCTCGTCGACAAGGCGGCGTTCGTGCTCGCCACGGTGGTGGAGGTTGGGGAGGCGGCGGCAGCCGCTGTCGCCAGGGAGGGCGGGATCGCGGTGCTCATGGAGTTGCTGGAGACCGGGTCGCGGCGACAGAAGGAGATCGCTATCGACGTGCTCTTCAAGATTTGCAAGCAGGGCGTTAAGTACCGGTCCGCGGTGGTGGGGCAGGGCGCGCTCCCTTCGCTTCTCGCGTTCTCGCAGTCGGGACCTGCCAGCTCGCTGCAGAAGGTGAGCCTATCGATTCGTCCTCGTGGTTCATTATTCGGGTCGCAATTCGAGTTCGGTTCGAGTTAAGCCATCAAAATTTTTAGAAATTTTTACACACACACACACAGATAAAAATATATACATATACACGAAGTAGCTTCGTTATGGTCGTATACCTCTATTCGATTAAACTTAATTGAATATATATATATATATATATATATATATATATATATATATATATATATATATACCCTTAAAACTTTTTCAATATTTTCCAAAATATCATCCTCCTCCTTCCTTCTTCATCCTCCTCCATGTCGTGTCACCCAGCTCCCATCCACAGCCTTTGTGGCTCATGGCTCCAACTCCTTGACGACAAGGCAGACCCGGGAGTAAGGTCGAGCTCCAGCTCCCCTCCATTGCCCTGACGACACAGCTGCAACGGAACTCACCGGCGAGGCCCCGACTCGTGGCTTGTCGAAAACTCGTTCTCGGCCATTGTAGCGACCCAACCTCGATCAGTTGTCGGCCGGGGTGAAGGCAACGGTGGTTAACGATGGCAGTGGCGTGTAGAGAAAAGAAAAAAGTGAAAACAAGGGGGATGGAGGAGGAAGGTTTGAGTTCGAAATTGAAGACGTGTGCGTCACAATCGGACAAATCAAGTTGAGGAGGTAGAGGGGAGTAGAATGAGAGTGGTTTCAGGTCGAAAGATGAGCTCGACCATCCGTATTTGACGAGGATGCGGTCGGTGATATGTTAGGTTCACGGTGGATGTTTACAGTAGAGGAGAAGTGGAAGAGAACGATGGTTGTGAGAGTGAGAAAGGGAGTTACAGAGGAGAAGAGGAGAGCGGTGTTGACGTGGGAGCTGCTGCATCCGGCGGTGGTGAGGGTGGTTCGTCGTGGTTGGTGGGCATGTGGTGGGGGTGGGGGAAGGTTAACGCAAGGAGTAGAAAAGAGTGGAGGAAGGAGAAGAAAAAAAAATCTCCATCAGACTTTAGGCAGGAAGGCCAACGATCCGATCTCCATCCCATTCGCGTCAGCTTCCCGGCATCGAGCGACCACCTCATTCAGGTTGAGCTTAGCACCCTACCTGGCAACCCCAACGAACCTCTCGGCGATTTCTTCAACCCACCTCTCGAAGTCAAACCTCAGGAGCTCGTGGGCGACAACGGAGAAATATCTGATCTTGGTGTGGGAGCTAGTCTCGTTTGCTCAGCAACTACCATCACCGAAGGCCACCTGGGATGGTGGCTGGTGACAGAGGAGGGGGAGGGAAAAAATGGGGAAGAGAAGTTGGAATAAATAAGAAGAGAAATATTTAACAGAATAATTTTATAAGAATATGTATGTAAATATTAAATATATAAAGATATATATATGCCATATCAAAATTTTCCGGAAACACATTCGTCATCGAGATCTTGAAGATATATAACCACGCTAACAGACGAACCAAGCCGACTTTGGGTTGGACGTTATACTTATTATATTTGAGTGGCGATCAGAACAAGCGCAGAGAAATTTGACTAATGACGTGATGGTATGATATTGACCGCTGACTAAAGTTGTTGGAATATTCTTCTTGTGAGCAGACGGAGGCGTTGGTGGAGCTGCTGAGGCAGGGGAGGCCAGGACGGGCCATGAAGATAAACTCCATGTGAGAAGCGCGCCAGCTGGTGACCGACACGTGGCAGGAAGAGAGGTGAAGGATTCGGCGCCACGTGTGCAGATGATAGAGGTTTCCTGTGTCGAGCATGCTATGGAAGGTGATGCGGGTCAGCTTTGCGGGCGGATCCTAATTAGCTTGAATCAGGAAAGGGTGTACGGAAGGTTCTTTTGCAGGCGATGATTCACCCATATCATCTTCGTGGGAACAGTAGTGTGTGGATTTGAGATTCACCAAGGCGAAGTTTATTCGGAGGTCGTGGATATGAGACGCTCGTGATCTTCTGGTATTTATATCACAAGAGAATTTTTCGTCACGAAAAATCTGTAAATGCTGTGAAATAGATTTAGGTGTAATTACTACCCGGTGTAGTTTAAAGCAGCTATATTATATCAACCCGATCGGGTCCTACTTGAGGATGTGGCTCGAGGTAAGGCGTAAAATTAGGGTAGTTAGGTGGGAATGTTTAAAATGTGAGGTATCACGTCGAGGACAACCCCCGATGGTCGTGGGACCAGTTTTCCATTACCTCATATACAGGGATATACGTTTGACATTAATGCGGTACGAAGAATCGATGTTGCATTTGCTTGAGAGTTAACTTTTAAGATGGATTTGGTGGAAATTTACTTCCTTTCTTGGCCGAATTGTTAATAAATTAGATGAATTAATGTGTGTGTGTGTGTGTGTTTTTTTTTAATTGAGAATTATAGTTTCTTTATTTTCTTTATGATTTAGTTTAATTTGAAATTGGTTTCAATTTATTTTTTGGGTTTGGTGATGGGACTTTTTCCTCTGATGGGTAGTGATCAGGGACCTCTTTCCTAATTGTGGATATTACAACCGACAGGGATGGTGGCACATTAGTGCATTTGCTTTACGTTCAAAAGAGTTGGTAATGGAATAACTGATGGTTGATAGGACAGTTGGGGAAGGTATGGTACTGCTATTACTGTACGTTATTAGGAGTATGACTAGTACCATGTTTTTTTATTAATATGTAATCAACGTTAAAATTTTATCCATCACCTGACTCAGCTCTAGCTGGTATGCACTCATTTTATCACTTAAACCAACCGTCAAATGTAATCTAAAGACACCCTAAGCTCGCCTATTGGTGTAACGGATTTAATAACTGCATTTTAAAAACGAAAATTGATGTTTTCTGATGGTTTGGGAAAGGAGAAGAGAGAGAGGCTACTTTTGTATCTTAGCATTGGTATTGCGAGGCAATTTATATCCAACATCAAGAGAAGGTCAAGCAAAGATACACTTGGTCAAAATTCTACGTTTGAACGAATTGTCCTGTTACAATCGGAAGAGGAGGTCGACGATGGAGGAGGCAAATAAGAGTAGTTGTCTACCTTGATGTTTTAAGTTTTTAAAAAAATTATATGTCACAACGTTTATTTTAGTTAATCATCTTATGTTTTGCCTTCGAAACTATAATCTTTTGTGTTCGGCCCCTTAACCTCTGTTACTTGTTCCGTCACCGGGAGTGGGATCTTATTGTCTTTTTTTATAAGAACCAATGGCCACAGATGAAACAAGATATTGAGATTGACGTAGAAATCCATTGAGTAATTTTATCGCGCTTTGTTGAGTTTTATACTTTCATCGAGAATATGGAACGAAATGAGTGTAAATAAAAGCTAATTACGAGGATGTTAGGGAGGAATAAACTGGATCTAGTTGGAAAAACAACACCCAAACATATGTGCCTCCTCTTGTCTTGTGCACCAAGAAATCGACCTCCTCTCCCTCAACTTCGTTTAGATCTTCCTTTGGGGGCCTCAATCTGCCACCAATTGTCGATCGGCCGATCGAGGCTCTTGTCGCATTCCGCTCGCCTTCCCTTTCCCTTCCTTCCTTCTAGCGGATGTCATAGCGTGATGGCTTCTCTTCATCGACTTCTGCCAGCATCTTCCATGGCAAGGTGATGGTTGAGGGGTAGTGTGGCAGTAATGTTCATTAGCGGCCATTGGGGATACTATGTTAGAGAAGGATTTTACTAGACATTGATCCATCACCTCCATTTCACCTTCACGTTTCATCCTTGTTTTTGTTGTGGGGATCACGTTGAAATCAGATTCACCACGATCAAATTGATGGTTAGCCTCGCTTCTACCGCTTATCACCCATTGACATGATACGTCGACAATGTCGATGGCATCTTATCATATCTAGTACGTAATACTAGTTCACCTGTTACGGAAATGATTTCTATGCACTTTTTTTTTCTTTTTTTTTTTATTTTTGTTTTCTGTTAATGTTTTTTGAGTTCCTTCTCTTAATGTTGAGTTAATTTTTTCCTTTTATAGATGTATTGAGGTTTTTTTTTTTTCTTATCTTATAGGATTAATCCTATATCTTTTTAGTTCTCTTGGTAAAAGGAAGTAATGTTTAAAAAAAAAAAAACCTTCCTAACAAATGTAACCGCACAAGATTTATTTTATTTTATTTTTTTTAAACGTATGTACGCGTGTGCATAAGTTAAAAATATATATACATGCATACGGGAATTTAAATGACATTCTATCCTCGAATGATCACAAATTTAACCTGCTCTATCTTTATACACATATAAATAGTCATCGATACGCCACTATAGACACTAGTTTAGAGATCACTTTGTAACCCTTTCTAAAACCCCCTGGCCCCTCTTCTCTTATTTTATTTGATTATATTTTCATACTGTTTAATATATACATTTATTTTTTATTTTATTTTAGTTTTCATGAGAAACCAACATTTAGTGAAATAATATATAATTAGATTAATATTTAATTAATATAAAATCAGATAATATAAATTTAATTTAAAATACCTATTAAAAATAAAGATACAACAAATAATATATTTTACAATGTATGATATATTTTAATTTTTAATCAATATTTTTTATTTACATTACTTTTTTCAACATGTGATATGTTAATTTTCTATCAATCTAAAATTAAATCGATTCAAAATTATATTAGATATTTATATGATAATGAATAAATAAAATTTTGTTTTCATATTATTATTTTATCATAATAATCTTTAAACAGTATAATTTTATTACAATTTTAAATTTTACGCTCCAGTTTAAAAATTAATTTTCTTTAATGGACATCCTTGGGGATATCTATGAACAACTGAAACAAGAATATTCCACGGGACCTACCATGGGGATTAGCAAATAATATCATAGGGGTACATATTGAATTAATATTATCATATTAAGTTCTTAGGGTTAGTTTATTTGTGAGGTTGAGAAATTCATATTAATTTTTATTTTTATTTATTTTTAAAGTAATGTAAATATCATATTTTATTTACTTAAAGAATGAAAGTAGGGAAATATGCATTGCATTATATTTTGCAACATATATTCTTATCCAATTAAATACATCTGTGTACTTTAATTTTTAATCGTTGTATTTTACTTTTTCATTTGTTGAAAATCAAATTACACTGATTGAAAATCAAAATACACTAGTTGAAAATTAATATATATTGATGAATTTTGATTTTCAATTGATTTTCACCTATTCTAAATGGTTCTTCACCTATGAAAAGTAATTTTTCACCTTAGGATTAGTTTTTTTTTTTTTGAATACCAGGAACAAAATTTTATTCCTCCCCTGCTCCCAGGAGGTGTAAAAAGGAAGGCAGGGGGACTAGACCAAAACCTACTTATTACAACAAAACAAGAGACTACGACTCGTGGCTTAGTACAATGAAGACGCAGAAACAACAAAAAACCAAAGCAAGCACATCAACCTAGAGAACGAGATAAACCCGTCACATATGGGAATTGAATCTGGTCTAGTCTCAGCATATCTTGGCATCTGGGGGGCAAGAGGGAGTCCTTAACAACCACATGCCAAGGACCTTCAGCTGAAGAAGCAAGCTCATAAGCCAACGAATTCGCAGGAGGATGAATATAGTTCATGGGAATGGCACGACCGCTGTAATCTTGAATGTCCTGAAGTTGGAGGCAAATATACTAAGGGGCCACAATTTTACCATTCCACAATGATAAAGGAGAGTAGAATCCACCTCGAACGTAGTCTCTGAAATTTGGCTCGAGCTGTGATTGATGAAATGATCAATGCTAAGGAGGATGCCTTTCTCTAGGTGAGGGGTATCAACTCTGGCCGAGGCCCCTTTGACGAATGATCCCTGAGAGTTTCTAAGCACCCAGGCTATAGACTTGATACCGCAAGCATTATGGAAGGCAAAGTTGACGTTGTAACCCTGAACCGGGCGAACCCAAGAGACAGCAAAGAACTTAGGGAGATGGTTTTGAGCCCAGTTGTCCATCTTAAGGGAACTCCAGCTTCTACTCAAAAAATGGCCAATATAGGAGAAGTTGAAGTTGTCCTGCCTAATTTTATTTCGAATCCACCAAGTGTTATGCCAGATAAGCACAGTGAGCCCACAAATTCTTTCGGAGAATTGCCTGGAGGGATTGAGGAAGCCTTGAGAAAGATTAGCGGGAGTAATCGAGGTAAGAGAACACTTCCTGAAGGTCCAAAAGGAGACCTCATGGGCAATATCCCTGTGATAGAAAAGGTGAGAGTTGGTTTCAGCACAATGGTGGGTACGACATCAAACATACTTGGAAGGAAAATGAAACCCAAGTCTTTGAATATTATCGTTCATGGGAATTTTGTTAAGGATGAGCCTCGAGGCTGATATGCTCATTCTAATCGGAAGCTTAAGGCTCCAAAGTCTAAGGAGAGCAGGGTTGGTGAGAAAATTTTTAGCTTAGTGGTGGTAAGCTGACATAATAGAAAATTTACCATCGTTGGACGGGGTCCAGATGGGTTAATCTTTGGCATTATTAATCTTTGGCTCTACTAGGCCCAGCGCCCTCTGTAGCTGCCAACTCTGGCTGCTCAACACCTGGTCCTAAAAAGGTAAGAAAGGTGACACGTCAGCAAAACGCTGAGTAGAGTGGCAACTAAAAGCTAAGAAGCAGTATGGTGGACAGTAGCTGTTATATTTTTAATTTCTTTCTTTATATTTTTCTGTTTATTCACCATTGATTTATTTCTCAGATCCTTCTCTTGATCTTGAATGTTCCTCGTGGGAACTATCTTGATTGCAGTCTTTTCCAAAAAGTAGAAGTAACACGTGGTGCTCTCCTGGCCGAGAGAGTCCCCCGTGGTGGTCCCACCCTCAGTCAACCACCCCAAGGTCGCTGACAGATGTAATGGTGACTACGGCAAGCACGATAAACGCACGGGTAGCTACCCCGCACTAGCACGCGGTCAGTCATTTCCGTTAACGGGTGCGCCCAAAGCACAGCACGGAACCAGTATAGGGCAGAGCCCTCTCAGTAACAGGGGTTCAGCCCCTCCACAGTAACCAAACAGGGGTCTTGCCCCTCCACAGTCCGCGCACCCTCGCTTGACTACCTTGGTTTGCCCAGTGGGCCTAACAAGTCGGTGTAGGAGGGCTAGCAGAACCCCGGGGCTCGTGGGGTAGCTAGTGCTCTCCCTACACTAGTAGGTCTCCTCGGTACAGTGTACACAAGGGCCAAAAGTCGGTACAAAGTAGCCAAACCTAACCCTGGGTCCCTGGGGCGGTTAGCTCCGCTCTGCATTAAACAGGGGGATAGTTGCTCTCCTTGGTACTCCATACTCAAGGGCCAGCTCACTGGTGGCGACCTTCCTCTATAGTTTTATTATTTCGTCGTAGTATAGTATAGAGAGGTGATTACCAGTTTAATACAATTTGTTACTCGGAAATAAAGAGTTCCCGAGGTCGAACTCAGGGAGCAAACTGTATTCTAAAGATACAAATTCTTATTACAAAAATAAAGAGAGAGAGAGAATTTGTTGGCTTTTCTTCTTTTCTCTTTGCTTCTCCTCTTCTTCCTTCTCAGATCTTCTGCTCTCTTCCTTTGTTCTTCTTCTTTATCTGCAGTGGTGATGTTCTTCTTCTTTCAACTGTTTCTGCTCGTCTCTTCCTTTTTCTTCTGCAGAGCGGTCCTGTTCTTCTTCTTCTTCTTTCTTTATCTTTTCCTTTCTTTAGATCTTCTTCTTCTCGTGCTCTTCTTCTTCTTTCAGTTCTTCCCTTGGCCTCTCTGTGTTCTCCTCTGCCTCTCCTTCCTTCTCCTTCTTTGCCTTCAGGACGTCGTCTGATTTTCCAATCAGATGACTTAAACCGCCGTTGCTACAGTGCCGCTCGGTGCTCCTCCTTCCTTCAGCCTTCGTCTTCTTCCACGGTTCTTCTTCACCTGTGCCTGCACACTTACACAGCTTGATCAGAGGGGCAAAACCTACCTCTACCCTCCCCCGCGTCTCTCTCTCACAGAAGCCGCTCTTAGGAAAGCTCTCCCAGAGCTGCCGGGTTGCCGGGTACGGGTCGCGCCCGGGTCCAGGCCCACCGGCGTGCGTGGTGGGCGAGGAGTGCAGGTCAGTCTAAGTCGGGTCGGGCCAGGTCCGCGGGGCGTGAGCGCGGACGAGACCGGGTCGAGCGAGTGAGTGAGAGGGACCTCACCCCGTGCTCAGGAGGCAACGAGCATAAGGCACTTTTTGCCTTTATGCGGGCGCGCTCCTCTAAAAGGTTACGAGGTGGGACTAAATGTCCCACCCCAATTTGGGTGCCTGCGCGGAGGAAACAGCGGCAGTCGAGGCGAAGCGCGGGGGCTTCGCGCGAGAGCTTTGCCTCAACTGCAGCCTAACGCTTTGCCGAAATGCCCCCGCACAGCCTGGGAGTGTGACCTGGGCGCGGCGCACCTGGGGCAGCAGGTGAAGAAGCTGCTTCGCCTCAACAATGGCGGCGACGAGCGCAGGTATCTGCCCACAGAAAAACGGCCTCTCGGCCCAATCAGAAACGCGGAGGACCTTCGCCGTGGCACGGCGAAGGTTCTCGGGGGGTGTGGCAGGCGGTGGGGCGGAGCCTAAGGGCTGCCCTAGGTCGGACTGTGGGTCGGGATGGGTTTGTTCGGTGGAGTTGCAGAGGGTGATTTGGGGGAAGTGGAAGGGCGGAAATGGATCAGGGTGAGGAGGCGGAGATTATGTGCAGGTCGGCGAGCCGTGTGGGATGCTGGAGTGATGGGAGCGGCTCGCCGGAGGATGGCTGGAGGCGGAGAAGGTGAGGGTGATTAGGCGCGGTCGAGGGGTAATTAGATAAAAATAGTAAGGGGAAAAAGAGAGAGAGGATAGAGGGAAGTAGTTCTAACCTAACTAAAGTGACGAAGGGGGCGAGGAGGCGGACGGCTGTACCTGCTGTCGCCAGAGAAGAAGGTGCCCAGTGGGGGAGGACGGCGGCGACGACGGGGCAGAGGCAGCGTGCGCCGGTATTGCGCGACGTGGGAAGAGCAAGGGAAGAAGTCTCTGCTGCTGGTATTGCGGCAGAGCGAAGACTAGGAGGAGGAGGAACCGCCGGAGCTGGTGGGCGTCTGCCGGAGTGGGAAGAGAGGAAAGTTGGGGGTTTTCTCCGTCAGATCCGAGCTGCTCAGAACGGCGGAGCGACGGGGGTATTTATAGAGGCGGAATCAGAGAGGAGGGCGGAGGGAGACGACGTGTCTCCCTCGCCGGAGGACGCCGGAGATGGAGACCCATACCGTCCGTGCGTTCGCACGGCCGGTATGGTGGGTTGCAGCGACCAGGGGGTGCTCCTGCGATGGCTGACGACGCAGGGCACCCCCATTTGTCCTGGCAGGCCCTCCCCCTCACCCTACGCGGCGCCATGCTCCGCGCAAGGTCGCCGGAGCATGGTGCTGGCAGGTTTTGCAGGGAGGACCTGAACTCAAAGAACGAAGGAGAGTTAGGGGCCAAAATGCAAGGGTTCAAAAGTTGAGGGCTAAAAAGTAAATAGATGAGGACCAAAATGTAAAGTTGATCAAGAAGGTTTCTTCTTAGGCTCAAGTTTTTATACATGACTAATTAGGACCTAAGGAATCTGATGGTGAATTTTATTTCTAGATTAAACCTTGTTTGACCGATCAATTTACGCAAAAACCCAAATTAAGTTATTAATTGGGTATGGTTCTCAATGTAGGTCAAGATGGGTTCCTAAGGACAAATTGAAGGTTCTAAACCCTAGAGATTATTTTTCTATGAATTTTAGAGGGTTTATTCCATTTTTGCTTTGCCTTGAACCTCTTGAATTGAAGTGGGTTTGTTTTAGGGTTACAGATTATCATTTAGTTCCTTGGAATTGCTGTAACCCTTATCAGATCATCCCACTTTCCTTCTTATTTGGTTTGTTTGACCTATGTTTGGACCTGTATTACCCTGTATGCAGATTATACTGGTAAAATTGCATTTTTACCCCTTATGACTTGTTTTCTCCTTAAACTCAGAATTCTCTGAGTTAAGCCTTTCCTTGAGTTATGTAGGAGCTTTTATCCTTTGTATCAGGTCAAAATGAGCTAGTTATGGCTCATGATGAGGTTCTCATCATACCCCCATGCCTAGCTTTTGCTAGTCCCTTAGCAAAAACTTAAGGTTTCAACCCTTGTTCTAGACCATGAAGTTCTTAATAGCTTCAGATAAGTGCTTCTTCATTTGAGCTTAGATTAGGTTAGAATGCTGACCATAGGCCTAAAAGGTACTCTAGTACCAATCAAGATCCAAATCTGTCTAGCCTTAGCCTCAGTCTTTAGCAAAGGTTTTTAAGGCCCACAAGAACTAACCTAAGGTTTATTGGACTTTGTGGTTAAAGCACCCGTGCTTGAAATGATTTTAGCCCTGGCTCAGTTCGCAGTGCGTTTTATAAGAGAGAGATAGAAAGTTTTTCTATTTGGAGAGTTTTCTCTCTCTTTTTCTTTTTAGTTCTAGCCTAGGATTGGCTTTTCAACACGGTTTGTATCAGATTCCTTGCTCCCATCATCAATCCTCAAGGGTTCCTGGCGATCGATGCTTCGAGATAGCACCGCCCATGGCAACCCCCGGAACCCTGGCTATTGAGATTTCGAGATAATCCCATCCATGGTGTTCCGTGGCCGAATCCAGACCCTGGCAATTGAGATTTCGAGATAATCCAATCCATGGTGTCTGAACTAGCAGAGTGCTTACATGCCCCCAGTAGGATATGTGAATATCCTAAGAGACAAGCATCGAGGAGATGATATTTTGTTACGCATCTTCGAGGGGATTTCCCGCCTCTCCGCGCTGGGAACTCATCTAAATCAACTTGTGTTGATCGGCCGCTCCTATTCTAGGTGTTCTTTTCAGAATTTTGCGATGCTTCTGTGTGATTTTGATTTTTACGCTTACTGAACCAGGCTGTGTGTGAGGTTAGGGTGCTTAGGTTACTGAGTCCCATAAACCAAAAATTAGTTAATGAGGCCAAATACTCCCTAAGCCTTAGACCTAGTACTTCAGCTTTTCATTTTCCTCAACCTCTTAAGGAATGTCTAGATCTTAATGGGTACTAAGAGTCTATTCAAGAATGCCTAAGGTTTGCGTTCTTACTAATCTCATTATGCACTTTGCAGTTATTTTCTTGAATGAGGTCTAGAACTTAGGTTAATTCCTTAGTTCCTTACTAATGACTATCACTTTTTTCTCATAATTTTGCGCTCCTTTTTCATTTTGTTTCTTTTCTCCTTCTCCTTCACAAAATTTCCTTCTCCTCTTTTCCTCTTATTCTTTTTCGAAAATTTTTAATTTTTATGGTGTTTTTGGCATATGTGAATTTTTTTGTTTGAAACCTTTTCTTACAAGTTTTACACTTTCATACCCCCCCATGCCTAAGATTTGCAATGTCCTCATTGTAACCTAGGGGTTTTTATTCAACTTAGTTCATACATTAGGACAGATGTTTTGATGAGTGAATGGGTCGGGGTGACTGTTGCGGACGATTTCTAATCTCAGATGCAAGCACCTGAGGTGGAGTCGACTGTCCTAAAGTGTGAACTTCAAGTGCAAAAAGGTGTCAGAACAAGTTTCAGGTTTTCAAAGAGAATGACGGGCTGCCTCCCGTTGAGCGCTAAATTTGATGCCTTCAGCCAAGCGAGAAATGCGATGGAGAGGGGATGGTGAAATCAGCGGAGTTTTGTAAGACAAGCACCTTGATTAAGAGCCTGGTTGGTCCAACCAGGTGCTTGTTCAGATCGACAGGCTGATGATGTAGCCCAAACCCAATCAATCTGGTGGGTTGATAGATGTGGATAAAAAAGTGTGGAACCCACCATATACTGTGAAGCTCAGATGGATGTGGAAGTGTAAACGCAGGGTTTGGCTGAGTCGAATCAGCCTGGTCAGAGTAGGGACCCGTAGAATAATCAGTGATTGATGCAGGAACCCTACAGGGGTGATCAGAGAATGATAGAGCATGGTATGTAGTCTGATCAATGTTCGAAACCCGATGTGGAAATGCAATCGGCTCGGTGAGAGGTGAATCTGAATAGAAATTGAGTCCGGTTACGGGTCGGGGTTTGGAAGAGGTTTTGATCCGTTTTGTGTGTGCGGACGAGGTGGCCATTGTGTACGAGGGCTCTTCTAGAAACAGATGATAGGTGGTTTTCTGTAGAGAGTCCTCTGGGTAACTATCAAATGCCGGAAGAGTGTCTGTAGGATGAAAGAAATCTGAATTGAGAAAAGATTTGAATTCTGGGTTGCAATCACTCTCGGCATTTTCTGTTTTTGGTTCCTGAGGATCAAAAAGGAATGATTCTATGTTATCAGTGATCTCGGGAATCAGGACCTCAGAGTCGGAGTCAGAGTCATGAGAACTGAGGTCGTAGATAGGCCTGGCGTGTTCAGGAAGGGGAATCTCTCCGCAATTATAGTCGGATCTGAAATTGTCGGAGAGTTTGTGAAAATGAGATTCATGATCATGAATTCCACCACAGCAAAAATCATCAGATGTGGAATCAGCAGCCTGACTGGGGTCTAGCCTATATGTCAATTCTTGGCTCGAAAAGGTATTCTGTCTAGGCTCAAGCTCCAAGCTGGTAGGATAGACCCAATTAAAATCCAACTCGTCCAACTCCTCAGTTTCTGTATCATAAATTGGCATGTTTTCTGGAAAATCGATCAGATTTTCTGAAGATGTTGGAGAGGGATATTCATCAAATAGAGGCCCGGAATCATATTCTGCAAAAATTTGATCTTTCTTAAAAGGGGCCTCATAATCTTCCCAATAAGTTTCGGATCTAGGTTCTAGGCTTAGGATGTGGGTAGAATTATTAGAACCTAAGTCCGAATAACCTTCAAGGGCCACCTTATCAAAATAAGGGGCGGAATTAATACCCTCAAAAGGTTCAGTTCTGATCTCATTATTGCAGGAGTTTTGGAATTCTAGGCTTGGCAATTCATGGTCTAAGTTTGGCTCATCATTGTGTTCTCCTGCAATATCCCAACCTAATTCAACATTGTCTTCTATCTGGGTTGGGATTTCACAACCACTTTGTGCCTCAATCCCGAGATCTGGGAAACTGGATTATTTCTTAATACTGTTCCAAGATGGTTCATCCTCTATTTCTGGTATATACGGGTATTTCTGGTTGATAATTTGTTCTACTGATTTCATCATTTCTACCCGTTTTATAAGGGCATCTTGGTGTTGTTCCCAAAGTACAGGATTTGTCAAGCATTGAAGGTATTCAGATTGGTGTAATTTTTCTATCTCAATGTATCCTGTCATGAGCATATCTCGGGTTGATCCTTTTAAAATTTCAGTCAATAGAGTTCGGGCACGGTTTATGATGAAAGCTGTGGTCGTTGGGACATCAACCTGAATGTTTTCTACTGGTGTTGAGGGTTTGATTTCATAGAATTCAAGGGCATCCTCAATCATCTTATCTTTCATGGATCTCAGATATTCAGGTTTTTTGAATGGTAGTCTTGCTAGGTAATTAGGCTGCATCTTCGAATCAGGTGGTGGAATCAAGATATAGAATCAGAAGTTTGAATCGAGATGGAAGAAGGGGATTTTGTTCAGAATCAGAGGAAAGAGGGGCTATGTGAATGATTTCTGCAAAAACAAGGGAGCCGAGGCTTAGCCTCGGGGAGAGTGAATTTCTATAGGAGGTTTCAAGGACCTCCTGCAAAATACTGAAGGACTGGATGAGATAAGCAGGTGCTGGACCCAATCAAGACACCCAAAAATGTTGGGTGACTATAGAGGTGCGGGGCAGATGGACCCCTTGATCAGAAAGATCGTCCACCTGAGAATTACCTGGGCAGCCAGAGAGGGAGAGTCCCGCGAAGACCCCTACACGGTAGAGCGTCCCCACGGGTTACAGGGTTTCCCCCACCCGACCTCTCTTGTCACTGAGATTCCAGGTAGACCAGGATGGGGATCTTGACCTCTTAAGTCTACCAATTTTACTTTAAGATCAGGGTGCTTAAAGTTACACTTGAACTCTTAGGTATTTTGAGTGAGAAAGTGACCTAATTTTAAGGTTGGTTGACCCAAGGAGTCAACTTTACCTCTTGTTCCTTTGAGAGCTTTTGGGTCCTTTCTTTTTTTTGGGTTCAAGTGTTTAGAGAGCCAATTGTTTAGGGTTTCTCTGAATAAGTATGTTCAATCAATGGTTTAGGCACACTTCTTTTGGATTTTCTCCATTCTTGATTTAAGTAGTGTGTCTCTAAAACCCTAATGTTGAATCTTATGTTGGCTCTACTTGGTCCAGTTAGTTCTTTGTTGGGTAATTAAGGCTCAAGCAAGAATGTGCTAGCCCTTAAATACCCTTAATAGTGTGCAGGAATAATGGGTTGAAAACATGCAACTTTTTATGGTTACTAAGTATGGAAGACAGGTTAGCCCTATATTGCTTGTTCTTTTCTTTTCTTCCTCTTTAGAGTTTAGAGGTTAATAGCGAGAGGAAAAAAAAATTACCTGTCCTCGGAGTGGTTGTCGTGCGGTTGCTTGTCTTCTTGATTTCCTGTAGCTGCACAAAAGAGAGGAGATTATCAGAAACTAAAAAGAAACAGGAATGTTTACCTCTAGAATAGCCGTTGCTCCCCGGCAACGGCGCCAAAAACTGGTGGCGACCTTCCTCTATAGTTTTATTATTTCGTCGTAGTATAGTATAGAGAGGTGATTACCAGTTTAATACAATTTGTTACTCGGAAATAAAGAGTTCCCGAGGTCGAACTCAGGGAGCAAACTGTATTCTAGAGATACAAATTCTTATTACAAAAATAAAGAGAGAGAGAGAATTTGTTGGCTTTTCTTCTTTTCTCTTTGCTTCTCCTCTTCTTCCTTCTCAGATCTTCTGCTCTCTTCCTTTGTTCTTCTTCTTTATCTGCAGTGGTGATGTTCTTCTTCTTCTTTCAGCTGTTTCTGCTCGTCTCTTCCTTTTTCTTCTGCAGAGCGGTCATGTTCTTCTTCTTCTTCTTTCTTTATCTTTTCCTTTCTTCAGATCTTCTTCTTCTCGTGCTCTTCTTCTTCTTTCAGTTCTTCCCTTGGCCTCTCTGTGTTCTCCTCTGCCTTGCCTTCCTTCTCCTTCTTTGCCTTCAGGACGTCGTCTGATTTTCCAATCAGACGACTTAAACCGCCGCTGCTACAGTGCCGCTCCGCTGGGTGCCTGCGCGGAGGAAGCAGCGGCAGTCGAGGCGAAGCGCGGGGGCTTCGCGCGAGAGCTTCGCCTCAACTGCAGCCAAACGCTTTGCCGAAATTTCCCTGCACAGCCTGGGAGTGTGACCTGGCCGCGACGCACCTGGGGCAGCAGGTGAAGAAGCTGCTTCGCTTCAACAATGGCGGCGACGAGCGCAGGTACCTGCCCACAGAAAAACGGCCTCTCGGCCCAATCAGAAACGCGGAGGACCTTCGCCGTGGCACGGCGAAGGTGCTCGGGGGGTGTGCAGGCGGCGGGGCGGAGCCTAAGGGCTGCCCTAGCTCGGACTGTGGGTCGGGAGATGGGTTTGTTCGGTGGAGTTGCAGAGGGTGATTTGGGGGAAGCGGAAGGGCGGAAATGGATCAGGGTGAGGAGGCGGAGATTATGTGCAGGTCGGCGAGCCGTGTGGGATGCTGGAGTGATGGGAGCGGCTCGTCGGAGGATGGCCGGAGGCGGAGAAGGTGAGGGTGATTAGGCGCGGTCGAGGGGTAATTAGATAAAAATAGCAAGGGGAAAAAGAGAGAGAGGATAGAGGGAAGTAGTTCTAACCTAACTAAAGTGACGAAGGGGGCGAGGAGGCGGACGGCTGTACCTGCTGTCGCCGGAGAAGAAGGTGCCCAGTGGGGGAGGACGGCGGCGACGACGGGGCAGAGGCAGCGTGCGCCGGTATTGCGCGACGTGGGAAGAGCAGGGGAAGAAGTCTCTGCTGCTGGTATTGCGGCAGATCGAAGAGGAGGAGGAGGAGGAACCGCCAGAGCTGGTGGGCGTCTGCCGGAGTGGGAAGAGAGGAAAGTTGGGGGTTTTCTCCGTCAGATCCGAGCTGCTCAGAACGGCGGAGCGACGGGGGTATTTATAGAGGCGGAATCAGAGAGGAGGGCGGAGGGAGACGACGTATCTCCCTCGCCGGAGGACGCCGGAGATGGAGACCCATACCGTCCGTGCATTCGCACGGCCGGTATGGTGGGTTGCAGCGACCAGGGGGGTGCTCCTGCGACGGCTGACGACACAGGGCACCCCCATTTGTCCTGGCAGGCCCTCCCCCTCACCCTGCGCGGCGCCATGCTCCGCGCAAGGTTGCTGGAGCGTGGTGCTGGCAGGTTTTGCAGGGAGGACCTGAACGCAAAGAACGAAGGAGAGTTAGGGGCCAAAATATAAGGTTTCAAAAGTTGAGGGCCAAAAAGTAAATAGATGAGGACCAAAATGTAAAGTTGATCAAGAAGGTTTCTTCTTAGGCTCAAGTTTTTATACATGACTAATTAGGACCTAAGGAATCTGATGGTGAATTTTATTTCTAGATTAAACCTTGTTTGATCGGTAAATTTACGCAAAAACCCAAATTAAGTTATTAATTGGGTATAGTTCTCAATGTAGGTCAAGATGGGTTCCTAAGGCCAAATTGAAGGTTCTAAACCCTAGAGATTATTTTTCTATGAATTTTAGAGGGTTTATTCCATTTTTTCTTTGCCTTGAACCTCTTGAATTGAAGTGGGTTTGTTTTAGGGTTACAGATTACCATTTAGTTCCTTGGAATTGCTGTAACCCTTATCAGATCATCCCACTTTCCTTCTTATTTGGTTTCTTTGACCTATGTTTGGACATGTATTACCCTGTATGCAGATTATACTGGTAAAATTGCATTTTTACCCCTTATGACTTGTTTTCTCCTTAAACTCAGAATTCTCTGAGTTAAGCCTTTCCTTGAGTTATGTAGGAGCTTTTATCCTTTGTATTAGGTCAAAATGAGCTAGTTATTGCTCATGATGAGGTTCTCATCACTCACTTCCCCAATTCTATTCCATTCACCTTCCAGGAGTTCTACTCCTAATTCCCCGTAGGGTTCATGCTTTATTAACTCAGCCAATTTAGGTTTCACCGTTCCAGCTTTATATCCATATAACCCATATTCTCAACCGTAATTATTCATTCATAAACAGGCTGCTGTTAACCAATTTACTGGCAGTTATCGTTTCCTTTTAACTTTCCCAAGACTGCAATGTTTATATATTCAACTAGTTTTCCAGTCCTAGGATTCATGCCATACCCTAGGATCTATCATTCAATTTAGCTTTCCTGTCCTAGGATTCATGCCATACCCTAGGATCTATCATTCAATCTAATTTTCCAGTCCTAGGATTCATGCCATACCCAAGGATCTATCATTCAATCTAATTTTTCAGCCCTAGGGTTCATGCAATGCCTTAGACTCAATTAATTATTTTCCAACTGCATAATTTTTGATAATTAATTGAAAAGGCCACTCTACCCGCAAAATCGGGAGTACTGGGGCCGTGATCGGCAATCCCGCATGCTTCTGCAACCCCCAAAGCCGCAACAAAATGGGGTCCTAGCACAAGGATCAACACAAGGGGTTACTCAGAACAGTATACAATTACTGTAAACAGGTAGAGGAAATAAATCTGGGAAGAATGAAACTTGAAGCGCGAAAAACGGACTCCGAACGGACCCTAAACGGGTCAAAAACGACGAGTCTGCCCAAAATCAGATGTCTTAAAAGGTAGCTCAGGTCATACCTTGGTCTGTGCAGTCCTTTAGACATCCAGAAGCCTGTTGGACTGTCTGGAGTTAGTTTCCAGACGTCCGATTGTCACCCCAGAAGTTGGAGGCCCTCTCTGTTGTCTGGTGCTGTGCCCATATGTTTGATCTAAGTGGGATGGCGAGCCCTCGCGCCCTCCCGAACAACTCCTGCACACACACACGGCCGCTCTCATCACGAAAAGGTGCAGAAGCACTCGGCGGACAGCTGCATGGCCGTACATGCGGAAGAAGGAGAAGACAACAAATATTATACCTGTCAGACGTCTGGACCTTCCTCCAGACGTCTTCTGCGTCGTTTGGTCGTAGGTCCAGACGTCTGATTCTGGAAGATTTTCCCAGAATTAGGACCCTTTTTGCTCTCCGCACGCAGCGTACGGCCATGCAGCGCCACGTCCGCCTGCGCCTGAGTTGCAGCAGCTCCTTCGCGGCACCCCACGCTCGCTGCTCTCCCGCTGGCCGGCTCTAGCTGCCCCGGCAAGCTCGCACCCTCGTGGTCGAGCTTCTTCTTCCTCCCGCAGTAGCTGCTCTACCGCTCTAGCTCGCTCGCTCTCTCGCTGGCAGGGAGAAGGAGAAGAAGAAGGCGGTGGAGTGAGGGTGAGGGAGAGGGGAAGCGTATTTGTAAGGCAACAGCGGGGAGAGAGAAGGAGGAAGGCGGCGTCTGCAGGGAGGGAGAGGAAAGAGAAGAAGGAGGGCGGTGGGTTCAGTCTGCGCGCGCATGTGCACAGACGCGAACCCGTACGTCGAAAAAATTTAATACCAGACGTCTGGAAAGGCTTCCAGACATCTGGCCAGTCGTCCGGGCCACTTCTCAGACATCTTAAACTACGCCTGATGCCCTGTTCGTAACAAATAAAATGGCCCAAATGGAGGTGGTGGATGCCACATCAGATGGGGCTCCTATCCGAAGCTTAGAGGCCCAGGCATCGGTGCCGGTCTCCAATATGACGGACGACGTGCGGTGGGTCCATCATTTGTTCGCCGTCTCGTTGGTCTTCTTGTTCTCCTCCTTGGTCTACTCCTTGGTCCTCCCAACTCGAGTTGACCAGCCTTGAGCTTGTACGTCCAATCCTTTATGTTGTAGTCACCCCTGAAACCTACAAAACAAGATTCCAAATCTTTCTTTGGTATCCAAGTGAGCTTGGATCCGGATCTGTTAGCGGGTCTCCTTGACGGAGATCTTTTCTCAACCTTAGGGCTAAGCAAATCTTCTACTTTGCTGATTAACTTGTTAGAATTTTTCCTAAGACATGCGATTTCTTTTTCTATAATACTTATCTTAGTCTTTAAATCAGAAATTTCTAACTTTAGACTAGCACTTTCTTCAATCAATCTAGTATTTTCATTGATTAAGTCATCATTCTTAGGACTAGTTTCTAAATCCTTAAGTTGCTTTTCTAACATTTCATTTTCATTTTTAAGAAAACGAAGGTTCTTTCTAATATTTTTATTTTCTATCTTAACTGATTTACTAACTTCAAAAAGCTCATTAAATGCATTTTGTAAATCAGAATTTACCTCGTTGTCGGAGTCGCCTCTGCTTTCACTGTCGCTATTACTTCCTTTGGTCATGAAACCAAAGCAATCGGTTTCTTCCTCGGGGTTTGCTCTTCTTCTTGCTCTGAGCTCGAGTCATCCCAAGTTACTTGGAACGCTTTTTTCTTAGACTTCTTCTCCTTTTCCTTCTTCTCCTTTTTGAGAAGATGGCATTCTAGTCGCAGATGCCCTTTCTCGTTGTAGTGGTAGCAACGTATCGGGCTTTCCTTCTTCTCCTTCTTCTCTTTCTTTGATTCCCTACAAAACTTGAAAAACCTTTTAATTAAAAACTTAAAGTCTTCATCATCGGAACTTACCTTGCTATCTGATGCGGCTCTGAATGCGAGGGTCTTCTTCAGTTTTGGTTCTAGTGTGTCCTTCTTCTGCTTTAGCTTTATCTCGCAGGCCAGTAGGTTGCCTAGGAGATCCTCCATGTTAAGCTCCTCCACTTCGTTCGCCTCCTCGATGGCGGTGACCTTCTGTTCTCACTTTGGTCTAAGGGAACGAAGAAGCTTCCCTTGTAGCTCTCCCTTGATGAAGGTCCTACCTAAAGCTTTTAAATTATTTACAATGAGAGTGAACCTAGTGTTCATCTCACTCAGAGATTCGTTAGATTTCATGGAAAAAGACTCATATTCTTATGAAAGTAAATTGTGCTTAGAAGTTTTTACCTTAGAGGTACCTTCGTGAGTTACCTCGAGTGTGTGCTAAGTCTCGTATGCGATGGTGCACTGCGAGATTCTGTTAAACTCCTCCGAGTTGAGCGTGCAGTAAAGGGCATTCATGGTCTTCGCGTTCAAACAGAGCTCACGAATTTGTTGTTGTGAGTAGCCTCCCACGAGTTTCTTTGGGATCTCAAATGGCATCTCTGACCTGGCCCAAATCGTGAAGTCATTGGCTTGAAGCCAAGTCTTCATTTGCAGCTTCCAGTAGGGGTAGTTGCTCCCGTCGAAGAACGGCGGATGGGTCGTGGACTGCCCCTCGGAGATCCGGATTGCGGAACTGCTCCCCTCCATAATCTTCTTGCCGGGTGTTACTTCGATCTCGCAAGAACCTGCTCTGATACCAATTGTAATTCCCTACTTGGAGGGGGTGAGTTCAGCGTGACGTAAAAATGCGGAATTAAAATATAATAATCTCACAAAAATAGACAATCACACAAATGGCACAATTATTTTTAGGTGGTAACCCAACCAAGGTGAAAGCCACCACCTAACCTTCTCGAGTTAGGATTTTCCGATCAATCAAGTTGATCAAATCACTAACGTACTACTTAAACGAGGGTAGCACAACCTCAATTACAACCATGCTACAAATGCGAGGGTAGCGTACCCTAAACCCCTTCTCTTCACGAGAAGGATTTTGTCTCACGAAGGAGACGGGAATTCGCAACGCGAATACCCAACCAAATAACAAAGTAAAGTACAACAATAATCCTATAGAGCCAACAAAGTAATTCTTAAACTAAGCTTCTATAGGAGTTAGGACGCATCCCTTTGCTGGAAGTGCGTCGACGACGCTGATGCATGAACTACGTGATGACACAACGGTGCTCTCATGAACTATGGCGGGAGAGCGGGTGCGCAAATGATTGATTCTCTCTAGATGTAAAACTTGATCTTGGAGAGCTAGAGCTTCAACTACTTCTCTTGGACAAAATAGATGTGGAAAGTGGTTTGCTTAGTGTGTCTTGGTGTGTGTATGAGTGGCAAAGGTTCTCCTCTATTTATAGAGGCCCTAGGAAGGCTTTGGAAGGCCTCCATAGCCGTTCGGTGCAAGCTCCAAGAGAATCAGGTCGAAATCAGGATTAATCATTACACTGATAGGGTTATCAGACGTCTGATCCTAGCATCAGACGTCTGGAAAACCAGTTTAAGACGTCTGGGAACAAAGTCAGGCATCTGATTATAGTCGGGTTTCCTTCCTGACTTGAAACAGATCCAAACAGGGTTTTAGTGAATTGTTATCAGACGACATACAGGATGTCTGGACGTCTGGAAACCTACATTTTTGCGGAAATGGATTCCCAAGAGAGTGCAACGGCTATAAAATCTCTAAGAAGAGATTTTGGTTCAGTCGAGGCAAAACGGTCATGTATCAGACGTCTGGGGTCCTCTACGAACGTCTGATATCGGCTAACAGTCATATTCCTCATTGTTTGCTAAGCCAGCCAACGATCCACTACTTGGATGTCAGGTAAAATCATTAGACGTCGTCTAAGACGTTTGGATGAAGGTCTGGACGTCTAATTTCATCAGATAGAGCTAACTAAGTCCAGTCTAATCATAATCGGCCATCTGAGTCAACAGTCAGACATCTTTTCAAACAGCCTTTTCAGACGTCTAATCTGAAAATCAGACGTCTGATTTTCAGATTAGACATCTGAAAAGGCTGTTTGAACCCTATTTTGGTTTTCTAAGTTCTCTACAGAAAACCTGAGTCAACGTCTGATTTTCAGATTAGACATCTGAAAAGGCTGTTTGAACCCTATTTTGGTTTTCTAAGTTCTCTACAGAAAACCTGAGTCCCTAGGGTTGTGCAGGTGTTCCTAGGACTATTGTTAGGGTACTTTGAGGCTCTTTAATATGAATCTAGGTAACAAAATAAAGAGCAACAAAAGAGACAAAAAATACAAGAGTACAAGGAAAGGAAATCTATCCTATTCTTCATCTCCTTCCTTCTTCAAGCTATCGCTCCTCGCGAAGCTCTTCTATTTTCCGTCAAGCTCCTCCAATCCGTCATGGATGTGAGCTCGAACTTCGTCTAACCATGTCTCCATTTGCAATTGACCTGAAATCTAAGACTTCAAGTGCAAATGTTAAATGACATGTGTTTTGTTATCATCAAAATAAATGATCGTGGTGCTCTAGCATCAACAGTGCTTACTGACAAAGTAGAAGATCTTATGAGTGTTCAGCCGTTGGCCAAAACTAGTCTCAAAACCGTGGATGATGGACGTGAGGGTATTGACATTATTCACGGAGCCATTGAGCAAAAGGATAATGACGTCCGCATAGAGAAGAACAGGGGGTGTAGAGACACCACATTTGATTGTAGAAGTGGAAAGCTGGCCCAAAAGAGTCATCTCTTTGATTCCCTAAACGAAGGGTTCCATGAAGATATCAAAAAGGTAGGGAGAAATCGAATCTCCTTGTCTCAGCCCATGGGAGACCTTGAAGAAGGGCGTAGAGCTACCATCAACCAAAATAGACGATCCAGCATGCTCCACAAAACCCTTGACAAGGTCAATGATGTTGGAAGAGAAGCCAAACTTGAGAATAATTTTATAAAGAGCCAGTCATTCAACTCTGTCATAAGCTTTTTAGAGGTCTATCTAGAAGATAACATTAGAACCAAAAGTTTTGCGATTCAGCCTCTGAGAGAGCTCATAGGTAGTAGAGATGTTATCAAAAATAGATCTCCCCTTAATAAAACCATCCTACTTGGGGGAGTTGAGTTTTGGGAGAAGGGAGGAGAGACGGCTAGCCAGGATGCCAGAGGCAATTTTATAGATCATGTTACAGAGGCTGATGGGATGAAAACCTGAAAGGTCCTCTACGTAGGGTTTCTTGGGGATAAGGGAAACGAAAGTAGCATTGAAAGATCGAGGGGCCAAATGGGTAGAAAATAAATGGGAAATGGCGCTAACCACATCTTTTTTGACAATATCCCAGCAGTGGCAGAAGAATTCAGCATTAAACCTGTCTGGACTAGGGGAGCTATTGGAAGGCATAGAGTTGAGGGAATCACGAATCTCAGACTCTAAAGGAATGGTAGTGAGCATCCTCGAGTCCTCGGGTGAGATGAGGGGTGATGAGAGCCTCATCATGAACCCTAATTAGCACAATTTAATCTAAATAAGTGTGAAGAAGCTCCTACAAAACCTAAAGAAAAGCCTAACTCAGAGAAGTCTGAATTGAAGGATAAAACAAGTCATGAGGGGTAAAACTATAATTTTACAAAGGAAATACACAAATAGGATATCTAAGGGTCTAAACACAGGTCAAATAAGCTTAATAAGGAAGAATGTGAGATGATATGATCTGAAAAGGGTTATAGCAACTTCTAGGAATAAAATGACATTCTGTAACCCTAAAAATAAACCCACTTTAATTCACGAGGTTCTAGGTAGAATAAAAATCAACTAAACCCTCTAAAAATTATGGAAAAATACTCCCTAGGGTTTAGAACCTTCAATTTGGCCTTTGCAACCTATTTTGACCTGATTTGAGAACCATGCCCAAATTTTAACCTAATTTAGGTTTTTACGCAAATTAATCGGTCAAACGTGGTTAAACCTAAAATCAAATTACACCATTAAATTTCTTAGGTTCAAATTAGGTTGGTACAAAAATTTGGGCCTAAGTGAAGGCCATCTTGATCGACTTTACAAATTGGTCCTCTTGAATTACTTTTTAACCCTTATCTTTTCAAAACCTTGCATTTGGCCCCCTATCTTTCCCTTCGTTCTTTGCAGAACGGTCCTCCCTGCCAACCTGCACAAGCACCATACCTCCGGCGACCTTACGCGGAGGATGGCGCCGAACAGGGTAAGGTAGCCGCTCTCAGGAACGAGCGATGGGTTCCCTGCGTCGTCCTCTATCGTAGGGACCCTCCACTGTGACTTGCGGTTGCCTATGCCTCTCGTGCGAACGCATGAAAGGCATGTGTCTCCATCTCCGGCCATCTTCGGCAGCTCCCCCACGTCGCTCTCACGAGACTCTCCCCTCGCCAACAACTTTATAAGGAGCGGCAGGGGCTGCCGTCCACTCCAAGCTAGTTATGGCTGAGAAAATCCCCCTCTTTCGTCTCCTCTCTCTCCGTTTAGACTACCCTAGCTTCCGGCGAACTCTCCTCCTCCTCCTCGTCGCTCTACTGCCATACCTGCAGTAGAGCCCACTCTACCTCGTCGTCCCACGCTAGGCCGCACTAGCTGGCGTCCTCAGATCTCTTCCTCATGGCCGTCACTCCTCCTCTAGGCATCTTCGTCCCCAGCTCCGGCAGGCACACGTCGGACAGTCTTCCTCTCCCTCTTCGTCGATTAAGTAGGTAGGAACTTTCTCCTTAATCTCCTCTTACTTTTCCCTTCTTGAATTAGTATCTTAAACCCCTCGACTGGCGCGACCACCTTCATCTGCTCCACCTCCGACCACCATCTCCGGCGAGATCGCTCCATGATAAGACCTCATCATGAACCCTAACTAGCACAATCTAACCTAAATATGCGAGAAAAAGCTCCTACATAACTCAAAGAAAGGCTTGGCTCAGGGAATTCTGAGTTTAAGAAGAAAACAAGTCATAAGGGGTAAAAATGCAATTTCACCAACACAATCTGCAAACAGGGTAACTCAGGGTCCAAACATAGGTCAAACTAACCTAATAAGAAGGAAAGTGGGATGATCTGATCCAACAAGGGCTACAGCAACTCCAAGGAATTAAATGACATTCTGTAACCCTAAAATAAATCCACTTCAATTCACGAGGTTCGAGGTAGGGTAAAAATTGAATAAACCCTCTAAAATTCATAGAAAAATAATCTCTAGGGTTTAGAACTTTCAATTTGTCCTTAGAAACCCATTTTGACCTACATTGAGAACCATGCCCAATTAATGATTTAATTTGGGTTTTTACGTAAATTTATCGGTCAAACAAGGTTTTACCAAGAAAAAAAATTCACCATTAAAATCCTTAGGTCCAATTTAGTCATGCATAAAAACTTGAGCCTAAGAAGTGACCTTCTTGACCGACTTTGCAATTTGGTCCTCATCAATTACTTTTTGACCCTCAACTTTCGAAACCCTTGCATTTTGGCCCCTAGTTTCCTTGTTGTTCTTTGCATTTAGGTCCCTCCTGCAAGTCTCTGCGCAGCGCCATGCTCTGGCGACTTTGCGCGGAGCATGGCACCGCACAGGGTGAGGGGGATGTCCTGCAAATTGAACCTGGTGTTCCCTGCGATGTCTGCTGTCGCAGGGACACCGCCATGCCACCTGACAATGACCACTCCTTCCGTGCGAACGCACGGAAGGTATGGGTCACACCTCCGGCCATTCTCCGGCGAGGGAGGCACGTCGCCTCCCTGCGTCCACCCCTCTGCCACTGCCTTTATAAAGACCAGCGTCGCCAGCCAGTTCGGGCAGCTTGGTCTTGATGGAGAAAACCCCAACCCTTCCTCTCTCCCCACTCTGACAGGAACCCACCAGCTCCGGCGGCTCCTCCTCCTCCGTCTCGTCGCTCTGCTGCAATACCAGCAGCAGAGCCACCTTCACCTGATCTCCCCGCGTCGCGCCGTACCAGGCGCGCGCCTCCCTGCCCTCTTCCTCGCCGTCGCTCTCTCCCTCTGGGTGTTTCTTCTCTGGCAACAGTTGATACGACTGCCGCCCTGCTCCGGCCCCCGTCGTCCCTATAGGTAGGTTACGGTTATTTCCCTTCGTCCCCTCTTTCTTTTCCCCACTGCCTTTCAGTTGATTACCCCTTGATTGCGCCCGACCACCATCATCTTCCATCCCTCCGGCAACCCTTCGGCGAGTTGCCCCCGTCGATCCGCCGCTCCACAAAACTCGCCAACTGTCCCAAAAGTTCCGCCTCACCCTACCCAACACCCCCCACCCCTCCACTGCCACTCCACACCTCCACAACACTCCCCCGATTAAACCCATTTTTCCGGTTGCAGTCCGACCTAGGGCTGCCGCCAGACACCGCCCTGCAACCTGCTGCACCCCGCACTACCTTCGCCGTGCCACGGCGAAGGTTTCCCTGTGGTCTGACTAGGCCGAGAGGACCTGTTTGTGTTAGGCAGATTTTCAGCCCCGGCCGCCATTGGCGACGAAGCAAAGAGCTTCCAAGCGAGCTCCAGGTAGCAGGACTCTAGCCGAGGCGAATTGGAGAGACCCAGGTGAAGGCAGGCAGCTGGCACACGAAGGGAAGCGAGGACACAACTGCTGAGGTAAGGTCGCGATTCTTCCTGTGGGCGCGCACGAGAAGGGACGAAGTTTAGTCCCACATCGTAAGATTTTGAAGCGCCGCACCCATTTAAATTGATTTTGTGTTTTCACCTAAGCGCCTTAGAGCACGGGGTGAGGTCCCCTCGCCCACTCGCCTGCCTTGTCCGCGACCCACTCCACGCGGACCTGGCCGACTCGTTTACCCCGTACTCCTCGCGACTACCCACGCCGGTGCGCCTGGTCACGGGTACGCTACCCGACCCGATAACCTGGCTCTGGGAGAGCTTCCTAGGAGCGGTTTACAGAGAGAGAGAGAGAGACGTGCGGGTAGAGGGAAGGGCTAGGTTTTGCTGTGCCTTGTGCAGGAACAGGGCGCGAAGGAAGAAGAAGAGGAGCGGAAGAAGAAACTCTGAAAAGGCTCTGCATTTGAGCAAGGCAGAAGACCAAGGAAGAAGAAGAGAAGAAGAAGCAGCAAAGGAAGAAAAGAGAGGAAGCACTGTAGCAGACCGCCGTTTAAGTCGTTTGACTGTGATATCAGACGACGGATGAAGCTTCAGAGGAGATAAAGCAGAGAAGAAGAAAAAGAGAAGAAAAGGCTTCGCAGCTTAAGAGAAAGAAAAGAGAAGGAAGAAAGAAGAAAACGACAAGAAAAAGAAGAACTGAAGAAGAAAAGAACTAGAAGACAAGCAAAAGAAGAAGAGGAACTGAAGGCAATCAGAGCCAAGGAAGAAGACCTGTAAAGATAAAGAAAAGAGAAAGAAGAGAAGAAGAAAAAGTCAAAAGACAGAAATCTATTTCTCCCTCTCTCTCTCTCTCTTATTTTTGCAATAAAGAAACATTGTACTTCTAGAATTCCTGTAGCTCCCTGAGTTCGACCTCGAGAAACTATTTTCGAGTAAAATTTTAATGGTAACAACAACCGTAGTTGTCTTATTTTATACCACAACAACATTACTGTAATAAGCATTAAAACAAACAAAGACTAGCCGCGGTTGGGAAACGTCACCACTCCACTTCCACAGACCTTTCCACCCCTCGCCGATAAGCCCAGAAGCTCCCCCTCACTCCACTCTAGCGTTTCCCCTACTCCATTCACCACCCTACACACTCTGAGCACCCCTCGAGCACACCCACCTCCACGCACGTAGGTTGCCCTAGGCACACGACCACAGGCACTCTCACAGCACGCCGCCCCTCGCACCACCTTCGTCACACTCTGGTGAAGCTCCCTGTGTTGTCTGACGTGGCCGTGAGGCCGTCTTCGTGATTTCAGGGTTCACCCTCCTCGCCACTATTGACAAGCAGCAGGAGTTGCTTCGCAGGCAGCTCTAGGTCTCTTCGGCTCCAGGCACGGGCTTCAGGAAACACAGGGAACGTCCGCAAAGGCGCCCAGGTTCTCAATTGGGAGCACGAAGCCTTCGTTGCTGCCCAATTGCTAGCTGCTTCTCGCCTGCGGGCGAGCGGAGCGGAGGTGGGACTTTAGTCCCACCTCGTAAGTGTATGGGCAAACGCCCACACTTAAATTGAAAAAGTGGTATAGGCTCTTCGCCTCCGAATACACATGGGGTGAGGTCCCTCACCTATCACCGGGTCTCGTTTGCGCCACACCCATGCGGATCTGACCCAACCCGACACCCTCTTGTGCACTCCTCGCACACTACCCACGTTGGTGCGCCTGGACCCGGGCCCGCGACCCGACCCGATTACCCGGCTTTGGGAGAGCTCACCAAAGAGAGATCCAGAGAGAGAGAGACGCGGGGAAGGGGTAGGGTAGGTTTTGCGCTGATATTTGCGTGTGTGCACAGGAGAGAAGAAATAAGAAGAGAAGCAGCAGCCAGGACTTAGCCGCAGGGAAGAAGGAAGAAGAAGGAAGAAGCAAGAGAAGGAAGAAGCAAGAGAAGGAAGAAGAAAGAGAAGAAGAAAGGAAACTGAAGGAAAAGAGGAGCTGCACTGTAGCAACCGAGCAGTTAAGTCGTCTGAGCACTGAATCAGATGTCGGCGAAAAAGGAGAGTCAGCAGCAAGAGAAGAAGAAAAGAAAGAAGAAGAAGGGCCAGAGCAGAAGAAAGAAGAAAAAAGAGAAAGTGGAATCGCAGCTGCTGAGAAGAAGAAAGAAGAAGACAGGTTGAAGAAGAAGAAAGAAGCAGAGAAGAAGAAAAGAAGAATGAAGAAGAAAACAAGCTGGAGAGAAGAGCCAGCTGAAGAAAGAGAAGAAGAAAAAGCCAATTACCCTCTCTCTCTTTCTCTCTCTTAATATTTTGTAAAACCTTATATATATTGTAAATTTATATGCTTCTGGAATTTTAGTTTGCACCCTGAGTTCGACCTCTGGAAACTTTTCATTCCGAGTAATAAATTGTATTAGACTGGTGACCGTTTTTGTCATATACCACAACGACTATAATAACCACATCAACAAAGATGAGAACCAGTTTTTGACACCGTTGCTGGGGAGCAACGGCTATTCTCGAAGCTATTAATTCACAATTTTTGAGTTTCTATTGACTAATATCTTCTCTTTTGTTGTGCAGGCACATGAAATCAAGAGGACAACAAGCATCCGCACAACAACCACACTAAGGACAGGTAATTTTCTATCCTCTCATTTAAACCCCTAAATTCTAAAGAGGAAGAAAAAGAAAGAACAAGCAATTTAGGAATAACCTGTCTTCCATACTTAGTAAATTTAGGAATAACCTGTCTTCCATACTTAGTAAATCATCAAAGCTTCCTGTTTTCAATTTCAACACAATATATCTGTGAATCCATTAAGGGTATTTAGGGCTAAAACCTTCTTGCTTGAGCCCTAACTATCCAATCTAGAGGCAACTAACTGGACCAATTAAGGCCAATATAAGATTCAAAGCTAGGATTTTAGAGACACACTTTCTAAGCAAGAATTGAGAATTCCCAAAAGAAGTGTGCCCAAGCCATTGTTTGAAAACACTTATTAAGAGAAACCCTAAGAAATTTGGCTCTTAAAAACACTTGAACCCTAAAAGACAAGACCTAATAAGCTCTCAAAGGAACTAGCAGGTGAAGTTGACCCCTTGGGTCAACCAACCTTGAACTTAGGTCAATCTTTGCACTCAAAAGGTTAAAGTTCAAGTGAAAACCAAAGCACTTTGATCCTAACTAAAAGTGGTAGACTTAAGAGGTCAAGGTCCCCATTCTGGTCTACCTGGAATCTCAGTGACAAGAGAGGTCGGGTGGGGGAAACCCTGTAACCCACGGGGGTGCTCTACCGTGTAGGGGTCTTCGCGGGACTCACCCTCTTTGGCTGCCCAGGTAATTCTCAGGTGGACGACCTTTTGATCAAGGGGTCCATCGCCCCAAATCTCTATAGTCACCCAACATTTTGGGTGTCTTGATTGGGTCCAGCACCTGCTAAACTCATCCTCTCCATCAGTGTATGTTTGGTAGGAGGTCCTTGAAACCTCCTTTAAAAATTCACTCTCCTCGAGGCAGAGCCTCGGTGCCCTTGCATGTGCAACCAACACTTCACATAGACCTCTCCTCCGATTCCGAACCCAACTCACCTTCTTCTTCCACAATGGCTCAGCCAGTTGAGGAAGAGAACAAATCTGGAGCACCAGTTCCAACGACTCAATGACCTCTTCCAGAACTTCATGCACCCACCGCAGCGTCCCATGATGCGAGATCATTATAATCTCGCTGCGGTGGCTATTGAGCCTCGAGTCAGAATCCCGACTAGAGGACCTAATTCTGAACTGAAGCATAACATGATTCATGCCATACCTAAATTCCATGGGCTTAATTCTGAAGACCCCTTCCAGCACAGTAAACAGCTAAAGCATCTGGCCCAGACTTTCAGGTCAGATGTGGAAAATTGGGATATTCTCATAATGAAGATGTTCTCCTTCTCCCTTATGGACAAGGCCGCCCATTGGTACTAAACACAGACCCGGCCGATCAACAATTGAAAGGAACTTCAGTCCGAGTTCTTGAAGAAGTTCTTCCCCGTTGGACGGACCAATGCCTTGCGCCATCAGATTACTCACTTCATACAATAGACGGGAGAACCTCTTCATGAGGCATGGGATCGTTTTCAGGATCTCATGAGAAAGTGCCTCGATCACGGAGTTCCTAAATGGGAACACGTCCAGTCACTTTACCAGGGACTCCGTGAGGATATTAGGCTGTTTGTCAATGCAACTTGCGGAGGGAATATCATGGGTCAGAATGAGGACACAGTGTGGGAGATTCTCGAGAACATGTGCGAGAACTCCATCAATAATGACTCCATGGGACTATTCGACAGGACGAATACCCATTAGCGACGAACATTAGGGGAGCACACTAGACGCAGGACCTGTCTGCATCAGTCAACCTGGAATTGATGGCCAGTCGATTGGACAAGGTCTCTATTATTGAGAAGAAGGTGGATGAGCTGACTCAGCACTTGCAGCGAGCCACCTCTACACAGAATTCCTTTACACAGGCTCCTTCCGCACAAGAGACTGTGCAAAATATTTTCCATCGACCTTCTCCTGGGGTGAACTCGTATCCATCCCCATCTGACTCTAAGACCGGAGGAACCTCCGATCCTTTCTATTCTTATCGGGGGAACCCTACTCCCCCATTCTCTGACTTTTCTGAGGTTCCTCAGACCTGCGAGGACCTCAACGCCATCCAGAATGACCCATTTTCCAATACCTACAATCCTGGATGGCGAAACCATCCCAACTTCTAGTGGGTGGGAAATTCCCAAACTCAAAGACCACCCTTTCAGCCCCGTTCACAAGCACCTCGTCGTTACCAGCTGCCTCAGCCATGGCCCAACCCTACTTATCCATCTGGACCAAACCAAGACCAAATGTCCCTCATCCTTCAGACTTTGGCTGACATTCAGAGAACGAATATGGCTATTCAAAAGCAACACAAGGACGAAATCACAGAGGTTCAAAACCAACTGGCCCAGTTGGCAAATTCTTGCCAACTAGGCACACTTCCTTCTCAACCTCTTCCTTACCCTAATAACGTGCTGACCCAGCGGCGCGTTATGAACCCAAACTCGGGCCAAGCACACATGGTTTATCAGGCCCCCTCTGTTCCTTCACATAACGGGATGAAGGCCTCAACTTCTTATACGAGTTATCAGTAGCAACCCATCCTACCAAACCCTAACCAGAACCAGGCAGGGCTGAATTCTGTAACCACCCATAGTGGTAAGGAGATCCAAGATCTACCTTATCCAGACCACTCTAAGCCTGGTAGGGACCCAAACCCTTGGACAGTAATCCAGGACATTCCTATCCCTATTCCAGATCAAAGACCTGGACTTATCCTAGAGGAACCAACCAAGGTTCCATTTCTCGAGGCCTTGACCAAGGGAAAGAAGACAACCAAATCCGTGGCTCCTAAGGAGGACCTGGTCAAGCTCTTTGAGCAGGTCCAAATAAACATCCCCTTGATGGATGCGATTCGCCACGTATCGGCTTACGCACGATTCTTGAAGAATGTGTGTACACCTCAACGTAAGCCGCGAACCAAGAGTGGGAGTCCAATTGTACTGTCAGAGCAAGAAAGCTCTGTAATCCTGAGCGGACTCCCACCCAAGGTAAAAGACCCAGGCGCTCCCCTAATTTCATGCAAGATAGGTGAAACCCAATTCAACAGAGCATTGTTAGACTTGGGTGCTTCCATAAATTTGATACCCACATCCTTACTCAACCACCTAGAAGAATCTGAGCTAAAACCGACTGAGGTGACACTACAGTTAGCAGATCGATCAATAAAGTCACCAAAAGGGATTCTTGAGGATGTTATTGTAAGGGTGCGAGATTTCTATTTATCTGTAGACTTCATAGTCTTAGACATGGACGCACCTGAAAACCCTAGGGATGCACCGATCAATCTAGGGAGACCTTTCCTGGCCATGGCTAGGGCCAACATTAGTTATGAGGAGGGCCAAATAGAATTAAAATTTGGGAATTAGATTCTCAAAATTGATATCTTTAAAGCCCAACACGGAATCAATTGTGGTGTCATTGAATAAATCTGTAATATTAGAGCTTTGGTTGATGAAACACAATTTGAGAATAACCTGATTATATCTCATCAACCACAAGATCTTGAATCGCATTTAGAGGAGTCAGACCTTGATTCGGACAAACCCATAACTCCTATCTTTGAACCTCACACACACCCTGAACCACCCGCTGCTGCTGATAACCCCATTCTTGAACTAAAACCCCTTCCCGACCATTTGAAATACATCTTTTTGGGTTCTAATTAGACATTTCCTGTGATCATAAATTCCAAGCTCACTCCTGATCAGGAATCCTGTCTGATTGCTGTTCTCTAGCAACATCGTAGAGCCATTGGTTGGACTCTCGATGACTTGACTGGAATAAGTCCCTCTTATTGCACACATCGTATCTATTCTGAAGAGGGCGCACGACCTTCCCATGAGAGGCAGAGACGTTTGAATCGCAATCTGTAGGAGATCGTGAAAAAGGAGATCATTAAGTGTTTAGATGCAGGGATCATCTACCCGATCTTCGACAGTCGTTGGGTGAGCCCAATCCAGGTTGTGCCTAAAAAGGCAGGGCTCACCACCATTACGACTAAAACTGGTGGGATCATACCTACCCGAATAGCTAACTCGTGGAGAGTCTGCATAGATTACCGAAGACTCAATTCCTCCACGAAGAAGGATCATTTCCCACTACCTTTCATTGATCAGATTCTCGAGAAATTAGCGGGAAATCGATTCTTCTGCTTTCTTGATGGGTACTCTGGTTATAACCAAGTGGCTATTCATCCTGAGGACCAAGAGAAGACCACGTTCACCTGCACCTTCGGGACATATGCATTCCGAAGGATGCCTTTCGGTCTCTACAATGCACCTGCAACTTTTCAGTGGTGCATGCTTGCCATATTCTCTGATATGGTAGGCTATTATCTGGAAGTCTTCATGGATGACTTCTCAGTTTTCGAGGCATCATTTGACGATTGCCTCCAGCACTTGGTTCATATACTCAGCCGTTGCATCGATGTAAATTTGGTTCTTTCCTGGGAAAAGAGCCACTTTATGGTGCCTGAGGGGATCGTCCTAGGTCATCTAATTTCTGAGAAAGGCATCCAAGTGGATTGAGCCAAGGTTGATATGATTTCTCGACTTCCTATGCCTAGCTCGATCAGGGACATCCGTTCTTTTCTAGGGCATGTCGGTTTTTATCGTCGCTTCATCCTTGATTTCTCAAAAATCACGCGCCCCCTGACTACTCTTCTCTCCAAGGATGTACCCTTTGAGATTTCCAAGGAATGCACTCAAGCTTTTCGTGACCGAGTCACCCAGGCCCCGATCCTACAGTCTCCTGATTGGTCTCAGCACTTTGAGATCATGTGCGATGCATCTGATTTTGCTGTAGGAGTGGTTCTGGGGCAGAAAGTTGACGGGAAACCCGTGGTCATCTACTACACTAGCAAGACAGTTGACGAGGCTCAGCGTAACTATACAGTTATGGAGAAAGAGCTGCTAGCCATAGTATTTGCCCTCGAAAAATTCCGATCCTATCTCCTGGGTTCCCACGTCATCATCTACTCGGATCACACAGCTGTGAGGCATCTCCTTGCCAAGAAGGATGCAAAGCCCTGATTAATCCGATGGATCTTGCTATTGCAAGAATTCGACCTCGAGATTCGTGACAAGGCGGGAAGACAAAACGTGGTAGCTGACCTTTTGTCTCACCTTCCTTCTGAGATTATCAACCCTTCTGGACCCATCACGGAGCATTTTCCTGATGAGCACCTACTGACTATTGGTACTAGGCTTCCATGGTTTGCTGATATAGTAAACTACTTGGCATCTCATCAGATCTCGTCTGATTGGCCGAAGGCCAAGAAAGACAAATTGCGCTCTGATGCTAAGTACTACATCTGGAAAGACCTATACCTCTTCCGCATAGGTGCTGACCAAATCATCCAGCGATGTGTCCCGGAGGGTGAAATCAATGATATTCTCTCCTTCTGCCATGACCAGGCATGCGGTGGCCAATTTTCTGGGCACAAAATCGCATAAAAAATCCTTCAGTGTGGCTTTTATTGGCCCACTTTATTCAAGGATGCATACATTCACTACAAGGCATGCAGTCATTGCTAAACCTTGGGCAACATCAGCCATCGTGACATGATGCCTTTGCAGCCGATTCTCGTATGCGAAACCTTTGACATTTGGGGAATTGATTTTATGGGCCCCTTTCCTATTTCGGACGGCTTCGAGTACATTCTGCTAGCTGTGGACTACGTGTCCAAATGGATCGAAGCCAAACCGACCCGAACCTATGATCATAAAATCGTTATCAAATTCATTCATCACAATATCTTCTCACAGTTCTGGATTCATCGTGCAATCGTCTCTGACGGAGGGACCCATTTCACCAATGCTCATTTCAGGTCACTGATGACCAAATATGGGGTGTCTCACCGAATCTCTACTCTTTACCACCCCCAGACTAATGGTCTAGCTGAGCTATCAAATCAGGAGATCAAGAAAATCCTGTAGGTTACTGTTCGGCTTGATGGGAAGGACTGGTCGTCCCAACCTCCGGAAGCTTTGTGGGCTTATAGGACCGCCCACAAAACCCAATTAGGCATGTCTCCTTTTAGATTGGTGTACGGGAAGGCGTGTCACCTTCCCGTCAAACTGGAGCACAAAGCCTATTGGGCAGCACAGAGTTGCAATTTAGATCTTTCTAAGGATGGAACCCACAGAAAGCTTCAGATAAGCGAGATCGATGAATTACGCCTTGATGCGTATGAGAACTCGCGAATCTACAAAGAGCAGGTTAAAGCCTTCCATGATAAGCACATATCTAGAAAGATCATTCATCCTGGTCAGAAGGTCCTACTCTTCGATACCCGACTCAAACTCTTCCCTGGGAAACTGCGATCCAAGTGGGTCGGACCATATCTTGTCCGCCAAGTTTTTGGAAATGGAGCCGTAGAAATTAGTCCGTTTGGCCATGTTTCCGAACCTTTTATCGTGAACGGTCAGAGACTCAAACCGTTCATCGATGTAACCTCTACAAATTTGGCTGAGTCGTCATTTATCCTCCATATTCCTTGAGCATATTACGCCTAGCTGATGGCGTAAAACTCAGCACTCAACGGGCGGCAGTCGGTCATTTCTTTTTGAAAAAAACCCGAAACCTTTTCTGACACCTCTTCGCACTTAAGGTTCATCATTTAGGATAGCCAACTCCACCTCAGGTGCTTGCATCTGAGATTAGAAATCGTCTGCAACAGTCACCCCGACCTAACCACTCACCAAAATACCTGTCGTAATGCATGAACCAAGCTAAATAAAAAAAACCCTCTTAAGTTACAATGAGGACACTGCAAATCTTAGGCATTGAGGGGTATGAAAGTGCAAAACTCACAAGAAAATGTTTTAAACAAAAAAATTCACATATGCCAAAAACACCATAAAAATTAAAAAAATTTTCGAAAAAGAATAATAAAATGAGAGGAAAGAAATTTTTGTGGACTTGAGAAAGGAGGAGGAGAAAAAGAACAAAATGATAAAAAGGAGCACAAAATGAAAGAAAAGAGATAGTCATTAGTAAGAAATTAAGGAATTAACCTAAGTTCTAGACCACATTCAGGAAAAGAAATGGAAAGTGCATAGTGAGATTAGTAAGAACGCAAACCTTAGGCATTCTTGGATAGATTCTTAGTACCCATTAAGATCTAGATATTCCTCAAGAGGTTGAGGAAAATGAAAAGCTTAAGTATTAGGTCCAAGGCTTAGGAAGTATTTGGCCTCGTTAACTAACTTTTGGTTTACGGGACTTAGTAACCTAAGCACCCAAATTTCACACATAGCTTGGTTCAGTAAGCATAAAGTATCAAAATCACGTAGAAGCGTTTCAAAAATTCTAAAAATGTCACCTAGAGTAGGAGCGGCCGATCAACACAAGTTGATTTGGACGAGTTCCCAGCGCGGAGAGGTGGGAAATTCCCCTCGACGATGCGTAACAAAATATCATCTCCTCGGTGCTTGTCTCTTAGGATATTTACATATCTTACTGGGGGCATGTATGCACTCTGCTGGTTCAAATTCCATGGATGGCATTATCACGAAGTGTCAATTGCCAGGGTCTGAATTCGGCCACGGAACACCATGGACGGG
This sequence comes from Thalassia testudinum, assembly GCA_037157565.1. Lineage (NCBI taxonomy): Eukaryota > Viridiplantae > Streptophyta > Magnoliopsida > Alismatales > Hydrocharitaceae > Thalassia > Thalassia testudinum. Next base: position 172,215,821 of record JAZHRO010000073.1, on the reverse strand, counting down.
ATTATCTCGAAATCTCGAAAGCCAGGGTTCTGGGGGTTACCATGGGCGGTGCTATCTCGAAGCATCGACTGCCAGGAACCCTTGAGGATTGATGATGGGGACAAGGAATCTGATACATACCGTGTTGAGAAGCCAATCCTAAGCTAGAATTAAAAAGAAAACGAGAGAGAAAACTCTCTAAACATATAAATCTTCTACCTCTCTCTCTTACAAAACGCACTGCGAACTGAACTAGGGATAAAATTATCTAAAGCACGGGTGCTTTAACTACAAAGTCCAATAAACCTTAGGTAGTTCCTGTAGGCCTTAAAAACCTTTGCTAAGGACTGAGGCTAAAGCTAGACATATCTGGATCTTGGTTGGTACTAGAGTACCTTTTAGGCCTATGGTTGGCATTCTGAACTAATCAAGGTTACAAGAGAAAAAACACTTATCTAAAATTAATAAGAAATTCATGGTCTAGAACATGGGTTAAAACCTTAAATTTTTGCTAAGAGACTAGCAAAAGCTAGGCATGGGGGTATGATGAGAGCCTCATCATGAACCCTAACTAGCACAATTTAATCTAAATAAGTGTGAAGAAGCTCCTACAAAACCTAAAGAAAAGCCTAACTCAGAGAAGTGTGAAATGAAGGATAAAACAAGTCATGAGGGGTAAAACTGTAATTTTACCAAGGAAATACACAAACAGGGTATCTAAGGGTCTAAACACAGGTCAAATAAGCTTAATAAGGAAGGAAGTGGGATGATATGATCTGAAAAGGGTCATAGCAACTTTTAGGAATAAAATGACATTCTGTAATCCTAAAAACAAACCCACTTTAATTCACGAGGTTCTAGGTAGAATAAAAATCAACTAAATCCTTTAAAAATCATGGAAAAATACTCCCTAGGGTTTAGAACCTTCAATTTGGCCTTTGCAACCTATTTTGACCTGATTTGAGAATCATGTCCAAATTTTAACCTAATTTAGGTTTTTACGCAAATTGATCGGTCAAACGTGGTCAAACCTAAAATCAAATTACACCATTGAATTTCTTAGGTTCAAATTAGGTTGGTACAAAAATTTGGGCCTAAGTGAAGGCCATCTTGACCGACTTTACAAATTGGTCCTCTTGAATTACTTTTTAACCCTTATCTTTTCAAAACCTTGCATTTGGCACCCTATCTTTCCCTTCGTTCTTTGCAGAACGGTCCTCCCTGCCACCCTGTGCAAGTACGATACCTCCGGCGACCTTGCGCGGAGGATGGCGCTGCGCAGGGTAAGGTAGCCGCTCTCAGGAACGAGCGGGGGGTTCCCTACATCGTCTTCTGTCGCAGGGACCCTCCCCTGTGTCCTGCGGTTGCCCATGCCTCTCGTGTGAATGCACGAAAGGCATGGGTGTCCATCTCCAGCCTTCTTCGGCAGCTCCCCCACGTCGCTCTCTCGAGACTCTCCACTCGCCAACGCCTTTATGAGGAGCGGCAGGGGCTGTCGTCCACTCCAAGCTAGTTCTGGCCAAGAAAATCCCCCTCTTTCGTCTCCTCTCTCTCCGGTCAGACTGCCCTAGCTTCCGGTGAACTCTCCTCCTCCTCCTCGTCGCTCTGCTGCCATACCTGCAGCAGGGCCCACTCTGCCTCGTCGTCTCACACCAGGCCGCACTAGCTGGCATCCTCAGATCTCTTCCTCGTCGTCGTCACTCCTCCTGTGGGCATCTTTGTCCCCAGCTCCGGCACGCACGCGCCGGACAGTCTTCCTCTCCCTCTTCGTCGATTAAGTAGGTAGGAAATTTCTCCTTACTCTCCTCTTACTTTTCCCTTCTTGAATTAGTATTTTAAACCCCTCGACTGCCACGACCACCTTCATCTGCTCCACCTCCGACCACCATCTTCGGCGAGATCGCTCCACTTCCATAGACCTTTCCACCCCTCGCCGACAAGCCCAGAAGCTCCCCCTCACTCCACTCTAGCGTTTCCCCTACTCCATTCACCACCCTACACACTCTAAGCACCCCCCGAACACACCTACTTCCATGCATGTAGGTTGCCCTAGGCGCACGACCACAGGCACTCTCACAGCACGCCACCCCTCGCACCACCTTCGCCACACTCTGGTGAAGCTCGCTGTGTTGTCTGACGTGGCCGTGAGGCCGTCTTCATGATTTCAGGGTTCACCCTCCTCGCTGCCATTGACGAGCAGCAGGAGTTGCTTCGCTGGCAGCTCCAGGTCTCTTCGGCTCCAGGTGTGGGCTCTAGGCAACATGGGGCACGTCTGCAACGGCACCCAGGTTCTCAATTGGGAGCACGAAGCCTTCGCTGCTGCCCAATTGCCAGTTGCTTCTCGCCTGCGGGTGAGTGGAGCGTAGGTGGGACTTTAGTCCCACCTCGTAAGTGTATGGGCGAATGCCCACACTTAAATTGAAAAAGTGGTATACTCTCTTTGCCTCCGAATATACATGGGGTGAGGTCCCTCACCTATCTTCGGGTCTCGTTCGCGACACACCCACGTGGATCAGACCCGACCCGACACCCTCCTGTACACTCCTCGCGCACCACCCACGTCGGTGCGCCTGGACCAGGGCACGCGACCCAACCCGATTACCCGGCTCTGGGAGAGCTCACCAAAGAGAGATCCAGAGAGAGAGAGAGAGATGAGGGGAAGGGGTATGGTAGGTTTTACACTGATATTTGCGTGTGTGCGCAGGAGAGAAGAAAGAAGAAGAGAAGCAACAGCCAGGAGTTAGCTGCAGGGGAGAAGGAAGAAGAAGGAAGAAGAAGGTAGAAGCAAGAGAAGGAAGAAGAAAGAGAAGAAGAAAGGAAGGAAAGAAGCTGAAGGAAAAGAGGAGGAGCTGCACTGTAGCAACCAAGCAGTTAAGTCGTCTGAGCACTGAATCAAACGTCGGCGGAAAAAGGAGAGTCAGCAGCAAGAGAAGAAGAAAAGAAAGAAGAAGAAGAAGGGCTAGAGCAGAAGAAAGAAGAAAAAAGAGAAAGAGGAACCGCAGCTGCTGAGAAGAAGAAAGAAGAAGATAGGCCGAAGAAGAAGAAAGAAGAAGCAGAGAAGAAGAAAAGAAGAATGAAGAAGAAAACAAGCTGAAGAGAAGAGCCAGCTGAAGAAGGAGAAGAAGAAAAAGCCAATTACCCTCTCTCTCTTTCTCTCTCTCTCTTAATTTTTGTAAAACCTTATATATATTGTGAATTTATATGCTTCTGGAATTTTAGTTTACTCCCTGAGTTCGACCTCGGGAAACTTTTCATTCTGAGTAATAAATTGTATTAGACTGGTGACCATTTTTGTCATATACCACAACGACTATAATAACCACATCAACAAAGACGACAACCAAGGGGGGGGGATGACGTTTAGGAACCTGTCAATATTCCCGATGCCATGGGAGGACATAAGACTTTTGAAGAAGTTGATAGATTTGGTAGCTGCTGTATCCCAAGAGTTGTTTCCAATGGTGGAGGTCAAGGAATTCCTATTGCATTTAGCAAATCTATTCTTGATGGTGGTGAAGAAGAAAGAGTTGTTCCCTTCCCCAGGATTCAGCAAAGAAATTTTCGCTTTCTGAGTGAGGAAATCATCATATTTTTTGAGGGCATCCTCTAGCTGGATGTGCACTTCTGCAAGCTCAGAAGAGGTTTGATCATCCCAAGAGGCAGTCAACCTAGCTTCCAGATTATTATGCCGAGTCTCCAGATCCTTAACCAAATTACCATTTATTCCAGGATTGAAGGGCTCTTTTGAGATTGTTCATCTTAAAGCAAAGATTGTCAATGGGGCCATGGGTGGGATTCGAGTAGTGCTGATTCCAAACCGCAGTGACCACCTTACTAAAAGATTGATCTCTAAGCCGCATGTTTTGAAATCTAAAAGGACGAGGCCTGCGAGGTTTGGGGGGTACACAAAGAGATGCACATGGGAGCATGGTCGGAGTTATATCTAGCAAGGTAGGAGGCTTCAGGGGCAAGGGACATGGCAGACACTGAGGAAAAGAGGCTGTCCAACTTCTGGTAGATCCTGGCACTACCCTATCTCCCATTGCACCAAAAGAATTGGTTTCCAGCCATGGGAATTTCCAGCAGACCATTGGCGTCCTTCCAAGCGTGGAAGTCCACCGATTGGGAAGGTTGGAAAGGCATAACCCCATTTTTCTCAGAGGCCCTAAGGATATAGTTAAAATCTCCACCAATGATCCAAGGGATATTTAGGGAAAGGTTTCTGTCAGATAGGTGCTGCCACAAGGCTAGGCGCGAATTAGTAGAGCATGCCACATAGACACTCAAGATGAGGCAGGAAGCGGTAGGAGAAGAACATTTGATAGTGACCACTTGGGGCGTAGCCCTAAAGAGGGAAACGTTGATCGTGGACTTAGAAAAGCACCAAATTTGGGGAGCATCAGGAGAGATGTGCATATGGTGGTAACCAATCATATCCATAAAGACCCCAGCTAAGGAAGTGTCAGCAAAAGGCTCAAAAAGGAAGATAAAATCGAAGTGATGCTTATGAATCAGAAACTTAAGGCAGTTGGACGTGGGTAGATTAAGGATCCCATGACAATTCTAAAAGAGACCAATCATTGGAAATGGATTTTGTCAAGTGATTTGCTACAATTGCGAGTCATCCTATTGTTACCCTTAGATGGAGTGCCCTTATAGACTCCTCTAGACCTAACAGCAGGGTGTGCCTCATATGCATCCCTACCATCTATGGAGGTAACAAAAGCAAGGTCGTCGCAAGAGGACTGGAGACAAGAATCAAATCGGGCGAAGGCAGGGGTAGGTAAATGTTCCACGAAAGAGGACCATCCCTATGAAGAAGAGAGTTGATAGCTGGCTTGGGAAAGTTAAGAGTTTGTAGGCATTATTTTTTAGACATACCGAGTTTGCTTTGGTGAATAAATCAAGATGAATTAGCACATATCTCAGCAGAAACCACATCCGAAGAAGAACTATCATGATAGGGAGTATTAAAAGCATGCATGTAATTGATACGGTAAGAATGCAAATCAAGGGAAAACCCATGCATCTTGAGGTTATCAAACAGAACTGAAGACGTGCCCGTATCGATACTGGTAACAAGTTTGGAAAAGTGGGGTGAATAAAAGGATTTTGTCAAATAAATGTTCGATTGGATGGCCCGACAATCATTCGGAAAAACCTCTTCATCAACATGCAATTCAACATTAAAAGCAATCTCAGGAGGAGGGGAATAAACCTGCTAGGGCTGAGGGGAGTTAGGTGAATTCATCACCTTAGTCCCCATCCCCAGGTCGTCGATATGCAGCGGCCGAGATTGGTTTTTGGGAGTCCTTTTGGCAATGATCTTCTTCCTTCGCTTCTTCAAGACCACCACCAGAGGACCCCCTACTGATCTATTCCCCCCATAGAAGAAGAGGAAGTTATACAACTTGGAGAAGTAATCCCCCCCTGGTCCTCCGATAGTGGGGAGGGCGGTGTGTCATCAGCCACTTGGGAGTCTTCAACCTAACCATGCGGTCTCGAAGCATCAAGCTCCAGAGCAGAGGTGGGGAGGACAGCCTGCAGAGGTGGGCAGTAGAAGGGGTTCGGGGTCCCTATCGGACAGGAGGGAATGAGTGTGCTCTCATCATCTGCTTGAATAGCGACGTTTGAGCAGGACTTGGACGAGCAAGAATCCTATGACGTAATTGGGGAAGGATGGTCGGGGACCGGATCGTCAGAAGAACCAGAGGGGACTCCAGCACCTGCATTACCCACAAGATCACAAGAAGACATACTATGACCAATCTTCAAGCATTTTGAACAACAACGCGGCAAACATTTGTAAACCAACTTTTGGTTAAAAATCTCTTCGCCATTAGAAATGCGAACAAACGACGGAAGGTCCTGGAGGAGACCTAATTCAACACAAACACGGGGATATCCTGGTCTAATGTCCTGCACCGTCTTAGGATCCACGTAAACAGGGTTGCCCAGTTGGTATGCCAATGAAAGAAGCACGTTAGGATGAATGAGTTGCAGGTTTAAGCCTGGGAAACCCACCCAAATGGGCATCGACGTAGCCGACTAAAAGTTATGATGGCTATACTTGTATCAGTACTTTTCCGCTGTACACTGTAAAAGTTTAGTGGTTTACTGATCTGTTTCTTTTACTGTCAGTGATATATTTTCTGCTTAGTTACATTACTCGTGTGGTTGTGGAATGAATATGGTATTTGGTTGTTTCTCGTTGGATGACTAGATCTTGGGGATCGTCGAGGTGAGCCGTTCTTGGGTCCTGTAGGGAGCCAGGAGCGGGTCATGACACCATCCTTCGATGATCCTTCTGAGCATACTAATTAAGGTGTTTAGCCTATGTTCTCTATTTCAGGTACCTTGCCGGACAACCACCGCCGCTGCCATCATCTCTGGCTTTAGCAGCAGCTCTTTGGCCTTGTTCATCCTCAATTCCCTCTCCAGGTTGTGCGGCTTAGTTCTAGGAACTCTCCTAGGCATCTAATTACAACTGCCAGCTTCTCATTCACCTTCAATTGGAGGCTTCACCTCCTGCTACTGCTGCTGCGCAAGAAAGCTCTGTGGGATAGTCCCACATAGTGAAGGCCTCCTCGTAGCGCATAAAGACAAAAAGTGTAGGAGCCTTATTGCCTTCGAACACTGGGGTCAGGTCCCTACCCTATGCCTCTGTATGTGTGCTCCTCACACGCTTGCCCACACCCTTACCCGTGCTCACACCTCGCAGTTTTGGGTTGTGGATCTGTTTACCGGATATCTAGGTTTGGTCTATTCTGAGCTTGGAAAGGGAAGAAAGAAAATATGAGCGAGAGGGGGGTGGGTTTTGCTGCCTTGTGATTTGAGCCTTCCCCTTTCTCGACACTTACAGAGATTTCTGAAGAGGCCCTTGTGCTGCTACTACGCCTCTTCTGAGGCTTGAAGGAGAGGAGCCTTGTGCTTCTCTTGAGAGGCCCTTGAGCCTCTTTTGTTAAGGCGTCTGAAGCCTTTGGTCTGTCGTCTGGTGCCTTCTGTTGGTTGCTATTGGAATATCTACATACTTGACTGACGTGGATTATTGATTGTGATTTACTGTTGAAATATTTAAGTGGTAGTGAGCTTAAACTGAAAGGGTTAATTTGGTGATTCAAATCACCATTTTAACCCAATCTTTTTGCATTATTCTTCTGGTTTTTATTGAAATATCATTCTGAGTGTTATTGATTTCAATTGCATATATTTCTTGTGATTAGTGAATTAAATTATAAATTGCTCCCTACGATCGACCTCGGACTCCACTTTTTGAATTTGAGTTTTATAAATTTAAAAATTTTGAGCGATTTTGTCATATATTACAACGCATTCCTTAAACAACAATGATTTCATGCAAACACATTTCAAATAAAAGATCGACATCCCAGAAATAAATGTTCAATGGAAGCTTCAGAAGCACTCCTAACCTTCAAAATCATAGAGGGAATCATGAGAGAGATTAAAACTGAGGGAAGGAGAGACTTAAGGTGAGACTTATATATCTAGGGTAAATGGGGATTTTATTCGAGTACTTGTGTCAGGTAATCAGGTATAGATCCATAACTATACATAATCGGGTTGTTAGGATAAAACCCATACCCGAACCATGTTGGGTTTCAATCGGGTTTTACCCATGCTTTTCAGGTTGGGTTGTGTTGGGTTTAGGTTGGGTTTACCTAAACTTGCATCCCTAGTAGGGAAGCTATACCTGCCTTTTGTGACCTTACATCCTATGTAGACCTCTTCAGCTACAAATAATTGTCCCCCAGCTGACTTGATCAAACATGGCTCGTCTAACAATGTGTTGTGTTGACTTAGATGAGTGGCAAAACTCGTTGAAACAGAAGAGTGCGTCGTTCTAAGGTCAAATAAAATGTAAACCAAGTAGCTAGAAACTGTAACCATGCATACCTGCCACCCCAGGTACAGGTGCCCTGGCATCTCTGAAGGTTAGGGAGATGGCACACCCCTCAACTCAAGGAGCACTAGAATCATCCACACCTTGCGTCAGACGGGTCATCGCTGTCTTGAATCCTTCTCGAGATCACTGGCCTCCTCCTTGGATGACACGCCCCTTAACTCTAGGTGCACTAGAATCAGCTGCACTTTGCGTCTGTTGGGTTGTCGCTGGCCTGAATCCTCCTCAAGATTGCTGGCCTTCTCCTCAAGCTTAGTAGCTATGGCTGGTTCCGGACCTCCCGCGCTCGGTGCTGGAATTAGTTTAGGGGATGGTCCTGCTCTAGATGGACACTCCCTCCTCATGTGGCCCGGCTGGCCACACTAGTAGCTAGTGGGGCACTCGAATCTCCCTCCGACAGCCCTTAGGTCTAGCTAGGCTATATTCTGGCGATAGAGGTTAGCCCTGCCATGGGACCCCAACGACAACTAGCTACCCTACAAACGATAATGCCACAACTGTAGAAGACGTGTGTTGGGTGGAGTAGTACATCCTCTCCCGTTGGTGCTGGAAGTAGTTGTGTTGGAATGTCCTCTTCCAACCTCCTCCATCAGCATCTCTCACAACCGAGTTGGTCTCCTCGTACATCATTACCACCTCCACCACACTGGAGAAGGTGGTGAGCTTCAAGGGTTTGACATACCATGTGTCTTGGTTACATAGCTCTTGCGGATGAAAGCGACAAGGAGGAAAAAGAAGGCGACAATAATGACAAGGAGGTAAATCCCTTCACTTCGCAGGATGCTTTAGAAGAACGTTATGATTAAGTAAATAGTTAAAAATTAAAAACAAATCTTTGAAGTTTGAAAATAACAAGTTAATTTCTAAAAATACAAATCTAAAAGTTAATTTCAATTCCATTAAAATAGAAAAAGATGTTCTTGTTTTGGAAAATCAAAATTTAGTTTTAGAGAACAATAAGTTAGTTGATGAAAATAATGTTATAAAATATGAAATTTCAATGTAAAAGGGCAAAATTAGTGTGGTAGGAAAGGACCTTGAATGTCTAAAAGAAAATTTAGATAAGTTGTTGAAAGAATTATGAAGAATCAGAAGAGTTTTTATGCACGAAGGCCAAATGGTTGGAATACAAGTGGACCCTAATCTTAGTTGAGAAGGGCTAATGATGGAGGACCCAAGAAAATGTGGGTACCTAGATCTCTTGTTCAATCTTGTTTTGTAAGTTTCCAAATGAACCCAAGGAACTAGCTCCATGGGATTCATCAAGGAGGATTAAAGGTACTAGACAAACCAAATAGGTATGTGGTTGCGCCCATACCCATGGAGGTAAATCTCTTTGGTTTTGATGATTCATTCTTTTGAATCGGCTCCAAGATAAGAGGAAAATTTGAAAATATTTGTGTTGTAATCCCATTAGAAAGGGGGAGATTACCCTTAATATTAATTGATTTAAATTGACATAGAATTGCGTCCATTTAGTAGGACTTCATTACTTTCATTATGTCAAAAAGGGAGAGTTAATTAATCTTAGAAGAGCATGTCTTAAGGGGGAGTGTAGGATTAAAATTGAATCTTTTTGATATTGTCAAAATGAGGGAGAATTTTTTGCTATATTGTTTATGGTTTTGTCATCATAAAAAAGAGAGAGATTATTTGTGCAAATGTACCTTGGCCCTTGATTTTGATGACAACAAAACATTTTGCATTTAAAGATTGCATTTAAGTTATGACCTTTCAGGTTTAATGCAGTTATTTAAAGGATTTGGAGGAGCTTGATAATGGTTAAAAGCGTCAAGGAGAACTTGGAGGAAGAAGCACTGGAGTTGGACCTTTCAACTCAAAGCTTGGAGCTAGAGCTTGAAGGATTATTGAAGAATAAGACTTAGAATATTTGACGTAATCATGGTATTTATTAATGTTGCTTCTTATTTGGTGGATTATTGTTAAAGAACCCTAAGATAGGGTTGAATAGCTTAGGAATCAGTTACGCAACCTTGGAATCCCAATGCAAGCCTTAAAAGCCTTAAAACACCACATGTCAATTGTAGGATGCCAACCAAAACACTTATTGGTCGACCGGCTCTTCATTAGGGAGTCAACTGGTCGTTGACCAGTGGCTAAACATTTGCCCAGTGACGGTTGAAAGCCTTGGGATTTGCACACATTGATTAACCTAGTAATTAGGCCTTGTTTTTTTGAGAGAACCCTTGTAGCGACTCGACCTCCAGTTGAGTTGTTCTTCCGTAGGGCATCGGCGGATACTATAACAGGCATCGACCGAGTGTTAAAAATTCCATGTTCAAGAACTTTAAACCGAGAATACTTCTATAGCAAGTAATCCACAAGTCACTTCACCCCCAACCGACCGACAACCATCTTACTATTGAGGGCCTTTTTTACACCGGTGGAATGTTGTGAGGTACTAACTGAAATTATCTTTTGATTAATCGCCCCTGTACTAATCCGACAACTAAGCACTGATTGGCTTGTACTATATGATTGGTTGCTCGATTTTCCAAAAATCTTTTGCAATCAATGATTGCTTTAAACGTTCCAATGGGTACAACTCCCCACCCAGGCCAATCTAGAGTGTTCCTATGCCCTCTTTAGATAAGATAGAACACTCCTAAGCCCATATACAACAAGAGAGGTAAGAATACACATTGTGTGGTAAGTCATTCACCTATTATCATTTAATGTAAGATCGAAGAAGAAGAAATATGTCCTTGCTCCAAACTCTCCACACTCTGCATCCGAGAGCACCAAAACACTACACTTCCACGCCAATCCACTTCCACATTAGGGAAGTATCGTTTACACCTATAGGAGCTAGTTTTATACTTTATTTTTGGACTCCATTGATATTGTAGTTCATTTTTGTGTCATATTTGCATTGCAATTTCTCATCTCTTTATGAGATAAAATTCTCTTTGTTGAGAAGAGGGGTTGGAGATACACTAACCTTGGTTTAAAGTAGTGTATTTGTATTGAGGTCGTGCCATCCTTATTTTAGGTGGTACGTTTAGTAGATCTGATACACTCGGTTATTGAGAGACTTAGGTGATGCTTTTGTGAGCTTACAACATATATATCGTTGGTAAGTTTGCTAGGTATAATACACGTTCCATGTCTACATGAGTACCAAGCTGCTTCAATGGTAGTTGATTTTCAAGTGCCTTGTAGGGATATAATGTGTGAGGTTTTGATCGGCTTTGGGTGTACCCAAAATTCCTATTCCATACTCATTTACAAATTCACCGGCAATATTGTTCTCATTTACCTACAGGATCTCTAAATCCAAACTCATGCACATCCATTTTTCCATCCTATACCCATTTATCTATAAAGGGTTGTAAGGTCCATCAAAATACGTGAGTACTTCTAAACAAAAAAGCTTATGATTTGTATGCAAAATATGTAGAATTTTAGTGCTATTTGAAATAAAAATAAGTTCAATATAAATTAAATAAAATATTATAAATGATTTATCCCTGTCAAGAATTAGCGTGGAAGCGGAACGTGAAAACTCCTGTATGCGGGAAAAATAGCCCAAACAAGGGGCTCTCAATGCACAGAGAGGGAGATCAGCCCTGTGGCTATTGTAGAAGACCAGCTAATCTGATATGGCTGGTTTGGGCCAACAACTGATCCTGCAGATGGCTAGATGGGTCCTATTGGCCCTGGGGTGGCCTTATAAGTGACCAGCCTGATTGCTACAGGCACGGGTAGATCGGCCTGCAGAGTGCAGCCAGTCTGCTAGAGGTTGGATTGGCCTTGCTGCAAGTCAAGGGAGGCCAGTTGGGCTTCTTGGTGGCCAGCAAAGTGGCCTCCTGCCTCTTTGATGGCCGATGGTCCTTGGAAGAAGAGAGAGAGAGAGAGGAGTGGAGCAATATAATTGGAAAAATTAACTTTATTGCGTAAAAAAAATATGGGAAGGCTCTCTATTTTATAGAGAGTACATATTTCCAAAAAATTATAAACAAATATTCATATTTCTAAAGATAAGATCTTCTCTCATTCGTAAAGATTTTATCTTTTAACTAAAGTAAATCAGAAACATATTTCTAAAAAAAATAATTTTCTAAATATAGAAAAGCACCAAACTTGATCCAAAGGACCTCTTGACGCCAACCCAAATGGCTATTGTTGTTGCCATGTGACACTGCCACGTGACCTAATATGTCACATGACAGTGTTCACGTGACATCTTCTCCGACTCCCAACAATCCCAACACACTTACATTCAAAGCATCTAATGGGTAGGGGGTTAAATAAATTGAAAATTTTCAAACCCACATCTATTATTATTTTAAAATTAATTAAAACCAACATCCAACTCATTTATGAATTCAAGAGTTGTATTTTGGCTATTATATATACTGAGGATGTTAAAGAGAGATGAGAAAACATACACTACGGTAACTAAAAGAGAAATTGCTATTGTTGACCGTGCGTCCCAGTCTTTTGTGCTCGGAGGGACAAAGGTTCTTGTGGTTGATGGATGTATATCTACTTTTATCCCAACTTGAAAGAGGAAGGACTTGCCAACGTGTGGTGTTCAGGAAATCATCGCCCGAAGGCATACCAAGTGATCAAAATATAGCAAGATCTATTATTAGTAATGATCACACATATAAATTAACACACACAAACAAAAGGCTTTTGAGCAAAGAAGAAATTAAGACGTCAATCTCCAAAAGGAAAGATGGGTCAAGCACCGAATTACCGACCAACCTCCTCTTCTTCCCTTTCTTTGAAGCTACTGGTAATTGCTATGGCAGCGATGGAGGCAGTCGCTCGAGATATGGTTTTCAATGTGCTAAACTATGGAGCCGTTGCCAATGGCAAAATCGACAATAGCAAGGTAATTAATTAATCATTGTCCTCGAAAGAATTAATGCACATAAATCAGAAGTGGCATTTTATTAATTTGCATGCATGCATTCCGATTCAAAGAACGATACATATAACAAGAGATCGATCATTTGTTGCGCACACAATTGCTTTCGATCTCCTTGGTTCCACGTAAGATTAATTAATTATGACTATATATATATATTAGATCGATGCATGTGTAAGTTTTGAAATATGATATGCATGAATTAATTTCATGTTTCATGCGTACATACATGTATGCATATACTGTAGGCTTTTGCAAGAGCATGGGAGGAGGCATGTGAATGGGATGAAGGGAGTGCTCGAGTTCTCATCCCGGGAGGAAACTACCTAACTGGTCCTGTGAGCTTCATGGGGCCATGCAGGAGCCCAATTGAGGTGCACCTCCGTGGGATTGTGCAGGCCCCATCCAACCTCCACGCCTTCCACACGTCGGACTGGGTGGTGTTCAAGTACCTCAGCAAATTGACCATCACCGGCAATGGCAGGTTCCATGGACAGGGTGACGTAGCCTGGTCCAAGAACGACTGCAGCAGTGCCAAAAGCAAGTATTGCAGGCTCCCAATTGTACGTTACATTCTAGCTTTACCTTGACTTTTTAATCGTTAAGATAAAGAAAAAAAGTAAACTCGTACAAATATACAAATTGACACATACAAAAGATTAAACATTAAGAAAACGAGATCAAATGTTACTACGTAATTAAGTAAACGACAAAACATATGTAAAGTTGTTTTGGTTTTTCTCTTAGAAACATGACGTCATAAGTGATTAATTATAATAACCATCGTCAGAGGAAATTAAAGCACGAACTATATATATATATATATATATATATATTTTGGCTGGGTTTTCAGCTAGCAATTGTAAGTGGAGATTTTGGCAATCTAAACACCCTAACACAACTGTGCATGTATAAACATCCAAAATGCCAATTAGTTGTTGGAAAATAATCGTAGCATTGCTACGAACATACTAACATTTTGCATTCATAAATAAACAAAGTCGATCAAGTTGGCATCCGTGGAGGACTCGCTGGTCCAAGGGATATCCTCGGTGGATAGCAAGTTGTTCCACTTCCTGGTATTCAAATGCAACAATATTCACTTTCGTAATGTAAGGATAAGTGCGCCGGGTGACAGCCCCAACACCGACGGGATCCACATTTCAACATCCACCAATGTCTATGTAACTGACTCCAACATTGCCACCGGCGACGATTGCATCTCCATCGGCCCCGGCAACAACGGGATCTTCATCTCCAACGTCCTTTGCGGCCCCGGCCATGGGATTAGCGTCGGTAGCCTTGGCAAGCGGAAGCAAGAAACGGATGTCACCAACGTGAGGGTAACAAAGTGCACCTTCACCCGAACGACGAATGGTGTGAGGATCAAGTCATGGAAGGACTCCCATGTCCTCTCCGCATCCAACTTCCTCTTTGACGATCTAATTATGAAGGATGTCTACAATCCCATCATCATTGATCAGGAGTACTGCCCTGGTGGAGGCTGCACGAACAAGGTAATATATATATACACATACATACACATGTCTCACATGTTTCTAAATGTTCCATATTGGATTTTGGCTAGTGGAGCCTAACTTTGAGACCTCATTTAGAATAACTGTACACAAAAAATTAAGTTCATGTTTAGGTTTTTCTTGTTGTCTTCCTTCACGACCACTTCCTGTAACTATTAGGTTGTCGTTCCCTGATTCTAGTAATCATCAAAATTCATCTCTCCACCTCTATTTAAACTAGGCATGAAATTTTTGCACATGACGAGATTTGAGTCGATCTTAACGATTTCGTATAATTGAGGAAATTAAGATCTTGTCACAATTCATCATTATTCAAGTGTTTTAGAATATGATTTGCTAATCAATTTTTATCCTGTGTAATTCTCTTCATGAACCACATTGTATTAACATCTATCGTGTTCATGCGGAGTTTTCAAAGTGCAATTTGGAAGATCCAGGTGTAGTTAAAACAAGAGTGGCTAGCTGGTAGTTTATGGAATATGTGGAAATTCATAACTTACTTTTGTTTGTCCTTACAAATATATATATTCCCCCTCTTCCCCCCCCCCCCCCCCCACACACACACACACACACACTCAAAAAAAGTTAATGATTTCTCGATAAAAGTGTAATGAGTCTTAAATTACATTGGATGTTATTAGTCCATTGAATTTGGAGAATAAAAATTAATATCCTATTATATATAAGCTTCTATGTATGTGTAGTTGGAAATTAATTAATTACAAGGAGATCAACATATATATGGATAGTAAGAATTAATGCTTTAAAGTAACGTGTTTCTTATTCTCAATTTGGATTATTGTTGATGTAGCCCCCATCTCGAGTTAAGATCAACAACGTAAAGTTCGCTAATATAAGGGGAACATCAACCTCAGAGGTGGCTTTGACTCTTAGATGTAGCAAATCTGTACCATGCCGAGATATAAAGCTTGGTGGCATCCACTTGACTTACAGTGGAGACAGGATGGGCGTTGTTGCGAAAGCCTCATGTTCCAATGTCATTGGAACTTCTTATGGAACCATGATTCCTCCATCTTGCATCTGAACAATACACAACTTCATTGGTCGTCGCACATATACATACAATGCACATAGCTTGTGCAAAACATCTTGGGTTGATCAGTTGGTGGGCCCTTCCTGCCATATCTTTGGGTTGAGTTCCGGGGATGGCTTGGAGCTTTTTCGGTTGCATGGGACATTGTTTTTCAGTCATATATATGCCCTTTTTAGTTTCTGCTTTCACTACGTTTGTATGTGATGGGTAAGGTTTGGACCCCCCCGCCTCACTTTGATTAATTAAATAAGTAATGTTTCAGAGAAAAGTTGATTGTATGATAGATTATTATAGATATATTGGGGCATGGCATTCTTCTTTATATGGATGTGAATTTGTTGGTCGTTTCAGTAATGTTGTATAGGGATAAATAATTTCAAGCATGTGTATCATAGTGGTTAGACACTTGAACTCCTATGGATTAAAAGGCTCAGGTCTTCACCACCGCAAACTCTAATTTATTTTGCTTAAAAATAAATTAGCTATTTGTCGATTGTTTTCAAAGTTGTTCAAATTTTGGATGAATTTAATCAAATGCTCCATCAATTTTTAAAGACTACTGGTGAAATTAAATAAGGGTAAAACATCAATCAATTTAACCTTGTAATGATGTCTATATAAGTACCTTTCTCTATTTTGCGATGCCAAGAAGCAGTTAAATCTTGAGGATTTAAGTCTCTTTCTCGGTATGTAAATGTCAAGATATTCCATGGTCACAAATTTCAATTTACATAATCCTTCTTGTTTCATTGTTAGTTAATGCTGTGATAAAGTAAGTGTTAGCTTGGGTTAACTATATTAGTTTTGAAACTAACATAGGTTGATATATTTTAACATTTAAATAATGTCAGGTTTACTATATCTATCTCCTTGTTTGTTTGAACTTTGAGATGGACTATTTTGTTGTAGTCAAATATTTTTTTTCTATTATTATTTATTAATGTAGCAAGGGTGGTTGCCTTGTAACAATCGCTCACACCCTCCCACAATCTTTCTGATTTTTTAATTTTTATTTCCTTTTAAACTTGCATACCACAACCTTTAATTTTGATCAATTACGTTATGTTTCGCTTCCCGGTAATCATTAGGTTTTTAATTATAAACATAACTTTTTTCCATTTGCCCCCTTTGGTATAACCCAAATTCCTAGCTCTACCCTCGTGAGGCATGGAGTTGCATTACTTGACAACAAGAGGGAGTAGGAGCAACATTGGTTTGGAATTAAGGGATTAGGGAAAGCAACAAAAGTTGTGATGGAATCAATATTTTAAAAATTAGATCCGCTATCCAATTAGTCAAACTTCAATTTTGATTTTTAGTAGTTCGATTGGTGATTTAGATTGGCTGAACCAATGATGATGCCATCATTTGAACTGGATCGAGAAAAATTAGATCGGACAAGCTTTGGTTTGGTTAATATTAGTCCAACAGGGTCAAATTGGGTTAGACTAGAGTTTTAATTCATAAAAAAAATTAGATATAGCTAGTAGAAAATATTATTTCTATATATTCAATCACACTAGAAAATAATATGATGTATTAAAACAAAAGACACAAAGGTAAGGATATAACAAATGAAAAGCTAACCTTAAATAGAGGATTTCAAGACATTATCCATTTTCACAAACCTCATCGTAGATGGGTATCTTTCCCTTTCTTTCAAGTTTGTGCAGCATTCGAGAGGGTGACCTTTCACAATTTCTATTTGACATATTTATGAAACCTTTTATCCGTGTGCTTAAAGAATTGGTATGTTCGAAAAAGATTGTTTCATTCTTTGTGAAACTCGGGGTGTGTTGAATGTGTTTTACATCGAATCATGAAATATGTGTTGTAGTTAAGTCGATAGAAATGTAACAACATTTAAATTTATAAAGTTCGAAAGCAATGAAAGTCCAAGGTCGTTCGTAGGGAGCAAATATTGAATTTACACACTAATCACATTCAGAAATAATGAGCATAATAATTAAATTTCACAAAGATATTCAATGAATAATATATAGAGAAATATATTCAGCATTCGTATCACTGGGATAAAAAGAATGGAAGAGCTCAAAACAATTATGATTTAGATCACCAATTATTTCCTTCAATCAAGGCACATTCCATAACTCAATTGAACTCAAATATATGAATAGTATCCTTAATTATCCATGTCAATATCAGAACCAAGAAAGCACCAAAGTTAGACGTCAGAACTAAGGCCTAGATGCCTTAAGTCAGCACCATAGAGAACCAAAGCAAAGCACCACAGAAGAGACACAAAGGTCTCATAGACTAAGTGCTGAGGGAGGAAGGCACGAATCCCAAAGCTGCAGAGCAAAACCCTCCCCCTTCCTCCTAGGATACCTCTCTCTCAAACCAAGTCAGACCCAGGTAACCGGGTAATCGGACCTAAGCCCAGACCCGCGGGCAAGATCGCAGGTGAGGGTGCATGAGTGTGTGCGTATGAGGGCGTGTGCATATAGGCATGTATGGGGACCTCACCCCCGCTCTCTCGGAGGCAGCAAGCCAATGTAATGAAATCAATATATTTGCTGCTGGTGGCTCTTCCCCGCACGATGTGGGACTACGTTTCCCACTTCTCCTTCATGTAGCAGCAAAGTTGAAGGGTTGTTGAATGCGCGCTGTTGTCGCTATTGTAAGCTCAATTTGAGGTGCATATTAGTTTGTGAGGTGAAACTGCGCGTCCTACTACTGGTGGCAGGTTGTTTGGCAGCCGGATGGAGGTGGTTGATGACGACGATGGATGGACTTGAAACAAAACACAGGCTTTAAGCCCCAATTAAATGGCTAAGGAGAATTGTCGTGGCTCAAGGAATGTGATGGTGGTGGTCCTTTGGTGGATTGAGGTCGATCATGGCTGGACGATGTTGGAGGAGGTGGCAGAATGATGGGTCATCCGGTGAGGGCTTGTAGAGTGTGGAAGGAGAAATAGGGTGAGGGCTTTTGATGGTGGAGTCATGGCTGAGCTTTTGGTGGTGGTAGTAGGTGATATGGTTGTGTGTGTTGGCTGGGCGAGCTCACCGGAGCTTTGCTGGCTATGGAGAAGATGAGAGGGGAGAGTGGTGAACGTCAGTCAAAATAGGGAGATAGGGGGTTAGAAAGGTTCTGGAGAGGGAGAGGAGTTTGAACCAACGCTAAGGGATGAACGAGGAAGATTTGGCATGTTGGTGTGATTGCTAGTGCTGGAAACGAAGGTTGCTCCGAAGATGAGAACAACAACGAGGAAAGGAAGAGGTAGCTCCCGTTGGGTACAGCGAGGAGCGGAAGAAGACGATTAAGGGAGGACGCCCAATTTGTCCGTCGGAGGGCCTGGAGAGGTGGATTGAGAAGGTCACCAGAGCTAGTAGAGTTCATAGCCGGAGAGGAGAGAAGAAGGGGAATTCTTGCGTAAATAAGGGAAGAGGCTTGATTGAGCCTTAGTTTCGAAGGAAGAGGTCCTCAATTTCCTCGAGCTTGCCTGAGCTCTAGGATCAATTCCAATCCCTCAAATGGAGTTGGTTGGATTCCTGATTGTTTGATCAGCAATCCCTCCAATTTTGAAGGGATTTGGAGTCGAATCGAGAGAGATCTCCTCTCTTGAAGGTTGGCACCCTTGGCTTCACACCTGCCATGGCGGTAGGGACCCATTTGAGAAGGTGAAGACAAAGTTATGGACCTATGTGTAGGAGATTTCAAAAGCTGAAGGTCTGACTGAGAGAAACGGAGATTTGAGGGAATAGATTGCAAACTAGGTTAAGATGAACTATGATTGGGCCCAATTTTTGCTAAAATTCTAATTTGGACCCAAGAAATCTAATGGTGAAGTCGGATTTGAGTTTTGACCACATTTGACTGGGTAATTTGCATAGAAACCCAAATTAGGGTAAAAATCACGTTTGAAGCTTTGTCCAAGGTCAAAATGGGTTCAGATAATCAAATCAAGTGTACCAAACCTCTTAGAATATTTTATATGATTTTTAAGGAATTTAGATGAATTTTATCTTTACCAAAACCTCTCTAATTTAGGCGGGTCTGAAATTTGGGTTTTGTGTGTTGTTTTAGTTCTCGGAATGTGTGAAACCCTATTTCTGTTTGTGTAAACCCACTTATTGATTCTTTAAGCTCATTTGAGCTTCTTTTAACCTCTAACAAATCCCGTGGTTAATCTATGTCCCTGATATGATGTTAAAACTGTAGAATTAACCATGATTTAATGTTCTCTCCTTAAAATGGGTCTGAATGGAATTAAGGCTTTCAGGAGATCATGTAGGTGCATTTATTAGTTAATTTGCAATAATTCATGTTAATTATGGCGAATGATGGTGTTACCATCAGGGTGTCTACTTGTTGTAAAGCGTGAGAAGGAACAATCATAGACAATCAATCCACAAGGCAACAATTTACGTGGAAACCTCTCTAGTGTAGAGGGGAAAAACCACGGGAAGAGAGATAATTGTTGAAGCGGAAACCATTGGAATTTAGGAGAAAATTGTGTCTAAGTATAGCGACGAAAATCGAATCAACATTTAAAATTTATAATTGCTCAAAAAATAGTGAGTTCTGAGGTCGTTAGTAGGGAGCAAAATTGGACTTCAATCCACTAACCAAATAATGTAAATATGAGCATGATAATCAATAATCATAAGAATAATATGCAATGAATAACCAATCTCAAAATATATTCGATAAATGCTCAAATTGTATCTCAGAAGTCAATAACAAAAAAATAATTAAGAGCAAAAAAGTGATGGTTGAGACCACCAATTAATAATTTAATACCTGCCTCAAATTCCAATCAGATCTCAAATTCAAAGTAACCTCTTAAAGGGTATCAGTAGCCTCGATTAAACATTTAATTCGCGCCCAACATATTTTCTTAAACGTTCAATTCCTCCAGACATCCAAATAGAGCCACAGACGGCTTAAAGTTCAAGCCACAACAGCCTCAATTTTACTTTAGTCTGTAGGCACATTTCCCGAGGCAAAACCTCCTCCTTCCCGTAGAAATTCTCTCCTCTTTCTCTCACTAGACCTAATCGAGTAATCGGATCCCGACCAGGCTTGCCTAGGTGTGGGAGGCAACGAGGTGAGCCTAGGGGCTACGAGTAATGGGGACCTGACCCCCGTGTCAAAGGCAATAAGGCCATAGGGGTAATTCCTTAAATATGCATTTCCAGGTTATCTTTTCTCGATGTGGGACTATGATGTCCACTCTTCCTTTGCGCGTGCAGCTGCTGAGAGTGGAGTTGACTTGATGTTGCTACTTAGGCTTTCTCGATCAATTGAGGATGCCGTTGGATTCTTAGGATGGTTCCGCGTACTAAGGAGGTGATGGTTGATGAGTGGCTACTCATCATAGCTAAAAAGCTAAAGTTAAGCTAGAAACTGGGTTAAACAATATCAAATTAACACATAAAAAGGGTTAAGTGTGGGAATCAAAGAAAAATACCTAAAACATTAATTCTGTGTTAAGATTGTATAATTAAGTCATAAATTGAGATATCCTTAAGAAAAAGGTCAAATGATGATCCAACTGTAAATTGAATACACAAACAAGTTTAAAAGTCTAAATCAAAAGTACAATTAACTTCTTAAAAGTTCAATTAAGCACATATAAAAACTTGAAGGCATTTGGACATCATTAAGGTCTTGAAACTTAAAATTTACACTTAAGTCCTTTATGCATCACATTTCCTTTAAGCTAATTTACGTTATTGATAATGTATTATACTATGTAAACTGTATTTATACATGAAACAGTCTAAAAATATGTTATTTAAATGTAAATAAATTAGAAATAAGGCTTGTAAAATACAATAAATATATATATTAAATACTTTAACATATTTACTAACTCTGTATAAGGTCAATTAGACCATATATTAACCAATTTATACGTAATTAAAGAATAAAATCTAAAATTAGTTATGTATAGACTGTATACTTTACCTAATTAATTTATATAGTAAATATAACTAAAATTTCAAATTAATTGTACAATTGTATAGTACTATGTAAATACTTTATTTTCACATAATTTATTTTTAATATCTAATAAATTATGGCCCTCTAATTGAGGGCCAAAATTGCAAATTTAGCACAGCCACGCTTGATTTCCAACGCTGTGCAGGCGCCTAATAAATTATTTTTGTTATACGCATAGCTCGGTCGTCACGAGCGCCAGGCGGCCGAAACAATTGAGCATTTATCCTAGCATACTTGAGCATTCTGATTGTGTGTGGGCCGAGGGCCGGTTATTGTGCGAGGGTTTGATTAAGCCCAAATCTGAGCTGAAAACGTAATTAAGTGGCCTAATTAAGAAACTAGGGTGCGCTTAGTAGAGGTCTGGTTCTACCCGCCTTGGTGCTGTGTATCCCTCGAAAGGCGTGCCCGCCAATTAATAAATTTTTGCTAAGTTAGAAGGCCCTGATGTCTCATTAAGCATAGAAGAATAAATAGCTAAGTGTGTGGATAAGGAAGAATAGAAGGATACAGAGAAACTACGAAGAGGTAAAGAAGAGAAGTATATATGTATAACGTATATCTGTATGGATAGTATATGTAAATAATATGTATAAGTAAAAAAAAAAAAGTTGTATAGTATGTATAGGTAAGTAATACAACTATATATATGTATATAAGTAAATTCATATTTTCACTGACAGAATAAACTGTCGCTAAAAGTAAGATAACTGTCGCTATAGACCCTAGTTTCAGCTTTAGAGTTTGTATATAGTTTTTCCGGGGACCAGCGACATTTGTATTTGTCGCTGTAGCTATTATATATGTTACTATATATGTTAGTATATCAAGTTAAGTTAGTATAATATGTAATATTAGTTAGTAGTGAATATTTATGTAAGTATTAATAATATAACTTATAAATAGATAGTATAGAATATATTTATGTATTATTTGATGCTTGTTTGTAAGTAGATTTTTGCAAGCATTTTCATTGACTTTTTTCTGTACATAATTGAACCTATAATTCATTCTTTATGGATTCATTCATCTATTCATTATTGATTGTATATAAAATTAATCATTTTTGAAATTAAAGAATAATCTTAGACTTAGAGAGTCATGTAAATCAATAACTACCCCCAGTGAACGACCTGGAATAAACCAGTAAAAATTATGTAATTAAATAAAGTTGACGCGATAACGATTTGTACCTATGACACTTACTACAACAACAACGACGATAATTTTTTATATACGAACCATTTATCGAGCTTCGATTAATGGTGCGGTGAACGGTGTACGGACAATTATGGAAGTACGTGGCGATTGATGAGGTATTGCTCATCATAGCTAAAATGCCTAAGTTAAGCTACAAACTAGTTTAAACACTACATAATTAATACAAGAAATAGGTTAAGTGTGGAAATTAACAGATATGACCAAAAACATCCAATTTTGGTCAAAAACTGCATAATTAGGTCACAAAATGAGATATTATATTTACAAGTGTAATTTGATGATCCAGTTGCCAATTAAACACGCCTTTAGGTTCAAAAGTTCAAATTAAAAGTGAAATCATATTCCTAAATGTTCAATTAAGTTTTAACAAAAATCTCATAGCATTTGGATGTCATTAAGACATTGTATTCATGACAATACATATAGGTCCTTCATCCTTTACATTTCCATAAGCCAAAAGCATCCAAGGACCCTTTTGTAAGCAACAAGGGACTGCTCTACCATACATTCTTCCACTAATGGACTTTTCTACAAGTTTTCTACTCTTTTTCCCATAAGGGCCTCCTTGCAAATTCTCCCAAACACACCTGCAGCACGCCTTTCATTGTAGCTTGCAATGAACTTGCGTCATTTGAGTCATCGATTGTTTATTCCATCGATCCTTTGGTCGATCCCAATCTAAACTTCGTGTGCTATTGAGCATAGCTTCACCGTGCCTTCTAGATTCTATCTAATGGTGCACCTTTGATTTGGAATTCTCACGTACCCATCCCCTTCAAATGAAAAGTTGGTTTATAAATTAGACTTAGGCTTATTTTAAAAGCAGCAATGCTATTTAGCCAATTTCATTCAGTGCAGCAGCATGTAGTAGCAATGGCTTCTGGTTGTTGTGAGGCTTCAACAGCTGAAATGTCTAGTGCAATTACAGCAACAGGAGCAACAGTATAGATCTACTGCATTTGAGTAGCAATGGCAGTTGAACTACTGCCGTAGTTGTGTAGTTTTAGCTACTGTTTTCATAGTAGCAACCACTATTTGGCCCAGATCAATGGGGATTTAAGCTAGAATTTTAGATGGAAATGTAGCTGACTTGTGTCTAGTTGTAGAATAGTATCGTACAAGCATTCATGACTATAATTAGAATTTATTTTGATTAGAAATGTTTGTAATTTTTATTTTAAATCCTTTTGTCAGCAATTCAAAGTTTATAAACTATCCAAATTGTGATTTAATGAAAATCTTAGTGAAGATTATCTTTAATTGATCCAAACATGTTTCATAGAGTGTGTTAAAAGCTGCTGAATGCTTAAAACCCCTATTGATGAGAACCTCATCATGAACCCTAATTAGCACAATCTAACCTAGATATGCAATAAAAAGCTCCTACATAACTTATAGAAAGGATTGACTCAGAGAATTCTGAGTTTGTGAGGAACACAGGTCATAGGGGGTAAGAATGCAATTTCACCAACACAATCAGTAAAAAGGGTAACTCAGGATCCAAACATAGGTCAAAATAACCTAATAAGAAGGAAAGTGGGATGATTTGATCCAACAAGGGCTACAGCAACTCCAAGGAATTAAATGACATTCTCTAACCCTAAAATAAATCCACTTCAATTCACGAGGTTCGAGGTAAAGTAAAAATCGACTAAATCATCTAAAATTCATAGAAAAATAATCTCTAGGGTTTAGAACCTTCAATTTGGCCTTGGGAACCCATTTTGACCTACATTGAGAACCATGCCCAATTAATGATTTAATTTGGGTTTTACATAAATTGACAGGTCAAACAAGGTCTGACCTAGAAATAAAATTCACCATTAGAATCCTTAGGTCACATTTAGTCATGCATAAAAACTTGAACCTAAGATGAGACCTTCTTGACCGACTTTGCATTTTGGTCATCATCTATTACTTTTTGACCCTCAACTTTCGAAACCCTTGCATTTTGACCCCTAGGTTCTTCGTCGTTCTTTGCACTTAGGTTCTCCCTGCAAAACTCTGAGCAGCGCCATGCTCCGGCGACTTTGCACGGAGCATGGCGCCGCGCAGGGTGAGGGAGGCCCTCTACCAGTTGAACCGGGTGTTTCCTGCGACGTCTGCTGTCGTAGGGACACCACCATGACCTCTGCCATCGCCCACACCTTCCGTGCGAATGCGCGGAAGGTATGGGTTGCTTCTCCAGCCATTGTCCGGCGAGGGAGGCACGTCGCTTCCCTGCGCCCACCTCTCTGCCTTCGCCTTTATAAGGACCGCCATCGCCTGCAGGAGGAGGCAAGCTGTCTCTGACGGAGAATAACCCCCCAGTTCATCCTCTCCAGCTCCGATAGACGGCCTGCAGCTTCCGGCGACCAACTCTTCCTCCTCCTCGTCGCTCTGCTGCCTTACCTGCAGCAGGGTTCCCCTAACCCTTTCGTCTGTGTCGTGCTGCACCCGCCGACACCCTCCGCCTGCCTCCTCGTCGTCGATCTCCCCTTCCAGGGCCTCTTCTTCCTCCACTCCGGCAGGCACGAGCCGGTGGCTCCGCCCTCCCCCCTTCATCCAAAACTTAGGTAAAAGCTTCCTCTCCTCCTCCTTTAAGTTTCCCCTCTGTCAATTTGTATTTTTGTGCCCCTACACACAACTTCCACCTCCGCCTGCTCCGTCTCCGACCACCCTCTCCGGCGAGCCCATTCCACCTCGACAGACCTATTCACTCCTCGCCGATCACCTCAGAAGCTTCCCCTCACTGCACTCCACAACTTCCCCCTTTTCATTCCCTGCCACACACCACCTAAAGACCCCCCGAACAGACCCATCTTTCCGACCACAGTCCGACCTAGGGCTGCCACCATACACCGCCTCACGCCTCGCCACCACCCGCACTAGCTTCGCCGCACTCTGGCGAAGCTCCCTGCAACTTCTGACTAGGCCGACAGGCCGTATTCCTGTGTTCAGGTCACGCCCCCTTCGCCGCCATTGCTGCGTAGGTGAAGCTCCTTCACCTGCAGCTGCAGCTTCGATCTCGCCCAGGCACTGATCCCAGGTTGCACGGAGTGTCTCCGTGAAGACTCCCAGGTTTGTAGCTGGGACGAGAATCTTCTAGGCTACCCCAATTAGCCGCGAGCTCCTCGCTTGCACGCGCCAGTCTGGGAGGTGGGACTTTAGTCCCACCTCGGAAGTGTGCGGCTCAGTGCCTGCGCATAAATTGAAAAAGTGTTCGAGGCTATTCGCCTTCGAACATAGGGGTCAGGTCCCTTACGCACGAGCGCCCCACGCGCTTGCCCTCACCTGCGCTCACGCCCAGCAGGATTGGGCCAGATCCGGATACCCGACACTGCGCACACCTCGCCCACCACCGCACGCCGGTGGGCCTGGTCTTGGGCGCAACACCCGTACCCGAATGCCCGACTCTGGGAGGGCGATCCTATGAGAGAAATCTGAGAAAGAGAGAGACGCGGGAAAGGGTAGGGGTAGGTTTTCCTCTGACCAGTTGTGTGAATGTGCAGGCAGAGAAGAAGAAGAAGGAAGAAGGTGGCCGAAGCCTTGGCCGCTCAGGGCAGAGAGGAAGAAGGACTATGAAAAGAAGAAGGAAGAAGACTGCAAGGACTGTGAGAAGAAGAAGAAGAAGACTGCAAGGACTGTGAGAAGGAGGAAGAAGCACAGAGGAAGCACTGTAGCAGACGCCACTTAAGCCGTCTGATTGAGAAATCAGACGACGGATGAAGCTCTGCAGACAAAGCAAAGAAGAAGAAAAAGAAAAGAAAAGGTGCCGCAGCTGAGAGCAGAAAGAAGAAGGAAGAGATGAGAAGAAAAGAAAAGAAGAAAAGAAGATAAAGAGAGAAGAAGAGGAATTGAAGAAGATCAAGAAGATAAAAGAAGAGAAAAAGAAGACAAGCAAAGAGAGAAAGAGGAGAAGAAGAAAAAGCCAAGAAACAAAACCTATCTCTCTCTCTCTCTCTCTCTTATTTTTGTAGTAAAAGCATTGTACTTCTATAATTCTAGTAGCTCCCTAAGTTCGACCTCGGAAGAAAAACATTTTTGAGTAAAATTGTAATAGTGGCAATGATAAACCATAGCGATTTTACCTATACCACAATGACATTACTATAACAAACAAAAGACCTAGCCTTGGTTGGTCATAAGTCGGCCACCACCTATCTTGCAACTTGAACTCAAAATTAGGCCACAAGTTCTATGGTTCAAAACTCTTTCAAGGCCTTTTATGTGTTAACATTCATATAAATAAAAATGTTAAAAAAATCACAAAAAAATAAAATAAAGTTGTCTTGGGTAGGATTAGATATTTTTCTATGTATTTGCCAAACTTCAAAGTAATCTGAACCCTCAACTTGGTAGAACATATCAGCTAACGGTTCAGTATACTTTGGAATTTAATAAAAGAAGCTAAGCTAAAAAGACCAAAAAGAAACTATTCTCTCCCCATCTCACCCTTTCTCTCTCATCTCCTCCCTCCATTATACATATAAAAATTATAAAAATTAGAAAATGGCTAAAAATATCCAAAAATACCTTGTGTAGTGTGTATATACTTGTAAATATAATTTAAACTAAGCTAAATGTGTATATTGTAAAATATGTGAATAATGTACATAAATAACTTATAATTGTATTTTATATATTAAATTAAGTATTTAAGATGATTTATTATATATATAACTTTATTGTATTATTATATATTAATTTATATTAACTAAATGTATATTATCTTAAGTAATTATACAAACCTATGTATATGTATATAATTATATCTAAAAGTCTACATACGCATTTAACTAAGTAATATATACTGTATAATACTTGTAAATTAATCTAATTATGTGTTTATAGTGGGTAATTAAGTTATTAAGTTGATTAGGTAAATTATCAACTTAAAATAAAATAAATTAGTAAGTTAAGTTAATATTGAAGTACTTTATCGTGTATACTTGTATAGTATTATGTTAAGTATTTTCAATCTAATTATACTATATTTATAGTATACTACAGAAGTTATAACTTGAATATCTATATAATTAAATTAAACGTGTATTTAAATGAAAATAAATTAAACTAAAGATTCTAAAATAAATTAAAAATGGTCAATAAATAGTTTATTATATAAATTAATCCTGTATAAAGTTAATTTCATGATTAATTAACCAATTTGTTCTTTAATTTAGAAATTAAACTCTAAATTAATATGCATAAACTAATTTTAAAATATAATTAGATAACTTAGTTTCCTATATTAACTATATAATTACATAGACCTATATTAGGACTTTGTAATTATATAATTTATTTTTAATTTAGAATAAATTATAACCCTCAAATCGTGGGCCAAAATCCTCACATTCGAACGCAGCGCTATGCAGCATGCGCTCAATTGAGCACTGCAGAAATTCCCACATCGTGGGCTACTGCATGTGTAATGCCATATATAAGGTTTTGGTGCACCGAGCGCGTCAGTCGTCAACGCTCGGCACACCAATACCCATTACATACCCACCTCTCTGATCGGATCTGAGCATATATTGAGCATACATTTGTACAGTGATGTGCCAGGGGCCATGCACTGTAGTTGGGCCCATATAGGGCTTGTCATGGGCCTAAACTCAAATGAAAATTTGCACGTAATTGAAATAGGGTCGATATCTAGTAGTGGTCTAGTCCCACCTCTTTGGGGTGTTGTGTATCTCACAAAATTGATTGGCTCGCCCACTAAAAACCTAATTTTTGGGTTAATGAATAGTGAACCGAAGCTGTGTGAAGGAGAGAGGTCTTGAGAAAACTTCTAAGTGTTCAGTCGCATGTGTGTGCTTGAGTTGGGTATGTATATATATGTCCGGTGTGTAATTCGCATTTTAAAAGATTCTTCAGTTGTAGTATAGCGTGAAAACACGTCGACAAATAAATTTATAAAACTTCGGTGAGTACCGAGTCGTTCGCACGGAGGCAATCTTGATTTTTAACCGAAGCTTTTCAATAAACTAGTTCTAACTGTATTTATATATGTACATATATACAAAGAGCAAATATCAAGCATTCAAAATATTAGAATTTTATTGCATTCATAAATAGTTTTCAAAGTAGAAAGCGCTATACTAAAGAGAGAGAGAGCAGATAGATAGAAGGAGAGGGAGATAGAGAGATAGAGAGAGAGAGAGAGAGAGAGAGAGAGAGAGAGAGAGAGAGAGAGAGATAGAAAGTGTAGAGAGATGACGTTGCTTGTAGGATGCTTGTGCGCGGTGCGGTAGCATCTCAGATCCAGAGCACCGAGACGGAGAATTGCAGAGAAGACGGTAGAAGAGATCTGGAGTTGATGGGAGGAGAGATGCTTCAACCGGGGAGTCCTGGGTCATCTTTTATAGTTTTGATGGAAGGCAAAAAGGGTATTTTAGCCTTAAAATCATCCAACAACTCTTATTTGATTAGATCCGTTGATCGAGAGATCAATGGCTTTGATTTGGCCTCAAAATACCTTCATTTGCACCTAAAATGCTTGGATTGAACCTGGTGGCGACACATGGCAGCCGCTGCGTCGTCGATCTTCGATCACGTGGCTTTGATTCCTCCTCATGTGCGTGCTTATCTTCTTCACCCACCGCTCGCCTTCAAAGTCTACCTCAACGTTAGCCGTCCGATTATAATGAGCGCCGCTACGTTAGCGTTAAAGCAAGCACGTGAGATCGCGAGTCCGTCCGCGGCACACTCTCATCGCGCCATGAGGATGCACCTACGCCCTCTGATCGGCAATTGCAATCGCCTACGCCTGCACAACCATTTCCGCTTCAATTTCATGCAGCTCACTGCTCGAACACACATCGCTCGCTTCCGTGCACGTGCGTGAGCCAATGCGCTATGCGAACGTTTTGTTATATATGCTTGTTTGTTTCTATTTATGCTTATCCAGTCTGGACGGGTGACGTGGCGCACTCATGGGGTCTTCTTTTATAGTTTTGATGGAAGGAAAAAAGGGTATTTTGGACTTAAAATCGTCCAACAACTCTTATTTGATCAGATCAGTTGATAGAGAGATCAATGGCTTTGATTTGGCCTCAAAATACCTTCATTTGCGAATAAAACTCTCGGATTCCACCTAGTGGCAACACGTGGCAGTCGCTGCGTCGTCGATCTTCGATCACGTGGCTCTGATTCCTCTTCATGTGTGTGCTTATCTTCTTTACCCACCGCTCGCCTTCAAAGCCCGCCTCAACGTCAGCCGTCCGATCATAACTAGTGCTGCTACGTTAGCGTCGAAGCAAGCATGTGAGATCGCGCGTCCGTCTGCGGTACGCTCTCATCGCACCACGGGGACCCGCCTATGCCCTCTGATCGGCAATTGCAATCGCCCGCACCTGCACAGCTAATGCCACTTCAATTTCACGCAGTGCACGGCTTAAACATGCGTCACCCGCTTTTGCGCACGTGCGTGAGCCAATGCACTACGCAAACCTTTTCTTATATATGGTTGTTTGTTTCTATTTATGCTTAACCAGTCTGGACGGGCGACGTGGCGTGCTCGTGATCGTTGGATGGAGATCCATTGACCCACAGCGTGCTGTGCGGCCTTCCTAGATGGGCGGTGGTGTGGGAGCGACTGTGATGGCACCACATGACTCTATCATGGCCGTCCATCTTCTTTTCTTTGTATCTTGTGCTGTAGACCTCCGATCGAGTTGATTTTTGCACCGTTGGACTACAATCGTCGATCCGGATCCATCCGTGCGGTTGGATTTTTCATTTAAGGCTTGGATATTTGTCCTTTGGCTCTATGATCTCCATTCTTCTATGGATTGCATATGATGCTCTAGTTATCTGATCGGGACGATTTTGGAAGCGTTGGACTCCTGTCATCGTTCTGATTAGATCTGTTCGGTCTGATCTGACATCCACAACTTCGAATCATCTGCGATTAAAATCATCTCTCTTTTACGTCGTAAAATGACGATATTATCTACATGACTAATAAACTAGCTTTTGTGCAAATTACGATGCCTATGAATGCATTATTCCTAAGTTATGCTAGAATTTAGATTAATTCAGGTGATTTAGGTTGCACGATTGCTGTACAATCACACCCCCATTCCTAAATGTTGCTAGTTCCTAGCAAATGCATGATTAAATGCAAAGTGGTCCTACATGAGTAATTTTTATCAAGAGTTTGACTAGAGGTTTATGTCTTTTATTTTCATCCAATACTTTAGTCATCCAGATAATCATGAATGTGTTTTGTTGTAGTCTATGCAACGGATCCAAGTGAAAAGTCAATCAACATCTAAAGCTCGTACTTCACCCTTAGTAAAAATCTATTTGGATAGGCAAACTTTTCCCCTCAAGGTTATAAGGTAACTTGTATGTTCAGCCCCGACTTTTTGGTTAGGTAGAAGATTTTTGAGTCAAGTGGATTTATTTTTTGTGGCTCACACTCATTTGGTGCTACATATAGACTAGTACTTTAGAACCTAGATTTCTAGATTATTAAATAATTCAACTCAGTGAGAGGCGAGAAATTATGCTCTCTTTAGTTCCTTTATACTCGTTCTCTCTGTTTCTTTCTCTTTCTTTTTCTTTTTGTTTTTCTTTTCTTTCTTTTTGAGCTCACAATCTTACCAAATTTATCAGTATATTTGGTGGTCTCTCCTAGCATTAACATTTTGATTAGGTTCTGATAACTCTACAACTAAGTCAGAATTCCTTAGCTCATATTCAGGTGGCTAGAAATACAGAAAAGTAGGTTAAGGCTATTTTTGGTGGACCATGAGGGTGATGGGTGTTGTTGCCTGAATGCACTTGAAATAAACTCTAAAAATAATTGTGAACTCTTTTTTTTTGCTTTCTCTTTCTTTCTTTTCTACTCCTTTTTTTTGTATATATATAATTTTCCTATATGCATAGACATATATACCTCTTTGTTTTTTTTTCTTTTGCATCCAGACATCTACTAACGCAACATAGTAACACATATGACTTTTATTCACGAAGCATTATTCCGGATTGGGGGATGTTCAAGAGGATATCGGGTGGCTTATTTGGTGGAAGTGCCTATTCTCAGCACCGGAAAAGGAATGGATATGACAACGTATTTCTAACCTTGACATTAATACCCTCCTTCAACCAAGACTTTCGTAAAGAACGGATGTGACCATCCACCTCAGTCCTATTTTTATCAGAACCTGCTCTCTGCTTATTTTCCTTATTTGGTGGCTCTGAAGAGATTCACATTAAGAACTTGTACGCAGAAACCAAGAGTGAAAACTATGCCTAACTCTGAGTATCATTATCTCATTATCCAGAAGTTGAGATTCCTCATGCTAGCCTTAGAGCACCAGTAGACTTTCTACTTTCATCTCACACGTGTTTGATGGACCTATTAAAGATAGTTTACCTAACTCCCTAATTACTATTCAAGGGCTTGAGAGAAGAAGCATTGCTCTTTCTCGACAAACTAAAGATGTTTATTGGTCTTCACAGAGGATCCATTGCAAATTCTACGTGTAAGTGTGAAATTGTACTGGATTCTAAACTCAAGAATCAACTTAAGAATAAATCCCTAATAAAACCTTAATAAATATTCATTATGCCTAAATGCAATTTCATTTTTTTTTGACGTAAAAATTGGACATGCGATGGCCACCCCCCCATGCCTGTTCATTACAATGTTCTCATTAAAATGTATGCATGAAAATCAAAATATAATAAGCAAGAAGAGGGGGTATCACTTGACTTTTCTTGTTGATCCAGGTCAGCGTGGATGCAGAATATGCAGAGGTACCTGTAATGAATATTGGGTTTCCTCCTAGCCAGCGCTAAGTTTAATGTCATTTATCGAACTTAAATCCAAAAATAAATGATCAGGTAAATGGGTTGAGTCAAGATTAAAATGAAGATGTGATCATGTAATGTAAGGATTAGTGATCCATAAATGCAAATCAGCTGATGGTGAACACCAAGCCCAAAAGGTCAGAAAAATAAGGTGAACAGGCTTGAAACTAATTGCAGCCAGATGCTACAAAAGAGAGAAATATTAGTGCGGGTGCCATAGCAGAAAGTAGATAATGGAAACCTTAAGAATTGATGTATGAGGAAGGCAGATGAGGTGGATACAGTGTGGTCAACAGGGAATAAATCGTATAGGTCCTGAAAATGATGGGAAATGAAAGGAGAAACCCAAGTGTAGTCCGAAATGGTATAAGAAACCACTTCGCAAATCAAATCTGGTGTGGATGGATGTCGAGTAGGTGAGTCAAATAAGATCCAGTGATCCATCTCAACAGTTCCAGACTTATCAGAGTCCTCAATCTTATCCCAGGGGTGATCAACAGTCTCATTTGAGTTGCCTAAATCTTATTTTAATTCATTTTTCCTTAGAACTATAAGATCGGTGTTTGGATTAGTCAACACCTTAAATCCTTTTAGGACTATATCTTCCGAGGGAATATCTTCTTGTTTCTCATCAATTAAGTCAAATTCTTCCAAATCCCATGATTTAGCTAAAGTCTTTGCTTCCTCAGATAGATCCTCATAAGTCATCTCTAGTAATTCTACAATTTTTTGAACATCTTTTTCATAAGGGGATTGTCTATTTTGTTCAATCCCAAGATGTTGGGGATTATGGTTAGGTTTTTCCTCAGGACTTTGGTGGATGGGATTGTTTAAGCACATCTGATCGTGGTAATCCTCAGATGAGATGACATCAGAGCCATCCAACCGTGCTTGGCTTGGAGTGTCACTGTCCCTAATCTTTCTCTCTCCTTGATCTTGCTCTGATTCTCCCAAATCATCCATGTTGTCCAATTGTGTGTCTTTAAACATAAAAGACTCATACTCCAGCTCACTATGAATTGACTCCTCAAAATAGAATGGTTGAAATTCAAGGCCTAAATCAAGATGTATTTCTTTAAGTGAGTCTTCCTCCTCAAAGTTAGTTTTTGGGATATCAAAAAGGATCTGTTCTGTATAATCATAGGGCTGGTGGGTGGGTTTAGTGTATGTAGAGGTTGGGATTAGATAGGATGTCATGCTTAAGGTTGGA
Source organism: Thalassia testudinum (assembly GCA_037157565.1). Taxonomy (NCBI): domain Eukaryota; kingdom Viridiplantae; phylum Streptophyta; class Magnoliopsida; order Alismatales; family Hydrocharitaceae; genus Thalassia; species Thalassia testudinum. Next base: position 172,182,221 of record JAZHRO010000073.1, on the reverse strand, counting down.
TCCTCAACCTTGAGTGGCTTACCACCAACTTGTGGCGTACTCGAACCAGGTTTGTCTCCTTGTGCTTTCGGGATTCTATTGAGCTATCTTGTCAGATTATTTGTATTACTTTTATTTGCTTCTCTCATCCCCTTGACTACTTCGAGTAATTGTGTGATCTCAGGATCATCGCCATGGTCAGGGATTTAATCAAGCTGAGGATAATAATTTTCAGAGTTTCTGACCTCAGTCAAATCTGAATTTCATCATTTGAATAGCTAGGGTAAGAATCATATCCTTAGTTGGTTGGTGTAGGGTTTTCTTAATGAGAAGGTGAGGTTGTTTGGGTGGGATTAGGATAATTTGAACAGTCATTTCAAGAATAGGATTGGTATTCTAGGTATTGGGATTCTAAGGCATATCCATGATCTGGGGAGAGATGAGTTTGACTGAATCGGTCTAGATAACTGGTCATGCCAGCCAGGTGTTGGTCCTGTGTGGAGAGTGTCTCTTTAGACTGTATAGATGCTTGATATCCAGAGATTCGTATGGGGTTTGAGATTGGCTAGGCTATACCCGGGGAATATCAGGTATAGGCAATGGAATCAAGTCCTGAGTATTGAGGAGAGTTCTCCCAACTTGAAGAAGTTGAAGTAAGGGAAGGGTTGGGATAGGGAGAAAAGGAGGAATAGTGTGAGGCAAGGGAGTATGGTTTCATGGTCTCCTCCTCAATCAGTTCTTCCTCATAGCAATTGGATATTGGAGTGTATTCCAAAAATTTGGGTCTTCTCTTTAGTTTACTCTCTAAAGGTGGTACGAAATTAGGGTTCAAAGACCTTTTAGCATCCATCTATTAGAAGAAAGTTAATAGATGAGAGGGAGAAGACATATGAGAGAATACCCCGCCCTTTCAATACAAGCAATCAAACTGGTATTTAGAGTACCAACGCTAAATAAACTTAATCGTGATTCCCCAAAATACGACTGGGTTAGATCAATCCTTGAATTACTTGGCTGGCCAGAAGGGTGAGACCCCTTAGGATACCCTGCATGGTGGGACACCACTAAAGGTTAACGCGGTTATCGTACCGACCTTTCTTGTCACCAGTGGGTTCAAGTAGACAAGGCCATGACCTTAGCCCAATATAGTTTCAAGTCCCCAAGTCTATTAGTCCTACTTAGGGCACGTCTACTCAATTTTAGGTTTGGGTTTGATGTGCTTTCCGAATATGATGGGTGTTAAGGGGGTATTTGCCCTTAAAATTGATTTTGAAATGTGTGAAGTGCTCAGGCAAATAGAGTTCACAAGCAATTTCTTATGATAAAGTATCTTTTAAGATTCAAATGCTTGTGTTAATGAATTTTAGGGTTCACTTGACTAAATAATTTCAATCAAGGTTTTGATGAGGCACAGAAAGAGTTTTGCAAATCTCAATTTGTTTGACAGATTTGCTTTGAGTATGGAAGTGCAGGTGTTCTCTATTCTTAGTCTGAAACCCTAAGCACAGATAGTTCTAAATGATTCTTTTAGGTCCAAAATCATGAGCGGTGTTACCCAAGCAATGAAATCAATTGATCCTTATTGCACCACTAACTAGGCACTTACAAAATATTTTTTCAAGAATTTTAATGCACGTTTTTTATTTTTTTCTGATTTAAAGTGACCTGGAGGTTTTGAAATTTATTTTAAACCCCAATTGGTGATTGGATAATCTGTGCAATCAAACATGCAAGAAATAATTTTTTCATATTTTTATTAAATTCTTGATTATCTCAAAAAATTCACTGTCTTAAATTTCAAGTTAATCGGAGTTGTATAAAAATTACCATGATATTTTCAACTCCAAAAAATCAGGAACAATAATCTTATTGATAATAGATCCATGCACAAATTTTTAAAATTTCTATATAACTCTGATTTATGCAAAATTTGGATATGTTCTTCCCGACTTAGAAATCTATGTCTAGTAAAAATTTGAGAATTTTTGGATGTACGAATCTCCGAGAATCAAATTTTTAAGATAAAACTTTATTTCAGCCCAAAAATCAAGAAATTTTCTTTTCTTTGTTTTTTATTTTAATAAACAAATTCTAACTAATCCTAGGGTTCAAGCATATCCTAACACTTTCTAAATCTATCTTATCTACCCTGCGGGTACTTACTTGAGATTCGAACCCACACTTTCTTCGCTGTTGTGTTTGGTTCAAATTTCTTCGTTTCCTACACACACGAAATCAATGAAAAAAGTAGCGAGTTAGAAATCTCAAATACGCATCAAAGAAAGCTTCAAAAGTTTCTGTTGCCTCCCTGGCAACAACACCAACTTATCCGACGTGTAATTCGCGTTTTAAAAGATTATTCAGTTATAGTATAGTGCGAAAACACGTTGAGAAGTAAATTTATAAAACTCCGGTGAGTACCGGGTCGTTCGCAGGGGGCAATCTCGATTTTTAACAAAGGCTTTTCAATAAACTAGTTCCAATGGTATTTATATATTTGTATATATATATATATATATAAGGAGCACATATCAATTATTCAGAATATCATAATTTTATTTCATTCATAAACAATTTTCAAAGTAAAAAGTTCTATGCTAAAGAGAGAGAGAGAGCAGATAGAAGGAGAGGGAGATAGAGAGATAAAGAGAGAGAGATAGAAAGTGGAGAGAGACGACGTCCCTTGTTGGATGCTTGTGTGAGGTGCAACAGCACCTCAGATCCAGAGCGTCGGGCCGGAGAATTGTAGAGAAGACGGTAGAAGCGATCTGGAGTTGATGGGAGAGAGAGATGCTTCAACTGGGGGTCCCTAGGTCATCTTTTATAGTTTTGATGGAGGGGAAAAAGCGTATTTTGGCCTTAAAATCGTCCAACAACTCTTATTTGATCAGATCCGTTGACCAAGAGATCAACATCTCTGATTTGGCCTCAAAATACTTTCATTTGCACCGAAAATGCTCGGATTCAACCTGGTGGTAACACGTGACAGCCGCTGCATCGTCGATCTTCTATTGCGTGGTTCTGATTCCTCCTCATGACCGCGCTTATCTTCCTTGCCCACTGCTCGCCTTTAAAACCCACCTCAACATCAGCCGTCCGATCGTAACAAGAGCTACTGCCTTAGCATCGAAGCAAGCTCATGAGATCGCGTGTCCATTCGTGACACTCTCTCATCACACCACGAGATGCGCCTATGCCATCCGATCGATAATTGCAACCACCTGCGCTTGTATAGCCAACGTCGCTTCAATTTCACACAGTGCATGGCTGGAACATGCTACACCCTCTTCCACGCGTGCGCGCCAGCCAATGAACTATGCAAACCTTTTATTATATATGCTTCTTTATTTCTATTTATGCTTATCCAGTTTGGGCGAGCGACGTGGCGCGCTCATGACTGTTGGATGAAGATCCAACGACCCACAACATACGGTGTGGCATTCCTAGATGGGGCGATGGTGAGGGAGCGGCTGTGATGGTGCCACGTGGCGCCATCATGGCTGTCCATCTTCTTTTCTTTGTAACTAGTGTTGTAGACCTCCGATCGAGTTGATTCTTGCAGCGTTGGACTGTAATCGTTGATCTGGATCCATCCGTAAGGTTTGATTCTTCATCTAAGGCTCGGATCTTTATCCTTTGGCTTCATGATCTCCATTCTTCTAAGGACTGCACACGATGCTCTGGTTGTCTGATCGGGACGATTTTGGAAGCGTTGGACTCCCGTCGTCGTTTTGGTCCGATCTGTCTTATATGATCTGACAGTCGTAGCTTCAAATTATCTGCGATTAAAATCATCTCTCTTTTAGGTCATAAAATGACGATATTATTGATTTGACTAATAAACTATCTATTATGCAAATTATAATGCCTATGAATGCATTATTCCTAGGTTATGCTAGAATCTAGTTTAATTCAGGTGATTTAGGTTGCATGATTGCTGTGCAATCAGTATACTAGTGTGTATATAGTGTAAATATATAATTGTTTGTCGCGCTTTTGTGCGGTTTGTTAAAAGATAATATCGCGTTGTAATATAGCCGCTAAAGCGTTCAAAACAAATAAAGATTTTTATTACTTGAAAACCGGAGTATCCGAGGTCGAACACAGGGAGCAATCTCAGTACTTTGTAAAACCCAAGAATACAACTGTTACATGCAAATATAATTGATTCAAAGAGTTTTTAGAAAAAGTAGAATTAGACGTCTGATTTATGTATCAGACGTCTTAAATGTGATCTTTCTTTCTTTCTTCCTTCTTCTCCTTTCTGCTTCTATATCTTTCCTTCTGCTTTGCCTTTCTGATCTCTTTGCAATCTTCCCTTGTCCTTCTTCTTCTTCTCTGCAAAGACTTCTAATCTTTCTGCTTTCCTTCTCCTGCGAAGGCTTCTTTCTTCTTCTTCGGTCTTCTTCTTTGGCTTGCTTTTCCTTCTTCTGCAGCGGCCAAGTCCTTCTCCTGCGATCAGCCTGCCTGCACAGGAGCAAAACCTAACCCTTCTCCCTCTACCCGCGCGTCTCTCTCTCTCAAGCAATTCACTCAGAGCTGCTCTGCCAGAGCCACAGGCATTAATCGGGTCGGATCGTACCCGGGACCAGGCGCACTTGAAGGTGGTGTGATGCGCGAGGAGTGCGTAGGTCTAGGTCGGGTCGGATCCGCCAAGTCCGCGTAGTCAGGTCGCGGACGAGGCGGGTGTGGGGTCAGTGAGGGACCTCACCCCTGTGCTTACTGAGGCGATAAAGCTATATCACAAAACCAATTTATAGTGTACCTGAGGTTTGTAATCCCACGATGTGGGACTAAAGGTTTCGTCCTTTCCTCACGCGCGCCCGCAGACTCTCGTGTGCAATTGCCCACGCTGAAGGCCCTGCTGCTGCTCCAAGCTGAACTCAGTCACCTCGCAACACTTGCGAGAGGCTGCTGCACCTGCCGCCTGGGAAGCCTGACGCCTGCTGCTGCTCTAAGCTTCCTACTGCTTCGGCTGTTAATGGCGGCAGGGGCGTTCACCTGAGATTCCACAGAACGGCCTATTGGCCCAATCAGAATAGCTGGAAACCTTCGCCGTAGCACGGCGAAGGCGGTGGGTGATGCTGCAGGTTGTCGGTTGGCCTAGGCGTGCGCGCCTAGGTCAACTTGTGGCCGGAGATGGTGGGTTGTTCGGGGGGTGGTTATGGAGGTCTGGAGTGGTAGTTGTGGGGTGGAGCGAGTTCCTGGTGGTGAGGCGGAGCTCCCGAGGTGGTTGGCGAGTCGTGTGGAGTGGCGGAGTGGTGTGGGCGGCTCGCCGGAGTGCGGTCGGAGGCGAGGAAGATGAAGGCGGATAGGTACTGTCGAGGGGTAATCAAGTAAAATAGTTGGGGGAAAAGAGAGAGGAGAGGGTAGAGAACGTATCTGGGGTTGTCTGGAGGGAAGGGAGGCGGCAGAGAGGACGGCTCGTAACTGCCGTCGTCGGGGAAGAAAGGCCCTGAGGGAGGAAGCGGCGACGAAGACGAGGTCAGAAGCGCGCGCGCGGGGTACAGCGTGACGCGGGAGGAAGCGGCGGAGAGGACTCTGCTGCTGGTATGGCAGTAGAGCGACAAGAAGGAGGGAAGGAGGTCGTCGGAGCTTGTGGGTCGTTTGGCCGGAGATGGGAGAGGGAGGAATTTGGAAGGGATCTCCGTCAAAATCAAGCTTAGCCTCTTCGGCCGGAGTTGTGGGTTCTTATATAGGCGCTGGACTGGGTGTGCAGGGCGTGAAGGGCACGTAATTGCCTGAGGTTGGTCGCCGGAGATGGAAAGGAGTTAGGATACCCAAATCTCTCGTGCGTTCGCGCGAGAGATTGAGTTCACACCAGTGATTGTAATTGACTTTATAAGGAAGGGAATTCCTCAGAGAATCCTCCTTCCATTTCTGGGAGGGAATCTCTGAGGGATTAGAGAGCAATCCCTCTCCGAACCTCGCCGGAGCTCGGTTCTGCCCTAGTAATGGCGGCTGGACCGGTTTGCAAAGGAGGCGAAGAACCTAGGGGGTTCTCTGCAACCGTATTCAAAAGATAGGGACCAATTTGTGATTTGGGTGTACTAAATTGCAAAGTAGGTCAAGATGACCCCTCCTTAGGTCCAAATTTTGGTACAAACCTAATTTGGACCTAAGGAATCCAATGGAGAAGTTAGATTTCAGGTTTGACCTCGTTTGACTGGACATTTTGCGTAAAAACCCAAATTAGGTTAATTGAAGAGCTAGGACCCTAATCTAGGTCAAACTAGGTTCCAAAGGCCAAATTAAGTGTTCTAAACCCTAGAGTATGTTTTTCATGATTTATAGAGGGTTTACTTGCTTTTTGTTCTGACCGGAACCTTGTTAATTTAAGCGGGTCTGTTTTAGGGTTACCAAGTGTCATTTAGTTCTTAGATTGCACATGAACCCATTTCTGATTGACTCAACCCACTTTTTATCTCATTTATACCATTTGACCTCTGTTCTGCCTCTGAGAAATCCCGTTTACGTACTGCAATGGTAAAATTGCAGTTTTAACCTTTATTTCATGTTTTCTTCTCAGAGCACTTGTTCCTTCAGTTAGGCCTTCTTCCAGGTTATGTAGGAGCTTTTATCTTCTTTATTGGGTCAAAATGAGCTAGTTATGGCTCATGATGAGGCTCTCATCAATAATATATGTATATAAATAATATAAATAAACTATGTGTAAATAATTAATACGTATGTGTAGATAATATATATGTGTATATATAATTAAAAAGATTAGGGTAATGTTTGAGCTTTATATATATATACTATAAGGATGGACTCAGAGCGATGACGTGAGAATCATCTCAATCGAAGCTCTCTAGCATCTAATACGAATAGAAGAAATTCCCCACTAGGAGGGGGTGACGTAATTCTCACAAAAATTGACATCACACAAGTACACAAGAATTTATAGGTGGAAACCCAAACCGGGTGAAAACCACCACCTAACCCTCTCGAGTTAGGATTTTCCGATCAACCAAGTTGATCAAAATCCACTAAACGAATCACTTTAAATGAGGGTGATTCAACCTCAATTACAACCACCCTACAAGTGCGAGGGTAGCGTTCCTCAACCCCTTCTCTTCATGAGAGGGATTTTATCCCTCGAAGGAGACGGGAATTCGCAAAGCGAATACCCAACCAAATAACAAAGATAAAATAACAAATAATCCTATAGAGCCAACAAAGTAATTTTAAACCTACACTTCTATAGGAATTAAGAAACTCCCCTTTGCAAGGAGTGCGTCGAGTCGATGACGCGGGTGCATGAGCCACGCGATGGCGCAACGTTGCTCTCGTGAACTATGGCGGGAGAGCGGGTGCGCAAAACAGCTTGATGCTCTCTAGATGTAGAACTAGAGCTTAGAGAGCAAGAGAGACACAAAATGGTTTGAAAGTGTATTGCAAGGTGTGTGTCTTATGTATCTAAGTTTGTAAAGGCTCCCCTCTATTTATAGAGGCCTTAGGAAGGCTTTGGAAGGCTTGGAAAAGCTTCCATAGCCGTTGGATGCAAATCCCAAGTGAATCAGACCGAAATCGGGAACAATCATTGCACTGACAGGGTAATCAGACGTCTAATTATGGCATCAGACGTCTGGAAGACCACTTTAAGACATCTGAAAATAAGGTCAAACGTCTGATTTTGAGCGGGTCTCTTCCTAACTTGAATCAGATCTAAACAAGGTTCTAGCGCTATGTCTGGCACTATGTCTGGACGTCTGGAAACCTACCTTTTCGTGGGAATGGATTTGCAACGGCTAGAAAATCTCTGAGAAGAGATTTTCGGGTCAGTCGAGGCAAAATGGTCAATTATCAGACGTCTGGAAGGTCTTAAGGACATCTGATAAGGCTCTAACGGTCATATCCTTGAGTGTATGCTAAGAGAGCCAACGGTCCACTAATTGGACGTCTGGCAAAGTCATCAGACGTCTGGTCTAAGGTCTGGACGTCTGATTTCATCAGACAGAACTAACTATGTCCAGCCTGAATGTTATCAGACGTCTGAATAAACAGTCAGACGTCTTAAAGCACATTATCAGACGTCTGATTTGGGAATTAGACGTCTGGAAATGCTGTTTGAAACCTATATTGGTTTTCTAAGTTCTCTATAGAAAACCTAAGTATCCTAGGGTTGTACCGGTGTTCCTAGGACTACTGTTGGGGTACTTTGAGGCTCTTTAACATAATTTTCTAAGGAAATAAAGAGCAAGAAAATAAAGACAAAAGTACATGAAAGGAATAAAATGAAATTCTATCCTATTCTTCTTGTCCTTCCATCTTCAATCTATCGCACCTCGCGAATCCCCTCTGTTCTCTATCAAGCTCCTCCAATTCGTCCTTGATGCGATCTCGAATTCCGTCTAAACACGTCTACATTTGCAATTGACCTGAAATCTAAGACTCCAAGTGAAAATGTTAAATAACATGTGTTTTGTTATCATTAAAACAAATGATCGTGGTGCTCTAGCACCAACAATCTCCCCCTTTTTGATGATGACAAAACCATAAATAATAATGCAAAAAATCCTCCCCCTTTTTGACATTATCAAAAAGGTTTGATTGATTTCAAATTTTCTATAACTCCCCCTTAAAACATACTCTTCTATAAATTTCCTTTAACAAAGGTAATGTCCTCCCCCCTTTTTTTTATAAAAATAAGATAGCTATTATTTTTCTCCCCCTTTCTAAAGGAAATTTAGCTACCTTATATCTCCCCATTAAAAATTGACAATTAGCTTATAATTTTTTGCTCCCCCTATCTAAATGCTTATGATAAAAAGATAGGGTAAATGGTTTTTACCTCACCTACCATGGCCAATAAAATGGCCCGAATGGTGGTGGTGGATGCCATATCGGATGGGGCTCCCATCCGTAGCTTGGAGGCCCGGGCATTGGCGCTGGTCTCCAGTTTGGTGATCGACGTGTGGCGGGTCCATCATTTGTTCGCCGTCTCGTTGGTCTTCTCGTTCTCCTCCTTAGTCTACTCCTTGGTTCTCCCAACTTGAGTTGACCAGCTTTGAGCTTGTAGGTCTAGTCCTTTGTGTTGTAGTCATCCCTGAAACTTACAAAACAAGATTCCAAATCTTCCTTCAGTATCCAAGTGAGCTTGGATCCGGATCTGTTAGCGGGTCTCCTTGACGAAGATCCTTTCTCAACCTTAGGGCTATAAAAATTATCCACTTTATTGATTAATTTGTTGGAGTTTTCCCTAAGACATGCGATTTCTTTTTCTATAATATCCATCTTAGTCTTTAAATAAGAAATTTCTATTTTTAGACTAACATTTTCCTCAATCAATTTATTATTTTCATTGATGAGGTTATGATTTTCTAATAATAGGTTATCATTTTTAGGACAAGCTTCTAGATCCTTAAGTTTTATTTCTCACCTATCATTTTCAGATTTAAGAAAGCTAAGATTCTTTTTCATGCTTTTATTTTCTATCTTCAGTGCTTTACTAACTTCAAAAAGTTCATTAAAAGCTTCTTGTAAGTCGTAACTTACCTCGTTGTCTGAGTCGCTTTCGCTTTCACTGTCGCTTCCTCTGGCCATGAAACCGAAGCAAGCGGTTTGTTCTTCTACAGACTTTTCTTCTTCTTCTTCCTCCGAGCTGGAATCATCCCAAGTGTCTTGGAACGCCTTCTTCTTAGATTTCTTTTCCTTTTCCTTCTTCTTCTCCTTTTTGAGAAGAGGGTACTCTAGTCGTAGGTGCCATTTCTCGTTGCAGTGGTAGCAACGTCTCAGGCTTTCCTTCTCCTTTTTCTCTTTCTTTAATTCCCTACAAAACTTGGAAAATTTTTTAAGTAAAATTCTAAAATCTTCGTCGTGTGAACTTACCTCGCTATTCGACGCGGCTCTGAAGGCGAGAGTCTTCTTCGGTTTAGGCTCCGGTGTATCCTTCTTCTTCTGCTTCAACTTAGTCTCGTAGGCCATTAGATTGCCTAGGAGATCTTCCATGTTGAGATCCTCCACCTCGTTCGCCTCCTCGATGGCGGTGACTTTCTGTTCCCACTCCGGTCTGAGGGAACGAAGAAGCTTCCCTTGAAGCTCCCCCTTGATAAATGTCTTCCCTAATGCTTTCAAATTATTTACAATGAGAATGAACCTAGTGTTCATCTCACTTAAAGATTCGTTAGGCTTCATAGAAAAAGATTCAAATTCTTGAGAAAGTAAATTAATTTTAGTGGTTTTTACCTTAGAGGTACCTTCATGAGTTACCTCAAGTGTGTGCCAAATCTCGTATGCGGTGGTGCATTGTGAGATTCTGTTGAACTCCTCTGAGCAGAGCGCGCAATACAACGCATTCATTGTTTTCGCATTGAGCGAGTGTTCACGAATCTGCTGCTGCGAGTATCCTCCGGCGGGTTTTTCTGGAATGTTGAAGGGGGTCTCGCACCTGGCCCAGACTGTGAAATTGGTGGCTTGAAGCCACGTCTTCATCCGCAGCTTCCAGTAAGGGTAGTTGCTCCCGTCGAAGAACGGCGGACGAGTCGTAGACTGGCCCTCGAAAATCCTACCCGTGGAACTGCTTCCCTCCATAGATCTTCTTGCTTGGTTGTTACGCCGAAACAGCAAGACCTGCACTGATACCAATTTTAATTCCCCACTAGGAGGGGGTGACGTAATTTTCACAAAAATAGACAATCACACAAGTACACAAGAATTTATAGGTGGAAACCCAAATCGGGTGAAAACCACCACCTAACCCTCTTGAGTTAGGATTTTCCTATCAACCAGGTTGATCAAAATTCACTAAATGAATCACTTTAAACGAGGGTGATTCAACCTCAATTACAACCACGCTACAAGTACGAGGGTAGCGTTCCTCAACACCTTCTCTTCACAAGAAGGATTTTGTCCCTCGAAGGAGACGGGAATTCGCAAAGCGAATACCCAACCAAATAACAAATAATCCTATAGAGCCAACAAAGTAATTTTAAACCTAAGCTTCTATAGGAATTAAGAAACTCCCCTTTGCAATGAGTGCGTCGAGTCGATGACGTGGGTGTGTGAGCCACGCGATGGCGCAACGTTGCTCTCGTGAACTATGGCAGGAGAGCGGGTGCGCAAAACAACTTGATGCTCTCTAGGTGTAGAACTAGAGCTTAGAGAGTAAGAGAGACACAAAATGGTTTGAAAGTGTATTGCAAGGTGTGTGTCTTGTGTATCTAGGTGTGTAAAGGCTCTCCTCTATTTATAGAGGCCTTAGGAAGGCTTTGGAAGGCTTGGAAAAGCTTCCATAGCCGTTGGATGCAAAGTCCAAGTGAATCAGCCAGAAATCAGGAACAATCATTGCACTGAGAGGGTAATTAGACGTCTAATTATGGCATCAGGCATCTGGAAGACCACTTTAAGACGTCTGAAAATAAGGTCAGATGTCTGATTTTGGGCGAGTCTCTTCCTGACTTCAATTAGATCTAAACAGGGTTCTAGCGCAAGTCCATCAGACGACATACAGGATGTCTGGCACTATGTATGGATGTCTGGAAACCTACTTTTTCGTGGGAATGGATTTGCAACGGCTAGAAAATCTCTGAGAGGAGATTTTTGGGTCAGTCGAGGCAAAACGGTCAATTATCAGACGTCTGGAAGGTCTTAAGGACGTCTGATAAGGCTCTAACAGTCATATCCTTGAGTGTATGCTAAGAAAGCCAACGGTCCACTAATTGGACGTCTAGAAAAGTCATCAGACGTCTCCTAAGACGTCTGGTCTAAGGTCTAGACGTCAGATTTCATCAGACAGAACTAACTATGTCCAGCCTAAATGTAATCAGACGTCTGAATAAACAGTCAGACGTCTTAAAACACATTATCAGACGTCTGATTTGGGAATTAGACGTTTGAAAATACTGTTTGAACCTTATATTGGTTTTCTAAGTTCTCTACAGAAAACCTAAGTATCCTAGGGTTGTGCCGGTGTTCCTAGGACTACTGTTAGGGTACTTTGAGGCTCTTTAACATAATTTTCTAAGGAAATAAAGAGCAAAAAAATAAAGACAAAAGTACATGAAAGGAATAAAATGGAATTCTATCCTATTCTTCTTGTCTTTCCATCTTCAATCTATCGCTCCTCGCGAATCCCATCTATTCTCCATCAAGCTCCTCCACTCCATCCTAGATGCGAGCTTGAATTCCATCTAAACACGTCTACATTTGCAATTGACCTGAAATCTAAGACTCCAAGTGCAAATGTTAAATAACATGTGTTTTGTTATCATCAAGACAAATGATTGTGGTGCTCTAGCACCAACAAGATGGACGTTCCAAATAGTGCCACATGGCACCATCCAGACCACCCAAAGCCACCCAAGACTCCCGCTCAATTCCTAAAGTGCATCCACCACATGATCAGGGCCGTTGGATCGCCATCCAACGAGCCTACAACTGGCCACGTCACTGCTCCTTACCATCCCCCACAGGTGCAAGGCATGATCAACAACCAAGATCGAGCATGCCTCGCCTTAGCACAGCAGCAACGCGCCCCCTCTTAATGAGGGGGCGCGGGTTTGAGCCCCAATATGCCCCTCTTCTCCCCTGTGCGCGAATCAGAAATTGGACTCGCTTTGAATGAGTCACATTGACACACCGCACAACCTTCACATCCTCAAGAGTGGTGGAGGCGTGATCAGAGTCATCTGATGCAGATCCAGCGGTAGAGGAAGTGACTATGTGGCGAGCTGGATGGGTGAGACTCTACACATGCGGATGTACGTGCAATCCCATGCATGGAGGGTGCGACCTAAGGTGCGCTGCGAGCGAGATCAAGAGCCGTCAGATGGGGGATTATCGTTGAGGTCTCTCCAAGCCGCAATAGCTGTTGCACGCGGGGATGCTAGCTCATGTGTGCGCATCGCGCACACGATGCCTGTGATGTGTACGCGAGCGCTGTGCGTGTTCTACGCTGCATTCTTCTCCTTGTGTGGCCAAATCATTTGGTTAGAGCCTATAAAAGGCCATGCATGATGAGGAACTCATCATGGCACCTACTTCATCAATATTAGCTAGTTTTCCTAGTTAAATTACTAGTGAATAACATTATATTAGGGTTAATTATATATTTAAGGGAATAATAGTAAGAACCTTATTTATATGGTAAAACACTTAAGCTAGAAGTTAGTAAAAATTTATTTATGGTTAATTAATAAATAGGACTTAAATACAAGCATTTAGCTATATGTAAGTATTATATATAACTTATACTATTTATAACACCTTTGTTGTTAATTAACTTAATAATGTTAAGTACAAAAGTAAATATAGCTACAAGGGGTAAAAATGCAATCTCATGCCATAAATATATTATCTATAGTATTTATAGTTATATATAAAAAGTGCAAAAATATATCATTTAAATTAAGTCTTAAAACTCACGATTTGCATTTCAGTCCTTAATTTTTATATTAATTGAGTCCTTTATCACCAATAGGTCCTTTCTTATTTGCAAGTAGGTCCTATATGCATCTTCTTCCCCTACCTCTCTTCTTCTCCATTGACGGTGAACGACCGCCGGTTTCTACACCACCAGATCATCACCAATCTCTTGTCCACAACCATGCAGTTGTCACCAGAGTCTAGCTCACCTCCCTCTACAAATCAGATAGTCCTGATTACCCAAAACTTAACAAACTTTGGCGAGGTGCTCTCACCCTCGCCAGAGACGAAGCACCTTAATCCGATGAACTTGGATGTGCTTGCGTCCAATTTCCTCCACCTGACCTCCACCATCACCTATAAATACACCAGGAAACCTCTGATTGGAGGTTAGCGACCCCCTTTCCTCTCCTACGCCGAGGTTTCTCGTTAGGCTATTCACCCAAGCTCCAGTGTCTCCTCCCTCCTTTCTCAGACGTTTTCCACTAAGGAACACCTCCTCTCTCACCTCCTCTTCCTCTTCTTTGCCCTACCAACGATGTAGAAGCACCCCAGCTTCTACTAACCACTTGATAAACACTACTTCATTATCGTTCTGAACCCAAAAATCACATCTAGTTCCTCGGTTTTACACATTACATTATGGTATTTGATGTAGACACATATATTTTGAATAAACTATCTATTTTTGCGTGTTCTTAGGTGATAATTACATTAAGTATTGATGGCTCGAATTTCATGGTGTTTTAAAAACGAAGATATGTGCGTTGTAGTATGTTGCGAAAAAATGATTATCAATTTAATTTATTTATTATTCGAAATTTGAAAACATTCTGAGGTCGAACTCAGGGAGAAAATTCGATTTTAGAAGCAAAAAAATAACAATTCTCAATAATGTAATGTTTTACAAAAATTTAGAGAATAAAAGGAAATAGAATTTTTCTTCTCTCCTTCTTCTTTGCTCTCTATCCTACAGTGCATATCTTCTTCTTCTTCCTTTCTTCTCTTTGGCTGCTGCTACTGTTGCTTCTTCTCCTTGGCTTCTTCTTCTCTTCTTTTCCTTTCTGCTTGGCCTTTCTCTTTGCGGTAGCTCCCTCCTCTTTTCTTCTCTTCCTCATTGGCTCTGCTTCTGCTCCTTCCTTTGCCTTCTTCTTCTTCAGCTCCTGCTCTTGCGGCTAAGTCCTCTTCTTCTCCTCCTTCTTCCTCCTTCTTCTTCCTTCTTCTTCCTTGCATAGGCACGGTTAAGCAAAACCTACCCCTACCCTCCCCACGTCTCTCTCTCTCTTTCTATTTCTCTCAGGTCACAGCTCTCCCAGAGCCAGCCGGGTTATTGGGTCGGGTGTACGCGCCCGGGACCAGGCCCACCAGTGTGCGGTGGTGGGAGAGGTGTGCACGGGTAGTCGAGTCGAGACCAGGTCCGTGGGGCGTGGTCGCGGAAGAGGCCGACTGGTGGGCGAGGGGACCTCACCACATGTACTGAGGCGAAGAGCTTAATTCACTTTTTCAATTTATTTACCTGCACCCGCTCGAAAACGCATGAGGAATCCGCCTAAGCCTGCTCTCTGGCTGGACGCGTGCGTGAGGCCCTTGCGCGTCACCTGGGAGCCTTAAGCCTGGAGCACGAGCCCTGGAGCGAAGCTTGTGAGCTCCATGCTTCTGTGTCAATGGCGGAAGGGGCCGCAACCCTAAAATCATAAGAACGGCGTTGCAGCCTTGTCAGAACACTCAGCAGGCTTCGCCGGAGCATGGCGAAGGTGGCCCAGGGGTTAGCGTGGCACGAGGATGCCTGTGCGTGTGTGCCTAGGGAACACTGTGTGTGTGTAGGTGGGTGTGTTCAGGGGGAGGTTCCAATAGGTATGGCGATCAGTGGAAGGGCGAAAGGTGATCAGTGGGTGGCAGTGAAGCTTAGGGACCGATCGGCGAGGGGTGAAATGGTCTGTAGGGGTGGAGTGACCTCGCCGGAGTTGGTGGTCGGAGGTGAAGAAGGTGATGGTGGTCTGTGGTGTCGAGGGGTCGAAGGTACAAATTATCAGAGGGGAAATAAAGAGGGGAGTGAGGGAAACTTATCTGGTAGGTTAGGAGTGAATGGGGGAGGCGGAGGGTGAGTGGCTGGTCCCTGCCATCGCCGGAGACGAAGGTGCCCAGGGGAAGAAGACGGCGACGAGGAAGGGGGTCGGAGGGCACGCGCTGGTATGGCGCGACGCGGCGGAGGACGGCGGAGCTAGCTCTGCCACTAGTACAGTGGCAGAGTGACGAGGGAGGGAGGAAGAGTCGCCGGAAGCTCTGGGCAGTCGGCTGGAGTTGGGAGAAGACGAATTGGAGGGGGATCTCAGGTCAAATTGAGCTTGGAGGAAGCGGCATGGTCTGCCCTTCCTTAAATAGGCGAAGGTAGGGCGGGAAGCGCGCAAGGGTGGTGGAGAGGCCACGATGGAGGTAAGGCCGGTCGGATACCCATACCTCTCACACGTTCGTATGAGAGGTATGGTGGGTTTCAGGGCATGGGGAGCAGCCCATGTAGTAGGGGGCTCCGCAGGGAGCTCCCCTTTCAAATCTGGGGGCGGCTCCCCATGCAGGTGAGGTGCAAACCTCCATGCGAAGTCGCCGGAGGTATGGCCCCTACTGTGGATGGCAGAGGCACCGAAGTGAAGAAAACGACGAGGAAGCTGACGGGGTAATCACAAGGGTTTCAAAAAGTTGAGGGTCAGAAAGTAATTTTGAGGACTAAATTGCAAAGTGGGTCAAGACGACCTTCCCTTAGGTCCAAATTTTGGTATAAACATAATTTTGATTTAAGGAATCCAATGGTGAAATTGGATTTTAGGTTTGATCACGTTTGACTGGACATTTTGCACAAAAATCCAAATTAGGTCAAAAATTGGGTATGGACTCCAATCTAGGTGAAAACAGGTTCCAAAGGCCAAATTGAAGGTTATAAATCCTAGAGGATATTTTTCCATGAATTTTAGAGGGTTTATATGACATTTATCTTTCCTGGAACCTTATGAATTAAAGTAGGTTTGTTTGAAGGATGGAGAATGTCATTTAATTCCTAAATTTCGTCATAACCCTCTTCTGACCAAATCATCTCACTTTTTCTCTTATTAAGTCCACTTGACCTATGTCTAGACCCTCATAAATCCTGTTAATGCACTGCAATGGTAAAATTATAGTTTTACCCTTTGTGTCATGTTATATTCTCAGATTAACAATTCCCTGAATTAGGCCTTCCCTTAGGTTATGTAGGTGCTTTTGTTCACTTTATTAGGTTAAAATGTGCTAGTTAGGGTTAATGATGAGGTTCACATCAAGTATTATAAATATTGCATAGCATTCATCATTATGCATTTAGGTTAGATTATACAAATTATAGGTCAATTTTCCCTTTTTTGTGTTCACGAGACAGGGCAATATCATTTTGGGGCCTTGATGAGAACCTCATCATGAACCCTAACTAGCACAATTTAACCTAGATATGCAAGAAAAAGCTCCTACATAGCTCAAAGAAAGGCTTAACTCAGAGAATTCTGAGTTTAAGAAGAAGACAAGTCATAAGGGGTAAAAATGTAATTTTACCAACGTAATTTGTAAACAGGGTAATTAAGGGTCCAAACACAGGTCGAACAAACCTAATAAGAAGGAAAGTGGGATGATTTGATCTAACAAGGGCTACAGCAACTCCAAGAAATTAAATGACATTCTATAACCCTAAAATAAACCTACTTCAATTCATGAGGTTCGAGGTAGGGTAAAAATCAAATAAACCATCTAAAATTCATATAAAAATAATCTCTAAGATTTAGAACCTTCAATTTGGCCTGAGAAATCCATTTTGACCTACATTGAGAACCATGCCCAATTAATGATTTAATTTGGGCTTTTACGTAAATAGGCTGGTCAAACATGGTCTGACCTAGAAAAAAATTCAACATTAGAATCCTTAGGTTCAATATAGTCATGCATAAAAACTTGAGCCTAACAAGAGACCTCCTTGACCGACTTTGCAATTTGGTCCTCTTCATTTACTTTTTGACCCTTAACTTTCAAAACCCTTGCATTTTGGCTCCCAAATTTCTCGTTGTTCTTTGCAGAACAGTCCCTCCTGCAAGTCTCTACGCAGCACCATGCTCCAGCGACTTTGCGCGGAGCAAGGCACCGCGCAAGGAGAGGGGATCGTCTTGCAAAGTGTACGCGGAGTTCCCTGCGACGTCTGCTGTCGCAGGGACTCAGCCATGCTGCCTGATGACTCCCACACCTTCCGTGCAAACGCGCGGAAGGTATGGGTCTCGTCTCCGACCACACTCCGGCATGGTTTCCACGTCGCCTGCCTGCGTCCGCCTCTCCGCCACCCCCTTTATAAGAACCAGCACTCCACGCCGGTTCAAGTAGCCTTGTCTTGATGGAGAAACCCTCAACATTTCCTCTCTTCCCTCTCCGACAGGAAGCCCACAAGCTCCGGTGACCACTCCTCCTCCTTCTCGTTGCTTTGCTGTAATACCAGCAGAAGAGTTTGCTTTATCTCATCTTCCTGGGTTGCGCTGCACCAAGCGCACGCCTCCCTACCCACTTCCTCGTCGCCGCACTCTCCCCCTGGGTTCTTCTTCTCCAGCTCCGGCAGGTATGAGCCGGCGGCTCCGTCCTCCCCCCTTCGTCCCTATAGGTAGGTTACATTTACTCCCCTTCTTCCCCTCTTTCTTTTCCCCACTCTATTTTACTTGATTGCCCCACCACCACGGCTGTCCACCATCACCTTCCTCGCCTCTGGCCAACATCCGATGAGCCGCCCCCGTCACATCGCAACTCCATACGACTCGCCGACTGTCGCAAAAGCTCTGCCTCATCACACTAAACACCCTCCGCCCCTCCACTGCCACTCTACACCTCCACAACTCACCCCCGGTCACACCCACCTTTTCGGCCACAGGATGACCTAGGCACGCATGCCTAGGCCATCCTGCGGCGTTCTAAACCTCGCACCACCTTCGCCGTGCCACGGCGATGGTTTCCCTATGGTTTGATTAGGCCGAGAGGCCCTTTTTGTGCTGGACAGATTGGTTGCCCCGACCGCCATTGATGATGACTTGAGAAGCTCCCAAGCGCGCTCCAGGCTTCAGAGCGTCAGGATTCCAGCTGCTGCGAATTGGGGAGACTCGGGTGAAGGCAGGCAGCTGGCAAGCGAGGGGAATCGAGGCTGCAGCTGCTGAAGCAAGGCTGCGGTCTTCCTGCGTGCGCGTGCAAGGAGAAGCAACCGTTTAGTCCCACATCGTAAGTTCTCGAAGCGCCACACCTGTTTAAATTGATTTTGTGCATACGACTATTTGCCTCCGAATCCACAGGGGTGAGGTCCCTCGCCCATCACACCCGCCTCGTCCGCAGATTCACCTCGTGGACCTGGCGGATCCGACTCGACACTACCAAGCACACCTCGCACACTATACACACGCCGGTGCGCCTAGTCACGGGTGCGCTATCCGACCTGTTAACCCGGCTCTGGGAGAGCTTCCTGTGGGTGGTTTGCAGAGAGAGAGATACGTGCGGGTAGAGGGAAGGGTTAGGTTTTGCTGTGCCTTGTGTGCAGGAACAGAGCGCGAAGGAGAAAGGCTAAGTACTTAGCTGCAGGAAGGAGAGGAGAAGCAGAAGAGAGGCCGTGCAGAAGAAAAGAGAAGGAAGGAAAAGAGGAGAAGCACAGTAGCAGACTGCAGTTAAGTCGTCTGACTGCTGTATCAGATGACGGATGAGCAGCCTTCAGAGGAGATAAAGCAGAGAAGAAGAAGGAAAGAAGTAGGCTCTGTAGCTGAAGAGAAGAGAAAGAAAAGAAGAGAAAGAAGAAAGAAGAAGGCTCTGTAGCTGAAGAAAAGAAAAGAAAAGAGAAGAAGGAAGAAGAGAAGACTTTGCAGCTGAAGAGCAAGAGAAGAAGACAAGCAGCTAGGAAGAAAAAGAAAGAAGAAGACTTGGCCTCCAGAAAGAAAGAGAGAGGCAAAGGAAGAAAAGAGAAAGAAGAGAAGAAGAAGATAGGAAGAGCAGAAGAAGAAAGAAGAGGGAAGAAGACAGGATCAGAAAGAAAGCACAAAGAGAAGAAGAAGAAGCCAAGACAAAAATCTATCTCTCTCCCTCTCTCTCTTTTTTTTGTAATTCAATAGAGGAACTTTGTACTTCTAGAATTCCAGTAGCTCCCTGAGTTCGACCTCGGGAAAACTATTTCCGAGTAAATTTCTATGGTAATGACAATCGTAGCTGTCTTATCTGATACTATAACGACTATACTATAATAAACAAAAGATGCACAAAGAAGCACCGGGGTTGGACCATCACCAGGCCTCAGATTAAGGATCCAACCATACAGAAATGATTAAGGAGACAATCGGAGTTCAACGACTTCAAGATCGCCCCGAACGGATTTCTGTAGCACCAGATGCAGTCTGAGAAAGATCAGATGTCAAGCAACAAGGTGGTGCAAAGTCATACCTTAGATGACAAATCCAACCACACGGATGGGTTCGGATCGACGATCGCAACCCAACGACGCGAAAATCGGTTCAATCCGATAACTTTGGCATCACCTACAAAGCAAAGAAGATGGATGGCCATGCTATCGTCACGTGGCACCATCACAACTGCCCTACAACACCTGCAACGTCTTCTCTTTATTGCACGATCAATCACAGCCATTGCATCTCAACCCAACGGCTGAGATTCAAGCGGAGCCATGCTACACAAGATCTTTGGAGGCAAAAGGCACGCTTGATCTCCACCGTTGGATCGTAATCCAGCGGTCGAGAGCAAGCACGCCTAAATTCGTAAACACGACAAAGACTACGGCGTAGCGCAGCGATTTTGTGTTCTATCGCAAAGAGAAGGCACGCGTTCGAAACACGTTTCGCCTCTCCTGAGCGAGCGGAGCGCGCCTAATCGAAATTGGCGTGTCCGATCAACATCAAGCGGCTATGGAAGCGGATACGTGGCGATGCTGGATGCAAGCGTGGGAAGACATGCGTGATGACCCAACTTCTCAGGCCAGATCTAACGCACCGCAGAGGCACTATGGATGGGATGGCTTTTAAGCCGTCTAATCCTTTGATCGGACGGCGCATAGAAGCGTGGCATTTGGTTGCGCGTGAATGGCTGAAGGTCAGTAGACGTGGTGACGTGGTCGCCTGTGGAGCATTTGATCAGCGGCAAGTGGTTGAGATCAAGCGCACGCCTTTACCAACAGTGGCCTACAGTAACTCTCACATGCGTCACTAAAGGCTATATAATTAATTCTAAGGCGTTAAAATGACATATTTGCCCCCATATATTCACCTATAAAAATCCTACCCCTCCCACACATTTCATCATCCATTCCCTCCTCTCACCCCCTCTAAAGCTCTATAAGCTGGTCCTATACACGAGATGCTCCACTAGGGTCTTAAACATAATTTTTCCATCTTCTCATCCTCGTTCATGCAATGCCCACGGTTGTCCTCTCATCGCCATTCGGGAAGCGGATCCCGCTGCGAAGCCACCCTGCTTTGTCCTCCATCCTCTAGCTTCGTTCTCCCTCATCTAGAATCTCACCACCATTGTCTGGGCACTCCGTCAACGCGGCTCTTCCTCTAAGCACTCGTTGAGGAGGATAGCTTCTCACCCCCTTCTCTTTTTATCATTTTCTAATGTAGATTTCTAGCTTTCTAGTTATTGAAATTAGTTGTAATGAACATATGATTATCAAATATTTTTTCTCTTTCTCACTCTTTTCTCTGTATTATTCTCTCTCTTTGTAGTATTCTTTCTCTTTCTTCTATTGTTTATTATTTAAGAAGAGTAGCTAGAGTAGATTTAATTCAACTAGCTAATCTACTTCGGGACAATAATTATAAATGAGATTTTTAATCAAACGTTCGCCTCCCAAAGTTCAACCCGAGACTCACCAGAGTTTCAGTTATAAATTGTATTTGATAGAAGATTTTTTACTCCATTACGATGGGTTTTCAAACTTAACCTTTTAGCATGTGAAATCTCGTTCATCATTTTGGCATTGTTGCCTGGGAGGCAATGCTCTTTGATTTCCCATGTTTTTTGCCTTACTTATATTTTACCTCACGTTTTTCTTTCCTTATTGTGATTGCAGGAACTCTTTTGAAGCGAGTCGGAGCTATAAGATTGGAGTAAAGTGCTGTTGAAGGGTCTGTAAGTTTACCCCACCCCTCCCACCCCTAGATTTCATTCCATCACATAAATAATACAAACCCTAATTAACTTAGGAGCATGCATGTTCGGATGAAATCGTCGTTGTTTAAGAAATGCATCGTAGTAAAGGACTGATGGGATCACTATCATAAGCCCTAACTAACTTAATTTGGTCTGATAAGGTTGATATAAGCTCCTACATATTCATCAAAATGTCCTAAGGGCATATTATCCTGCTTTGAAAAAAAGAGAAGAACACAAGGTTATTTCTATAAAATTAGCAGCATTCCATAAATACAGAATAACCACAGGATATTTCAGGGGTTTATTAAATGGGAAATAGTCATTAATGTCTAATAAGAGGATTCATACAGAACGAAACGGGTTTTCATGC
Organism: Thalassia testudinum; assembly: GCA_037157565.1. Taxonomy (NCBI): domain Eukaryota; kingdom Viridiplantae; phylum Streptophyta; class Magnoliopsida; order Alismatales; family Hydrocharitaceae; genus Thalassia; species Thalassia testudinum. Next base: position 172,160,314 of record JAZHRO010000073.1, on the reverse strand, counting down.
GTTACAAGAATTAACGGACGTGTGAAACCCTAAAAACAGACCCGCTTAGATAACATGGGTTCTGATCAGGATAAAATTCACCTAAACCTTCTAAAAATCATAGAAAAATATTCCGTAAGGTTTGGTATCCTGGCTTTGACCATCTGAATTCATTCTGACCTAAAATAGTTTCAGACAAATAGTTGCCCTAGTTTTGGTTTTTGCGTAAATTACCCAGTCAAACTTAGTCAAAACCAAAATTCGACTTCACCATTAGATTCTTTGGGTCCAAATTAGGTTTGTACCAAGATTTGGGCCAATCTGAGATCATCTTGACCTAGTTTGTATTTTAATCCTGGTCTGAATCTTTTTCTTAAAAGTGCCCCTCAACTTTTGAAAATCATACAAAGAGCCTCCCAACTTCTTTGACTTCTTCGCAAAAAGGTCCTTGTTGCCATTGGAACCTTCCATCCAGACATGGAAGGTTTCAATCAGGGCTTTCTCGCTGAATCTACGGCGGATCTCTCCCAAAAATGGAAGGACTCTTGATGATATCCTTTTCCATCTGAGCCTAGTCACGACCTTCCAAACCCGTCCAAGAGTTCATGCGAACTCTTGGAAACTCCTAAACCTAAACCGCAAAATGTGAGCTCTTCAAGCTTGTTTCCAAGCTTGTAGACTCGCCCAAATGCCTATAAAAGCTGCCCATGGCCTTCCTTACCTCAGCGAACTTTTGAGCCAAAATCCTCTTCTTTCCTCTACCTCCAGCTCGCTCCATGTTTGCCTTCGGTGACCTTCCCCCAGCTTCTTCACGGCCACCACATACCATAGGCGGTCGGTTCCAACTCCCCTACTCTTATTGCACCTCGCAAAACTAGAGACGTGTCTCTTGACCCTCCGTCGTCACCGCTCCACCGCACCGGAGCTTTCATCTCCTCCGGTGCTGAGCATACCAGATCTAATGCCTCCTTCACCCCTCTTCGTCTAATAGCTAGATCGTTTGACTCCCTAACATCTACTCATTACCACCGTATCATTGACACTCCACTCCGACCTCTGACTTGCCCGCACTGTCATCATCATCCCCACGGTCGTCAAACCTCCAGCATAGTTGCTACACCGCTACAGGCCACCATTCATCACGCCAGAAGTCCCCACAGCACCGCCTCACCTCACTGAACAAAAGCCCCAAAGAAATTTGGGGCTTTGATCTCTCTAACACTCCACCCTATACGGATGTGTCCGCACCACCGTCTTGAGGTCGTCAGACCGCCACAGGCACTTTCACTAAACAAAAACACCACCGCTGCGCTTGTCAACGTCCGACGATCCTTTTGAGCTGCTTTGACATGGCCGCGAGGATGTATTTTCTATTTCAGGTACTTGTCGTCGTTGTGCCGCTGCAGTCATCTTCTCCGACGTCGACCATCCTTCTCCGACCACATTCTTCCCCGCAAGCATCTCATGAAGGCACGAATGACTCCCAGGTGTCTTCCCAAGCACCCAATTGCAGCTGCCAACACCTCTTTCACCATCAATTGAAACCCCTTCTACTGTTGCTCCACGCGAAGAAGGTTGTGGGAATTAGTCCCACATCTGACAGCGAAGACGCGCCCGAAGCACATAAGAGCAAATTGTGTTCTATCCTTATCGCCTAAGAACACTGGGGGTTGGGTGCCCTCTTCACGCACCTCGCGCCTTCATGCCTTGCTCGCGGTCACGCACGCGGGTTTGGCCCCATTCAGGATCCGGTTACCCGCCTGATAACCTAGCTAACCCCGGGTTTGTGAGAGAGAGAAGAGAAGGAAAGAACAAGAGAGAGAGGGGGGTTTTTGCCCTCAGTTGTGCCCTTTCTACACTTAGTCGTTGGGAGGCCCTTCGTGCCTCTATGTTGTGCCTCTCCTTGAGGCTTGAAGAGAAGAAGAGAGGACATTGAGCCTCTACTGGTTAAGGCATCTTGCCCCCATTTTGTCGTCTGATACATTGGTTCTGTGGTTCTTAATTTGAGATGTGCTTGATTCTAATATTTGAATAACTTGTGAGCTTAACATTGTAGGGTAATTTGGTGATTTAAATCACTATTTTACCCTCTACTTTTTTCATATTGTTTCTTGATTCTACCGATACATCATTTTTTAATGAAATTCTCTTTATAACTTGCTTATATTTGTGATTCTATTGTGATACTTGAGATGAATTGCAATATTTGCATCCTGTGTTCGACCTCGGACTTCATTTTAGATATTCGAGTTATAAATTTTATTTTTTAATTAGGCTATTTAGGAAATTTTGCTACAACGAAACATATTTAAACTCCTAAAACCCCAGCCAACATTTTGGTGCCATTGCCAGGGAGTAACACGTAATTTGATCTCTTTGATTGTAATTTCTAATTTGATACTGACTTGATCTATCTCTTTTGCTATGATCTGTGTAGGGATTCATTAGAGGGGATCGGCCACACATCAAAAACCTTAGGGGCAGGTAAATTTCATCTCCTTTTTCCTTAAAACCCCCTGAGTCTGAGAAAAAGCTAAAAAGGAAATCAATTAGGGTCAACTTTGATTTTCTACTTCGAATTAATCATCAAGTTGCCTGATTCAGTTTAGAAAAATCCAGATCTTGATTTTTGCACCTGTTAGGGATTTAAGGTATCAAGGGCTACTCACCTTCTTGATTGAGCCCTAGGTACCAAAATTGGACAAAATTAATTGGATCAATTAGAGCCAACATTAGGGTTTTCACTTTAGGGTTGAGGATCACACTTGCTCAAAGAAGAATCTACTATCCTAAATTGTGTGTGTCCTAAAGCTTGATTGAAATTACCTGATCAAGCAAACCCTAAAATCAAGCTGTTATTATCCACTTGAATCCTAAAATTGGGACCTAATAATCTCAAGGACAACATAGGTGAAGTTGACCAACCTTGTGGGGTCAACCAATCTTCAAATTAGGTCACCACTCACAAATTCATTCTAAAGCTCAAGTGGACTCCAAAGCACCTCATCTTAACTTAAAATTGGTAGACTTAAGAAGTCAAGTTATCCATTTTGGTCTACCTGGATCCGCTATGACAAGGAAGGTTGGGTGGGGGAAATCCTGTAACCCATGGAGACACTCTACCATGTAGGAGTCTTCGCGGGACTCTCCCTTCCTGTCTACCTAGGAATTTTTACTTGGATGACCTTTTGATCTAGTGGTATCATCCGCCTCGAACCTCTATGGTCATCCAACGATATTTGGGTGTCTTGATTGGGTCCATCACACTTTCTGTCCCTCATCTACTCCATCGGTTTATGTTAGGAAGGAAGTCCTTAGGACCGCCCTTGAAGCCTTCACTAGCTTTTCACTCTCGTCGAGGCCAAGCCTCGACTTCTTTGTTTGTGCAACTACCCGATCACATCGATATCTCTTCCAATTCTTCCACCTCTGAACCTGAATCTCCAGCTCAGCCATGGATCATCCAGAAGAACAACCTAACATTGAACCACAAGAATTCTATGACCTTCGAGATATGTTCCATGCACGTTTCAACCCACCGCAGCGTCCTCAAATGCGAGATCACTACAATCCCGCTGCGGTGGAGATCGAACCCCGAATCCACATTCTTGTAGGAGGACCCGAGGTGAAGCTCAATCCTAGTATGCTTTACATGACCCCGAAATTTCATGGCTTGAACTTCGAGGATCTTTTCCACCATATCAAGAATCTAAAGCATCTGGCCCACACCTTCGGGATAGACATGCAGAATCTAGATGGCTTACTCTTGAACATCTTCTCCTTCTCTCTATCTGACAAAGTCGCCAATTGGTTTCAGACATACCCTCACCAGATCAACACATGAGAAGAACTTCTGATCGCTTTCATGCAAAAATTCTATCCCATTGGTCAGACGAATGCAATGCGCCATCAAATCACACACTTCTCACAAGGAGTGGGAGAATCTCTACATGGGGCATGGGATCGTTATATGGATCTCATGTGCAAATGCCCCCATCACGGAGTCCCGAAGTAGGAACAAGTTAAATTCTTTTACCACGGGCTTTGTGACGACATCAAGTTTTTTGTCAATGCAACATATGGTGGCAGCATCATGGGTAAGCGTGAAGACACGATTTGGAAAATTCTTGAAAATATGTATGAAAACTCGAAATATGAAATTTGTGAGTTTCCTAATTTGTGGTGAAATAATTAATTTGACTAGTAGAGAATCAAACTTTTTAATATTAAACACCACATCTTTTACATTACATTACATATGCACAAGAGAATCCTTGTTAATGAGAAAATGTGAATCTTTCGGCTTATGCCTACTAAATACACATGTGTAACACCATGTCTTTTTGCTTGAATTTTACGTCATGACAGGCCTACATACCTTATTACTAAATGACAACTTGAAGGTCATGAGTGTGTCTTTTGTGAACTTACTATGTATCATTAGTATGTTTACTGGTACGTTTTCAAGTGCCTCCTACGTATGTAATGGACGAGGGTTCGATTGACTTTGGGTGTATCCAAAATTCCTAATCCATACCCATTTATAAATTCACGGGCAGTGTTGAACCCATTTACCTATGGGATCTCTAAATCAAACTCATACACATCCATTTTTCCATCATGTATAGTGTTCTAAGGTCGATCAAAATACATGAGTAATTCTCAACAGGAAAGCTTATGATTTATATGCAAAATGTGTAGAATTTTAGTGATATTTGAAATAAAATTAAGAAGAGCAATCGAAAAGAAATTAAATAAAATATTACAAATACTTTATCCAAACATATATTTGCAAAATAGTATACAATATCGAAAGATACTACCGGGGCACACACTCACATTCACAAACATCCATCGGGTAGAAGGGTTAGATAAATTGATAAATTTTCAAACCCATGTTTATTACGATATTGAAATTAATTAAATCAAAATCCAACCCATTTATAAATACAAGAGTCGGATTTTGCCTATTATATACATTGAGCATGTTAAAGAGATAAAAAAACATACACTACCGTAACTAAAAGAGAAATCGCTATTCTTGACCACACATGCATTCTTTTGCGGTTAAAGAGACAAATGTTCTTGCGGTTGGTGGATGTATATCTACTTTTATCCCAAGTTAAAAGAAGAAGGACTTGTCAACGTGTGGTGTTTAGGAAGTCATCACTAAAAGGCAAACCAAGTGACCAAATTATAGCAAGATCTATTATTAGTAATGATCGGACATATAAATTGACACACACCAACAAAAGGCTTTGGAGCAAAGAAGAAAATAAGGCATCAATCTCCAAAAGGATAGATGGGTCCAGCATTGAGTCACCGACTAACCTCCTCTTCTGCCCTTTCCTTGAAGCTACTGGTAATTGCTATTGCAACGATGGAGGCAGTCGCTCGAGATATGGTCTTCAATGTGCTGGACTATGGAGCTGTTTCTAATGGTGAAATAGACAATAGCAAGGTAATGAATTAATTATTGTCCTCGAAAGAATTAATGCACACGAATCACAAGCTGCATTTAATTATGCATGCATTCGGATTCAAATAACAATATATATAACAAGAGATGGATCATTTGTTGTCCACCTAATTACTTTCGATCTCCTTAGTTTCACGTAAGATTAATTAATTGACTATATATATATATATATATATATATATATATATATATATATATATATGAATTAATTTCATTTTTCATGTACGTATGCATATGCTGCAGGCTTTCGCAAGTGCATGGGAGGAGGCATGTGCATGGGACGAAGGGAATGCTCAAGTTCTCATCCCGGAAGGCACCTACCTAACTGGTCCCGTGAGCTTCATGGGGCCATGCAAGAGCCCAATTGAGCTACAACTCCGTGGGATTGTGCAAGCCCCATCCAACCTCCACACTTTCCACACGTCCGACTGGGTGGTGTTCAAGTACCTCAGCAAACTTACCATCATCGGCAATGGCAAGTTCCATGGACAGGGCGACGTTGCCTGGTCCAAGAACGACTGCAGCAATGCCAAAAGCAAGTATTGCAGCCTCCCAATTGTACGTAATATTAATTCCAGCTTAAACTTAATTTTGTAATTCTTAAGAAAATGAAAAAACTAAACTCGTACAAATACACAAATTGACGCATACAAAAGCTTAGGCATCCACTTCATACCTCTTTATTGTCTGTTTGTATACATTGTGACGCCTTCTGGATTCGAGTCTAATTGAAAAGAGCTAAATTAATCACAATAACTCGTAGATTTAAGAAATTGAGATCAAATGTTACTGACTAAAATAAACGACAAAATATATCCTAGTTATCGATGGTGATCCTTGACACATATAAGTATAAAAGGATGTTTTGATTTTTCTCTTGGAAACATGACGTCATAAGTGATTAATCATACATAACCAACGTCAGAGGAAGGTAAAGCACGAACTATATGTATTTTTCTCTGGGTTTTCAGCTAGCAATTGTAATCGGAGATTTTGGCAATCTAAATATCCTGTTGGAAAATAATAATAATAACAACGCTACGAACGTACTAATATTTTGCATTTATGAATAAACAAAGTCAATCAAGTTGACATCCGTGGAGGACTCGCTGGTTGAAGGGATATCCTCGGTGGATAGCAAGTTGTTCCACTTCCTGGTATTCAAGTGCAACAATATCCACTTTCATAATGTAAGGATAAGTGCACCGAGTGACAGCCCCAACACCGACGGGATCCACATTTCAACGTCGACCAACGTCTACGTAACTGACTCCGACATCGCCACCGGTGACGACTGCATCTCCATCGGCCCCGGCAACAACGGGATCTTCATCTCTAACGTCTTTTGTGGTCCTGGCCATGGGATCAGCATCGGCAGCCTCGGCAAGCGGAAGCAAGAAACCGATGTCACCAACGTAAGGGTAACAAAGTGCACCTTCACCCGAACGATGAATGGTGTGAGGATCAAGTCATGGAAGGACTCCCATGTCCTCTCCGCATCCAACTTCATCTTTGACGATCTAATCATGAAGGATGTCTACAATCCCATCATCATTGATCAGGAGTATTGTCCCGGTGGAGGCTGCACGAACAAGGTAACATATACAAACAAATACATACACATGTCTCCCATCTTTCTAAATGTTTCATTTGGTCGCCTTTTAGGCTTCTTTTGGTTTAAAAAACATAAATTTATGAAATAAATTGGAGTAATAAAATAATTGGTGAAATGAGTGAGTTAATCTGTTTAGATATTTTGATGGGTTAAAGTTATTCTATAGAAAGAATAGAATAACTTTTTGAAATAATGTAATAATGGTAGAATTAGTGAGTTAATCTGTTCGGACGTTTTGACGGATTAAAATTATTTCACAAAGAATATGAAATAACTTTATCTTGGATTAAATTCACCTCAACGTAAATTGAATGTGGGTTAAGTGACGGATTAAATATTTAATCCGTCAACCAAACACATCATTAACATTTAGATCTTATTTCCTTCACGATCACTTCCCCTAACCATTAGGTTGTTGTTGTCTAGTTCCGATGATCATCTAAATTCATCTCTCCACCTCTATTTAAACTAGGCATGCAATTTTTACACACCCGAGACTTGATATAACGAGGAAACTTCGTATAATTGAGGAAATTAAGATCTCATCGCAATTCATCATCATTCAAGTGTTTTAGAATATGATTTGCTAATCATTTGTTATCCGATGTATCTCTTCATGATCCACATTATACTAACACCGATCTATCGTGTTTGTGCGGAGTTTTCAAAGTGCAATTTAGAAGATGCAATTGTAGTTATAAGAAGAGTAGCTAGCTAGTACTTTATAGAATATGTGAAAATTTATAACTTGCTTTTGTCTATGTTTACAAATATATATCTTCTTCCCGACACACACACATGCGCACTCTCATAAAAAAGTTAGTTATTTCTCGAAAAAAGTGTAATGAGTCCTAAACTACACGAGATGATATTAGCCCAATGACTTTAGAGTATAAAAATTAATATCCTATCATACATAAGCTTCTATGCGTATGTAGTTGGAAGCTGGTCAATGGCGAGGAGATCAACATATACATCGGTAGTAAGAATTAATGTTTTAAAGTAATATGTTTTTTTTTTCAATTTGGATTATTATTCATGTAGCTCCCATCTCGAGTTGAGATCAACAACTTGAAGTTCACCAATATAAGGGGGACATCAACCTCTGAGGTGGCTGTGACTCTTAGATGTAGCAAAGCTGTACCATGTCAAGACATAAAGCTTAGTGACATCCACTTGACATATAATGGAGACACGAAGGGTGTGGTTGCGAAAGCCTCATGTTCCAACGTCTTTGGAACTTCTCATGGAACCATGATTCCTCCATCCTGCATCTGAATGATCCACCATTTCACTGGTGGTTGCACATATACTAAAAATGTATAGCTTCTGCAAAACATCTTGGATCGATCAGTTGGCAGGCACTTCCTGCCATATTTTTGGCATGTGTTCGGGATGTCTTGGAGCTTTTTCGGTTGTATAGGACATTGTTTTTGACTTACATATATATGCTCCTTTTAATTTTTGTTTTGAATACTTTTGTATCATGTCGGTAAGGCTCTCCAACCCACAATGGCTTTGATTAATTAAATAATTAATTTTGAAGAGAAAAGCTTGTGCAGAGCGTGACATTCTTCTTTGTATGCAAGTGAATTTGTTGGTTATTTTGGTGATATATAGGTAAAAATAATTTCAAGCATGTGTATAGAGACTTGAACTCATATACATTAAAAGGTTCAGGTCTTCACCGTCGGAAACTGCTAATTTAGCTCTTTTTTTTTTTTGAAAAAGATAATTTCATTAAAAAGAGAAAGAATCCGATACAACCGAACACACCACAGCGAGGAAGGAGAGAAGAGAATTCTTAACGCCCTCAATAGGGGGAGGTTACATCCCGTAGAGGTCGGGGAAGCTAAAACTTAAAAAAATATTAGACAATAAAAAAAAGAAAAATAAAAAGAAAATATCACGAGATCGGGAATTGGATGACCTCTCTATGGAGAGCCACCCCACACTCGTATAAACAGCAAGCGCCAACGAGAATAAACTAGAAGAATGCGCAAATGAGAAAGTCAAAGAAGACGACCCAAAAGGCGAATTCGACCCCTAACTTCTGTTAGAAACTCAACCGTATAAAGCCCGTGATCATACATAATCCCCAAAATAAACCAACAACACAATGAAAGGAAAAAGAAAGGATCAACTATCAACAAACAACCAACAACACACAAAGACCACTGTAACCCATGTCCTGCAAGCAAAATAAGGCAAACAAACAACACGTAGTGCCACCGTAGACCAACCGCCTCCGCCTCTCGCCGTCGCGCACGCCTCCGCCGTCAACCTATCGTCGCCGTCGACATCCTCCGCCACTGCCATCGCCCTCCGCTGCTACACCCACTCCCTCACCGCCACATGCATGGCTTGGAACACGACCAGCATGGAAGCGTCAACAACCCTTGACGAGCCTCAACTTAGAGATGCCACCGCTTGCGTCGGCCGCCATCTCCCCACGCTGCCGTAGCTATCGTTGCCTTGCGTGCTTCGACTGCCATCACAAATGGCTGTGCATGTCGCTGTCGATGGAGATAGAGCAATCCTGCAGAAGGAGGAGAAGAGCCGGAGGGAAAATGATGCTCTAATTGATCTCAAATGGTCGATCGGAGTCCATGTAGACACCATCGAACTTTGCCGAAGGAGAAGTTGGGGGAGGCCTCTCTGTACATCTCTAGCGTTGGTGTTAGGTCGTCTCCCCGATTGTAAAATAAATTAGCTATTGATCAATTACTTTCAAAGTTCAAATTTTGGATGAATTTAATCAAATGGTCCATTAATTTTTAAAGGCTATCGAAGAAATTGAATAATGATAAACCATCAATCAATTTCATCCTATAACAATGTCGATATAAGTCTTAACGATTTATGCCTCATTCTCGGTGTCTAAATGTCATGATATTCCATGATCTCAAATTTTAATTTATGTAATCCTTCTTGTTTCAGTGTTAATTAATGTCGAGATAAAGAGAGAGTTCGGTTAGGTTAACTATATTTTGAAACAAATTCTATCAACATCAATAAGCATTGTTATAAGCTAATATATTTTGACATTAAAATAATGTCAGATCCTTGTTTGTTTGAAATTTAGGATGCACTATTTTGTTATACTCAAGTCCATCGTTTCTATTATTGTTCATTAATGTAAAAAAGGTGGTTGCCTTGCAACCTCTCTCAGAATTTTTACAATTTTTTGGTTTTTAATTTCGTTTAAAATTACATACCACAACCTTTATTTTTGACCAATTATGATATGTTCCGTTCCTAGTAATCATTAGGTTGTTATTGATAAGTTTTTTTTTTCTTTTGCATTCACCCCCTTTTGTATAATCAAAATTTTTAACTTTGCCCTCGTGAGCGATAGTGGTTGTAGAGTTTGAGGGGCATGGAGTAGCATTACTTGACTGACAGGATGGAGTGGGAGAGACATTGGTTTGGAATTAAGGGGAAAGGGGGCTTAGAGCGAGGGGAGGGAAAGCAACAAAAGTTGCGATGGGATAAAGCTAAGATTTTAAAAATTAGAACGGCCATCAAACTGGCTAAGTTCCAAATTTATTTTTCGTGGTTTAATAAGTGATTCAAATTGGTCGAATAAGTAATGATGTCATCATTTAAATTAGATCAAGAAAAATTGAATTAGACAATCTCTGATTTGATTAATATTGATCTAGCCATGTGAAATCAGATTAAACTGCAACTTAGTTCATAAACAATTAGGTATAACTATAAGCAAATATCATTTCTAGATCTTCAATCACATTACAAAATAATGTGCATGTATTAAAATAAAAGATATTAAGGTAATCATATAACAAATGAAAAATTAATCTTGAATAATGGATTTTAAGATATCGTCCATTTTCACTAACCTCATCATAGATGGGATATCTTCCCCATTCTTTAAGGTTTCTCACGGCCTTTGCTAGGGTGACCCTTTTTCACCATATCTATTTGACATATTTACGAAGCCTTTTATCTACGGGCTTGAAGAAATGGTATTTTCAAAAAAATTGTTCCATTCTTTGTCAAACTTGGGGTGTCTACTCCTTTATTGCATGCTAGCTGGGTTCCTTTCCCTTCATATATCTAGGTTGTCCTATATTTCCAAGCCATCTAAGGTCTCTTATTTTAGTGCCATTGTGGATAAAATTTGGTATAGACTCTGTGGCAGGAAGCCAAATATCCTCTCTATCTCTGCGAGACTACTTTTGATCAAACAATTCTACCCTCTGTTCCAATTCACATCCTTTCAGTTCTAAAGGTTCCCAAAATCATCTTTTGTGAGCTGATGTTCGTCTTTGCTAATTTTTTTGGGTATTATGATCTTCATCACCATTGGATCTCTTGGAAGAAGATTTCTGAACCATTTGCTTATGGTGGGTTGGGTATATGTGATCTATCCCTTTTCATAAAAAATTAGATATAACTATTAGACATTGTTATTTCTAGATATTCATCTACAGCACAAAATAATATGCATGTATTAAAATAGAAGAGATAAAATGCATGTCTATAAAAAATAAAAAATTAACCTAATTAATGGATTTTAAGACACCATATATTTTCACAAACCACATTATAGCAAATTAGCGATCCACATCTAAATGCACCAAAAATTCACATGTAATTCAAGATTCACATCTACCAAAGATAAAATCGCATTTAATGATATAAAATCATTTAATCACATATCATCTTAGGAAAAGAAAAGCCAACAGGAGGGAGCATGGGGTGGTATTGTGGTCGAAGAGGAGGTAGTTGGGTCGTCGGGTGGTGGTATCACATTTAATCATCTAAAACTTATTTAATCATGTATCATGTCAGAAGGGAAGAAAAGGAAAATTTACAGGATGGGGGTATTGGTTGGTAGTGGTGGTTGGAGAGGAAGTAGGGGGTTCACAAGGTAGTGGTGGCGGTCGAAAAGGAGGTAGAAGGGGGACGGCATGGGGGTGGTGGTGGTGTTTGGAGCGGAGGAGGCAGGGAGGGGAGGAGGGACTGAGAGGTGGTGGAGGTGGAGTTAAGGGAGGAGGAAGTTGTCATCGATGGGGAGGATGGCGTGGCGGCGGGGAGGATGGTTTCGGTGAAGGGGGAGGAAGGAGTGGCATCTAATGAGGAGGAGGGGTAGAGAAAGAGGCCTTAGGGTTGAGGGTTTGGGAAAAGGAGAGTTGTGACTTGATGTGCAGGGGGTGGTCGGGTCGGGGAAAGTGGACATCTGGGGGAGATAGTTTTGGTTTTTTTTATGTGGGGGTGTGGTTGGATAGGCTGATCCGGTTCACCGGTTTACACTGGTTGAACCAGGTAGTTGTTGTTGGTTTTAACTAATCTAGACCTTCGGTTTAAAAATCGATTGGCCACACGATCTTCTGTTAGTTTCTTGTTTAGTCGATTCGGTCATTCAGTTTAGTCGGATTTTTAAAACATCGAATGGGATCATTGGATGCAGGAGTCGGGCTCGTGGGCTCTTTTCGTGTTAGATATCGAATTTGACTAATTTTTTATTTTTTTATTTTAATTGTAAGCATATATTATTTTCTATTAAAAAGACCACCTATACACAACTTACACACATACATATATCCAATAATAAAAATTTCGGAACCGAATCAAGCGGAAGAAAAATTTTGTTCGATTATTGAAGCTATCAAATCATTCAAATTATTTTATTCAAAACGATTTTTTTCAATTTTTTATTGAATTGAGGTTGAATAGAATTCAAATAAAGTAATCTAATTAGAAGAGCCATTTGTAGGGACTCAAGGAGGAGATTAGAGGTGTGTTGCAATTGGGGCCTTCCCTAAGGTCTCTCATTTCAATTTTTATAGGTCCATACTTGAACCCCACTCATCTCAATCCTTAACGGCCCAATATCAAGTTTCTTGCTAACAATCCCTATTGGCTCAAGATTAGCCGAGTTTCATGGCAACCTCCATAACTAATATCTCCCACTTGATCGATTTGATCATATCACATTCCTACTATTTGTAGGGTGTCAATTTTCTTGTAGATGTTATATGAGGCTCATTATTCTTGAATACCTCTTAGTTGACTAAAATATTCTCTAAGCCCCATTAAATTAACATGTTTAACATAAGTTCCTATTGGTGTTCCCTTGGTTAAGGAATTGAATGAGCGAGCATTTCACTAGAAGGCACGTAACGTACCATGACCTCTTGTCTTTTCATTATATATCAAATATACTGATATTGGATCCTGATATATTTTCCTTTGGAACTATTTGTCCCGTTATTTATCAACCTTATTGCCAATTCATTATCACAAACAAATTTCAATGATTTTCTTTCTAACATAGTGTAAAAAAATTTCAATTTTTCTTTCATCAATCTAATGCCCAAGACATGTAGGAAACACGTATCCAAACTAGGAAGGAGATAGATGAAGCATGCCCCCACTCCTTCTCCCCTTTGTTAAGACTTGACTTAAACCCATATGGGGATTGGGTAGGAACGTACGTGTTCACTACCTAAGATTTAGTCATTCAACGAGCAATAAACACAAGGCACGTATAAAATATTCAACATATGTAATAGCAATAAAATTGAATAATTTAGAGAAATCAAGAAAATAGTTCATGAATTGAAATAAAGTTCATCACATAGGCATTATAACAACAAAATCTGCGTACGAAAAAAGAAATGAAGTTCATTTCATTACATTGAGAGAACTACGGTGGAAAATAGAAACTTGCTATCACTACTAAACTGGTAACTACTACCACTACGGTGCGTGACTGGGTCTTGCACCGCCTCCTTATACAACCATAGACACTGGTTGCCCACTAACCTTACCTAAGTACACGAAACCAAGGTAGACATCAACAAAGCTGGTTAGAGCGGCTCAAAAAGAATGCGTGAAAAATGAAACATGGTGAAGTAAAGAGATACTATGACCCAACCGAGGTTGTTGTTACTAATATTATTATTTTTAGTAATTTACGTTGGTTCCATTTTTATTCATTTAATCCCTTTTTTGTTTTCTCCTCTATGACCCTGGTAGAAGGTCAGGTTCTTTTCCCAAATCAGTATATCATGACCAGTGATGATCTCATCACGATTTTTTGGGTCATAGGGAAACTGGTCGCAAACACCGTGTTGCAATAAAAATAATATTTTAAATGTCGTTGTTGTAGTATATTTGTCACAATGCAAATAAAAGTCATATAATTTTTTTTATTGACTTAATTTTTACTGCTTTATTCCAAGTCATTCACTGAGAGGCAATTATTGATATGCATCACTCTCTATATCAAAAAATGTTCTTTTAAATAAAAAATGTCAATGTTATTTACAACAAGAATCAATGAATCAATTAGTAAATTGAATTGGTTAATTATGTACAAAAAAATCAATTAATATGCACTACAATGCCTTAAACAAAATTACAACTAATAGGCATAAAAAACTAATTAATACTACACTAGGTTAATTATGTACAACTATCCTAAATAATACCTAAGTATGATATAAAAATATCTACTAATATCTACTATATTAAGTTATATTAACATACTAATATCTTTAGTAACATATATTCTATATACACTAGCATAATTTTGTGCCACTATAGGGCAAAAGAATATGTTTTACTAACATATATATATCTACAGTGACGAATATAACTATCACTAAAGCCTTATGGTTATTTATATACATATAAGGCTCAAACATTACTCTAGTATTCTAATTATATTTATATATACATATATTACTTACATTCGTATACATCATTTACATAAATTTATTTACTACATATATACATCTACTGTTATACTATACATATATGTACATATACACATTTTTACTCACACAAGCACACTAAACACACACACTTACACTCAACTCTCAACACTTAGCCGGTCACACTCACGGTTCTCTCCTCTCTTCTTCTTCTTTCAATACTTAGTCAGTTTAGGACACCTCTCTCTCTCACAACACTTGAGTTTACTGTTCACTAACCCAAAAATTGGGTTTATTAGTGGGCAAATCGAGTTTTTCGTGGGATATACAGCACCCAAGAGGGTAGGATCAGAACACTACTAGACCCGAATCTAGTTTCAAGATTTTGCATTTTATCCGATTCAATTCAGGCCCAATATCAGGCCCACAATGGGTCCACTACAGTGCATGGCCCCCGGCCTACACACAAATTCCAATACATGCTCATGTGCTCGATAATAGGAGAGGTGAGGAATGGGTATTGGAGGCGCCCTGTGCCGTGACCACTGAAGCAGCAATGCGTTGAATTCAATTTATATCACTACGTGCGCTTCACAGTGCACGATGTAGCACTTTATTAGCATGTAATTGACAACCTAGCAACATTTGCGAATGTGCCGAATTCCATGAGTTTGGCCCTCAATTTGAGGGCCATAATTAAATTTAAATTATAAATAAATTATATATTTACAAAGCCTTAATATTGGTCTACATAGTTATATAATTAATTTAGAAAAATAAGTTATTTACATATATATTAAAATTAGTTAAAGTTAGGCTTTTATACACATTGCATTCAGGCTTAATTTTTTAATTAATTTACAAATTGATAAATTAGTCATGAAATTGACTTTACATAGAGTTAATTTATATAATAAACTATTATTAAACATTTTAATTTATTTTAGAGCCTTTATTGTAATTTATAAACATTTAAATATACATTTTAAATAGATATACAAATAAATAATTTATAAATAATGTAATATAGTACAAATACAATATAAATAGGTCAAATATATTTAAAATTACTGTGTGTACAGATACAATATAAATTACTTCATTAATAACTTAATGTACTAATTTATCTTATTTTAAGTTAATAACTTACCTAATTAATTTAATAACTTAATTACCTACTATAATTATGTAATTAAATTAATCTACAGGTCTGGTACAGTATATATTAATTACTTAAATACATATGTATAGTATTACAGGTGGTTATAAGTATGTACAAAGGTGTTTATAATTATTTAGGATAATATACATTTAAGTTAATATAAATTAATATATAACTTACAATAAAGTTATATATATAATAAATCATTCTAAATACTTAATTTAATGTATAAAATACATTCATAAGTTATTTATGTACATTATTTACATATTTTACAATATATACATTTATGTTCTACCAAGCCGAGGGTTCAGAAAACTTTGGAACTTGGCATACACATAGAGAAATACCTAATCCTACTCAAGACATCTTTATTTTATTTTTTTGTGATTTTTTATCAATTTTATTTATGTAAAAGTTAACCCCATATGTGGCCTTGGATGAGTGTTTTAAGTGAAACCTAAGGCACTAAAAGGGATTCTAATGGGTTGAACAACTAGTTAGACATTCAAACTTTTTCAGCACATACCAAGAAAGATGTATAAACATTTAAACCTAATTTTTTAATTCAATTGACTTCAAATTTACAAATATGATAGTTTGGCACATGCACATGCTGGAAAAATAAAAATTACAAGCTATATCAGATGAGATTGAAGGTCAAACTTGTGCATGAATGCTTATAAATGGAGTTATATGGTTACACTACAATGTCAGCTCATTTTACACATTAAAGCCAACTCAAACTCCTTTTTGAATTCCTATTTCAGAATTGCTGCTTAGTGGGATCAGAAACAACAGCATTTGTTGCTATTATTTCAAGTGTTTCAGCAGCACAATTAAGTGTCTGAAACCTAGATATGGTCTAATCCAAGACCTTAAGCATCTCTGCAGATCTGCATCACCTAGATCTAGGTGCTTTTAAGCTCGAAAAATTCTTAGATCACCAACTCCTCTAAAATCAGAGTTCAATCCAATAAATGTAGCTGCTATGCAGCCCACTTTATGTAATGATTTAGGAATCTTGAGTTAAAAATACATGTTTAAACAACTAGACAGAAATTGATTGTGCTTCAAACAAATTTTAACATTAAATCCATGTGTCAACCTCTTCATTAAATGTTCTTGGAATTCAATTTTTATCTTAGATCAGGGATTGTAGAATAATATTCCAGATCTAAAATGACTAATTAAATTCCATGAAAAATCATCTCAAATTCCTTTTTAGCACCTCTGAACTTCAAGGAAAGCCAAATATATCTTCTAGAAATCCTTGAGACCATAATAAGATCCTTATCTTAACTCTAGACAGTGTCAGGTAAAGATCTGCATTAAGCTCCCAAAGCATTTAAATTTAATTCAGAGATGATTAAAATCCTTCAAACACAATTAAAAACTCTCAAAATCATAGAAAATACTAATCTAATCCCTCTCGTATGATATAGACAGCATGAAGAAGGAATTTAGATTAGTCAATGAATTCCAATCAACTTGAATCCCAAATCATCAGAACCCAGAGGAATATACTAAAATTCTTTCGGTTAGAATCCGAATCTCACTCAAATGAAGATGTGAATTGTTTCTAGAGCCTCAAATCAGGAGAACTAATCATCCTTGGCTCTAGTTAGCCATAAGAACCAAAGCTTTGATCAATATTCAATTGAAACCAAAATTGAGAGATTTGCAAATCAGCTTGTTCAAAATTAGAATAGGATCATTGTGAACAAGTGTAATGAATGAAATGACCCTTAGATGACAATTGGTGCTCAAATTAGATCTGAATGCTCAATGCATTAGATTTGATTTGATGCTTTGATGCGTGGGCGATTGGTAGTAAAAATACAAGGCAAACATGTAGAAATGAGTGTTGAGTGCAGGGGGAGATCAGATGGACACAAGAAGTGGTGAATTCATCTCCCCTGATTTGAATTGATCAGAGGACGTGGATTTGGTGAAAAGCTTCCTAATCTACTCTACTCCTAAAACTATCAATCAATCCATGAGGTTACTATCTAATTCTACTCCTAAAGAGATCTACACAACACTAACAGACACTATAGCTATCCTAGAAAGCATTAAAATCCTATACTAAATGGAAGAATGGGACCTATAAGGAGAACTGCAGCTGGTGGCTGCAATGACAAATGAGGGAGGACCTTCAATGGTCTGAAATCTTGGTAATGAAGCTTAATGTCGCCCTACGGTGCTATGTGGTCCTTAGCGGCGTGGAGAGGTCGCAGGAGGTGGAATTCCACTGCACAGGCAGAGGAACAGGGATAATATTGGGAGAGGAAACTAGAAAGGATGAAGTGCTCAGCTCGAGAAGGTAGGAGGGAGCTGATCCTTTGTGCGCGAGCTCAAGGGGTCACTTAAGTAGTCGAAGGAGTGATTCCAATCACCGCAATGGTGAGATTAGGTGGGTTTAGTGCATACGGTGGGGATTAACTTGGTGGGAGGCGGGAAGTTTCAAATCAAAGGCCCATCGTAGGATGGGATTTGTGATGAGAGGTGATGCTATGCTCATCGATGCACGTAGATTGGAATGAATGGTTGTGGTGGTGCGTGTTCTCCACGTTCGTTGTAGTGAATAGTATCAGGTGAGATGGGTAATTTGCACGCCAGTCCAAATGGGATGAAGCGGTAAAAGAATTGTACAGAGGCCCATAAATGGGGAGAGAAGGATGGTAGTGCGACCCTTAGGTCTTTCAAAAAGGTTCCTGACGGCTTTCAAACAAGTCCCTGGAAGGTTTTGTATGCATAAAATGTAAGGAAATGGAGGACTTATTAGGGTTTATCATCATTATTATGCCCTAAAATGGATCTGACTATTAGGGTTTTCACTCCACAAATGGATTTTCGGGCTGCAGTTAGGCATTCACCTAGGTTAGGCGTGAATAACATTTTATTTCTATTTTTGATGTGTTTATCTGAGTGTCAAGAATAGGCAGAAAGTCAGATCCCACATACCTTGGCACTCAGGAAGGTAGAAGATGAATGAGAAGCACCTATCAACTGGATCTTAGCTGGATCCAACTCATCCCAGCTGGATCCTAGCTCTTTCAAGCTGGAACAACTCATCCTTAGCTCTATTCAGCTCGTCTTAACTAAATAGTAGCTTTATCTAGTTCACCTCAGCTCCATTCAGCCCACCTTAGCTGAATGACAGCTCAAACTAGCTCAAGACAGCTGATCCTAACTCCTTTCCAGTACAGCTCATAACAGTTCACTAGAAGCTTAACTTGACTAGGATTAGCTACTACCATCAAGTGCTAGACTTAGTCAGCTATGGAAGTCATCAACCAACATAGGCTACCTCAAGTCCAGCTCCTGGAGGATCAACTCAGCTCAACTTAGTTGAGTTGAGCTACCTGGCCTAAGCTAGCTACTCTAGCTAGCTGGGTAATCTCTGGGAAAGACCAGACCCATCTCACTTCAACTCAGATTAGAAGAAAGTTAGCTCAGATTAGCTTGGCCTAGTTGTTAGAAAAGAACTAGCAAACTAAGCTAGCTATTGAGCTCCACTTCAGCTACCTTCAACAGACATCAACTCCAATGCAATCCATTCCAGCTCCCTCCAACTCTTCTCCTCTGAAACCCTAGCTCTACTGATGAGCCCATATTTGTGAGCTATTTATGTATTTTAATAGCTAGGCATTAAGTTAACATGTACATTTATATACCATACATTAGAATGTAAATAGGGTAACATAAAATTGCCTATTTCATGCATTTCATGCATTGGTAATATCATTTAGAATAGCATGCATTAGAATAGTAAATCTTTTAGGTTGCATTACATGCATTATTTTATTTCACATTTCTTTTGGGGGCCTATAAATAAATAATCTCCATTTCTTTATTCAATTTCTTATTCTTCTTCGTGCAGCGAGGAATGAATGCGCAACAATCATAGGTTTTAATTAACCTAAATTAGACTAGAACTTAGCATAAGCTAGTGTAATTAATGCATGCATAAGCATTACTTGCATCTTTATTGCTTTTCTTTAGCTATGCATGAAATAATGATATAATGTACTAATTAAGTGCATTATATAAATTGCAGGTAATAAGAAGCTCAGGAGCTAGATCTGAAGCTGGATCTGAAGCTAGTGCTACACCAGAACTAGAGCAGAAGACCTTAGAATAAATGTAGTAGAGAAAAAATGTAAGGGTTGAGGTACATTATTTTATTAAGTAAAAATAAGGCAGAGTTAAATTATGAAGAACTTAGGTTCATTCCTAACCCTAATTCTAGCCCTTATCTAGATGTCCAGATAAGTTATTGGACGTTCAAGATCCTTAGCCACAACTCGCACACCTTAAACCCATGTCTATAGTGTTATTAGACATCCAATTTTTGTAGAATACCCAAGACAGAACCCTAGTTCCCTCCTGACTAAAATTGGACGTTCAGACAAGAGGTCTGGACTTCTGATTTTTGAGTTTAAGTTGTCTGATACTTAAATTGGACGTTTGAAACTGCTCTCCAGTTCTTGTTTTGGAATTCAAGATTGGATCTTAATTTCCTAGGTCCCTAAACCCAATTCCAACCCCCTGGGAACCTAAATTAAGGTACCCTAAGCCTAGTACACCACCTCTAGACCTTCGTAAGAACCTAATTAGGTTCTCACTAAGCCTAATTGACTTGGATCATAGTCAATTACAATTGCCTAGTCAATTGGACTCATAGAGTCCAATTGAGCTCAGACCTTAACCCACACAAGTTCAATTGTACTCAATGAGAGTCCAGTTGACCTAAGCCCAACTTAATTAAGTTATTTCACTCTCAATTAAGTTCACACTCGCTCAATTAAACTTATGTCAAGTTTAATTGCACTTTCTCTTTAGCAAATTAGGATTTGCAACCCTAATTTGAGACCTACCTTAACCCAAACCCATTAGGACCTAGCCTAGACCACTTAGCCACCTAAGTCACCCCCCCCCCCCCCCCCCCCCACACCCACTCATGCACTCCTATGCCACCTAGAGTCTTCTGTGCTCTTCCAAAGGTGGCGCCACCTTGGTTTCCAAATATAGCAACCAAGGAAGAGTCTTCTCTTAAATCCACTTTTTGTGGATCTAAGAACAACCTCCATCTCTCTCTTAGATGGCCACCTTAGAGCTCTCTCTAGAGAGTTCCACACTTCTCTAGAGAGCCACACTCATAGCTACCCAAGAGTCTATAAAAACACTCTCTTGGATGGCCTTGACCCCATCTAGTCTTAGCTCCATCTAGTTATGGCTTCATTCCACCTCCACTCTACCTCCATCTCCATGAGCTCCCTCACCATGGTTCCATCACCTCCATGCCAAGGCTAGAGCACTCCTCCTCCACATCTCCAAGGGCCAGCCTACCCACCATTGGCCACCCCTCCTTCTCCCAACCACCTCAAAGGTCATTGGAGACCACCTCCAAATGCTCTCCTTTCCGATAGCCTACATAGATAAGTAGTTATTCTAATCTCTCTACTTTATTTTATGCTTAGAAGTGTAGCATGGTGCATGTGTGGTCGTGCGTGCTTCGCGTGTTAGAAATCGGTGTTACAAGTAACCTGATGTAAACACATTTACACTACTTAAAATGTCTATTTATGCATGTTCTTAAGCATAGGATTGCATTTCATGATATAAATATTGCATTACATGCATCATCTTGCATTTAGAGTAGTTTGAATAAAATGGAGGTTAATTGTCTCCTTTTATGTGCTTGGACAGGGCAAATATTTTATCGGGGCCTCGGATCAAAGATCCAACCGTATGGATATGATCAGGGCGACAATTGGAGTTCAACGACTCCAAGATCGCCCTAATCAGGCATCCGTAGCATCAGATAGAGACCGGGGAACCCTAGAAGATCAAGGGCCAGGATGGTGTAAATCCGCACTTCAGATGGAAAATCCGACCACACGGATGAATTCGGATCGACGATCGCAGCCGAACGACACAAAAATCAAGTCAATCCGACATCCGTGGCACCATCTACAACTTCCAGAAGATGGACGGCCAAGATAGCGCCACGTGGCGCCATCCCAGCCGCCCAATCGGCCGCAGGAGTCCTGTGAAGACCACGCAACGTCTCCTCTCCGCCGTTGGATCTCGATCCAACGGCTGCGGTCGCGCGCGTTTAAAAACGTCCGCGCGACCATTTCGCCGCGTAGCGCAGCGGCTACGCAGCTGCGGGCGAAGCGGAGGTCGCGGGTTCGAGCCGCGGGGAGGGGGGCGAAGGCGCGGGCGAGCGGGCGCGCACGAGCGTCGGATGAAGATCCAACGGCCGCGCGCGCCCGATAGCGCCGACGCGCAATTGGACGCCCTGGTGGGCGCGCGATCACACGCGGGCGGCGCGCTACGCAGCGGGCGCGGGCGCGATCTAAGCCGTCCGATCTCGCGATCGGACGGCTGAGACGACGCGGACGTGCGTCTGCGTTACGCGCGCAGGCCAGCCGAGCGGGCGCGCGTGGCGCGGCGGCGACGGCGACGGCGGGGCTTTAGCGACGGTTTTATCCGTCACTAAAGACCCCTTATTTATTATTTTGAAGATGTAATGTCCATTTTGCCCCCACTCCTTGCAACTATAAAAGGAGACCCCCTCCATACGAAATTTTCATCCCTTCCTTCTCCTCTCTACCTCTCCAAAGCTCAAGAGAAGCTTGTCCCACACCCGGGATGCTTCTCGCGAGATAAAGTCCAAATTTTCGTCCCCCTTCGGAAGTGGATCCCGCGACGACGACGGCGTGCTGCTTCGTTCCCGTTCTTCTGCTTCGTCCTCCTTCGTCCCGCTTCGTTCTCCTTCGTCCAGGCGTCGTCCCGTCCGGCTCGTCCTCCAAGCGACCGTCGAGGAGGATTTCTCTCTCCCTATTCTTTTTACTGCTTTCTAGTATAGATTTACTGCTTTCTAGAGTAGTCTATTCGTCCTCCGAGCGATCGTCGAGGAGGACATTTCTCCCTCCATTCTTTTAATGCTTTCTAGAGTAATTTTTTTATGTTTTCTAGTTGTAATGAAAGAACTCTTTTATGATAAATTCCTTGTCTATTCTACATCTCATTTTGATTTCCATGTATAGTATTCCTTCGCTCTCTCTTACTCCCTCTCTCTCTTTTATTTGTTGTAGATACTTAGATAGTTTAAATTGAATTTCTTTGTGACAAAATAAAAAGAAACGCGGAGTTTTTAAATCAAACGTTCGCCTCCCTGTGTTCGACCCGGAATTCTTATTTCGGTATAAATTTTATTTGTTGAACACGAATCCTTCGCTTTCGAACTACAACGACGGGTTTTTCCAAAAACCAAACACGTTAGCGTAGATTCTCGCGCTCAACATTTTGGCACCGTTGCCGGGGAGGCAACGCTCTTTGATTTCTCTTCGCGTTTTGTAACTTACAAATCATTTACCTCACTTTTCTCCTTTCTTATTGTAATTGCAGGTACTCTTTCGAGACAGGCAAAAGCGGTAGATCGGAGTAAAGTGCTGTGGAAGGTTTTGTAAGTTACCCCCCACCTCCCACCCATTAGATTTCATCTCATCACATAATAATTCAAACATCAATCAACCTAGGTGTTCTTATAAACTCTAAGGTTAGATTGTTTGTTGTTTGACATCCATACTCACTCCAACCCCCACATTAAAAAAAAATAAAAAAATAAAAAAAAAATCTCACAGAGGTACACAACCTCATCTGATTTTCTAACTCAACCGGAAAACCAATCTTAGGAGCCGGTACACACATCCAAACACATAATCGAGTAGAAATCAGATTGGGTAATCATTTGTGTACCTAATTAGGTGGTGCATAAGGCCAATTGTTTGAGTTGATTGGGCCGCACCACTTCAAATAAAATCAACTCATCTAGTAGCTGCCAATTAGGTTCAACTCTTAGGGATCTACCAGGCACTCCACATTCTTTTTAAACTTTAAAGGAAAATATCTTCACCTGTGCTTGCAAAACCTGGTGTGCCAATGAAACTTGATTGAAAACACCTAAAGTTGAATCCTAAAAGCTACTAAGCAAGATTTGAACCTTAAAATTCACCACATCAAAAATAATCTTGCTTGAAAACCACTGGTTGTGCACGCACACACAAAGCAATCAATCATTAAGGGCACAACCCATTTAAAGGGCCCATCACATTCCAAAGCACATTCAAACCTAGCCCTAAATAAAACAGAGTAGACATTGGCCTTAAGGATTGGACTCGCTCTTCAGAACTCAGAACGAGATTATTTTCGATTAGTCTGTTTCTACTGTTCAATCTGATGTCTAGCTAGGGGAGCAGAGTCAAACGATCGCGGCTGGGGGGTACACTAGGAACCGGAGGCGCAAGCCGAAGGAAGAACCTTCTCCCCAGTCCCTCCTTCTAACTGGTTGGATTGAACAGACAGAAGTAGATCAAATCGTTCTTTTATCTCAAGACGGGTTTTGGGAGTCTGTAGGTCTGTAGGCTAACCCATTTAAGGACAGGTTTGATTGTTTGTATTGCAGGGCACCTTTCTTCCTCCCGTGTCTCATGAATCCTTCCACATATTTCACGCATTCCCGCTCTTTCCCTCCTGTTGTAAATTATCCTCAACATGACGATTATCCCAACTCTTATTGTAATCGACCATCAGTTAGTTGGGATAATTCAGATTGGGGATACAATTCCGGACCCCTGTGTTTAGGGTCTAACCCTGAACACTTTGATTCTCAATTCTATCCTTCTCAGAGTTGCATCGATTATAGATCGTCCTTCTTTCATGAACAACCTAATGCGATCTACAATCAAGAAGGATACACTGATCCTTACCCATCCTCTGATTTCACTGCCTTTAGGTCATCTCCATCTTTTGAACAATCTGAAATGACCTATTATCAGGATGGGTATAACGAATCTCAATTTGTTAATTCCTCTACATTGATGTCAAACCCGCCCAACCCTGAACCAACTCATTTGGTTCAGGTTAATCAGGTTCAAGATAAGGTTCTGGCTAACTTGAGGAATATCATTCAATCTTTAGAAGTTCAGCCAATACCTTGCATTGAGAGATTGGAGCCCCTGATTGAAATGATTGATGATTTAAACAAGTCTTTGTTGGATTGGCTCCAGGATGTTAAGGATAAGAACCCGGGTGAGTTTCTACTTGGGAAATTAGCGAAATTGAGGATGAGATTCGTGGTTGCTTTGATTCAATCTTGGAATAATTCCCAGGATGAACTCTCTTCAGGAAAGCCAATGACAGAACCCGCTCAGGCACCTGTTGGGGGGGACACGTGTTATGAAGCTGACCAGATTGAATTAAAACAATCAATTAAGGATGATTTGATTTCTTCACCTGAAATCCCTGAGCCGGGTTACGAGGAAACGTATGTCTCCTTGGAATGCAAAGTGACAAATGATTTTGGGACATACATTGATAGGGATCCTGATGGTGAAGATTCAAGTTGCGAAGTCTCACACGAGTTTTCAGATCACGATTTTTGTGAGACGATTGGGCCTGAGGAATCTGATAGATCATTTGATAGCCCAATAACTGAGGAAACTGATCTTATTAGGGCACACGATACAGATCCAGAATCGCATTTTCTGGAGGAATTAATTCAATGCCCTGATTATCAGTTACACCCTGTTGAGCTTATTGATGATTCTAATTCTGAGATAATTAGACCCAAGTCAATTTTGATTTTGCCACATCATCTAGACTTGGAGATTTCAGACGGGGTGATGAATATACAAGAGGTCATGGAATTTGATATGCCGAATGAGGAGGATAGGAGCTGGGAAATTCTGATTTGGGAAGTCAATTTTGGAGGAAATGGAAGATTGAGTCGAAGGGTTCCTTTTAAACTGAAACCATCAAATCAGAACCCTTACGACATTTGTTTCGAGGATGTCAAACTCAAGCACACATTTAACGATTATCCTTTTGAGCTTCAATTCTCTGTAACCCGACATTTTGGCCTTGGGTTGCATCCTCACAAATCGCAGGCCCGACCCCGCTTGCATTCTGATTTTAGGTTTTGGGTAATTTTTATCCAGAACCTAAGATATTCTCGATTATGGGGTGTGGGTCTGCACCACAATCTGGTCCACATCTGTGGACCTCTGCTGACAGGTCAGAGGATTCTTCTGTTTATTCTAATTCTGACCTGCACATGTGAATTCTTCATTTCTTTTCTTTGTATAGTGTGCCTAGCTGAAGGCACTAAACTCAGCACATATACAGTTCTTTTTCATTTTCATCTCGGAGCGGACCCGATATCCACGCAATTCAGGTGCTTTCTACGCTTTTCCACTCTATTTTATGTATTTTTAATACAATGAGGACATTGCATTAGATAGGCATGGGGGGGTGGATATTTATCTTTGAATTCATTCGTCAGCTCCGTAGATTTGTTTTATTATTAAAAAAAAAAAAAAAAAAAAAATCAAAATTAGGAAAGAGAATTTGGGTTTCAGAAAATTTTCGATCTTAAGAAATACTATATTATGTTCTGAACACAAAGACCCTTCAGGTCTTTGGACTTAATCAGCCTATGTATCCACTAAAATGTGGATTTGTTTTTCGAGTTCTCGCCAACTTGAATTTTATTTTAATTGGAGTAAATAAGTTTGGGTGATAAGTACACGACTTATCAACCCGCCCTCTGATGTGAGGGAATTTTGAGTCTTAAGCATCTACACACTTTCTTTGCACTGACTCGTTGTTTGGCGATTTTAACGGAAATTGGGTAGCTAATGAACCTTCTTGGGTGATATGGCTGGCAAGTTATCGTGGGTAACAGCCCATAGGTAGGTTGTCCAGAGCCCAGTCACTGGACCTTTCTCTTTTTGCTGCCTTTAGGTAAATCTTAGACCAGGGAAGCCACCTACTTAAAAAAAAAAAAAAAAAAAAAAAAAATCAAAAAGGAGAAAAGAACAAAAAGAAATAAGCCACACTTCGCCGCACGAGTATGGCTGGCAAGTTGTCGGTGGTAACAGCTCATCGACCGGTTGTCCAGAACCCAGCTCAGAAAATGCACTAAAAATTCCCAAAACACTTAGGAAGAAGCGGAGAAGTAGAATAAACCGGGGAGATATACACTGGATTCACCCTTGTGTTGACCCCGTTAAAAAATAAAAGTAGGGAGAAAGCTACCGGTTGTAAAGATACACCTTTAGGCAGAATTCTTTTTGAGGTCACCTAGAGGCGTAGAAATCCGAAGTCCGTTTTAATTGCCGGTCAACGAGTCTATCACATCACAATAAGATGCTTAAAACTTAGGGTTCTCATCAAATCTTGGGTGAGTTGAATGGCCGTAGAAAGCCACTCTTAAACCCTAAAATTTGAAAATCTAAAAAAAAAAAAAAAAAGAGTAAAAACAGAAAAAGAAATTTTTCTTTGAATAAGGCGAGGCTTGAGGCGGTCTGCATTTTGGCTGATACCCGGGCACTGTTGTGTCTTTGAAAGTTCAGTTCTTAAGTAGACAATTTCTTAATGATTGAAAATAACTCAGGTCCAAATAATCTAACCTAATTCTTTTATAAATAGCATATAGTTTTTGCTAGGGACTAGCAAAAGATAGGCATGGGGGTATGATGTAAACACATTTACACTACTTAAAATGTCTATTTATGCATGTTCTTAAGCATAGGATTGCATTTCATGATATAAATATTGCATTACATGCATCATCTTGCATTTAGAGTAGTTTGAATAAAATGGAGGTTAATTATCTCCTTTTATGTGCTTGGACAGGGCAAATATTTTATCGGGGCCTCGGATCAAAGATCCAACCGTATGGATATGATCAGGGCGACAATTGGAGTTCAACGACTCCAAGATCGCCCTAATCAGGCATCCGTAGCATCAGATAGAGACCGGGGAACCCTAGAAGATCAAGGGCCAGGATGGTGTAAATCCGCACTTCAGATGGAAAATCCGACCACACGGATGAATTCGGATCGACGATCGCAGCCGAACGACACAAAAATCAAGTCAATCCGACATCCGTGGCACCATCTACAACTTCCAGAAGATGGACGGCCAAGATAGCGCCACGTGGCGCCATCCCAGCCGCCCAATCGGCCGCAGGAGTCCTGTGAAGACCACGCAACGTCTCCTCTCCGCCGTTGGATCTCGATCCAACGGCTGCGGTCGCGCGCGTTTAAAAACGTCCGCGCGACCATTTCGCCGCGTAGCGCAGCGGCTACGCAGCTGCGGGCGAAGCGGAGGTCGCGGGTTCGAGCCGCGGGGAGGGGGGCGAAGGCGCGGGCGAGCGGGCGCGCACGAGCGTCGGATGAAGATCCAACGGCCGCGCGCGCCCGATAGCGCCGACGCGCAATTGGACGCCCTGGTGGGCGCGCGATCGCACGCGGGCGGCGCGCTACGCAGCGGGCGCGGGCGCGATCTAAGCCGTCCGATCTCGCGATCGGACGGCTGAGACGACGCGGACGTGCGTCTGCGTTACGCGCGCAGGCCAGCCGAGCGGGCGCGCGTGGCGCGGCGGCGACGGCGACGGCGGGGCTTTAGCGACGGTTTTATCCGTCACTAAAGACCCCTTATTTATTATTTTGAAGATGTAATGTCCATTTTGCCCCCACTCCTTGCAACTATAAAAGGAGACCCCCTCCATACGAAATTTTCATCCCTTCCTTCTCCTCTCTACCTCTCCAAAGCTCAAGAGAAGCTTGTCCCACACCCGGGATGCTTCTCGCGAGATAAAGTCCAAATTTTCGTCCCCCTTCGGAAGTGGATCCCGCGACGACGACGGCGTGCTGCTTCGTTCCCGTTCTTCTGCTTCGTCCTCCTTCGTCCCGCTTCGTTCTCCTTCGTCCAGGCGTCGTCCCGTCCGGCTCGTCCTCCAAGCGACCGTCGAGGAGGATTTCTCTCTCCCTATTCTTTTTACTGCTTTCTAGTATAGATTTACTGCTTTCTAGAGTAGTCTATTCGTCCTCCGAGCGATCGTCGAGGAGGACATTTCTCCCTCCATTCTTTTAATGCTTTCTAGAGTAATTTTTTTATGTTTTCTAGTTGTAATGAAAGAACTCTTTTATGATAAATTCCTTGTCTATTCTACATCTCATTTTGATTTCCATGTATAGTATTCCTTCGCTCTCTCTTACTCCCTCTCTCTCTTTTATTTGTTGTAGATACTTAGATAGTTTAAATTGAATTTCTTTGTGACAAAATAAAAAGAAACGCGGAGTTTTTAAATCAAACGTTCGCCTCCCTGTGTTCGACCCGGAATTCTTATTTCGGTATAAATTTTATTTGTTGAACACGAATCCTTCGCTTTCGAACTACAACGACGGGTTTTTCCAAAAACTAAACACGTTAGCGTAGATTCTCGCGCTCAACATAACCCATCGTCGTAGTTGCAAAACACGTCGATCAGATAAAATTTATACCGAAACTCCAAGGGAGTCCCGGGTCGAACACAGGGAGGCGACGTTTACTTTACTCCAAAATCGCGTTTCGTTTTGTTTCTGTTTGGTATCTTCAGGTTTTGTTATTTTTTTGTGTTTTTGAAATAAAAGACAAGAAAATGAAGCACAAGATAGAGATGAGGAACGAAAATGATTTATATATCAATCAAATGTTTATTACAATCAACTATGAAAGCATAAAAAAAGAGATGGAGGTGAGAGGAAATCTCCCGAATCGGCTGTTCGGCGAGACGACGGTGCCTGGCAGAAGCTCGGAGGAAGGAGGTAAGGAGCGGGATGACGGAGGTGAGATGCTAGAGGACGTCGTGTTGAGGAAAGCTTCGGCGTGGCTTCGGAATGGAGGTGGGAGGACAGCTCCAAGGTGACCTATGAAGGGAGATGGGAGGTTAGAGGAATATTTGGTGGGGCAAAGGTTCGCTGCACTAATAGGAACCTTGGGAGCTTGAGAACAAGCTCTAATGGAGCGTTGGTAGGCTTGTTAGAGCTTGGGAGTAGGTGGGAGTAGAGTAGGTAGAGATGGCTTGGAAGGGAGGGGGTGAAGGTCCTTTTATAGTGGTGGAGAAGTGGCTAGAAATGGATAAAGGACTTTTAGTGATCTCCGGACCGTCGCTGGAAACGTTGCTGTAGACAGCTCACTTCCACCCACGCCCATAGCTAGCTCTGCTGGCTTGCAATGAAACAGCAACGGCTGTAAGCGTCACTGTAGGTCACTCCAGCTGTCGCTGAAAGCTGGCGCCAACTGCCCCTTGCACCCGCGCCGCCTGCCCCGCTCTTCACGCGCGGTGACCGCACGCCCAGCTATGTGCGCGTGTGCTATGCGCTGGCATGCGCGCTTGCAATGCGCTGGCCCGCACGTGCGCGCGCGCGCTGCCACTACGTTGAGCTCGCCCGCCCAATTGCAAATTGGAGGGGCTGCGGGGAATCGAACCCGCGCCTCTCCTTTGCAAGCCGCTGCGTCAACCAGTGCGCCACGTCACCTTTTGTGTTGCGAGGAGGAAATCGGTGCAGACGCTTCCCAGCCGTTGGATCAAGATCCAACGGCTAGGATTAACGGTGTAGATGATGAGGGAGAGTGGGTGGTGGCTGCTGGCTGGGTTTAGGCGGCCTGGATGGCACCACGTGGCGCCATCTGGACCGTCCGTCTTCTTCTTCTTGCAGAGGGTGCCACAGTGCTCAGATCGGGATGATTTTTGCGATGTCGGACTACGATCGTCGCTCCGGATCCATCCGTACAGTCGGATTTTCCATCCGAAACCCGTATGAATGTCGCATTGCCCCTTGGCCATTGATCTTCCTCGGGCTTCATGTGATGCTACGGGACTCCGATCTGGACGATTTCAGAGGCTTTAGACTCCGATCATCGTATTAATCAGATCCGTATGGTCTGATCGTCCATCCAAGGCCCTGAAATAAATCATCTCCTCTCCTGACCATAAAAAGAACCTAATTAACACAAAATATATACAACTACTCTAAATGCAGAATGATGCATGTTATGCAATATTTATAACATGAAGTGCAAATCTAAGCCTAGGAACATGCATGAATAGGCATTTTATCCTAGATAGATGTGTCTATATCAACGTGCAATCTCAATTAGATCCGCATGTGTATGCATTTTATGATAGCTAGTATTGTTTCAAGCATTTCTGTATAAGCTTTCCTCTAGCTTCGCTCTGTAGCCCTGATCATGAATCAATGAAAAATCACCTTTTTAGATATCTATATGTGTGTTGGAAAATCCCTATGAGCTTTCTTGTCATATTCTATTGTGGTTGAAGTTGCCTACGCTTATTTCATATATTTTCGCAACTAGGATGTCAGTTCATGAAAATATTGAGGATCTAACTATCAATGCCATTTCGGTAAACTGACATCACATAACTGGATCGTGCATATGGACACCCACACATTTATTTTTGTCATCTATTTAACGCACTCTCACATTATTAGAGTTAATAATGCGAATGGCAAGACATTGATCCGTAGGTTGGAAATCGGCGTACATTTCTAAGTGAGTAGAGCGAAAAAAGATTGAAATTAATCTTAGCATTTCCATAACGACTCCTAGAGATGAACAACCGGGACTCAAAATCTTATTATTTTACAAATATTTTTGATCAAGGGTTTTACGCGACTATACTACGAGCTACGACATTATTTTCCTAAAATGCACGGGAAACCGCATCTGTCAAGGAGCCGCTCCTCTCCAACATGACATTCATGGCTTGATCTGGCAATGAAGGCGACAGTGAAGAGGAGTGGAGGATGTGGATCTAAAGGTTCCTCCTCCGTCTGTTTCTCTTCTCCTGAGGCTTTAAGAGAGGAGAGGAAGCCACGAAGCTCAGGAGGCCACCATCCACTCCATCACTATGCTTCACCTCCACCACCGCCAGCCTCAACTATGGCGGCAAGCCTCCACCACCGTGGGCGTGTGGTGTGACAGGCCGCACTGCCATCCAAAGCTTGCTCTCATCACCGTGAATGTAAGTTGCTCCACCATAAGCACACACAGGCATGCATGCTACATTTTCGCTGTTCATCTCCATCTCCACCACATACTCTGTTCTACTTCCAAAAGAACCCAACAACATCTTCTTTCACCATCGTCAGCCATCCTACCACTTTCATACAACCAATCCCACCTTCATACTATCACACCTCTACATAGCCACCCACCAGCAGCCACACACCTCCCCTCCATTCCACGCTCCACAAAGCACCCCCTTTCTTCTTCTTCTTCTTCTTTTGTTTTCATAACAGAACCATCACCACCAACTCATCGCTGTAACTCTAGCCCGAGCGCGACCAGCGCCACTCTGCCACACACAGCCCGCACGCTCTACCCTCAGCCCATGCGTGCTGAGAGTGCACGCCACTAGCATCGCACCCTTCTCATCTCTATGCATCGCCTAACTTCCCCGTGCTTCCATGCGTACGAGTGCTCTACCAGCAGCACACCCCTCTCCTCTCCATGCGAGCACAACAATAACAACCCTACGTGCGACCAGCACCCCTCAACCGCACATGGAGCTGCTCCAACAATAGTAGCAGGCTACCAGAACCTGCATCCGCCACTGCTCTGTCCGGCCACCGGCGACCGCCATTCGCTGCACCGTAACCTTCATCGCAAAGCTCGCCTCCAGCTGTGGCCTCCTCCATGCACGAGCACAAGGGAAAGTTTTCCCCTATTTGTGGCTGCAATAGTTTTTACATCTAATGCTATTGCCACTTTTGATTTTTGAGTTTATTAATTAAATATTGTGGTGAGTTTATGCAAAGGACCTCCCTCTTTCTCATAAATGCTATTTCAGCATTAGCTCTTGTTGTTTACTTATTCTAAAAGCGATTTTGATTCAGTTTCTTGACGAAATTAATTGTGAACATTTATTTTTGACCCACGCGAGTTTTAATAGATTAGTGCCTCCCTGTGGACACGACCCAATTTTCTTGAGTGGTTAATTTTAATTATTTTGACGACTAGTTTTCCACCACTTGCATACTACAATGCGTCATTTTATGTGCAAAATTACTTCCAAAGAGAAAATTGTCTCATCATCTACCTC
Source organism: Thalassia testudinum (assembly GCA_037157565.1). Lineage (NCBI taxonomy): Eukaryota > Viridiplantae > Streptophyta > Magnoliopsida > Alismatales > Hydrocharitaceae > Thalassia > Thalassia testudinum. The sequence goes on along the minus strand of JAZHRO010000073.1, from coordinate 172,127,422 downwards.
CTCTCTCCACTACTCATCTACTAGCTAAGTGTTATGACCCAAACCCAACTTCTTATGGAATCCGCGAGCGACCCGCCTTGACTAATCCCTAGACCTAGTCCTCTATCGAGAAATAAGCCAAAAATATAAATACAACATTCCACAAATGCAACATAGCTAAGCATTTTAATAAAAGATAGAAAAACAGAGCAGTAGCCTCAAGTAGACATCACGCCATAGTTGAAAAATGGAGCTCACTATCTAGCCATCACAACAAAAATAGAAAGATGGAAAGCAACATTACAGGTACCAAATACACTAAAATACTCACTAAGCAGTAAAACAGTGTCTCAGAAGCGGAAACAGAATGGGAACAGACTACAACTGGGCTCGACTAGGCCCAACACCCTTCGCAGCCGGTGGTACTTGCTGCTCACCTCCCTGACCTGAACACATGTAACAGTTGTCAGCTAAATGCTGAGTAGAGTGGCAAACTTAAGAACATTTGATGCATTTAACTGTTAAAAGTAGTAAACTATTTATGCAATTTAAGTTATTTATACAGTTAACACCTCGTTCTATTCATAATCACTAATTGTTTAGTATTCAGGCATTCTAGTAAAGGTCCATGTCATCACTTGGTTCACATGTTCCCTATGGGAATGATCTTGTTACAGTTTTCTCATGATGCAGGATGCACACATGGCACTCTCTCGGCTGGGAGAGTACCCTGTGGTAGTCCTACACCCGATCTACCACCCTGGGGTCGTGGTTGTGACGTAAAGGTGACCATGGTACGTGAGATAGGAGAACGGGTAGTTACCCTGCACTGGAACGCATTAGTCCTTCCGCTAGCGGGTACGCTTTAACTTATAATATAGAATAGAACAAGGACCACGCCCCTCACCAATCTGCGTATCCACGCCCGACTATCCCGGTTTCCTAGTGGGCCCAATAGGAGCCGATGTAGGGAAGCCATTCTTATCCCGGTTCCTAACCCAAGGGGAGGGTAGCTCTCTTCCTACACAAAAGTTACAGTAGCTCTCCTCGGTACCACATACATGAGAGCCAGCTTACTTTCTATACCCAAATCCAACCAACCACCATGCTTGTATAGGCGAGTTATTCCTTCATACATCAGACTTTCCATGTCACAGCAATTTGGCTACTTTTCTAATTCCCCATAGGGTTCGTTCATAGTACTGATCTCACACCAACAAGTTGCATGTATCTCTGTTCACATTCAAGTTTCAATCATGGAATTATGCAGTTTTTAATATAACAGTAAAAGCATTTAACTTTATCGCTTGAGTTACCATTTTCTCACAATGTGGAAATGATCATCATGCATATTTAAGTTATGTCAAGCAAGGTTCATGTGCTGAACGTAAGCATACATCATCCTCAATCATAGGGTTCATTTCATAACATATGTTTCAGGCAGAGATCTCTAGTTTAACATTCACTTATCAAAACTACTCAAAAGGAGTAGCAAAAGACCACTCTACCAAGGGGTATGGGTGATATGGGGGCATCAATAGCGGATCCCAACTCCCCTGCAGGAACCATACGCACTACAAACCTGGGGCCTACACCAAATCATTGGTCAAACCAAGCATTAATTTCGTTGACTGACATTTCAACATGTATAATAGTCCCAAAACAGTGTAGTGACAGTTCTAAAATGTAGGAAATTAAGGAAGCTTTCCAACGATACCTTGGTTGCGCGATTTCAACTTCGTTTGTGCCCTGAACCAGCCCAAACACTCCTCCCGGTTTACTTGAACTAGACCAGGCAGCTTGGTTTGGTTGGATCAGCCATCTACCTGCAGCAGACGAGCATACAGACTGAGATCAGATGTCTGGGATGAGTTCCAGATGTCTTAAACACGCGCAGAAACCTGCTTAGTGCTCTTACTTCTCCTCCCGTCATCTGCTATCTCTCATAGCCGTCTGAGGGTGGAGTCGGACGTTCGACACCTCTCTCAGTCATCTAGGGTTGCAACCAGATGTCTAACACCACCTCCAAATGTCAAAAAGCACCTTGGTTGTCGAGTGTGCGCGTTTTCCCAACACCCTTCTTCCCTACGCTGCTTGCCTCCCCATGCAAGCTCGAGTCCCAAGCCCGCACACAGCATAGACACCTCGGGTCTTATGTGCGCCCGTATGTTCGAAGCTCGTCGTGGATGTCGGTGGAGCATCCCAATTATCTACTGTTAAGACCCCTGCTATTTGAGCCCTTTAAGACGTCTGGAACTTAGGTCAGACATCTGGTCTAACGTCTGGACAACATCCCAGACGTCTAGAAGCCTTCCAGACATCTGGAAATCGAAATTTTCGTGTACGTCCTCACGTCTGCGCGTGTGTTGTGCACAGACAGTATGCGGCCCTCGTTTTCTTCTCCTTTTCTCTCCTCTTGCCTGACGCAAACCCTAACCCCACCCCATATATAACCCCGTCCTCTCCCTCACACCACCCCCACTTCCAGCCACCCTTCTCCTTCCTCCGGCGAGCAGCGAGCAGCGAGCGTGAGCGGCATGGGAGGAGAGGAGGAGCGGTGAGGGGAAGAGAGGAGAGCAAGCACACGAGCTCGCGTGGGAGCTCGCCAGGGAGCTCACGGCTGGTCGACGCATGTGCACGGCGGAGGAGTGCGTCAGGGAGGTCCTCCCGGACACTGCTGCAGTCGGAGCAGTAGGTGAGCGAGCATAGCGTGGCTACGCGCGGCGCGAGGAGGTGAAGGCGGGTTCTGGTTCTAGGTTTTTCCCATAATCAGACATCTGGAGCGATATCCAAACGACATAGCCGACGACTAGAGGAGGTCCTAGACGACTGAGAGGTAAGCTTCGCAAATGTACATCTCCTTAGCGGATACGGCCATGCAGGCCATTCCGCCGAGGCACTGTTTCGTGCCTTATTGAGAAGATTTCGCTTGATTTGTGTAGAAGTTGCTTTGGGAAGGCATGGGACACGCCCTCCCACTCAGTTCTAACGTCTGGGCAAGGCACCAGACGACGGGAAGCATTTCCAGATGTCCGGAGAGGTGATCGAACGTCTAGAGCTAGGTCCAGACGGTCCAGTGGAGTTCCTGGACATCTGAGGAGTGGTGTAGGACTTGAGGTATGGCTCTGGACTCTTTTAAGACGTCTAGAAGGTGTTCCAGACGTTTGGGTTGAGTCAGAATTACTGTTCTTAACCCATTTAGGGTCCGTTTGAGGTCTGATTTTCGCAATTAAAATATCGTTGTTTCCCGTATGTTTTCCCCTACTTGTTGTAATACCTTCTATACTATTCTGAGTATTCTCTTATGTTTGATCCTTTTGAGAGGACCTAGTTCCGTTGCGGGTTTGGGGTTTGGTGAGGCATGTGGACCTGCCAATCAATCCCCCACTACTCCTGGGTTTACTGGTAGAGTGGCTTCCCCTTAATTTAATTACAACCTAATTGCCTGTGTGGGATGAATGATTAGAACCTAGGATATGTCTTGAATCCTAGGACTAGAAATACTATATTGTCTGTATTGAATGAATGAATTGCAGTCTTGAATGAGTAGATAGAATGATAACAATTGCCAGTAAATAAATAGCAGCTGCCTGTGAAACGTAAAGTACTTATGTTAGCAAACTGTTGCATGTGAATTCCTGTTGTTTACGTTTAATGACATACTATGAGCTGCATGTAAATAAACTGAATATGGAATAGAGTTACAAATTGCATGTGTATAACCTGAGAATGGAAATAGAAATGATTAAACCTGATATGGCTTGGCCTGAGAAACATGAGCATGAACCCTACGAGGAATTAGGAGTAGAGCTCCTAGAAATAAATTCAATTAAACTAGGATTGTGAGTGGGGAAGTGAGCTGGCCCATGAGTACGGAGTACCAAGGAGAGCGACTGTTCCCATGTTTAGTGCAGAGCGGAGTTAGCCGCCCTTGGGTTGGGACCCGGGGATAGGATTGGCCACTCTGTACCGACTTCCTGGCCCTCATCTACACTGTATCAGGGAGAAGTACTAGTGTAGGGAGAGAGCTAGCCACCCCACGGTGCCCGGTGATGAGAACCTCATCATGAGCCATAATTAGCTCATTTTGACCTAATACAAAGGATAAAAGCTCCTACATAACTCAAGGAAAGGCTTAACTCAGAGAATTCTGAGTTTAAGGAGAAAACAAGTCATAAGGGGTAAAAATGCAATTTTACCAGTATAATATGCATACAGGGTAATTCAGGGTCCAAACATAGGTCAAACAAACCGAATAAGAAGGAAAGTGGGATGATCTGATAAAGGCTACAGCAATTCCAAGGAACTAAATGATAATCTGTAACCTTAAAACAAACCCACTTCAATTCACGAGGTTCGAGGTAAAGTAAAAATATAATAAACCCTATAAAATTCATATAAAAATAATCTCTAGGGTTTAGAACCTTCAATTTGGCCTTCGGAACCCATTTTGACTTACATTGAGAACCATGCCCAATTAATAACTTAATTTAGGTTTTTACGTAAATTGATCGGTCAAGCAAGGCTTTATCTAGAAATAAAATTCACCATCAGAATTCTCAGGTCCTAATTAGTCACGTATAAAAACTTGAGCCTAAGAAGAAACCTTCTTGACCAACTTTACATTTTGGTCCTCATCTATTTACTTTTTGGCCCTCAACTTTTGAACCCTCGCATTTTGGCCCCTAACTCTTCTTCGTTCTTTACATTCAGGTCCTCCCTGCAAAACCTGCCAGCACCACGCTCCGGCGACCTTGCGCGGAGCATGGCGCCGAGCAGGGTAAGGGGGAGGGCCTGCCAGGTCAAATGGGGGTGCCCTGCGTCGCCAGCCGTCGCAGGAACACCCCCCTGGTCGCTGCAACCCACCATACCGGCCGTGCGAACGCACGGACGGTATGGGTCTCCTTCCTCCGGCATCCTCCGGCGAGGGAGACACGTCGTCTCCCTCCGCCCTCCTCTCTGATTCCGCCCCTATAAATACCCCCGTCGCTCCGCCGTTCTTGTCAGCTCGGTCCTGACGGAGAAAGACCCCCACTTCCTCTCTTCCCACTCCGACAGGCGCCCCCCTTGCTCCGGTGGCCTCTCCTCTTCCTCCTCGTCGCTCTGCCGCACTACCAGCTGCAGGGTTGCCCTCCCTCACTCTTCCCATGCCACGCCGCACCCAGCTGGCGCCTCTCCGGCCCTCTCCTCGCCGCCGCCCCTTCCCCTGGGCATCTTCTTCTCCGGAGACAGTCGATACGACTGTCGCCCTGCTCCTCCCCCTTCGTCCCTGCAAGTAAGTTAGAACTACTTCCCTTCCTCTCCTCTTTCTTTTCCCTATTTCAATTTATTCAATTAAGCCCTCGACCGACCCTGACCACCGTCACCCCCTTCGTCTCCGGCTACCCTCCGGCGAGACTCCCCCATCGCTCCACAGCCTCACACGCCTCGCCGACCCTCACTGAACCTCCGCCTCATCACACTGAACACCCCCCACCCCTCTACTGCCACTCCACACCTCCATAACGCTCCACCGAACAAACCCATCTCCCAACCTGCAGTTTGACCTAGGGCGGCCCTTAGGCTCCGCCCCGCCGCCTGCACACCCCCCGACCACCTTCGCCGTGCCACGACGAAGGTCCTCCGCGTTTCTGATTGGGCCGAGAGGCCGTTTCTCTGTGGGCAGGTACCTGCGCTCGCCGCCGCCATTGTTGAAGCGAAGCAGCTTCTTCACCTGCTGCCCCAGGTGCGCCACGCCCAGGTCACGCTCCCAGGCAGTGCGAGGCGTCTTCGCGAAGTGCCAGGCTGCAGTTGAGGCGAAGCTCTCGCGCGAAGTCTCCGCGCTTCACCTCGACTGCCGCTGCTTCCTCCGCGCAGGCGTCCAAATTGGGGTGGGACATTTAGTCCCACCTCGGAAAGCCACTGAGGCGAACGGGCGCTTAAAGGCAAAAAGTGCCTTAAGCTGTTCACCTCAGTTAACGAGGTGAGGTCCCCTTCACCCGCCCGACTACCTGGCCTCGTCCGCACGCACGCCTCGCGGACCTGGCCCGACCTGACTAAGCCCGACCTGCACTCCTCGCCCACCACCGCACGCCGGTGGGCCTGGACCCAGGCGCGACCCGCGTACCCGATTACCCGGTTGCTCTGGGGGAGCTTTCCTAAGAGCGACTTCTGTGAGAGAGAAATGCGGGTGGGGGAGGGTAGTGTAGGTTTTGCCGTCTCTGATTGGAACTTTGAGTGTGCAGGCACAGGTGAAGGGACTGCGGAAGGGCTGAAGAGAAGAAGAAGACTGAAGGAAGGAACACCGAGCGGCACTGTAGCAGTGGCGACTTAAGTCGTCTGAGTGGAAAATCAGACGACGCTCTGAAGGCAGAAAAGAAAGAAGAAGAACATCACCACTACTGCAGATAAGGAAGACAGAAAGAAAAAGAAGAAAGGAGAGACGATGTCCTGACAGCAAAAGCAGAAGAAGAGCACGAGAAGAAGATCAGAATAAAGAAGTAAAAAGAAGATCTGAAGAACAGAAGGCAGAAGAAGAAGACCACAAGGAGATAAACAAAGAAGAAGAAACCAAAAGCCAAAGAGGAAGAAAGAAGAGAAGAAGAAGCCAAATTCTCATCTCTCTCTCTCTCCTTTATTTTTGTAATAAGAATTTGTATCCCTAGAATACAACTTGCTTCCTGAGTTCGACCTCGGGAGAACTTTATTTTCCGAGTAATAAATATTAGTGAATGATGGCAATAACTGGCTATACTACAACGCTATAACAAAACCTAGTTGTCGCCACGTCATTTCACCCGGGGTTGAGCTAGCCGCCCTACATCGACCTGTTAGTCCCAATGGGCAAACAATGGTTGTCAGGCGAGGATGTGCGGACTGTGAAGGGGTGAGACTCTTGTTTGGTTCTTAGGGGCTAGACCCCTGTTACTGAGAGCGCTATTCCCTATACTGGTTTTGTGCTGTGCTTTGGGCGCACCCGCTAACGAAAACGATTGACCGCGTGCCAATGAAGGGTAGCTACTTGTGAGCTTATCGTGTGTGTCGTAGTCATCGTTACGTCTGTCCGTGACCTTCGGGTGGTTGACTGGGTGTAGGAGCACCACAGGGGACTCTCCCGGCCAGGAGAGCACCACGTGCGACTTCTACTCTTCGGGAAAGACTACAATCAAGATTGTTCCCACAAGGAACATTCAATATTAAGAAAAAGACCTGATAAGTAAATCAAGTGGTGAAAGAAAGAATAATTAGTTAAAGAAATTGAAAAACAACAACTACCTGTCCACCTTTACTGCTTTAGTAGTTGGTTGCCACTCTACTCAGAGTTCACTAACGTTTTGTACTCATAACCTTTTTTAGGTTCAGGTGTTGAGCAACCAAAGCCTACGGCTGCAGAGGGTGCTGGGCCCAGTAGAGCCCAGTAGTCGTAGTTCTTTTGTACTCATTTGTAGTAGTGAGTAGTTTCTGTACCTTTATATTATGTACTCTTTCGTTCTGTACTTTAAATTCCTGTACCTGTTTAATTTTCTACTATTGTAGCGGTGTGTACTATAGTAGTTTACTTCTTTACTGCTGTACTTTTATTATTGTTAGTTGCTTGCATGGTGAATGTGGTTTATTTTTCTGCTTTTTGGATTACTTTCTCGTTAGACGACTGGGTCTTGGGATCAGTCGAGTTCGTCTGGTCTCATGTCCTGTAGGGATTCGGGAGCGAGGTCGTAATAAGATGGTATCAGAGCAAGGTCGTCTCGAGAAGTGAACGAAACAGTGGGAAAATAACCAATTCACGTGCTGGTAACTGGAGTAACCACCACAACGTACCTTTTGATATCTGTTCTGAGATTCTTTTGCCGAATGTCTGTTGGAATTGACATCTTCATGTTCTATGTTCGAGTCTCTTTGCAGGAGATGCCTCGACGTGGAGTCATTGAGGCGGGTCGCGGACGTGGCTGAGGTCAAGATCGAAGGGGCGAACGTGTTGAGCCCGATGTCCTAGTGGACTAGCCACTACTTCTGTTATGACCTGATTTCCGAATCCCTACAGGACATGAGAATCGGACCGACTCGACTGATCCCAAGACTTAGTCGTCCAACGAGAAAGTAACTAAAAAGCAGTAAAAATAAATCACATTTTCCACGCAAGTAACTAACAGTAACAAAAGTACAGCTGTAAAGAAAAGAACTCCTACAGTACACACCACCACAACAGTAGAGAATTAAAAATAGGTACAGAATATGAAGTTTACAATAAAAGAGCATAAAAGCGTAACAAAATACTCACTACACAGAAATGGGTACAACACAAGTACAACTGCTGGGCTCTACTAGGCCCCGCACCCTTTGCAGCCGTGGGCTCCGGCTACTCAACACCTGGTCTTGAAAAAGGTGACAAATATGACATGTCATCGAAACGCTGAGTAGAGTGGCAACCAGCTAGCTAAGAAAAACAGTAAAGGTGGACAGGTAGCTGTTGTTTTTAATTTCTTTCTTTGTTTATCTATTTACTCTTTCTTAGTTTGTTTCTCAGGTCTTTTTCTTGATCTTGAATGTTCCTCGTGGGAACGATCTTGATTGCAGTCTTTTCTGAAAAGTAGAAGTAGCACGTGGTGCTCTCCTAGCTGGGAGAGTCCCCCGTGGTGGTCCTACCCTTAGTCAACCACCCCAAGGTCGCTAACAGACGTAACGGTGACTATGGCACGCGCAATAGATGCACGGGTAGCTATCCCGCACTGGCATGCGGTCAGTCATTTCCGTTAACAGGTGCACCCAAAGCTAAGCACGGAACCAGTATAAGGCAGAGCCCTCTCAGTAACAGGGGTCCAGCCCCTCCACAGTAACCAAACAGGAGTCTTGCCCCTCCACAGTCCGCGCACCCTCGCCTGACTACCCTAGATTGCCCAGTGGGCCTAACAAGTCGGTGTAGGATGGCTAGCTGAACCCCGGGGCCCGTGGGGTGGCTAGCTCTCTCCTACACTAGTAGTTCTCCCCGGTACGGTGTACACGAGGGCCAAAAGTCAGTACAAAGTGGCCAGACCTAACCCCGGGTCCCTAGGGCGGCTGGCTCCCCTCTGCACTAAAAGGTAACGTGTGCTTTCCTTGGTACTACGTACCCAAGAGACAACAAACTTTCCCATTCACTTTTCCAGTTCCATTCCACTCATTTCTCGGAGTTCTACTCCTAATTCCCCGTAGGGTTCATGCTCATGTTTCTCAGGCCAGGCCATACTAGGTTTCATCATTTCAGGTTTATTCGCATATAGTACGGGTTTCCAACATTCAACTTCTTTTCCCTTCCAATTTATATACACAAACAGCTCATATTTAATTTCAACCAACAGAAATTACATGTAACGGTTACTAGCAACAATACTCTACATTTCACAGGCAGTTGTTATCCAATTACAGGCAATTATCATTATTCTATTTACTTATCCAAGACTGCAATTCAGACATTCAATACATTCTTTTCAGTGTTTCTATTCCTAGGATTCATGCCACATCCTAGGATCTATCATTCAATCTAGTTTTCAGGTCCTAGGATTCATGCCATACCCTAGGATCTATCATTCAATCTAGTTTTCAGGTCCTAGGATTCATGGCATACCCTAGGATCTATCATTTATTTTAGATATGCATTAATGTTTGTAATTAATTAAGGGGAGCCACTCTACCCGCAAAGCCGGGAGTAATGGGGGCGTGATCGACAGGTCCACGTGCCTCCGCAACCCCTAAGGCCACAATAGAATGAGGTCCTAACATAAAGATCAATCATAAGGAGCCACTCAGAACAGGATACAAGTATTTCAAACAAGTAGAGGAACTAATTCTAAGAAGAATAGAATCTTAAACGCGGAAATCAGACCTCGAACAGACCCTAAACGGGTCAAAAACGACAACTCTGACTCAAATCAGACGTCTGGAACATCTTCCAGACGTCTTAAAAAGGGGTCCCGGTCATACCTCACTCTGCGTTGCTCCTCAGACATCCAAAGGTCCTGTTGAACCGTCTGGACCTAGTTCCATACATCCGACCACCTCTCCGAACGTCTGAAGACACTCTCCGCCGTCTGGTGACTCGCCCAGACATCTGAATCACGTGGGAGGGTGTGTCTTGCACCCTCTCGAAGCCTAACCTGCACGCGTACGCAAACAATCTCAACACGGCATGAGACAAAACCTTCGACGGAACGGCCTGCATGGCCGTATCCACAAAAATGAAGTATAGGAGAAATTTCGTACCTTTCAGTCGTCTGAAGCTCCCTCCAGACGTCGCCCGCATCGTCTGGATGTAGGTCCAAACATCTGATTCTGGGAAAAATTCCCAGAATCAAAACCTCCTCGTCTTCTTCCCGCTGCGCGCGGCCACACCGCGCTCGTTCGCCTGCTGCCTGAGTTGCAGCAGCACCGGGGGAACCTCCCCAGCACCACGCTCCTCTGTGCGCCCGCCGGCCGGCCTCAATCTGTTCCGGCGAGCTCGCTCTCTCTTTCTCGCGCGCTTTCTCTCCTCTTTCCCTCTCACTGCACCACTCCCCTCCGCCACTCCACCCGGCAGCAGCGGCAGCTCGCCCTCACTCCCGCTCTCGCGCTCGCACTGGAGGAAGGAGAAGACTATGGGGTGGTGAACAAGGGAGAGGGGTATTTGAAGGTGGGGGTTTTTGTGGTGGGGGGGGGGGGGGGGGGGGGGGAGGAAAAGGCATTTGCAGGTCGGCGAGGTTCAATCTACGCGCGGCACATGCACAGACTCGCGATTGTACGCACGCAAAAATTTATTTCCAGACGTCTGGAAAGGCGTCCAGACGTCTGACCAGATGTTTAGACCAATTCCCAGATGTCTTAAAGTGTTTTTGATGCCTTGGGTCTTAACAACTTCCGAGCGTTCAGGCCCAGGACCTCACCCAGCTGATACAGGAGATCATATGAGTTTAGCTTCACCCGCCTCCACAGGCGCTTCTTCCTGGGGCCACGGAGGGGGAGTCCTCTGTGGGACCACGAGACAGACACAGCGCTGGACGTGGGGGAGGGGGTGGCCCTCCACCGCTCCCACCATCCTCCGACACTTCCGAGCATGAGCCCTCCTTGCCTGAAGGCGTACCTGTTTCCCCACTTCAACGCCATTACGAGCTTTTCGGACAGTTCCGGAAGCTGAAGCCCCCCTCCTTCAAAGGGGATGAGGACCCGATCGAGGCGAAAAACTGGCTCGAGCAGATCGAGAAGGTGTTTGACACCCTTCGCTCCCCTGCGGAGTGCCGCGTGACCTTTGCCACGTACCAGTTGGAGAGCATGGCACACAGGTGGTAGAGGGCGTTCATAGGGCAAGAGAGGGCTGAGCTGACTTGGGACCAGTTAGTCACCCTCTTCTGCGAGCAGTACTTTCCCTAGACGTGGCAGGATCAGAGGAGGCGGGAGTTCCACACTCTCCGCTAGGGGATGATGACTGTGAGCGCGTATCGCATGCATTTTCTGGAGCTGTCTCGTTTCGCCGCGACAGCTGTAGCTACTGAGGAGGAGCTCCTGTGGAGGTTTACCGAGGGGCTCCTAGCTGCTATTCGGGGGTATGTCAAACCCTTGAAGCTACCTACATTCTTGAGTGGTGGAGGCAGCTATGACATATGAGGAGACTAACCCAGCCGCATGTGACACTGACAACGGATGGAAGAGGCCCTACCAGCCAAACTACTCACAGGGCCGACGAGAGAGGAGGCACGTGGCACCCGCAGGAGAGCCGTCACGTTTTGCGGGGCCGTCATTGGCCTTTGGGGGCCCCCGACAGGGGCCAGCTGCCAGCACTGTTCCCCCACCCAGCAGTCAGCAGGGACCTATCGAGGGCAAGAGTCGAGTTCCCCTTTGCTACCAGTATTTCCAGTCGGGCCACATCAGGAGGGACTGCCTGTCTACGGTTGGAGGTCAGCAGATGCTCCCCGCGCCGAGCACTGGAGGATGAGTAGGAGGCCGCAGTTCCTAGGCGTGTGGGGGAGGACAGCAGTCGCAGGGAGGGTACTGTCCAGTGGCTACCCGTTCGACGTAGAGTGTGGCTGCTTCGTCCGCACCTAGAGTTGAAGGGTGTATTAACTCCCTGACACACAGAGATGCCAGAGTTTCAGGTTCAGTGGTGGCAGGTATGCTTACAGTTTCCGGCAAACTAGTTTACACACTTTTTAATTCCGGCGCCATGCACTCGTTTGTTGCTGCTAGTTTTGCTGTCAGTTTAGGGCAGGAATGTGTGTTGTTAAAGGATCCGTTTGTGATCAGAGGTCCGAGTGGTCAGCTGTTTGTAGCTGACTAGGTTTACATAGACTGTGAGGTCTGTGTTGGGGGACACAGCCTCCCCACTGATCTGATTATGATACCGATGGAGGACTTTGGAGTGATTCTGGGGATGGACTGGTTGTTCGCTTACCATGCTTTGGTGGACTTTTTTGAGAGGAAGATCGTCTTCTCCATACCGGAGATGTATTCTTTTGAGTTTCACGAACAGCTAGTGGACGGAGGCTTCAAGTGCATTTCTACACTTTGGGCGGCGAGACTTTTGGGCCAGGGTTGCAAGGGCTTTTTGGCTTGTGTAGTGACAGAACCCAGCCCCGTGACAGATTTTCAGAGTATCCTGGTAGTCAAGGAGTACCCTGACATGTTTCCAGAGGAGCTGCCAAGACTACCTCCTGAGTGTGAGATCAAGTTCGAGATCTCACTGGTACCGGGGACCAGCCCCATTTCTACAGCACCATATAGGATGGCACTAGTTGAGCTTGGAGAGCTCAAGTCCCAATTGCAGGACCTTCTGGAGAAGGGCTTTGTGAGGCCCAATGCATCTCCGTGGGGAGCCTCGGTATTGTTTGTGAAGAAGAAAGATGGTACTCTACGCCTTTGTGTAGACTACAGTCAGCTGAATAGGGTTACCATCAAGAACAGGTATCTGCTACCAAGGATTGACGACTTGTTTGACCAGTTGCGAGGTGCCATGGTATTCTCCAAGATAGACTTGAGGTTTGGCTACCACCAGTTGAGGATCAAGGAGGCCGACGTCTCCAAGATAGCTTTCCACACCCGGTACGGACACTGTGAGTTTTGGTCATGCCGTTTGGGCTGACCAACGCCCCCGCTGCTTTCATGGATTTGATGAACCGGGTGTTCAGACCGTACCTAGATCAGATCGTGGTGGTATTTATTGATGATGTGCTCATCTACTCTCGAGATCAGGCATAGCATGGATAGCACTTGCAGATGGTTTTGGACACATTGAGATGACATAGGTTGTATGCCAAGTACAGCAAGTGCGAGTTCTGGTTGAGGGAAGTGACCTTTCTAGGTCATGTGATATCAGGGGATCGCTTGGCTGTGAATCCAACCAAGGTTGAGGCAGTGCTCAGGTGGGAGAGACCACGTACAGTGACGGAGATCCGCGGCTTCTTGGGATTGGCAGGCTACTACCAGCTGTTTATCAGGGGTTTCTCACAGATTGCATGTCCTATGACACAGCTGACCCGGAAGGACGTGCCCTTTCCTTAGACAAACGCTTGTGAGGCATGTTTTCAAGAGCTGAAGGAGAGGATGACTTTGGCTCCCGTGCTTACCATTCCAGACAGCAGTGGCGATTTCGTTGTGCACACGGACACCTCTTTGCAGGGGTGGGGGGTGTGCTCATGCAGTGGGGTCACGTTGTCGCTTACGCTTCGTGGCAACTGAAGCCCCATGAGCATAGCTACCCACGATCTAGAGATGGAAGCTGTCGTCTTCGCACTGAATACTTGGAGGCACCCTGTACGGTGACACTTTTGAGATTTTCACAGATCATAAGAGCCTCAGGTACTTGTTTGATCAAAAGGAGCTCAACATGAGACAGAGACGTTGGTTAGAGCGCCTGAAGGACTATGACTCAGCATTTCCTACCATCAAGGGAAGGACAACGTGGTGGCTGATGTCTTGAGCTGGAAGGCGCCCGCCCACTTGGCCAGTTTGCAGGCACGGAGTTGGAGATTCATGGAGGAGATGGGCAGTTGGTGACCCTTAGAGTTACTGGGGCACTGTGGTGCAGTGACTGTGACACGATAGACAAGGCCAGAGCTGATATACCCCATTATCACAAGACAGATGGTCGACCCGTACCTGCAGTTGATCCGTGACAGAGTACTGTCAGGGGACCCTGGAGATTTCTCCTTTACCGACGAGGTGCTGTGCATGAGGGGACGTTTGTGCATTCCCCGGGACGAGGAGCTGTTGAGAGAGCTCCTGACTGGGGCACACGGTTCCAGGTTCACCATACATCCCAGGAACACAAAGATGTATCATGATCTGAGTCGCGACTTTTGGTGGAGGGGAATAAAGTGGGATGTAGGTGAATTCGTACAGTAGTCTTTAGTGTGGCAGCAGGTGAAAGCCGAGCATCAGAGGCCTACAGGGCCATTGCAGCCACTTCCAGTGCCAGAGTGGAAGTGGGAGAGCATCACCATGGACTGGTGGTGGACTTGCCCATTACCTAGCGAGGACATGACGCAGTCTGGGTGATTGTTGATAGATTGATAAAGACGACACGTTTCTTGTCGATCCAAGTCACTTGGGACTAGCACAGTTGGCAGAGAGGTATACTCGCAACGTGGTACGTCTGCACGGAGTTCCGTGGGAGATTATATCCGATTGGGATACCCACTTTACGTCCCAGTTTTGGGTTGAGTTTTAGCAGGCCTTGGGGGCACGGTTGAGGTTCAGTGCAGCATACCACCCCCAGACGGACAGACAGTCAGAGTGCATGATATAGATGCTTGAGGACCTTTTGCGTGCCTGTGTACTGGACTAGAGGGGCTCTTGGGAGGAGCACTTGCCCTTGGCGGAGTTTGCATATAATAACAGCTATCACTCGAGCATCGGCATGGCACCCTACAAGGCTTTGTAGGGATGGAGGTGTACTGTACCCTTGAGTTGGGTTGAGGTGGGGACCAAGTGGGAGGTTGGCCCCAGACTGATCCGGCATAGTCAAGAGGTGATTGAGCAGATTCACAGGCAACTCCGCACTGTCAGGAGCAGACAGAAGAGCTATGCCGATCGGAAGCACAGAGAGGTGCAGTTTGAGGTTGGGGATCATGTCTTCCTTCGTGTTTCGCCCATGAAGGGCCTACAACGTTTTGGGGTGAAAGGGAAGCTAGCGCCGAGGTTTGTGGGGCCCTTTGAGGTCCTGGAGCGGATTGGACCAGTTGCTTACCGGCTTGCCCTTCGTCCCCAGCTTTCTAGTGTGCACGACGTGTTCCATGTGTCCAACCTCAGGAAGTACGTCGCCGATCCCAGTCACGTTCTGAGCCACGAGACTGACGAGGTGGGTGACGACCTGACCTACCCCGAGAGACCAGTGCAGATACTAGACAGAGCCATCCAGAGTTTGAGATGGAAGCAGGTACCCCTTGTGAAGGTCTTGTGGAGGAGCCAGAGGTACGAGGAGGCAACCTGGGAGCCTGAGGTGGCGATGCGAGAGCGGTACCTGGAGCTCTTTGAGGGTACGTCTTTTTGGACTGGCTTCGATCCTCTTTGAGTTTGTTATGCGTATGTTGTTCTTTTTCTGCACCCTAGCTAGCACAAGTTTCGAGGACGAACTTCCTTTGAGTTTGTTACGTTGTTAAGACACGTGCTATTTGAGCCCTTTAAGGCGTCTAGAACTTAGGTCAGACATCTGGACACCTTCCCAACGTCTGGAAATCGAAATTTTCGTGTACGTCCTCGCGTTTGCGCCCAGGAAGTACGCGACCCTCATTTTCTTCTCCTTCTCTCTCCTCTCGCCCGACGCAAACCCTAACCCTACCCCATATATATCCCCCTCCTCTCCCTCACACCACCCCCACTTCCAGCCACCCTTCTCCTTCCTCCAGCGAGCAATAAGCAGCAAGCGTGAGCGACGTGGGAGGAGAGGAGGAGCAGCGAGGGGAAGAGAGGAGAGCAAGCATGCGAGCTCGCGTGGGAGCTCGTTGGGGAGCTCACGGCCGGTCAACATGTGCGCAAGGCGGAGGAGTGCATTAGGGAGGTCCTCCCTGACACTGCTGCAGCTGGAGCAACAGGCGAGCGGGTGCGGTGCGGCCACGCACGGCGCGAGGAGGTGAAGGCGGGTTCTGGTTCTAGGTTTATCCCAGAATCAGACGTCTGGAGTGATATCCAGACGACATAGCCGATGTCTGGAGGAGGTCCCAAACGACTGAGAGGTAAGCTTCACAAATGTACGTCTCCTTTGCGAATACGGCCATGCAGGCCGTTCTACCGTGGCGCTGTTTCATGCCTTATTGAGAAGATTTCACTTGATTTGCGTAAAGGTTGCTTCGGGAAGGCACGGGACACGCCCTCCCACACAGTTCAAATGTCTCGGCGAGGCACCAGACGACGGGAAGCGTTTCCAAACGTCCGGAGAGGTGATTGGACGTCTGGAACTGGGTCCAGACGGTCTAGCGGAGTTCCTGGACGTCTGAGGTGTGGCGCAGGACTTGAGGTATGGCTCTGGACTCTTTTAAGACATCTGGAAGGTGTTCCAGACGTCTGGGTTGAGTCAGAATTACTATTTTTGACTCGTTTAGGGTACGTTTGAGGTCCGATTTCCGCAATTAAGATACCGTTGTTTCCCGTATGTTTTCCCCTACTTGTTGGAATAACTTCTATACTGTTCCGAGTAGTCTCTTGTGTTTGATCCTTGTGACATGACTTAGTTCCATTGCCGATTTGAGGTTTGCTAAGGCACGTGGACCTGTCGATCAAGCCTCCACTACTCCTGGGTTTACTGGTAGAGTGGCTTCCCCTTAATTTAATTACAACCTAATTGCCTGTGTGGGATGAATGGGTGGAACCTAGGATATGGCTTGAATCCTAGGACTAGAAATACTGGATTGTCTGTATTGAATGAATGAATTACAGTCTTGAATAAGTAGATAGAATGATAGCAATTGCCAGTAAATAAATAAGGGCTGCCTGTGAAACATAAAGTACTTGTGTTAGCAAACTGTTGCATGTGAATTCCTGTTGTTTACGTTAAATGACATACTATGAGCTGCATGTAAATAAACTGAATATGGAATAGAGTTACAAACTGTATGTGTATAACTTGAGAATGGAAATAGAAATGATGAAACCTGGTATGGCTTGGCCTGAGAAACATGAGCATGAACCCTACGAGGAATTAGGAGTAGAGCTCCTGGAAAGAAATGAAATGGAACTGGGAATGTGAGTGGGGAAGTGGCTGGCCCTTGAGTACGGAGTACCAAGGAGAGCGGCTGTCCCTTTGTTTAGTGCAGAGCGGAGCTAGCCACCCTTGGGTTGGGACCCGGGGTTAGGATTGGCCACTCTGTATCGACTTCTAGGCCCTCGTGTACACTGTACCGAGGAGTGATACTAGTGTAGGGAGAGAGCTAGCCATCCCATGGGGCCCGGGGTTGAGCTAGCTGCCCTACACTGACTTGTTAGCCCCATTGGGCAAACTAGGGTAGTCAGGCGAGGGTGCGTGGACTGTGGAGGGGCGAGACCCCTGTTTGGTTCTTAGGGGCTAGACCCCTATTACTGAGAGGGTTATGCCCTATACTGGTTCCATGTTGTGCTTTGGGCGCACCCACTAACGGAAACGATTGACCGCGTGCCAGTGCAGGGTAGCTACCTGTGCGTTTATCGCGTGTGTCGTAGTTACCGTTACGTCTTCCGTGACCTTCGGGTGGTTGACTGGGTGTAGGACCACTACGAGGGACTCTTCCGGCCAGGAGAGCCCCATGTGCAACTTCTACTCTTCGGAAAAGACTGCAATCAAGATCGTTCCCGCGAGGAACATTCGAGATCAAGAAAGAGACCTGATAAGTAAATCAAGTGGTGAAAGAAAGAATAATTAGTTAAAGAAAGAAAGAAATTGAAAAACAACAGCTACCTGTCCACCTTTACTTCTTTAGTAGTTAGTTGCCACTCTACTCAGCGTTCGTTGACGTTTTGTACTCATAACCTTTTTTTGGTCCAGGTGTTGAGTAGCCAGAGCCTATGGCTGCAGAGGGTGCTGGGCCCAGTAGAGCCCAGTAGTCGTAGTTCTTTTGTACTCATTTGTAGTAGTGAGTAGCTTCTTGTACCTTTATATTCTGTACTCTTTCGTTCTGCACTTTATATTCTTGTACCTGTTTAATTTTCTACTGTTGTGGTGGTGTGTACTGTAATAGTTTACTTCTTTACTGCTGTACTTTTGTTATTGTTAGTTGCTTGCATGGTGAATGTGATTTATTTTACTGCTTTCTGGATTACTTTCTCATTGGATGACTGGGTCTTGGGATCATTCGAGTCGGTCAGGTCTCGTGTCCTGTAGGGATTCGGGAACCGGGTCGTAACATTTATCGGCCTTCACAGACGTCTGATGGATACAGAGCCTGCCTCTTGCTCTACGCTTCGAATGCAGCCATCTGCTCCTTTAATGCCTCGCACCACGTGCCACTACGACCTCGCACCACATGCAGCAATAGCAACAGCCCTCCCTCTGAATCTTTCCTCCCCCACTCTTTTCTCTTTCTTGCCCTCTCTCCTCCCTCACTCCCTGCTCGCAAGGGAAACAAAATGTGGTGGGTGGGGGGTGTAGGGTGCGCCACTCGAGGTGGTGGGGGAGGATGCGGGGGTTGTGTGGGGGGGGTTTTAAACTTTTGTGGGTGGGGTTTTAAGGCCCACCGGGTGGGCAAGAAGCGAGGAAGAATTGCGAAACCAATCCTAAGTTCTTAGGTTTATTTATATAGGGTCAAATAAGTGAGAAGTAGGGGTGTAAAATTTACGATAGGACCCCTATAATTTAGGGGAAAGCCCAAATGCCCTTGGAGTGAGTCATTTCACAAAGCTAGCTTAGCTTAGCTGAGCTCAACCTTGCTCCACTTCATGACCTACCACCCTACTACCCTACTACCTAAGCTCCACCAAAATGACCACCTACTCCTACTTCATTTTGGTGCCAACTATCCCTTCCATCACCACCCTACATCCACCATCAAAACCTATCTCCACCCTCCGTTTTTTCCCTCCAAAATCAACACCTTCTAGAAGATATTTTTGGAGAGAAAATCAAGGCACCTCTTCATTTTCCTCCAATTTTTCCCTCCAAAATTATCCGAGCACCCCTTCATTTCCCTACAAAAAAACACCATAACCACACTTGTGCTTGAATAAAATGTTATGCATGAGGACCTAAATGTAATCTAATGAATACGGGGTCCTATTGATGTTCAAATGCCATGAAGTTTTTATTGGAGATTAATTGAACTTTTAAGAAGTTAGTTCAACTTGTGTTTAATTAGCAATTGGATCATCATTTTGCATTTATGAATAAAATATCTCATTTAGTGACCTAATTATGCATTTTTAATCTCAATTTGTTGTTTTAGGTCATTTTCCTTAATTTTCATACTTAACCGATTTCTTGTGTTAATAATGTAGTGTTTAACCTAATTTTAGGTTAACTTGGGCATTTTAGCTATGATAAGTCATACTTCATCAACCACCCTCCTCTCCACACCTATAAAAAGACCCCCCACTCTACCATTACAAGCCATCCTTGGTAAGCAACAATTCTTCCTATCAAACACCTATAGCCACCATGCATCCCATGACCAATAAAGGAAAAGGAGAGAAGAAGATAGAGGGAGCAACCTACCTGCTCCCTTGTTGCCTTCTTCCTCTTCTCTCTCCTTCCTTGTGCCACGCCAAGGAACAAGTTTTTCACTAAGGAGGACAGCCAGGCAGGAGGAAAGAAGGGTGGAGGACGTCCACTCTTGAGAGGAGCAAATCAAGGAGCTAGAGGGAAGTCTTCTTCAAGTCTGGGAGCCACCATTCTTGGAGCGAAGGTTGCCTCAGCTACTCGTGAGAATTTTCTGTCTTTTACTTTGTTGTCTTTTTAATTCTTGTTAAGCATTCATCTACCTAGGGATTAACTAAGTGGAACCTTTGCTTTGTTGAGCTCCCTAGGTACTTTGTAAACATTTCTTCTTAATAGCAAAGTACCTTTCTTCATCCTTGAGTTTTCCATTCCAAGTACCATTTTCATTATTTTTAGTGCATCACATCTCTCTTCTAATTACCCTAGGCACACTTGCATAGGGTGAGCTTAGAAGAGAAGACATCTTTTGTCACTTAGTTTCTAGTTGATAAGGTTAGTCTTCTTTAGCGTAGTTCCTTCTTCGCATTCGTGTGCCTGTTATTTTGAAAACCTAAAAGCAACAAAAATCAAAATTAAAAAAAGAGAAGTGTTGATTTTAGAGGTGAGAGAGAGAATCACTTATTTGACTAACAAATTGGCCTCCTTGGATGACCCTAGATACCACCAATATCGAGGTTTATAAATTGAAAAGTTAATTGCAAAGATATGCATCTCAACGAATTAATTCGCATATTTAACAAATTATGTATTTTCGCAATCATTTTTTGACGTTGTTGCCTAGGAGGCATGACTTAGTCTTATTTAATCTCTCTCTTACTTAATTGGATCTCCACAAAATTTTGTTTATTTTGCTTCAGGATGGGAAACATATCTTTCCTAAACTTTTTAAAGAAAGAAATAAACTAATTTAAGCTCTAAATGCATGACAGTGAAAAACCTAACCACTTATATTTCAATATTGTTTCAATATATTTATAGATCAGTAGCAAATACTAATCCCTCTACCAAAAAGAAAGGATTGTAATAGTGATTCTTATAAAATCAAAATTACATATATATCCTTATATTTTCAATATTTTACAGATGTCTACATAATTTCATAAATTAATGCTTCTTAATGAGTTGAGGCTGTAAATTTATTAAGTAGGATTTGATTTAGTTTAGTTAAATAAAGATCGCTAGAGTTAATTTTAGAGCTAAGTTCCGATGGGATGATGGTAAGTAAAAATCTCATCATTGAAATATGGCATTCGTGACTGCCCAAATTTTTGGTGGAATAATTAATGAATAAGGGTGATGGATGGGGGAAATTGAATTAGTTTGAGTAGTAAATATCCAACTTTCCAAAATTAAACGTGCACCACATCTTTTACATTATAGATGCACCAGAGAATCACTGTCAAGGGGAAAATCTGTATCTTTCGAATTATACCTCGTAAGTACAGATGTGAAACCAAATGTGTTTTTGGCATAAATAACAAATGTGAGCTTGAAGGTCGTGCAGGTGTCTTTTGCGAGTTTATAAGGTATCGTTGGTAAGTTTACTGGGCATAATACATGTTCAATGTTGTTACGATCTGACTCTCGGATCCCTATAGGATTCGAGATCGATTCGCTTCGACTAATCTCAAGATCTAATCGTTTAACGAGAAATAGTCAAAAATAGGAAAATAAACTACATTCACACATGTAATTTGTGGTTTCACCATTCACTTTCTCATTCACATACAGGAAACTCATATTTTAACAGGCATCTCATAATTACACTAATAACATTTGTTAGCAATTTATTTTAAACATGCACTCAAGTAATAGTACAGGTTAAAACAGCTCATACATTTCTACCCTAGGGTTCATTTCACATCCTAGAGTTTGATCCAATTATTCCAAACAAGTACATTCTTATTTAAATATTAACTGAATTAAACCACTCTACCAGGTATCACGGGAGGAATGGGGCCTGCACCGCAGATCTCGTCATCTCCACAAGCCTTGAATACGTCACCGGCTGGTAACCTATACCAGTGACTAATTTACATCAGACAAGCTAAAAACAATAGATACTCAACACGAAGCGAGAGTTCCACACTCTCCGCGAGGGGACGAGGACGATTAGCGCGTACTGCACGCGTTTCCTGGAGCTGTCACGTTTCACCTCGACAGCTGTGTCTACTGAGGAGGAGCACCTGTGGAGGTTTACTGAGGAGCTCCGACCTACGATTCGGGGGTATGTCAAACCCCTGAAGCTACTCACTTTCTCTTGTGTGGTCGAGGCAGCCATGACTTATGAGGAGACCAACCCAGCCGCATGAGACACTGACAGCAGGTGGAAGAGATCCTACCAGCCAGAGTACTCTCAGAGCCGTCAGGAAAGGAGGCACACGACACTCGCAGGAGAGCCGTCTCTTTCTACGGGGCCACTAGTGTCCTTTGGGGGCCCCAGACAGGGGCCAGTTGCCAGCACTGGACCCCTGCCCAGCCACCTGCAGGGCCATTGCAGCCACTTCCTGTGCCAGAGTGGAAGTGGGAGAGCATCACCATGGACTTGGTGGTAGGACTACCAGTTACCCAGCGGGGACTCGATGCAGTTTGCATGATCGTAGACCAGTTGATGAAGACAGCACGGTTTCTGCTGATCCGAGTTACTTTTGGGCTAGCACAGCTAGCAGAGTGATACATCAGAGATGTGGTGCGCTTGCACGGAGTCCCACATGAGATCGTATCCGATAGGGATACTCATTTTACTTCCCAATTCTGGGCTAAGTTTCAGCAGGCCTTGGGGACACGTTTGAGGTTCAGTACCGCTTACCACCCCTAGACGGAGAGGCAGTTAGAGCGCACCATACAAACACTTGAGGATCTTCTGCGCGCCTGTGTACTAGACTGGAGAGGCTCCTGGGAGGAGCATTTACCCCTAGCAGAGTTTGCATAAAATAAGAGTTACCACTCAAGCATCGGCATGGCACCTTACGAGGCTCTGTACGGATGGAGGCTCTTGAGTTGGGTCGAGGTGGGGACCAAGTGGGAGGTTGGTCCCAGGCTGATCAACTAGAGTCAGGAGGTGATAGAGCAGATCCATAGACGACTCCACACTATCAAGAGCAAGCAGAAGAGCTACGCTGACCGGAAGCATAGAGAGGTGCAGTTCAAGGTTGGGAATCACGTCTTTCTCCGTGTTTCGCCCATGAAGGGCCTACAGCATTTTGGGGTGAAGGGAAGCTTGTGCCTAGGTTTGTGGGGCTCTTTGAGATCCTGGAGCGGGTAGGACCCATTGCTTACTGGCTTGCCCTTTCTCCCCATCTTTCTGGAGTGCACGACGTGTTCCACGTGTCCATCCTCAGGAAGTACGGCGCCGATCCCAGTCACGTTCTGAGCCACGAGAGCATCGAGATGGGGGACGACGTGACCTATCTTGAGAGGCCAGTACAGGTACTAGACAGAGCCATCCAGAGTCTGAGACGAAAGCAGGTACCCCTGGTAAAGGTTCTGTGGAGAAGCCAGCGGTATGAGGAGGCGACCTGGGATCCTGAGGTGGTGATGCGAGAGCAGTACTCGAAGTTTTTTGAGGGTACGTCTTTTCGGACCTACTTCAGTCCTTTTCGAGTTTGTTATGCATTTTTACGTTCCTTTTTTCGCACCCTAGCTAGCTTAAATTTCGGGGATGAAACTTCCTTTAAGTTTGTTATGATGAAA
Organism: Thalassia testudinum; assembly: GCA_037157565.1. NCBI lineage: Eukaryota > Viridiplantae > Streptophyta > Magnoliopsida > Alismatales > Hydrocharitaceae > Thalassia > Thalassia testudinum. The sequence continues at coordinate 172,104,153 of JAZHRO010000073.1, read as the reverse complement.
TGACCCGTTGCCATTTTAGTAGGATAAGACATTTGAAGTTTCGGTCAAACGTCTGTCCAGACATCTGGACACATGCCTGAACATCTGAAAGTAAGAATTTTCGTATGTTCCTTTGTGCTCTGCACGCGGGTGGCACGCAAAGCTTCTCTCTCCACGCTCCTCACCCCTTAAACCCTAAACCCACTCTATTTAAACCCTCCCCCTTCTCTTCTTCTCACCACCCTCACACCACTCTCCAACCACCACCACCTCCAGCGTCTCCCTCTTGCAGCCGTGGCTAGGGAGAATAAGAGTGACGAGAGAAGGGGGAGAGCAAGGGAGAACGAGAGGGAGAGAGAGGAAAAAGAGCATGGAGGTCGAAGGAACTTCGGGAGCTTGATGGAGCTCGCACAGCCCACAGCAGGCGCGCGTGCGAGGAGGGGCTCGGGGAGGCTACCTCCCGGCCCTCTGCAGCTGCTGAAGCTGTTGCGGTGCACTGCAGGCAGCGTTGCGAGGAGAGCGTCGCGGAGGAGGTTCTGGTACTGGAAGTTTTCTAGTATCAAACGTCTGGCACATCGACCAAACATCTGGAGAGGTACTAGGACGTTTGTAACTGAAGTCGAACGTTTGAAAGCACATATCGCGCAAGGTACATATCTTCCTACACTACTTTCCGCCATGCAGATCATAACGCAGGAGATGTTGGGCTAAAGTTGTGCCTATGATTTTCATATGCAGGTGAGGGCTTTGGGAAGGTGTGCTGTGTGCTTTTTCAAGTACTTTTGGACGTTTGATCACGTCGCTAGACGTCCGGAGGTACTTCCAGACGACCGGAGGCCTTGTCCGACGTCTGGAGCTGCCCCCAAATGGTCGCGGAGGGAGTCTGGACGTCTGAAGCAGCCGCAGGAAGTGCAAGGTTAGACTTGACGTCTTTTAAGACATCTGGGACTAGTCCCAGACGTCTGATTTTGGGCAGTAACCGTGTTTTTGGCCCGTTTAGGGCCCAAATGGAATCGGATTTCTGCAAACAAAGTACCACTCTTTTCCAGCTCTTTGTTGCTACTGTAGTTGTGAGTACTGGATTTTGAAATTACTGTTCTCGTTACTTTCTGTTTCCTGTTGTTGTTGTGGTGGCATGTACTATATTTTGAGACAGTTGTTTTACTTCCTTTACTATTTCGTTTTCCTCTTGTTTAGTTATATTGCATGTGTGAAATGTGATTTATTTTCTCGTTGGACAACTAGTCTTGGGATTAGTTAAGGCAAGCCGATGTCGGGTCCTGTAGGGATCCCGGGAGTCGGGTCGTAACAAATGTCTACATGAGCACCAAGCTGCTACTATGGTAATTGGTTTTTGAGTGCCTCCTACAACTGTACATATAATGGGTGAGGTTTCGACATATCCAAAATGTCTAATGCATACCCATTTATGTTTGGAAAGTGCCGATGGGTTCATCTCAATGTGCATAGCTTTGGAAAGTAGGTGCGGGTCTTTACATAACCCTTAACATAAAACCCTTAATCCTAAATCTAAATTCAAAACCCTAAATCCTAAGCTGAAACAAAAAATCTAAACTCAATACCATAAATCTTAAATCTAAACTCAAAGCCAAAAATCGTAGATCTAAACCTAAAGCCAAAATTTCATACATCTAAACTCAATACCATAAATCCAAGGCACAAAACCTACACCTAAAAACTAAAATCCAGTTTTATAATCCTAAGCGCAAAGCCCTAAACCAAAAATCGTAAACCCTAAACCTAAACCTTAAACTGAAAATAAGAAATCTTATACCTAAAATCAAAACCCTAATTCCTAAGTCTATAACTCAAAACCTAAATGCAAAACCAAAAACCCAAAATACTAAACCTAGAATACTAACCCAAAAGCCTAAACACTAAACCCTAAACACTAAAACATAACCCTAAACCTAAACCATATACACAAAGCCCAAAACAGAAAATATAAACCCTAAACTTACTGGTCGCGTGTCTTCTGTCTTTATTTATATTCGTTGTAGTATATGACAAAACAATTACCAGTTTAATACAATTTTTACTTGGAACAAGATTCCGGAGGTCGAACTCAGGGAGCAACTATAATCCGAGATGCATAGAGGTTCACAATTATGTTACACAAATAATAAGAGAGAGAGAGAGAGAGCAAAAGTTTTGTTGGCTTCTTCTTCTTCTTCTTCTTCTTCTGATTCTTCTCCTTCTTCAATCTGCCTTGCCTTCTTCTCTCTTCTTTTCTTTCTTCTACTGTGGTGGCCCTTTCTCTTTTTCCTTTCTTCCTTTCTGATTTTCTTCTTTTCTTCCTTGCGGCTGCAGAGCTTCTGCCCTCTCTCTCTTTTAGCTGCTAGGTCATCCTTTCTTCTTCCTTCTTTTCTTCTTCTTCTTCTTCTTCTTCTTCTTCTTCTTCTGCTCTGGCCGTTCCTCTTCTTTCTTTCTTCTTTAGCCTGCCTTCTTTCCTGCTCTGGCTGATGACCTTCCGTCAACTGACTCGATGCTCAGATGACTTAACTATGCGTTTGCTACAGTGAGGCCTCTTTTCTTCTCCTTCAGCTCCTCTCCTTCCTTTCTTCTTCACCTTGCCTTCTTCTGGTCTGGCTGCTGAGTCTTCAATCGCTCCTCTTCTTCTCTTCTTCTTCCTTCTTCATCTTCTTTCTTTTTCCTTCTTCCCTGCGTGCACAAACAACTATCAGTGCAAAACCTACCCCTACCCCTTCCCTGCGTCTCTCTTTCTCTTTGAATCTCTCTTTAGGAATTCTCTCCCAGAACCGGGTAATCTGGTTCGGGTTGCGCGCCTGGGACCAGGCCCACCGGCGTGCGATGGTGGGCAAGGAGTGCTTGGTCGGGTAGTCAGATTCGGCCCATACCCGTGTGGCGTGAGCACGGGCGAGGGCGGGCGAGCGTGTGGCGCACTGCATGCGTGGGCGAGGGACCTGACCCCTGTGTATCGAAGGCAAACAACCCTATTCACTTTTGCAATTTAAGTGTGGGCGCGAGGTCACACACTTACGAGGTGGGACTAAAGTCCCACCTCCAATCTGCGCACCCGCAAGCGAGGAGCTGCTAATTGGGGCAGCAGCAAATGTTTCCGACCCCAGTCGCAAACCTGGGCGTGCTAGCGGACTCAACCCGCGCTGCTTGGGACTCACATCTGGGCTGGAGGCGTCTTGGAGCTGCTTGCGAAGGAGCTTCAGCAGCTCGTCAATGGTGGCGAGGAGGCGAAGACCTGAAATCACAAGGACAGCCTCTCGGCCACATCCGATAACGTAGGGAGCTTCGCCGGAGGGCGGCGAAGGCGATGCGAGGGTCGGCGAGGCGCGGGGGCGCCTGTGGCCGTGTGCCTAGGTCAAACTGTGTGTGCGGAAGTGGGTTTATTCGGGGGGGTGGTCAGGCGGTGAATGGCGGTGAATGGTGTGGGGGAAACGGTTGAGTGGAGTGAGGGGGAGCTTCTGGGCTTGTCGGCGAGGGGTGAGGTGGTCTGTGGAGGTGGAGTGACCTCGCCGGAGATGGAGCAGATGGAGGTGGAAGTGGCGGTCGGTGGGTTAAAAATGGTAAATCAGGAAGGGAAAATATAAGGGAGAGAGAGAGAAAGATTCCTACCTACTTAGTCGACGAAGTTGGAGACGGAGGCGTTCGGGTCGTGCTTACCGGAGCTGGAGACGAAGATGCCTAGGAGGGGGTTATCGGGGACGAGGAGGAGATCGGAGAGCGCCAGCTGGTACGGCCTGGCGCGGGACGACGGAGTGAAGTAGGCTCTGCTGCAGGTAGGGCAGCAGAGCGACGAGGAGGAGGAGGGAGGATCGCCGGAAGCTCGGGCTGCCTGACCGGAGAGGGGAGAGGCGAAATCTAGGGTTTCTCTTGGCCAAAACTAGCTTGAAGGAGACGACAGACCTTGCCGCTCCTTAAATAGGCACTGGCGAGGAGAGGAGATCGAGGAGGCGACGTGACGTGCTCGCCGGAGTGTGGCCAGAAATAGATACCCATGCCTTTCGTGCGTTCGCACGAAAGGCATGGTCGGTTGTAGAGGTCAGGGGAGGGTTCCTACGACAGAGGATGGACGCCCTGCCCTGCGCGGTGCCATCCTCCGCGCAAGGTCGCCGGAGGTATGGTGCTGCGCAGAAATGGCAGGGGGGACCGTTCTGCAAAGAATGATGAGAAGATAGGGGGTTAAACGCAAGGGTTTCAAAAGATAAGGGTCAGAAAGTAAATTAAGATGACCAATATGTAAAGTCGGTCAAGATGGTCTTATCTTAAGCCCAAATTTTTATACCAGACTAATTTGAACCTAAGGATTTTAATGGTGAAATTTGATTTTAGGTTGGACCATGTTTGACCGGTTAATTTGCACAAAAACTCAAATTAAGTCATAAATTGGGCATGGTTCTCATTTTAGGTCAAAATAGGTTGCAAAGGCCAAATTGAAGGTTCTAAGCCCTAGGGAATATTTTTCCATGAATTTTAGAGGGTTTAGTTGATTTTTACCCTACCTCGAACCTCGTGAATTAAAGTGGATTCGTTTTAGGATTACAGAATGTCATTTAATTCCTAGAAGTTGTTATAACCCTTTTCAGATCAGATCATCCCACTTCCTTCCTTATTAACCTATGTTTGGATCCTTAATTACCCTGTTTCCACACTGCATTGGTGAAATTACAGTTTTACCCCTTATGATTTGTTTTGTTCTTTAACTCAGAATTCTCTAAGTTAAGCTTCTCTTTAGGTTTTGTAGGAGCTTTTTCACACTTATTTGGATTAAATTGTGCTAGTTAGGGTTCATGATGAGGTTCTCATCACCTACACCTACTTGTAAACAGTAATCCGAAAATTTCGGCAGAGTTTCCATATAAAATGGAATATTTCTCAAATAGAAAGATGTCACAACAAATATGTGCACACCACACATTTCAATTCTAACAATAACATGACACACAACCATTAAATTTCAACCCAAATTAAACTAGAAATTCTACTCAAATTATATGTGGGCACACCCCACATTTAACCCCTATATATATGGGCACACCCCACAAACATCAATTACAAAAGGTACATAAACTACACATTCCAATTAAAATTACATTGGGTAATCAACAATAATAAATTACAAAAAAACCTAATTAACTAATTAGATTTAGATGGGGAGGTGGTAGTGTTGTTGTTGGAGGAGGGAGGGGTCAAGAGGTGTGGGAGGAGGTGGTGGTTGGGAGGCGGTAGGGTGCTGGTGGGGGAAGGAGGAGGTGGTCATGGTGGCGGTAGAAGATGGTGGTGGTGGTGGCAGCAGGGTGGCCTGAGGTGGTGGTGGTTGTCGTCGTGGTGGCAGGAGGTGTTGCTAGTGGCGCTATAACGTGGTCGTGGTGGTGGTGGCAGAAGGAGGTGGTGCGAGGATGGGGAGGAGTTGGTGGTGGTTGATGGCTGGTGGTGGGATGAGAAGGAGGTGGTGGTGGTGGTGGTCTGCAGCGATGGTGGTGGGAGGAGGACGAGGAGGTCACGCGCTAGGGGTGGAGGGAGGAGGGACGTGGTGAGGGTTCGGAGGAGGATGTGGTGGCGAGGGGAAGAGCGAGGGGGAGGAGTACGACATATCGACAGGGGCGGAGGCCAAAGATGCGAGGGGGCAGAGGCAGGGCAACGACCAATGTCGATCGACCAATCAACGACGCGAGGATGACGCGAGGGAGGAGTGTAAGCAACTGCTTCCATTGAAGTGGGAGGAGATGAGAGAAGGTGGGACTAATTTGGGAGGAAGGTGGAGGGAGTCGAGCCCACGTGATGGATTTAAATCGACATTCTTCGATGGTTTTAAGAGAACCACCAAGTATGCAACTCAAATATTTAACTTTTCCGCTTCGACGATTAGAAAATTGGACTTTACTCGACTGCAAAAATGGCCGACAATTATATTTACGTTGACCATTAACCGACGACACTAGTCCCACCTACCTACTATTTGCATTGAATGTGGGAGTAAATAAAATGATTATTCTTGACCGTTATTTATACAACGCTCAAGAATAATAATGCCGCCGACGGTTCCATAAACTATCGATACAGGATCGTTGGCAACAATGCAATTTCTACTTGTGGCATAAAGGAGAACTTGGAGGAAGATGTATTGGTGTTGGAGCTTTGAATTCAAAGCTTGGAGCTAAAGCTTAGTGGATTATTGAAGAATAGGACTTGGAATGTTTGATGTAGTCATGGTATTTATTAATTTTCCTGCTTTTTATTTCCTAGATTATTATTAAAGAACCCTAAGACAGGGTTGAATAGCTTAGGTATTTGTTAGGGAACATTGGAATCCCAATGCAAGCCTTAAAAGCCTTAAAACAACACATGTCGACTATAGGATGCCAACCAAAACACTTATTAGTCGACTGGCTTTTCATTAGGGAGTCGATTGGTCATCGACCAGTGGCTAAGCATTTGCCGAGTAACGATTAGAAGCTTGGGACTTGCACACATTAATTACCCTATTAATTAGGCCTCATTTTCCTGAGAGAACCCTTGATGAGAGTCAGCTTCCAGCTGAGCTATTCCTACATAAGGTGCTGACTAATACTGTAGCAGTCGTCGACTAACTACTAAAAATCCCAAGTCCAGGAACTTTGAACATATAATACATTTATAGCAAGCCGACCATTAGTCGATAAGTCACATCACCCCAAGCCAACGGACAACCATCTTACTATTAAAGACCTATTTTACACCAGTGGAATGTTGTAAGGTGTTGATTGGAATTATCTTTTGGTTGACTGACCTTATACTATCCTAGCGACCAAGTGCCAACTGGCTTGTACTGCTTGACTAGTTGCTCGATTTTCCAGAAATCTTTTACAACCAAAGATTGCCTTAAATGTTCCGACGGGTACAACTCCCCACCCAGGCCAATCTAGAGTGTTCCTAAGCCCTCTATAAAGAAGATAGAACACTCTTAAGCCCATATACAAGAGGAGAAGTAAGATACGCTTTGTGAGCTTGTTCTTTCAACTATTATCATTTAATGTAAGATCAAAAAAGAGGAACTCTGTCCTTGCTCTAAACTCTCTGCACTCTGCATCCAAGAGCACAAAAACAATACGTTTCCACTCCAATCCACTTCCACATCAGGGAAGTACCCTTTACACCTATAGGAGCTAGTTTTATACTTTATTTTTGGGCTCCATTGGATATTGCAGCTCACTTTTGTTGGGTATTCATGTTATAATTTCTAGTCTCTTTGTGAGAGAAAATTCTCTTCATGGAGAAGAGGAGTTGGAGGTATACTAACCTCACTTTAAAGTAGTGTGTTTGTATTGAAATAGTGTCACCCTCGTTTTAAGTGATATGTTTAATGGATTTGATATACTCGATAGATTGAGAAATCTTACATTGATAGGATTAGGTGGTGATTTTTAACGTGGTTGAATTTTCACAAAAAATCCCTTATTCCATGTGGTGAATACCTAATAGTGCGATTGATTTTATATTTAAATTATATATCATTCTATCATGTGGCACAATTCACACCCTTTAGTGCACAACTAGTTGTAAGCACGTGCCTTGTTGCCAGAAATGGTAATCAAGTCATTAATGCAATCATTTTAAAAAAATTCAGAATGTCTTTTATTTCATCAAAGTTTCATTGATATAATTCTGAGAAATTTGGAAGATATGAATGAAAAAGTTTGTAAAATATAAGTAATATAATGCAATAACGATTTGTGAATTTAACATATACTTTTGGTATTGCACAACTCATGAAGATAAGATGATAGTTGATCAGGTTTAATATTTTTTCACATGTAAGTCCCACAAAACATGTACATCAAGGAATGATCATGAGTGCTAAGTACCATGCACTTCAAGATGTGGAAGTACAAAATACAATTAGATGACTGTATTCACAAGTTTGTATTATCTATAATGTTCATCAAAGTTGCTTTTAAAAGCAAGTATACCTCTTTTTTCAAAAGGAAACTTCATGTAGCTTGTAACAAAATACAGCAAACATAGTTCTTGTAGCTCGTGTCGGGGATGAAGATGGTAAAATGATCTGCAAGGGGAAAAAAAAAGAAATTAATAGGACAAACTCAAATTCAACTATGTGATGAGCTTGTAGCCCATACGTTGTTGTAGGAGCATGGATAGAAAGCTACAAAGTCAAATTCAACTACAAAATCGAATATCTGCATATGAAATCCTCAAAGTCATGAAGTAAAAGTCTATTGCCAAATCATATCTAGAAGGTAGAGGACAGCGACTCCGCATTGCTGTTCACTACTGGGTCCTCAAAGTCATGAGTCGTGCAACAACTTTCAAAGGAAAGAGAAAAAAAATTCCAACAGAAGAATCCACTTTGCCCTCCTCTCAGTGAGTTTAACGTTTCTTTGAAAAATAGCAACTCATTAACGACCCAAAGTCCATCAAAGAAGGAAGAAATGAATGATTTTTTTTTACCCTACACATTGCCAGATGGGTATGCAAGAAAGAACCAAATAGAACATAAGCATATAGATATAAAGGCAAGAATTATGACAGAAAAATATAGATGAAATAAGTGAACTCCATTAATTGATACTAATTTATTTTACTACAAAGAATGATTTAAAATGCACAACAAGAGTCTCATATTTAACTTATCGATATAGAATGTCCTATGGAAATTATTCGCTAATTACAATATTTATTCTCATGGGAAGAGAGAGATCTTTAATCTATGAAGTATGTATGTCTACATGGTTCAATATTTTCATTGGAATAAGTGAGAAATTAGGCAAAAAGTATTAAAAAGCATAGCAATGTAAAATAAATAAAATATACCTCTAGCTCTCATCAAACTCATGACATCTTGAAAATATTCAAAAGTATTAAAGAAGTAAAGAGAGAGAAATTAATAGTCTAGCTTTGTCATGAACGAAAAAAAAAGTGAAATGGTATATTTACTGTCTTAGCACTGAGGGGATTGAAAAATGTTACGACCTGGTTCCCGGATCCCTACAGAACCTGAGACTGGCTAGCCTCGACTAATCCCAAAACCAAGTCGTTCAACGAGAAATAACCAAAAGCAGAAAAATAAACCACATTCACACATGCAATATCGCTAAGCAGAAGGAAAAATGAAATAGTAAAAGAAAGTATAGTAAACTATCTCAAAATAGTACATGCCACCACAACAACAGAAAACAGAAAGTAACAAGAACAGTAATTTAAACTCCAGTACTCATAACTACAGCAGAAACAACAAACTAGAAAGAAACTACTACGGCTGGGCTCGGCTGGGCCCACCTCCCTCTATAGCCAGAAACTCGGGCTACTCAACTCCTGGTCCTGAACAGGGTTACGAAAAGACGGAGTTGGCGAACGAAGAGTAGAGTGGTGCTTACATTATTTATGTGCAAGTAAAGTAAAAACAACAAGTAGGTTTTATTCTCATTTCTATTTATCTCGTTTATGTATTTCTGGTTCATCTATTTCTCAAAATATCCAAGTATTTCTTGATCTTGCTTGTTCCTTGTGGGAACGATCTTGATTGCAGTCATTTCCGTGGAGTAGAAGGTACATGTGGTGCTCTCCTGGCCGGGAGAGTCCCTCGGTCCTACACCCAGTCAACCACCCTGAAGTCACTGTCGAGACGTAGCGGTGATTACGGCACACGTGATAAGTGCACAGGTAGCTACCCTACATTGACACACAGTCAGTCGTTTCCGCTAGTGGGTATGCCCAAAGTACAGCACGGAATAGTATAGGGCCTTGCCCCTCAGAATCAAATTGGGGTCTCGCCCCTCCATAGTCTGCGTACCCTCGTCTGACTACCCCGGTTTGCCCAGCGGGCTTAACAAAGTCGGTGTAGGATAGCTAGCTCCCTCCCTACACTGATAGCTCACCTCGGTACCACATACACGAGGGCCAACAGGAGTCAGTGTAGAGTGTTCAGTCCAACCGCGGGTCTCAACCCAAGAGTTGGCTGACTCTCCCTCTACACTAAAAGGGACAATTGCTCTCCTTGGTATCGTGTACACAAGGGCCAGCTCACTTCCCATCTACATTCCAGATTCCTTTCATACACTGGAGTTCTACTCCTAATTCCCTATAGGGTTCATGCTCATTATTCATCTCATTTATTCATATTCAGATCTCATGTTTCATAACTCCTTCCTCATCCATATACAGGCAGGTCGTGTTTTCACAATTTAATTCTCAATCATTTACAAGCAACTTGTGGATTCACCATTCACTTTCTAATTCACATATAAGCAACTCGTATTTTAACATGCATCTCATAATTACACTAATACCATTTACTAGCAATTTATTTTAAACATGCCTCAAGTAAACAATACAGCTCAAAACAGGCTCATACATTTCTACCCTACGGTTCATTCCACCTCTTAGAGTTTGATCAAATTATTCCAAATAAGTACATTCTTATTTAAATATTAACAACTGAGTTAAACCACTCTACTAGGTATCACAGGAGGAATAGGGGCTAGCATCGCAGATGTCATCGTCCCCACGAGACCCGAACACCCCACCAGCTGGTAACCTGTACCAGCGACTAATTTACATCAGATGAGCTCAAAATAGTAGATACTCAACACGAACACGTAGAGAAACTCAAGTGGAAAACAGCGGTAGTTCATTTGCGGAAATCTGATTCCGTTTTGGCCCTAAACGGCCCAAAACACGGTTACTACCCAAAATCAGTCGCCTGGGACTAGTCCCAGACATCTTAAAAGACATCAGGTCTCACCTTGCACTTCCTGCAGCTGCTTCAGATGTCCAAACTCCCTCCGTGACCGTCTGGGGCAGCTCCAGACATCGGACAAGGCCTCCGATCGTCTGGAAGTACCTCCGGACGTCTGGCGACATGATCAGACATTCACAAGTACTTGGAAAAGAGCACCGCGTGCCTTCCCAAAGCCCTCATCTGTGTACGAAAATCGCAGGCACATCTTTAGCCCAACATCTCCTGCCCTACAATATGCATGGCGGAAGGTAGCGCAGGAAGATACGTACCTCGCATGATGTTGTGCTTTCAGACGTCCGGCTTCATCTCTGGATGTCCTGGTACCTCTCCAGACATCTGGTCGATGCCCCAGACGTCTGATACTGGAAAACTTCCAGTACCAGAACCTCCTTCGTAACACTCCCCTCCTCGCAACGCCGCCCGCAGCGCACCGCAGCAGCTTCAACAGTTGCAGAGGGCTAAGAGGCCACCTCCCCAAGCCCCTCCTCCTCGTGCGCATGCCCACCACCGATTGTGTGAGCTCCGTCGAGCTCCTGAAGGTCCTCCGACCTTGTTCTCCTTTCTCACGCTCTTTCTTCCTCTCTCCCTCTCGTTCTCCCTCGCTAGCCCTCTCTCTCGTCCCTCTCATTCTCCCTCACCACAGCCGCACAAGGAGAACGCTAAAGGTGGTGGTGGCTGGAGAGTGGTGTGAGGGTGACGAGAAGAAGAGAAAGGGGGGTTTAAATAAAGTGGGTTTAGGGTTTAAGGGGTGATGAGAACCTCATCATGAGTCCTAACTAGCTCATTTTGACCTAAAATAGTAAACAAAAGTTCCTACATAACCTAAAGGAAGGCCTAATTCAAGGGCTTACTATTTTAGGAAGGAAACATGAACTAAAGGGTAAAACTGTAATTTTACCATTGCAGTACATCAATGGGATTTCTCAGGGGCTAAACATAGGTCAATTGGACTTAATAAGAGGAAAAGTGGGATGGTTCAGTCAGAAAAAAGTTATTGTGAGAGTTAAGAATTAAATGACATTCTGTAACCCTAAAACAAACCCACTTAATTTCACAAGGTTCTGGTCAAAATAAAAATTAACTAAATCCTCTAAAATTCATGGAAAAATATCCCTTAAGGTTTTTAACCTTCAATTTCACCTTTGAAACCTATTTTGACCTAGATTGGGGTCCTAGCTCAGTATTTAACCCAATTTGGGTGTTTGTGCAAAATGTCCAGTCAAACCTAAAATCCAACTTCACCATTGGATTCCTTAGGTCCAAATTAGATTATTAGCAAAATTTAGGCCTAAGGGAAGGTCATCTTGACCTACTTTGCAAAATGATCCACCCAATTACATTCTGTCCCCTAACTTTTGAGATACCCTTGTGCAGAGCCCCCTAGCTTCCTTGCCACCCTTTCATTCAGGTCCCTCCGCCATTACAGCGGAGGAATCCCACTCCGGCAAGGATTTGAGGATTATATCTCCTCGAATCCTCAAAGATCTCCTCCCAGATTTGGAAGGGAGATTCTCTAAGGATTTCTCCATCGTCTGAACGAGATCTCTAGATCAGATTTTCACCCAATCTCTCGGGTGAACGCTAGAGATATTTAGGTGTCCTACGCACCTTCCTTCTCCGGCAAGGCCTGTGCGTTGGAAGGCTTGCCTTCCAAGCACAAAGGGCTCAGCCTGCGGCTATAAAAGGACCCCCGATCCTTTGCGCATCTTCCAAGCTTGATTTGGCTGCAGATACCCTCTCAATTTCCTCCTTCCTCATCTCCAATCAAACGCCTACAAGCTCTGACGATCTCTCCTCCCTCCTCTCGTCGCTTTGCCACCATACTAGTGGCAGAGTTAGCTTCGTCTCGTTCCTCCGTGTTGCGTCGTACCAGCGCACGCCTCTCCGACCTCCTCCTCGTCGCTGTCATCTCCACCTCAGGGCTGTCTTCCCTGACGATGGCACATACACACCGCTCGTCTCCTCTGCCTCCCCTTCATCCCAATACCCACATATAAGTTTCTCTCCTCCCACTCTTCATTTTCCCTCATTTTATTTCATAAATCGCCCCTTGACTGCCATCGTCCACCTTCATTTTCTCCATCTCCGGTCGACCTCCAGCAAGATCATCCACCACTCCGCACCTCCACACGCCTCGCCACCAACCTCTTCACCTCCGCCATCAATCACTGATCACTTTCCGCCCATCCACTGACCACCACACACGCCCCACACTTCCACCTAACAAACCCACACGCATGGTCACAGTCTGACCTAGGCACGCATGCTTAGGCCGTTTTGCACCATGCCAACCCCCACCTCACCTTCGCCGTGATACAGCGAAGCTTTCCCTTTTGTTTGGCAGGGCCGCAAGGCCGTCTTCATGCCGTGCAGGTCTGAGCCTCCTTCCGCCATTAATGCAAAAGCAAGCTCGCTTGCTTCAGAGCTCCAGGCCACGCGCTCCAGGCATCAGGGCTCCAGGCAACACGCGTTGAGTGTGCAAGCATATCCAGCCTGAGAGCAAACATTGCGAGGCTTCTAGCTGCTCTAATTAGGTGAAGTTCCCTTCTGCAGGTGCCAGCAGAAGCGGGTGGGACATTTAATCCCACCTCGTAAACTTAGGGGTAAGCGGTGACACTTGTATTGAATTTGTGCTTTCGGTTGGTTGCCTCAAGTCACACAGGGGTGAGGTCCCTCTCCCTCACTCGCTCACGCCTCATCCGCGACTCCTGCCCCCATGGACCTGGCACCCGACCCAGTTACCTAGACCTAGCACTCCTCACGCACTACACCACGTCGGTGCACCTGGACCCGGGCGCGCGAAACCCGACCCAATTACCCAGCTCTGGGAGAGCATACCTAAGAGTAAAAGAAAGAGAGAGAGAGAGACGCGGGGAGGGGTAGGGGTAGGTTTTGCTCCGTTGTGCTGTGCAGGAAAGGAAGAAGAATCTGAAGGTAGAAGAAGAGAAAGCTAAGAAGGAAGAAGAGGAGCGGCTGAAGAAGAAGACCAAGTGCAGAAGAGGAAGAGAAGAAGAAGAAGGTAGCTGCTGAAGGTAACGGAAGCCAAAGCCAAGCAGGAACTTAGTCGCAGAAGAAGAAAGGAGAGGAAGAAGAAAGAAGAAGAAGAAGCCAAAGAAGGCAAGGGCTGAAGAAAGAAAGAAGCAGGAGCGGCTAAGCGGAGACAGAAAGAGAAGAAGATGACAAGGAAAGACAAAGAAGAAAAGAAGAAGAAAGAGCCAAAGAAGGCAAAAGAGGCACAGCTGCAAAGAAAGAAGAGAGAAAGAGAAGGCAAAAATCAGAAAGAGAAGGATAAATCAAGCACTGTAGCAAGAGTTTTCAAGACGTCTGATTTTTCATCAGATGTCCAATTTTTGAGCATTATTTCTACATTGACATTACTTCTCAATTCATTAGATTGGTTATTGCTTTTTATTAATAGAGAGTTGTGCTCTTAAGTTATTAAATATCCAATTGCTCCTTGTGTTCAGCCTCGGATACCTTGGTTTTCGAGTTATAAATTCTTTTTTGTTTTCGCAGCGATTTCATTTATATTGCAACAAACATCTTTTAAAAACACGATCTCGCCTCGTCAACAAGAGGTAAGGGGCGTGGAGGAGAGAGAAGCTCTACACACCACCCGAGTGCAGAGCGCAGAGGAACGTATGAAAATTCCCACTTTCAGACGTCCAGGCCTGTGTCCAGACGTCTGGACACACGTCTGACCGAAACTCCAGACGTCTTATCCGACTAAAAAGGTAACGGGTCATTTCAAAAAAGGCAACGTCTGGACACACGTCTGACCGAAACTCCAGACGTCTTATCCGACTAAAAAGGTAACGGGTCATTTCAAAAAAGGCAACTATCCAATTGGCTTTAACCACAGGAGGCATCAATTCCCTAGTCGATTAGATGAGCCTAGATGTTGAGAAGAAAATTGATGATCTCTTGCCTATTAAGGTCAATGAACAATGGTTAAGCAACTTGCTGCAGCCATTGATGGCTGGTAGCCATCTAGCTACCATGATCCTGACATCATTACTTAGGGACTACTCTACCTTCAATCTCTGGCATATTGTTTCATCCCTTTGCTTGAGATTTTCATTGCTTGTTATGCATAAGAATTGGTATATAACTTGCTGGAGATTTTGATTGGGGTTGCCCACTTTTTCCTTGTGATGATTGTGGGTTTTGGAATCAAGTAAGTTTTCTTTTTCTAGAAGGCTTCTCGTTTTGTTGAGACCTTGGAAGGTTAGTTGATTATGCTTTCTTTAAATGTAATCAACGCCTTATTTGAAGATTTGCTTCTTTGTATGGTTACTGTGGTGATGAAAAGTGGTATGCGTGGTGCAGCAAATCACATTGAGCTACTTTTCAAGAGGGAAAAGAAAATGGAAACGACATTGGGCCCAAAAGCCTATCCTTGGGTGGAAGTCACTATCCTTTCTTATAGTCTCCTTTTTTTGTAAGGGGTTGGAAAAATTTTCACATTATCTAAATTTGCTGCTAATTATGAGGGTGATTCCTGGAGAAGCCTAACCTCTCTCACGCAGGTATAATTATATTCTAGTTAGAAACAGGGTAATCATTGAGCTGTTTAAGTTGTAATGCACTTATGTATACTTGAATTTTCCTGGTAACTTCTACAAATCTCCTTGGTTTTCAAAAAAAAAAAAAAAGCACCCATGTCTCACCCATATCCAGCCCATATGGACCTTTGTGTCATAGATTAGATTAGCCATCAAAGTGAATTTTGTACTAAAAAATATAGTTGTATATTTTGTGAAGGTGGTTGACACAAAGTATCCTAAGTGTTTTGTCTAGTTTTGTTTCAATGCACATATTTTTTCTTTGTCTAGTTTTGTCTTCTGTTGCTAGCTAATGTCATGTGTGGTTGGGTACTAGAGCACATATTGCTCTTTGTCATGCAATTTTCTCTCTTCTCATGCCACTCTTTATGCACGGGTATTGCATTTTGATGGACCATTGATTATATCAGCATGCCTGGCTATCTAATTTGTTTAAAGCACCTATGAGTTCGCCATATGTGCCACAAATATTTCACTAATATAAAGTCAGAAACTGTTAGATCAGATGTTTATATGATCACCTTCGATAAAGGTTTGGCTAAACTTCATGTTTGTTTCTTCTGGTGTGTTTGCATCGCCCTTATTTTTTGTTTGGTTGAAGTAACTATGAATTTTCATTTTTGGATGTTTGTTGTAGGTGTATTTGCATCCCTTGGAAATGCTTAGGTTCTATCATTTGCTTTGCCCTCTATTGTTTTGGGGCTTCAAGAAGGAATTTAATTTTTAACAGAGTTAGAAAAGTGCATCGCAAAGGATTTAACATTCTAAGCCCTAATGATGGAAAGTATCAAAGTATCCACATGAATAGTAACTTAACATGCATTTTTTGTTGTATATGAATAAACCATATACATATGTACACATTGGATAAAAGGTAAGTAATATATGAATGTATGCATTGTGAGTAAAAAGATACATGACACCATTGTTATATGTGTGCACTGAGTAAGAACAAACACCATTTTATCTTTGTTACTTGTTTGAAACGTGCACAGATCATCATTTATGGAACTTAATTAACTGAAATGCATTAAAAAAAATTCGAGCATTGAAAAATAGTTTTTGTCCCTGCATATAAAAAGAGTTCAGAAGTTAGTGAATTAGATATCTATGTGAAATAAAGAAGGGAAAGATTTTTATTGAAAGTAGAGAAGCATAGAAAATGTAATATGAAATGTTTTATCATTTAACTAATAAGAACAAACTACAAAGTGTAAATGACTATCTAAAAAGTATTTTTTGAGAGGTAGGCATCACGTTAGCATACATGATTGTTGAAGTCATCCTTTTTATCAAAAACTTCATTGCAAAGAAAAGGGAGAATGAAAGAGATGAGGCATTAATTCGCAAAGGATATGAATAGGTGAAATGTATATGCTACACAAGAGATTAGTGGGGTTTATATAGATGTAAATCTTTCTTTTTTTTCTATCCACCTTTTTGCTCTTCCAAACTTACCTCAATCAATTGCCTAAACTAAACTTGAATAGGCAATGCTACACAATTCATCCTTAAAGCCCATGTAACGAAGAGAGCAACCCAAAAAAAAAAGGAAAAGGAAAAAGGAAGAAATGGAAAGGGAGGGGTGTTGGTCCTTGTCTAGCAAGATCCCGAACCTCCAGTTTCTCACTCCTCTTTTGGATAACCTCAAGGGTTGTACTAACAATTGACCTTGAATATAGCTTCTTTGTGGCATGACACCTCTTCTTGACAGTCTCAACATGAAGATCCTAATGAAAAAAAGTTTAATGTCAATATTTGCATTTCACGAAAAAAAAAGGAAAAGAACACAAGCAAATTTAATTCTCTATAATAGTTTTAAAGCATAAGTAATTACAGAAATTAAGGCAAATAGCAATAAAATGTAATGCAACCAACAATTGACCTTGAATATGACTTCTTTGTGACAAGACACCTCTTCTTGATGGTCCAAAAAAATGTTTTGTGTTAATATTAACATTTCATCGAGAAAATGGAAAACAACATGAGCAAGTTTACACCTCTATAACTTCAAAGCATAAGCAATTGGAAAAATTAAGGAAAATAGAAATAAAATGTACTATAGCAAAGGATTGACCTTGAATATGATTTCTTTATGACACCACTTTTCCTCTTACAAGTCTCAACATAAAGATCCTGATAAAAGAAAAACGTTTGTGTCGGTACAAACACTTCACACAAAAAAATGGAGAAGAGCATGAGGAAATTTACTTCTCTATGAAGACTTCAAAGCATAAGTAATTACAAAAATTAAGGCAAAAGGAAATAAAATGTACTATAGTGACAATGTTCTCAACGAAGATGATGAGCATGAAAATACATAAGCATTTTTTGGATGCTTAAAAGCAACAAAAATCCATGTCAGAAATCTCAAACTTTACGACAACACAAATGCTACAAACAGAAAAAGGAAAAACAGACACTTATATAACTGAAGCAGCATTTTATTTTTTATGTACAACCTCCCAGGTTAGATCACACATTGGACATCAATGTAGAGTATCACTCAAACCCTAAGCGTTAATAGATTTCAGTAATACAAAGTCAATCACAAGGATGGAATGGATCAATATGTAGAGACTATATTTCTTCAGGCATATGAGAAACCTGATCATCTCCACGTAGAAGCCATCATCCAAAGTAGAGAGCTCAAGCCGAGGTTCTGAATTACCAACCTGGCCTCAGCAAGTTTTATGTTCAATCTCCATGAATAAGAAATAGTTCATTTGGGAATAGTTCATTTGGGATAAGTTACCAACCTGTCCTCATCAGTATGTTCAATCTCCTGAAAGTCTATGATAAGTTAAAGCCTTATGGACACCCATACGACCAGTCATTTGGGAAGTTAGATGACCTGTTTATCAGAATTTATGTTGGGCTCTGCATTACATGATTGATGGGTTTTATAATGCCCTTTCCCGCATGTCGGACATTTGCAATAAGGATATCCATTTTCTCTTTAATTATACTCGTTCAAATATAGTTATATGATACATTTTTGTCCTTGTCATGAAGGACGTCATGTTTGTTTAATACTTTCATTGTTTTAGATAAACAATTTTTGTCTTATAGGTTTTTTCTTGTTATTTGAACAGATTGTTTGCTGCCGTGAATGTTATCTTTTGCTTGTTCCAAGGCCACATTGATAACATCCCACAGCGCTTAAGCAACAATATGGATCGGGAAAGACTGCAAATGAAGTTAGCATCATAATAGAAGCTATCAGAACACTTAGGACTAGTTTACTTGATGGGTTGGGAAAGTAGTGTTAAGAAATGTAAAACTGATGTTAACCCATAATTATGTTTACTTATTGTGTGGTGTTAACATCAGTTTGTGTTTACTTGAATTGGTGTTAAGTTGTGGTGTTAACTGTTATGATGTTTACTTGGTAGTGGCGTTAGGTATATAAAACATGAGGAATGTCAGAGACAGAAATGGTGTAGAATTAAAACACAGGTTTGGCTAACATTAGTTGAAACTGGTGTTAGACAAACCCATGTCAAAGTTGCTAAACCTAAGTTAGCAAATGAAAGGTTAAGTAGTCCAGTAAAAGGGGGTTAACCCCCCTTTTGAGGGGTTAACTTTCCAAGTAAACTAGGCCTTAGAGATAGAGGACCATATCCTACAGACCAAGTTGTAAGAGATCTTATGGGAGATTTGCATTTATTCTGTTTGATGTCACCTCCAAAGCTATCTTCAATGTTATTGTGAGTAAACTCCCAACCCACATTTATTCTGTTCGATGAACATTACTATCTGTATCAAGTATGGCAATGATGTTGGTTCTTGAATACTTAAAATCAATGCTGAAAAAGATAATTCCATTCACATGATTTTGCAATAATGTCCACCTTCTTTAATGGATTTCTATGGCCACTTTGTTAAAGGTATTAAGAATATTTAACATGATCCAATAACAGATCTAATTCATTCAAATTAGGATGCAGAAGGCTTCTGGGGAGCTGACGCAAAAGGCCAGCTTGTGGGAAATCTTTTGTCCCCTTTCCCAACCAAATCAACAATATCCTGCCAAAGTTGCAACTCCCATATCTCTGATCAAAAGAGCAACACAAAAAGGTACCTCGCATCTAGAGCAGCACAATGGAGGAGGTGGTATCTAAAGCTTTAGATCTGCGTCAGGCGGAGAGCAAGGCAAAGGTTGGAGGCTCCGTGTCGTGGGGAGACATCAGCCCATTGCGGCAATGGATGGTATCTGAAATGACCCTTTCCTAGGGTCGTTTGGCGTTTCCGGAATTCGTAGGGGTTTTTGTACAGTTTTAAACCCCTTAGGTTTTGTTTTGGGATTTTTGAGGGGGAAAGGAAAATTGAAGGGGCATCCCAGCAATTTTCCCCATCACCATCTCCCGACTCACACGCACCCTCTCCTCCCCCCTCACCCTGAACATCGCACCTCACCCCTACACACACCCTCACGCCACTCCGTCCCCACAACCCCATCTCCCCTCACTCCCCTCCATGCCGCTTTCCATCCTTCCCACCTCCTTATATACCCCCTCCTCCTCCATTCGTTCCCCACACCAGCAACCGTGCAAGAGGAGAAGGAGAGGGAGAGTGGAGAGCAGGGGAGTTCGGTGGCATGAGAGCAGAGGACATGTTAGGGAGAAGCGGTGCTATAGCTACTGCAGCTTCTGCGGCGAGAAAGAGCTCGCAAATGGTTCTGCAGAATCATTTTTTCACAAAATTAGATGTCCGGAGTGACCTCCAGACGTTTGGTCGGATGTCCGAAAGTAAATCTCAGACGTCTGATGGCACATTTTCTTGATTATTTTTTTTGCCAAAGTTTTGACCGTGCGTGTGCGTATGTTAGAGGATTGGGAAGCGTGCTAGTGCAAGGACCGAGGTAGTTTTAGACAACCGGAAGTGTCTCAAGACATCTGAAGACACCCTCAAACGTTTGCACGGAGTTCCAGACATCTAGAAAAGGCACCCCGAGCAAGGTGAGTCCCTGAGTTCGTTTAAGACGACTGGGACTCTTCTTAAACATCTGATTTTGATCAGGGTTGGCATTTTTGGGCTTGTTCAGAGCCCAAACGGAGTCAATTTTCCGCAAACAAAACATTGTTGGTTTCCATTCAAGTTTTCCTATGTATTGGTATAATGTTTATACAGTTATGGGCTCATTTTGACATATGGATCAATGTGATAGGTCGTTCCTTCGTGGTGTGCACGGAAACTGCGAGGATTGCAAGCTCCATCGACTGTGCCCCCACATCTCTCGGTTATCCTGGTAGAGTGGTTCCCACACTAATCTCAGAATTAATAATTAAATTGCATGCTTAGAATTAACTGAACCTAGGTTGTGAGATGAACCCTAGGACTAAAAAGAGGTAAATGCATGCTGCTATAGAATCGAGCCCTAGGATTATGAAATGAACCCTAAGGCTGAAAGAAATGAGTGTATATTTAGTGAATGATTAAATTACTATTTCCTGAAAAGAAATAAACCATGAACTGCCTGTAATGAACTACGTCATGCCTGCTTGTACTGAGTAATTGATGGTGGAATTTGAGTTGCATGTTCTACGTACAATGAACTAGATATGGGAATAAGAAAGTCCATGTACGAACCCTATGGGGAATTTAGAAAGAAACTAGGAATATGGTCGTATGGAAAACCTGAGGGTTTTGGAACATGTCGCCTATGGGTGGCTGTTCAAACTTAGTTATGGGAAGTGAGCTGGCCCCCGTGTACGTAGTATCAAGGAGAGCAACTATCCCTTTAGAGTAGAAGGGAGCTTGTCGCCCTTTCGCTTGAGACACGGGGTGGGTTTGGCCACTCTACGTGGACTCCTATTTGGCCCTCGCATACATGGTACCGAGGTGAGCTACTTAGTGTAAGGAGGGAGCCAGCCGCCCCATGGGGCCCGGGGTTAGGACTAACCACCCTACACCGACTCTTGCTAGCCCGTTGGGCAAACTGGGATTGTCGGATGAGGGTACGTAGACTGTGAGGGGCGAGACCCTTGTTCTGAGAGGGCAAGGCATTGTGCTGTTCCGTGTTGTACATTTGGGCGTACCCGTTAGCGGAAACGACTAACTGGGTGCCAGTGCAGGGTAGCTACCCATGCGCTTATCACGCGTGCCATAGTCACCGCTACGTCTCAATCGTGACCTCAAGGTAGTAGACTGGGTGTAGGACTACCACGAGGGACTCTCCCGGCCAGGAGAGTGCCACGTGTACATCCTGCATCATGGGAAAACTACAAGCAAGATCGTTCCCTTAGGGAACAAGAAGATTGAGAAATGTCATGGAACCTGATTAGAGTACTCGGATCAGAAAACGATAATTGGAAACGAATGATAATCAGTAAATCGTTAAATGCATGTTTAGCTAGCTGCCTGTTTAATTTATATTATTTAACAACCACTCTGCTAAGGGTTACCTAACCACAGATTTCACAACCTTATTCAGGTCAGGGATTCGAACAGCTAGAGCCACCGACTACTGAGGGTGCAGGGCCTAGTCGAGCCCAACTATAGTTTCCTTCTATATTTTCTACAGAGAGTTTTTGTAGTAGTGAGTAATTGTTGTCCATAGTTATATTCTGTTATATCTGTATCAATTTCTGTTGTGATGGTTGTGCTTGTAATCATACTTTCCGCTGTATAATGTGAGATACTAGTGGTTTGCTGTTTTCTTTTCTTTATTTTTCAGTCATATATTTTTCTGTTTAGTTACATTTCTCGTGTGGTTGTGAAATGATTATGGCATTTGGTTCTTTCTCATTGGACAACTGGGTCTTGGGATTTGTTGAAACGAGCCATTCTCGGATCCTATAGGGAACCAAGAGCGGGTCGCGACAGTATCCCTGATCCTCCACCTCCTCGTCTTCGCTACTCCTCTTGGTCACCAGCGCAGTGATAAGCTAGAAGCCCTCCAGGCTGCTCCTCCTAGTCACCAACGGTCGCTGCTTCTCCTGGTCACCAGCCAAGTGACAAGCCAGAAGCCCTCCAAGTGCTGCTGCGATGGATGGTAGTCCTCCTCCACCTCCTCCTCCTCTTGGTCACTAGCGGAGCGACGAACCAAAAGCCCTCCAGGTGCTGCGAGGCGTTGGCTCCTGTTTATGGCACGAGGAGTGAAGGAGGGGAGCATCAGAGGTTGGTTGTGCCGACGTAGGCAGAAGGTTTGGGCGGAGGTGTGGTGGGGTGGCATTGAGAGGGGTTTGTGGGTTTGGGCATTGGGTTTGATGGAGACGAAGAGATGATGACGGGGGGTGTGGGGAGAAGAGGCAGAAGGTGTGGGCAAAGGTGTGGTGGGGGATTTGTCGGTTTGGGCGTTGGGCTTGATGGAGATGAAGAGGTGATGACGGGGGGTGGGGGGAGAAGTGAGGAAAGAGAGAGGAAAGGTGAGGGGTGAGGGGTGAGGCATGGGGAACCCTAAGGGGATCATGAACCGCAAGAGGGGAGAGGAGGGGATTTGAGGAGGAGAGATGGTGGAGAGAGGTGCGACGGGTGGAGAGGAGAGGGGGGAGAAGAGGGATCAGGTTGTCGAGAGCAATCCGGGGGGGGAGGAGAGGGGGGGAGAAGAGGGATCAGGTTGTCGAGAGCAATCCGGGGGAGGGATGGAGAAGAGGTGGGAGGATGAGGAGGCTGCCAAGAGCGATCTGGAGGGGAGAGATGTGAGGAGAGGAGAGGAGACCTCGAGGTGTCGCCACCCACGATCAACCTCACACCGAGATCCAAGATGGAGAGGAGGGAGGAGCGGCGGGAGAGATGGAGGAGGAGCAGGTGCAAGGAACAGCACAAAAGAGAGATCGAAAGGGAAAGGAGGAGGGCAAGGAAATAGGCCTGACGTTGGCCATTTTTGCAGCAGATGCCATTGCCATCGACTACTACAATAGCAACCATGTTGGCATATAGACCCAAACCCACGCGGGCTTGCATAGATATTATAGATGGATTTCATAAGTAAACACACACACGTATGTATGTTCAAACACCAAGTTGAAATTGATTAAAAAACTTAAAAATATCACAAAAGACACCCCCAACCTCAACCCACGTCGTTATCACCAAAATATCTTAACAATATTTTCTTTTTGAAAATGATATGTTCATTAAAAAGGGGAAGTGTTCTACAACACAAAGCACCACAGCGGGAAAAAGGAGCGAGAAAAATCCTTACGTCTTCTAAAAGGGGAGGTTTCACCTCGTAAAAATAGAGGAGGTCAAAACTTAGAAAAATAACAAATAAGAAAAAAAATCAGACGATAGTGACCCATGCTCATAAATACACTAAGTGTCAACGAGAAAAGTTAGAAGAATATGCCAACAAGAAAAGTCGAAATAAAATGACCCGAAGGACGAATTTGAACGTTGACATCTGCCAGAATTCTCAACCGTAAGAAGTCCGGAGTTACTCGTGATTCTCAACAAAACTACACCACAAAGAAAATAAAAAGAAAGGATCAAATCAAGCACCAACAACAAACAATAATACAGATCGTAGCAACCGACGACCTGCATGCAAACCAAAGCAACGTCACCACCAACCGCCGCCACCGTTGCTCGCCACCGCGCATGCCTCCGCCGCCAGCACGCCATCGCCGTCACCTCCCTTCGCCACTACCGACGCCCTCCACCGCCACACCACCCACATCACCCGCGCATGACCAAGGAATGCATCGAACACCGAGGAGCCAACAGCTCCAACTAATCCTCAATAAATATGCACCGTCGCCCGTGTCAACCATCAACCTCCCATGTTGATCATCAATGACATGCCTATGTTGGCCGCCGTCACAAATGGCCATGCAAGTCCCAAAGGAGAAGAGGTCCTAGGGAGGAAGGAGAAGAATAAGAAGGAGGGTAGACTCCGATCAACCATACAAATACGAACAGGAGAGAACGAAGAGGAGAAGAATCTTCTAAGTTGATAGAGTAAAAATGTTGACAAATATCTTGCCAACATTAGTTGTACCAAAATGTCAAAAGAGAACGTTGTGTAAAAATCACGTGACTTTTGTTGTAAGAAAAATTGTGCACAGGAAAGGCGCTGACAAATGCAAATCGATCGGCAGAGCAAAATCAAGTGAAATAAAAGAATGCACAACAGCGTGGATGGGATAGGAATCTACGCCTACGTGTACGTGAACAAGTATCTATCCACGCTCAAAATTTTGCCAACCTTCATGTCGGCACAAATCATCACGTTCGAATCCCAAAAGCCTGCACATTCTTTCCGAAATTCACTGTAGATGCATGACATTGAAAAACCCAACCACTGGCACGGTATCTTGAACGCTTATGGTCCAGCGCTACTTCAATTTATTTGTAGGCTAGTGGATCACTTTCTCTTCCTTCTCTCATGAGAAAAGGAGAAGAGATCCATTCGTTGGACTCCGATCGGTCTGATCGAAGCACCACAACGCCCCCCCCCCTCCCCCCCATCCTCCTCATTTTTGTCGGACTTCTCTCATTTCTCCCTTGGCTTTCCTTTACATCATGCGAAGCTGCAACGCGAAATGTAGAGCCCATCATCCTCCCACTTCTCCTTGCATCAGCGGCGGCCGATCTTTCTCTTCGTCGGCATCGTTGTTGTGGGATCGAGGGTTGTTGCACTCGCGGTCTGCACAGCCCATTGGTGCACTTGTGGGGGGAGTGTAGCCATTGTCCGTCCTCGTCAATGGTGGCGTCGCTGTTGGTGTTGTTGATCGTCGTCGTGGAACGATTGGCTTGTGGACCGGCTACGAGGCCTTGGCTCATCGTCTAATAATGCACTATCTCCTTGTCATCGGTTGTGCAGCTGCGTGGGATCTCCAATCTGGCACCCTTAATCGGCGACTGCTGCAAGGGCTTCAGAGGTTAAGGGTGATGGTGGTGCTCTATTGTTGTGGTTGTATTTTGTGTTAGGTGTAAAGTTAGGTGTAAAGTTAGGTCTTTTCTCTATTTTATCTTTTTTTCTTTTTTTATTTGTTTTAGTATTGATGGGACACACTTGAGATCGTGCGAAATACGATCAAGTCTTTGATTAGTCTATTCTTATTGGTCTTGTTTGTCACACGCATAATCTTCGACATCGTTTGATGACGTGAATCGTTATCTACTGCATGATAAACTGTAGTAGATTGGATTGCATCAACTTTTATGTGTTTTGTTTCGCCTTTGAATGAGTATCACTTCCTTTGGGAAGATGAATTCCCTTTCTTAAGGGTGCAATGTCAAGTTGTAATATGCATTGTTCCCATCAATAAAAGTTTTAACCCTCCAAAAAAAAATCTTATATAAAGAAAAATATTGTACTAGTGATTTTTATAAACATCAAAATTGCATATAAATTCTTTTATTTTCAATATTTTACATATTTCTGCATGAATGCGTAAATTAATGCTCCTTAATGAGACGAGGTTGTAAATTTTGTAAGTAGGATTTGATTTAGTTTACTTAAATAAAGATCGTTAGAGTTAATTTTAGAGCCAAGATCGGATGGGATCGTGGCAAGTAAAAATCTCATCATTGAAATCTGACATTCGTGACTGCACAAGTTCTTGGAAAGAGATCCAACTTTCCATACTATATTTAAAATAATTATCGTACCACTCTAATTTAAAAAATACAGTGATGATAAAAAAGTCTGTAATGATGATAAGTTATTATAAAGATAATTTTATATATCTAAAGTAATTTTGATTTATAAATTTAGAATTTAAATCTATAAAAATTAATTTTATATATATAAAATAATTTTTTATTTAAAAAATTATTTTTCATCTTAATATTTAGATTTAGGATCTAAGATTTATTTGTTAAACACTAAATATAAAATATTAAATCGTAAATTCTAGGATAAAAAATTAAATTTTAAGTAAAAAATCACTTATAATACGTAAAAAAATATTTAAAATTTAATTTTACATCGATGTAAATAATTTTAAAGTAAGATGTAATCTTATTTTACATTGGTGTAAAAAAATATTATACCGATGTAAAAAATTTTATTACACTGGTGAAAAGTAATTGAAAGTAAGATTGTACCAGTGTAATCTTATTTTGTACCCATATAAAAATTTTTTGAAGGTGTAAAATGATTTTAGACAGCCACTTACTCCTACGAAAATGATTTATTGTTGATTCCAATAATAATGGATCTCACCACATGTCAACACTTAACGAATCACATTTATCACTATGCATCAACTTTTACGTTAACTTTTACAATTTTTTAACTCACATCCCTAAGCATAATAGATGTTCCATATCTACATGAGCACCAAGTTGCTTCTATGGTAATTGATTTTCAAGTGCCTCCTACAACTGTACGTACAATGGGTGAGGCTTCCACGTATCCAAAATGTCTAATCCATTCTCATTTACAAATTCACTCCCAATATTGTACCCATTTACCTCTAGAATCTCTAAATCCAATGCACACATCTATTTTTTTTATCTTGTACCCATTTATCTATAAAAGATTGTAAGTTCCATCAAAATACATGAGTAATTCTCAACAGAAAAACTTAATAAATGTTCAACTCGATTATTGTGTGATGGATAGATGCAAAGGGTAGATCTACTTTTATCCCAACCTAGAAGAGGAAGGGCTCATCAATCTGTGGTATTAAGAAAGTCGTTGTTCCGTGGCGGACCAAGTAGGGAAATTATAGTAAGATCTATTATTAGTAACGATAACATGTATAAATAGACACACACGGAATGCTTTAAGGCACAGAAAAGAGATACAAATCTCGAAGGACAAAAGATGGATCTAGCGTCGAATTTCCAACCAATCTCTTCGTGTTCTCTTTCCATGAAGCTATTAGTAATCGCTACTTTAGCGATACAGGCAATCGCCCAAGATAAGGTCTTCAGTGTGTTAGACCATGGGGCCATTGCAGATGGCAAAACCGACAATAGCAAGGTAAGGAATGATTATCCTCGAAAGTAGTGGAATTATGTTATTGTATGTATATACGGTGTGGGACCATAATATAGGTTTGTCGATTTGTCGGTCTAACTGTTGCCCATGACAGGATGCAAGAGATCGAGTATCAAAACCTACACTCTGAATTTTCAATTAGCATCAGCAGTTAGAGTTGGGTAAAACTGTCCATACATTCTACGAAGCCCTTGACCATGCATTCCAAAGAGGCATTTTCAAATCCAGAAATCTATATTTTCTCCCATCTTTCCCATTTTACCCCTCGACTCCCGATGTTTCCCGGCATTCCTCCTGTAATTGCAAGTCACGTACGTAAGCCAATCCCCACCCTCCTCCTTCTTGGGCCCCTTCATGCTCCTCCCTCAGTTCCTCCCCCTCTTCCCACCATCTTCTTCGCTCTCTCCCTCCACCTGCATTCGTCATCCAAAGCCGTTTTCCCTTTAATGATTTTCGATTTCCTTGAGACTTTATTATATCCTCTCCGCCCTAATTATCTTAGGTATGTTGCTAATTATATTCATGTATATATATGTGTTTTGTTTTGGAGAGTTTGATTCATTGAAGTGATTTTTTGAATCGGAGATTCCAAAGTGTTGAGGTAATTTGGAGTTCATAGTGTTTCAATTGGACTTTCATAAATATGATTGGAGATTTCATATGTTATTGGCTGCAGTGATGAAATTGTGGAATCGAGTAGAGATGCAATTGCTAGTTGCATAATATTTCACTAGCACTTTGCTCGTGTTTTTGAGAAAAATGATCGTAGGGCTAATTTACTTGAGAGATTAGAAAAATTATGTGAAAAAATGTGAAATTAATGTTAACCTGTAATTGTGTTTATTTTTAAGTTAGTTTTAACAACGATTTGTATTTACTTAAATTGATGTTAAGTTATAGTATTAACTCTTGTTGCATTTATTTGGTAATAGTGTTATGTATGTAAAATATGAGAGATATCAGATACACGAGTGGTATGCGATTTTAACACGGGTTTAGCTAACGTCAGTTGAAATTGATGTTAAACAAACACATGTTAAAGTGACTAAACCCAAGTTAACAAATGAGTGATTAAGTAATGAAATAAATAGACATTAACTCCTTTTTGAGAGATTAACTCCTCAAATAAACCAAACCTTAAAGTTAATTTCGTGCAAGAATGTGAATTATAAGTGACATTTGCAAGCATTCCGATTACCGAGAGGACAATACAACCAGATAGATCATTTGTTGTTAGCTCAATATAATGCTTTCTCCTTAGCTTCCAAGCTATATAATTAATCCTCTCATAACGAAAGAGATCGATTAACAAAATTAATGATTATGGATATTAGATGTATAGGTTTTGAAAGTACAAGCACGAATGAGTTTCATGCATGTTGTGTACATGTGTATATGTGCATAAACTGCAGGCTTTCGCAAGTGCATGGGGGGAGGCATGTGCATGGGATGAAGGGAATGCTAAGGTTCTCATCCCAGAAGGCACCTACCTAACTCATCCGGTAAACTTCGCGGGGCCATGCAAGAGGCCAATTGAGCTACAGCTCCATGGGACCGTGCAGGCCCCATCCGATCCCCACGCTTTCCCCACGACGGATTGGGTGATGTTTAGGTACCTCAACAACCTGACCATCAATGGCAACGGCAAGTTCCATGGCCAGGGCAAGGTAGCCTGGTCCTTAAACGACTGCCTCACCAACAGCAAGTGCAGCATCCCTACGGTAATCAATTCAGCTTAACTTTAACTCTTAAAAATTAAGCACGCACGTACATGCATGCATACAAAAGATGCGTCTTTTTGACCCCTCTTCATCATCAATTTGTATGGCGATTCCTGTCTAGACTTCTTGAGAAGAACTAAATCTGCAGGATGGCTTGTTGGTTTGCATTATATAAAAGGGTTCGGATCCTTCAACTCTTATCGATAGTGAGCGATCCTTGACTCTCGTGAACATATATGTCTTGATTTTTCTCTTGAAATAAACCATGCCATAAGTGATTAATCTTAACCAGCTTAATTAACCAAAAAGCGCGAACAATTTTGTCTTGGGTTTTCAACGATTCTAAGCATGCACTCATGAATTTGAGATTTTGACGATCTCTTGTGCACAATCCAAAATATACGCCAAATTTTTGGAATATGATACTACTAATATTTTTTTTTGCCTCTTGATCCACAAAATGTTATATAATTACAAATGCAGTCGGTCAAGCTGGCGTTCGTGAATGACTCTACAGTGCAAGGGATATCCTCGGTGGATAGCAAGATGTTCCACTTCCTGGTATTCAAGTGCACCAATATCCAAATTCACGATATAAAGATAACTGCGCCAGAGGACAGCCCCAACACCGATGGCATCCACATTACAAGGTCAACCAACATCAACGTAACCGAAACCAACATCGCCACTGGCGATGACTGCATCTCCATCGGACCTGGCAACGACGGGATCTTCATCTCGAAGGTCTTTTGCGGCCCCGGCCACGGGATCAGCGTCGGCAGCCTCGGCAAGATGAAGAGTGACATTGACGTCATGAACGTGAATGTAAAAAACTGCACCTTCACCCGCACGATGAATGGTGTGAGAGTCAAGACATGGAAGGATTCCTACGTCCTCTCCTTGTCCAACTTCAACTTTGACGATCTAATCATGAATGATGTCTCCAATCCCATAATCATTGATCAAGAGTATTGTCCTGCTGGAGGATGCACCGGACAGGTAAATATGCATGTCTTACATCCATGTTTCTGTATGCATGATATTCGATTTGTAGGTAGGATTGGAGTCAGGGGGGTAGTGGCGGAGGCCCTACAACTTTTAGATCCCTTAAGAATTATATACAAAAAAAAGTCTTTCAAGTTTAGTTTTTTATTTCATGTTCATCTCTCTTAGCTGTTAGATTCCCATTACTTGACCCCACTGACCTAACTTCGTCTCCCCTCTCACTGTAGGCGTGCTAATTAATTCAAGGTTTTTAGTAAATAATTCACTAATAAATTTCTATCCTCTGTATGTATATCTTCAGGACCTGTACTATACTAACAGCTAATGTTTGTGCGGATTTTACGAAATACAAATCAAATAATACAGATGTAGTTATATACGAGACTACTACTTTATAGAATATAATTTGTAAGCATGCATGCTGTCGTCCGTGCTTACAAATGCAAAACACACACACACAACATAACTCTCTTACAGAAAAAAAAAAAAAAAAAAAGCACTTCTCAGCAAAGTGTAATAAACCCTATAATCACACTTGATGCCGTTAATCCAATGAGTTTAGATGAGAGGATACAATTTAATTTGATAATACAAATAGATATATATATATATATATATATATATATATATATATATATATATATATATATATATATAAGCGTCTATTTCTGTTTATAGTCTGGTTGCAAGGAGATCAACCTTTTGACCATCAGATTGCTTTAAACTAACATGTATTTTACATTTGGATTATTCTTTCGGCAGCCTCCATCTCGAGTTAAGATCAATAACGTGAAGTTCACCAATATAAGGGGAACATCAGCCTCTGAGGTGGCTGTGAATCTTAAATGTAGCGAGACTGAACCATGCCAACAGATAGAGCTCAGCGACGTTCACTTGACTTATAGCGGAAAGCGGGAGAATGTGGTTGCTACTGCCGCATGTTCCAACGTCTTTGGAACTTCTCATGGAACCGTGACTCCGAAATCCTGCATCTGAAAGAGCCACCATTTCATTGGTCATCGCATTATTTTATTCCTATGTGCAAAATATATAGTTTGTGCACAACATCTTTGATCAGGTGGCTTGCTCTTCCTCCCACCTTCCTGCCATATGTACTTTTGTGATGAGTTTAAGTGGGCTTGGAGCTTTTTGGGATGTGTAGGACATTGTCTCTTATTAACGTTTGTCCTTTTCAGTTTTTGTGTTGACGTCACTTGTGTTTGATGGGTAAGGTTTGACCCCTTCCATCGTTTTGATTAATAAAATAATTAATTTTGACAAAAAAACCTTGTGCAAAGCATCTATAGCGATTAATATATAGATTATTACACACACGCACGCACGCGCGCGCACATATATATATATATATATGTAAGCATGACATTCTTCGTTACATGCACATGAATTTGCTGTTGTTTTCGGCGATGTATATATAGGTGTAGATGTAGCTTCCAACATGTTTGGGAGGCAGAAGTTTTCCTAATAGCAAGCATAAATTTTGCGTCTCTAAGTTGTTCAGACGAAGTAGATCTTTTTATAATGCTTTTACGATGAACTTTGGAAGGACAACTAAAACGTTACTAGCTAGGTAGTTATCTTAATATTGGAAAGGTTTTGGTGACTTCAAAACAATGACCCATAAAGCTTGTGCCAGCACAATCGATTACATCAGAGTTGTTACAACAACTCTAGTTACAAATAACCAAAACTATCCTTATTATGGACCTAGATTAACAACCCTCCCTCAAACAAATGATCTTACTAGAAGACTTAAAGTTTGTTACAAAAATAAAGGAACAATTTTGAGGACAATGATTTCGTTAATATATCAACATTTTGTTGAGAAGAGGCAATATGTTTGACCGATAGATGTTTTGTTGTGACTTGTTCTCGAACAAAATGTAAGTCAATTTCAATATGTTTGGTGCATACGTGGAACACTGGGTTAGCCACATGTATGTTGCAATGATATTATCACACCAAATTGTTGGGGGTGAAGCGATTAATATTCCATGTTTAGTACATAGAGATAGAATCCATTGTATGTCTACAATGGTATTTGCAACTGAGCGATATTTAGCTTCAGAACTTGATCTTACGACAGTTGATTATTTCTTTGAACTCCAAGAAATCAAAGAATGGCCAAAGAATATTGCAAATTCAAAAGTAGAACGCCTATCATTTGCTGAGCTTGCCCAATTCACATCAGAACTGGCATGAAGTCTAGAATCTGAATTTTTTGTGAAATGAAGTGAATGTTAAATGGTTTCTTTGAGATAACGAAGAACTCGCTTGAGACATTCATAATGTTGAGCTGTTGAGGCATGCATTTTCTGTGATAGCTTGTTTATCACAAAAGAAATATCCAGTCTTGTAAATGTTAGATATTGAAGTTTTCCCAATAACTGCCTACAGTCAAATGGGACTGACAGTAATTCACCATTATTTTAATCAATTTGATCAAGTGAACTTGATGTCATTGGAGTCTTAACTAGTTTTACTCCTTCAAAGTTTTATTTGGTCAATAGATCAGCAATATACTATTGTTGAGAGACAGCTATACCAGATCTTTCCTTTCGAAGTTCTATGCCAAGAAAAATAGAGGGAAATCGCAGATTTCTAATTGGAAACTCCTCAGATAAGGAAGCTACAATGTCCTTAGAATGTTGTATATGAGAAGAAATGACCAATATATCGTCGACATAGATTAAAAAATATATTCTAACATGACCTT
The DNA here is from genome assembly GCA_037157565.1 of Thalassia testudinum. Taxonomy (NCBI): domain Eukaryota; kingdom Viridiplantae; phylum Streptophyta; class Magnoliopsida; order Alismatales; family Hydrocharitaceae; genus Thalassia; species Thalassia testudinum. The sequence goes on along the minus strand of JAZHRO010000073.1, from coordinate 172,071,515 downwards.
TCTTATGAATGAATAGAGATGTATCAGTTTTTGAAGTTTGAAAACCTCTAGATAATAGAAATTGACTCAAGTGTGTATACCATGCAAGCTCGGGTTGCCTATTTTAATCCATATAAAGATTTGTGGAGTTTGCATACATAAGTAGAAAATTCTGGATGAATAAACCCTTGAGGTTGTGCCATGTAAACTTCTTTAAAATTTCCATGAAGAAATGCATTGTGAACATCTAGTTGTGTCATATGCCAATTATTGTTAGTTGCTAAGGACAATAGCAAATGCACAGTTGTAGCCTTAACAACAGGACTATAAGTTTCTGTGTACTCCTTTCCTGGTTGTTGGTGAAACCCTTTCACTACTAGGTGAGCTTTATAGCAATCTATAGAACCATCTGCCCTTCTTTTGATACGATAAACTCATTTGTTTCCAATGACATTCATTTTGGTTTGACAAGGCATAAGTGACCAAGTGTTATTTGTTAGAAGAGCATGAAATTCTTCTGACATTGCTTGATTCTAGCAAGCCTGTTTACTAATAGAATAACAGCTTGGTTCACAACCAGTAATTGATGTTTGCAGTATTTTAGGCAAGGGATGCACAGTGGCTTGCAATATCCTTTTCTTGACAATTCCATCCATTGCACAAGTCCTCATTGGATGAGTGCACAAGGTGGATAATTCATTGTGTACTGAAGGCATTTCGTCAAGTACTATGTGACTATCAGACTCAATACTATCTAAAAGTTTCATGACAGGAGATGCATTTTGTAAAGAGGAATTGTCTAAAGTAGACATATTTGGTGAACATGAACTAATTGGGCTGGATATATTTGATGAAGATGGACTAATTGGGCTAGATATATTTGGTGGAGAATATCTAACATTGGATTCCTGCTGTAGATAGATTTTTAGAAATAACTTTGAGAAGTTTTGAAAATTGGAATGACCTCCTCAAGAATGTTGGGAATTCCCACAAGAAAAATTTCCTCGTGCGCGAGAACCTCTATGACCACAATAACCACCTCTAGTGGTTTGATTAACAGAAATAGTAGGCAATTGTTGGCTCAAGAGTCTTTACTCATGATTAAGCAACAGACTCACCACTTCATCAAATTTGAGAGTTACTCTAGATGTAATGATTGATACAATAGAATCATAGTCTGAACTTAATCTATTGAGAATAGTTAGAATTAAGTCATCGTCATCTAATTTTTTTCAAGTAGTAGCAAGATTCATAGCAATCTGTCTTGCTTTGTTCACAAAATCCAGAATCACATAATCTCCCTCTTTTAACGAACTTAATGCAGACCAGTATTGAAAAATCTAAGCTCTAGAATGTGTTCCAAACATTTGTTCAAGAAAACTCCACACATCACGTGAGGAAGATAAATCTAAGATTTGGACACAAATATCCTCATTGACCGAGGAAACTAACCAACTTAGAATGAGTTGGTTTTCTTATGAAAGGCAATGTACTCATCGTTCAGAACTTGAGATACTGTGTTATTAGTTGTCTACTGAACAAGCTTAGGAGGAATTTCTAATGAGCCGTCAACTATTCTCTATAGATCGTAACCTCTCAACAGAGGTAGGAATTGAGCTTTCCAAATTGAAAAGTTTGTGGAGTTTAACTTATAAGGAACATTATGCTATATGAATGCTGGAGGATGAGTTATAATAGGAAGTTGTGAACTAATATTGGAACTGGGATTGGTGGATGAGGACAACGCCATCAAAGAAAACACTTACCAATTAGTGACTAGAAGAAGGATTCCAAAATCAGCACGTGTCTGATCTTGATTCACCTCAATTCATCTGAGTGTGGCAATAACTTGTCGAAGACGATCGGAGATTTACCGTAGGATTCAATAACCTGATGAATTTGATGGACCTGTGCGTGCGTGCGTGCCTGCATGCACGTGGGTGTGCGTGTGTGGTGATTTTTTCAACTTAATTCAACACATCCCACCGCCTAGATCGACTGAACTCAACCCATATTAGACTTTGTTTCTATGTATATCCTATTCGGTCAAAAAACAAGCAACTGAAAGGAATTTTAAACTACCACTGATTTTTGACATGCAAACACAAAACCACACTAATGGGTGGTTGCTACTGCCACCAGACTATCAGTCACCAACGACTGATTATATACATCACTAGTAGTCCTCATTATCATCAACTAATTAAGGCATATCTCTACACCAAAATAAAAAAAAATACTGCCCTACCTGAAGATCCTGAAGTTGTAGCTGCTACTTCTTCCTCCCCACCAGCAGTCCTCTTTACCTGAGACCATCAATCAAATTGAAGACACACCAGCTAGATCAATTTCGCAGTCATCAACTTGGGAAAACTCACTCTAACCTCTTCTCCATACATTTACAGGACATGAATGCAACAAAATTCCCTCCACGACAGGAACCAAAAGTCCAAACACAAGATTGAGCTCTCACCTTGCCATTAAATGCTATAATGGAGAACGATGGAGGTGCGCTCTCTCTGATCGATCTCCACATGCGACCTTACTCCTGCTCTCTCTCAACGCAAAGGGGAAGGCGACAGAGGAGAAAGAGAAGATATTGTGGGGTTCAAGTTTACCCCGAGGGGGGTGTGGGGTGGGTATTGGTGGCGTGGTGGTGGTGGTGGTGGTGGTGGTGGTTAATTTAAAAGAGTGTAGCGAAATTTTCAAGTGGTCCCTAGACTCCTGCCTCTTTATTTCCACCTTACCAAAATTGCAGTTCTCTTAAGTCCTCCCCAAGCCTTAACTACATATTAATTCAATCTTTACCCTTACTAAGCAATAGGCCCTTCTTCTAAAAATCCTTAGTCACATTTAAAAGGGTTAATTTCATTTTTATACCCTTAGTTAGTGGGTAATTAATAATGGGTTCTCACACTGTAGTGCTTTGATGGCATCTCAAATATGGTGCAATGGTTGTGTATGTGTTAGCTCCAATAAAGCTACTCACACTAATATTTGTAGATGCACTTTTAACAGAATTACAAAGTGTTTGTTACAGCTGCTTAATGATGACTGAACACAAATCAAGGAACAATTACAAAGACACACCTAAAATATTATAATGCCAACAATTGAAAAGCATAAAACACCCAGAGAAAGATAAAAGGAAATGTGAAGCAAATGGAATTATCTCAAGAATTTCTTCATTGCTTCTAACACCATTTTTTCCCATTACACAAGCTAAGCCCCCTAATCCACCTCAAGATATCTTAGCACCAATTAACATCCCAGAATCATCTTCATTTAAAAGAGATCTCCAATGTTGCATTTCTTAGTCCAAGTTGACCAGTCTATCAATTCCACCAAAACAAAATAAATTGAATTGGCGAGAAATAAATGTTGTGTCAAGAATGAAGGGAATCTAAGATTCTTCATCAAATTTCATTTTATAAATGAAAGAAGGGGTATATTGTCTTAATCGATTCAAGCAGCATGCTTTACATTTCATCCTTGATTACATCCAGGAAGTTTTTTAATGCCTCATACACATATCAAGATGCAAAAGCATCTATTACTTTAAATTTGAGTTGTTCCTTTAAAAAAAGATTGACCTCCCAATTTTCAATATGATTTTGTTGGGTTTTGGTACTTGCTCGCATGCTGTTGTTTCTATTAAGGAGCATAAACTCCATTCACTTGGAATGCCCCGCAGCTTGAGATTAGCAGATTCTAACAAATCATGCAATGCCTCAACACGCACACTGAGATTTTTTATGATCTTCATTGCATCAATATTGACAATGCTTGCTCCTTCTTTCACATCGTAGAAGGGTGACAAATTGTGAATGGAAATAAGAAACAAAGCACCATCTATTTGAAACGAGTACTGTACAAAGTAGAAAATTATGAGGTTATAATGACAAAACTTAATGAATGAATTGTCCTCCAAAAATGCCTGCAAAATGGCTAGAATGCCGGAATGGATGATGTGCATCACATAGTGACTCACATCAGCACAAAGTTGAACTACTACTACTTTCCTGTCTCTTCTCCTACACGTGCTCTATATCTAATACAACTGGAGATGTATTTAGCTACCAGGGCTTGTGAAATAAAATGTCCCAGTATAACAACCCTTTGTTTTTAATGAGAGAGATCTAGACCTCTATTCTATGCCTAAATACCCAATCACATTTAGAAACAAAGAAAAGCATGGCATTAATTTGTAAAAATATGTGCTAATTAAATATGTGTATCATAGTAATCATTGTAAAACACTCCAATAAATTGATGACTAGTAGCCAATATTTTGCACATGGTATAGTAGGACCTCCTGAAGGGAGGGAAGCTAATAGAGCTAACCTCCCTTAAATGTAGGCTTCCACTGAATATCAAATCCCACTGAAATTAATGTTATCACCATTTTGGTTCTTGGCATGAGTAATAATCCACAAAGCTCCGTTGTGGGCTTTTCTACTTGAAGAGCTTTTGACTATAGATAATGTGGCTTCCAAATGCCAATGGAGGATACATCTTTTTGGAGTTTCTCGGTGGGATGGAGAGAAGGGACTCCAGTACTGCCTGCCTAGTGGAGAAGAACAAGTAGAAGCAAGGGGTAAAAATGCTATGGAGGTAATATGTAATGCCTCTTTTCTTGGAAACCAAATAAGAAGATGATTTATCACACACATATATAGTTTGGTATGACTCTCTATACATACCATCACATAGTAGGAGTATTAGCTGTTGTCCAGCACAATACATAGAACATAATAGCTGATATGATGCTTGCATATATATTAGCAGTAAAACAAAAAATTAATATATTAACAAATGACAAAAAATTTGCAATTATTTACTTTACTTTTTTTGTTGCATTGCGTGGTCGAGGACCTGAAAAATCATATTGGATTTATAACATAGACTACTAAAGATTGAAGATAAAATTATATGGAGAAAAAAGAGATGTTGTGTACTTTTTCCTTATTTATTTATTTGTTATTGCTCGAACAAAACCATACTGATTCCAATTTTCCAAGTAGGCAGCAGATAACAATTAAACAAAAAAAAACAAAAAAGGTTCTTGCAAACGAAAATAGGGTCATGCAGGGTATCAAATAAAACTCAAAATTCTCCAGAACTTGGAAAAGGATAGAGCTAAACAGAAGCAGCATACATGTTCAATAATTGAGAAACATAGCTAGGACGGGTTCCCTTTAAAAAAATAAAAATAATAATGAAAGCCAAGCGCTTAGGCGTTTGTGGCCCGAGTGTAAATCTGCTGGTTGGCATGAGCAGAAACAACCCTGATGGAACCCCTTGCCAAAAGGTCCCTGATAGCACGTCTTGCCAACGATCCGTTGATCCTGAGCCTGTCCGAGAGGACGGAGGGGGTGATGAGCTTGTACTTGGGGACCTCCGACAGCATCTTGTCGTATCCTACCTGGTCGAACAGCACCTGGTTGTTCACCTTCTCCTTCTGCTTCCCTTTGCTCCACTTCTTCTTCTTCTGCTTGCCGCCTCCGGACTTGGCGGGCTTCGACGACGGAGGGGGGGCCTTCTTCGGTGCCATGGGGAGAGGAAAGGGGCGGCGTAAGGAGAGGGAGAGACGAAGAGGAGCCCTAGCAGCAGATCGGTGGGGACGAAAGGAGAGGTTTCCTACTTATTTGGATACTTGAAAGAAATAAGGGCTGTAGTGTAGCGAAAGCAAGTTTGATTTGAGTTGGGCCTAAACAACAGGCCCACCAACCCAAAAAAGTCGATAGTTTTCCAACCAAACGGAATGCATCACGTCACGAAGTTATAAACTCCATTTATCCCAAAAAAAAAAAGAAAAAACTCTATTTAACCGAACTGGTATATAAAAGATTGTTCAATTTGATTTGCTTTAATTGGATCGCTAGCTATTCGTATGAAGTCTTTTCTAGGATATAAGGCAGTGAGTTATAGCAAATGCAACTAAATTGAAATTGGTCTTGTGCTTTCATAATTTTTGTGGATATGCTTCAGTTGTACAACTCAACCAAATCCATAGGACACCGTGTTTCCAAATGTATTGACCAATGCCTAAAGTAATCAGCCAAAATGTTAAAAATGAACCCCTGTGGCCCTACTAACAATCTAAAGTTTACTTTTTTTTTTTTTTTTTTTTTTTTTGAGCAATCCGTAATCCATTTTGACATGGTGAGTAATAATGATCTACAAGATCGGAGCGAAAATATTATGGGGTAGAGAAACGGGCTTAGAAGAACGGAGGAGAAGAAATCCCTCCCACGAAATGACCGAAAGAATCACATACAAGTGAACGTGGCATATCATCCTTAACCTCATGCAACCATAAACAAAGATCAAAGTGAAAAGATTTCAACCAAAAAAAGTACTTCTACATCAGAAAACGGAAATATTATAGCCAGCAGACATGATGTTTTGTAATTGCTTATCACTGTAATGATGCTTTAATCTCGTGATGCCCCAGAAATTAATGCTTGTCGTTTTTTTTTTCTATTAAGAAAAGTAAAAGTCAATCGTATACATCCTCCACTCTCTCCGTTACAACAAGGGGACTTGATCAAAATACGTCCCGAGTACAACTAGAAAAGATAAAAGGATCCCATCAAGAACAATAAAGGAATTATACCAAAATCTGTCGAGAACAATTAGAAAAAGTAAAAGGATCTCGACTTAGGACATAGTACAATAGAGAAATCAAAAGGACAAGTAAAAAATAGAGATAAGGGGTTAAAACAAAAACAAAAACCAACCAATAGCCGACCAGATGCTCAACGGATGATATGAGACAATTAGATCTTGTCCAACCGAATAATGCAGCAAGGCAACTCTAAAGGAACACTACTATAGGAGATACGTTTCGCGATGCTTTTGCAACGATCGTTTTCAAACCATCGTCGAGAGACCCAATGAACTCAATTGCCCTCACCCAGATCAGCGATTCTAATCACCAAAAGGTTGACAAAAGGGTGAATATACGTAAAGGACTCAAATCTTATGCGTTTGCTCATGAACTGCAGTAAACTCTTTCCTAGTAGCCACAACATTAATCTTCAAACCATTAATAGGACAGACAAACCCAACTAAGTGCAAAATTGGCGGGGCATTATTTATAGAACCACTTATAGTCATGTCGACAATACTCTAATTATGTAAAAGGTGATAAGAAACTTTGTTAAAATCAAAAGAGTCATTTTTTTATTTTATTCCTTATCCACCAAATGTTAGACTAGATGAAACAAATGAGTCCTTTCCGAATATTCCCCCTACTTGTTCAACTTTGGCTATGCATGATGGAGAAGAAAATGCTTGAATTAATGGGATTCTGATAGTACTTAGAGAAGAGCTAGCTCGAGACATTGTCGATAAGCTAGTTGTGGGAAAAGAGATAATGAGAAGCTTCAAAATTGGGAGAGGTGGGACAACACCAACATTTGGAAACTTAAGGGATACCAAACTTAGAGATATTATCATCAGTAAGGAGCTTGTGCTTGAGAATATGTCAAGAGAAAGGAGATATATGTAAAGGAAGCTTAAGATGCCAAACTCCTTTAACAACCAGATGCTCAGTATAATGACGAAAATTAAAGTAATAGGTAGAGGCAACCGTAAAGTTCCCTACAGGAGAAGAGGTCCAAATGGGGACGTCCTTGAGCTCGTCAAAGGAAGTGTTCTTGGTAATGCTACGAATAGCGTGAGGAATAACAAACAAAAAAGCATTGTCAAATTGATTGAGAATCACATCCCTAATCTAGATGGGGGCATGACAAAAGTTATCCAAAAGAAAATCCTTCAAAGGAGAGTCACCCACCCAAATATCCATCCAAAAATCTATCTTTCATTCATGAACCTCCCACCAGATAAGGGGTCTCACCTCGAGATAGGCCTCCCAAAGCATCCAAAATCTAGCAAGAAGAGAAGACATAAGGAAAGAGTTACAACTATAAAAGTCTCCAATGAACTTACTATAAAGAGAATGTTCCAAATCCTCTTCATCCTTAAAGCTTCGATGAAGATCTTGAATACTCAATCCATCGAAAATATAAGGTTTAGAGACCTTCCATAAATTCCAATGACAGTGGTGATTAGAATTAGAAGAGCCCCAAAAGAAGACTATCTCCAGACCCATATAGCTGATTAAGTGTAGTACTAATGTTTTAGTGGATTTTATGTTATAGCATGATTTTCTTTGAAATACAATATTTATAGCAATTCTCTAAACTATCTTTTACAAAACGAGGTACTTATATAATTTAAGGAATCAATATCATTTATAACAAGAAATTATGTCTTTCTTTGATAGTTTGTTAATATGTATTGATAATTTTTATATAAACTTTATCTAGGACCTCTTGACCATACACGAATAGCCATAGAAAATAATATATTAATGGAAAGTTATTGGATAAACAGATAATCGATGGATAACTGGATTTGAGGTGAAATTTTCCCATTAAGTAAATATGGCAATCGAAAGAAACTTCAGTCAAAGAGCTCTAACGTGTGATCTCTCTCTTTTCTGCCGTGCAGTCTCTCTCTTTTTAAGGGGTGCCACTTTCGTGCTCTTCTTTGGCTCCAAAAATTCATGTTGTACCTTTCATTTGTTTTTTTTCTTTTTTTTCATATTTTGGAAATTTTATTTTCGAGGAGGATATAAAAATTTCCGTTGCAATATATTTTACATACATTTTTATACTCTTGGGAATTTTTTTCCAACGAAGGTATAAAAATGCACGCTCCCATGTATTTTGTAATATAGCATTTATTTTGATTTTCAACAAGTATCATTTTGTTTTCTGATATAAAAATTCAAATTTTATTAATTAAAAATCAAAATACACCAGTATATTTAGATTTTCAATTGAATGATAAGTGATTTCTCACCTAAAAATTACAAAATCAAAATATACTAGTTGAAACCATCACACATTGTAATATCTATTTCTTTACTTTTTGGCCTCCTTTTTTTATTACACTAGTTTTTGTAGTGGAGGAATTTTGATACGATTTTAATTTTTATACTCCTACAGCAAAATATGGACTAAAAGCTAATTTACCACTACAGCATACTATACCTTTGCCATCGGTTTCAAAACCCATATAACCGATGCCATTAAAAGACATCGTTATTAGCGTCACTGTTTCGTTTTCCTGTCGGTTAAAGGGCACATTCGACGTCAAAATAGTGTTCGACCACAGAATGTATTTGATGTTTTGACGTCATTTTAAAACCGACAGAAATTGTATTTGCTGTCACTTATTTCATAAGTGGCGTCATTTATATCACTTTTTTCTGGCTTTACGTGTCATTTCTTAAGTTTCGCTGTAGTTAAGTAAATTTGCCGACGCTTATATAAGCGATGGCAAAAATACTTTTGCTGTCCCTTTTCCTTACGAGCGACAGCATAAAGATGATGAGAAAAATATTTTTGCCATCACTTTTCCTAATAAGCGACGGCATAGATGTAACGGTAAAAATATTTTTGCCGTCATTTGTCATAATAAGTGAGGCGTAAAAGAGGAGGTGTGGTTCTCTCGAACCTTATATGTCATCGGTTATTACGAGAACTAACGGTAAAAATATTTTTACCGTCACCTCTATGCCGTCGCTTATTCAAACAAGTGACGGCAAATGTATGGATTCTTTTTAAAAAAAATTACAAAATAATGGGAACTAATTACTAAATCTACTTAAAAGATTTACTTTTATACAAAAATAACTAATGAAAATGAAGAGAAGTTTATATTTTATAAATATAAAGTCTAGTACATAAAAAGTTTAAAAGTGAAATATTTACATAGAAAGGGTAACATGAAAAATATAACAAAAGAAAATGGATAAAAATTAAAGTGCAGCTACCCTAATGCCACAAACTCCAGCTACACCGCCCATGACATCGTCGTCTCGTCTGTAGATGTTAGGATCTGATGATGATGAATGCACTGACTATCCCTTTTTTAGAAAAATGGATAGAAGCTTCTAAAGCTTATCATCCATGGCATTCATCGTATTCTTCATCTCTACCTCTCTCTTCTCCCTCTCTCCTCTCTCTTCCCTTTTTCCTCCTGTCTCTGAAGTGTGTCGATCTTTTGATGCAGTTGATCGACAACACTAAATGAGATGGCACCTTCCCTCTTACACCAGGTGGATAACTTGTGTGCCCTTGCCACACTACGAACGAAACCACTATGGTCTGGTGGCATCACCCTTCTAAATGCCTCCTGTTACAACCCGATTCCTGAATCCCTACGAGACACGAGAATCGGACCGACTCGACTGATCCCAAGACTCAGTCGTCCAACGAGAAAGTAACCAAAAAAATAGTAAAATAAGCCACATTCATCATGCATGTAAATAACAGTAACAAAAGTATAGCAGTAAAGAAAAGAACTACTACAGTACACACCACCACAATAGTAGAGAATTTAAACAGGTACATAAACATGATGCATACAATAAAAGAGTACAAGTGTAACAAGATATACTCACTACAACAGAAAAATGGTACAGTAGGTACAACACAAGTAGAACTACTGGGCTTTACTAAGCCCAACACCCTCCACAGCCGGAGGCTCTGGCTGCTCAATACCTGGTCCTGAAAAGGTGACAAAGGTGACACGTCAGCAAAACGCTGAGTAGAGTGGCAACCAGCTAGCTAAGAAAAATAGTAAAGGTGGACAAGTAGCTGTTGTTTTTAGTTTCTTTTTTTATTCCTCTATTTACTCGTTCTCGAATTATTTCTCAGATCTTTCTCTTGATCTCGAGTGTCCCTCGTGGGAACGATCTTGATTGCAGTCTTTTCCGAAATGTAGAAGTAGCACATGGTGCTCTCCTGACCGGGAGAGTCCCCCGTGGTAGTCATACCCTCAGTCAACCACCCCAAGGTCGCTGACAGGCGTAACGGTGACTACGGTACGCGCAATAAACACATGGGTAGCTACCCTGCACTGGCACGCGGTTAGTCGTTTTCGTTAACAGGTGTGCCCCAAAGCACAGCACGGAACCAGTATAGGAGAGAGCCCTCTCAGTAACAGGGGTCTAGCCCCTCCACAGTAACCAAACAGGGGTCTTGCCCCTCCACAGTCCGCGCACCCTCGCCTGACTACCCTGGTTTTCCCAGTGGGCCTAACAAGTCGGTGTAGGACGGCTAGCAAAACCCCAGGACCCGTGGGGTGGCTAGCGCTCTCCCTACACTAGTAGCTCTCCCTGGTACTGTATATGCGAGGGCCAAAAGTTGGTACAAAGTGGCCAGACCTAACCCGGGTCCCTGGGGCGGCTAGCTCCGCTCTGCACTAAACAGGGGGGACAATCACTCTCCTTGGTACTTCGTACTCAAGGGCCAGCTCACTTCCCCAATTCCATTCCATTTTCCTCTCAAGAGCTCTACTCCTAATTCCCCGTAGGGTTCATGCTCATATTTCTTTAGCCAAGCCAATTTAGGTTTCATCATTTCAGCGTTATTTTCATATAGCTCATGTTCCCAACAGTTAATATCCATTCATATACAAGTAGCTGTTATCCAATTTCAAGCAATTATCATTGTTTTATCTACTTTTCCCAGAATGCAATTCATGTATTCACGACATTCGTTTCAGTGTTTCTGTTCCTAGGATTCATGCCACATCCTAGGATCTACCATTCAATCTAGTTTTCCAGTCCTAGGATTCATGCCATACTCTAGGATCTATCATTCAATCTAGTTTTCAAGTCCTAGGATTCATGCCATATCCTAGGATCTATCATTCAATCCAGTTTTCCAGTCCTAGGATTCATGTCATACCCTAGGATTATCATTTATCTCAAAGGTGCATTAATGTTGGAAAAAATCTAAGGGGAGTCACTCTACCCGCAAAATCGGGAGTAATGGAGGTGTAATCGGCAGGTCCGTGTGCCTCCGCAACCCCCAAAGTCGCAATAGAACGAGGTCCTAACACAAGGATAAGTCACAAGGAACTACTCAAAATAGGATACAAGTACTTTAAACAAGTAGAAGAACTAATTCTGAGAAGAAGGAAATTTTAAATGCGGAAATCAGACTTCGAACGGACCCTAAACAGGTCAAAAATGACAACTCTGCCCCAAGTCAGACGTCTGGAACACATTCCAGACGTATTAAATGATGGTTTAGATCATACCTTACTTCTGCGCTGCTCTTCAGACATCCAGGATCCCGCTGAACCGTCTGGACTTGTTCCAGATGTCCGACTGTCACTCCGGACGTCTAGAGACTCTCCGCCGTCTGGTGCTTGAAATTCCCTACTAGGTCGGGTGATGTAATAATTGTGGAAATAAATATAAACAATCTCATAAAATAGACAATCACACAAGTACACAAGTATTTTTAGGTGGAAACCCAAACCGGGTGAAAACCACCACCTAACCCTCTCAAGTTAGGATTTTCTGATCAACCAAGTTGATCAAAATCCACTAAATGAATCACTTTAAATGAGGGTGATTCAACCTCAAATACAACCATGCTACAAGTGCGAGGGTAGCGTTCCTCAACCCCTTCTCTTCACGAGAAGGATTTTGTCCTCGAAGGAGACGGGAATTCGCAAAGCGAATACCCAACCAAATAACAAAGATAAAAGAACAATAATCCTATAGAGCCAACAAAGTAATTTTAAACCTAGCTTCTATAGGAATTAGGAAACTCCCCTTTGAAAGGAATGCGTCGGCGACGCGGATGCGTGAACAACACGACGGCGCTACGTCGCTCTCGTGAACTACGGCGGGAGAGCGGGTACGCAAAGCTTGATGCTCTTAAGATGAAGAATTAGAGCTTGGAAAGCAAGAGAGTCTTTTTTGACACAAAAGAGTGTGAAAGTGTGTAGCTAGGTGTGTCTTGGTGTCTCTTGGTGTGGGTTGGTGTGTAAAGGCTCCCCTCTATTTATAGAGGCCTTAGGAAGGCTTTGGAAGGCTTAAAAAAGCTTCCATAGCCGTTGGATGCAAAGCCCAAGAGAATTAGGCCGAAATCAGGAATAATGCTTGCACTGACAGGGCAATCAGACGTCTAATTCTGGCATCAGACATCTGGAAGTCCACTTTAAGACGTCTGATTTCAAGGTCAGACTTCTGATTTCGGGTGGGTTCCTTTCTGACTTGAATCAGATCTAAACAGCATTCTTGTGGAAGTCCATCAGACGACATACAGGACGTCTGGCACTATATCTGGACGTCTGGAAACCTACTTTTTCGTGGGAATGGATTTGTAATGGCTACAAAATCTCTGAGAAGAGATTTTCGGGTCAGTCGAGGCAAAACGGTCAATTATCAGACGTCTGGAAGGGCTTAAGGACGTCTGATAAGGCTCTAACGGTCATATCCTCAAGTGTTTGCTAAGAGAGCCAACGGTCCACTAATTGGACGTCTGGCAAAGTCATCAGACGTCTCCTAAGACATCTGGTCTAAGGTCTGGACGTCTGATTTCATCATACAGAACTTACAATGTCCAGCCTAAGTGTTATCAGACGTCCGAATCAACAGTCAAACGTCTTAAAACACTTTATCAGACGTCTGATTTGGGAATTAGACGTCTGGAAATGCTGTTTAAACCCTATATTGGTTTTCTAAGTTCTCTACAGAAATCCTAAGTATCCTAGGGTTGTGTCAGTGTTCCTAGGACTACTGTTAGGGTACTTTGAGGCTCTTTAACATAATTTTCTAAGGAAATAAAGAGTAAGAAAATAAAGATAAAAGTACATGAAAGGAATAAAATGGAATTCTATCCTATTCTTCTTGTCCTTCCATCTTCACTCTATCGCTCCTCGCGAATCCCCTCTGTTCTCCGTCAAGCTCCTCCAATCCGTCCTGGATGCGAGCTCGAATTCCGTCTAATCACGTCTACATTTGCAATTGACCTGAAATCTAAGACTCCAAGTGCAAATGTTAAATAACACGTGTTTTGTTATCATCAAAACAAATGATCGTGGTGCTCTAGCAATAATAGTGCTGTGCCCAGACGTTTGATTTGTGTGGGAGGGCGTGTCCTTGCGCCTTCCTGAACGAAACCTGCACGCATACGTAAATGATCTCAACACGGCACGTCTCAGGGTTCTCAGCGGAACGGCCTGCATGGCCGCATCCGCAAAAAGGAGGAAGATGAGGAATATAGTACCTTTCAGACGTCTGAATCTTCCTCCAGACATCTCCCGCTTCGTCTGGATGTAGGTCCAGACATCTGATTCTGGGAAAATTTCCCAGAATCAGGACCTCCTCTCCTTCCACCTGCTGTGCACGGCCGTGCCGCGCTCGCTCGCTTGCTGCCTGAGCTGTAACAGCACCGGGGTAACTTCCCCAGCACCCCTCTCCCACTGTGCACCCGCCGGCCGGCCCTGGGCTGCTCCGGCGAGCTCGCTCTCTCTTCCTCACGCACTCCGCCTGTTCTCCCTCTCGCTGCACCTCCTCCTCCCCGCACGCGCCTGGCAGCAGCAGCTGCTGCCCTCGCTCTCTCACTCTCATGCCAACACTGGAGAAGGAGGAGACGGTGAAGTGGTGGTGAGGGAGAGGGAAGGGGGGAAAGAGGATATTTGAAGGCGTCGGGGGAGAGAGAAAAAAGGAAGGAGGGACGCCTGCAGGTTGGCAGGCGCAGTCTGTGCGCGCACACGCGCAGACTCACAATCGTACGTCGCAAAAATTAAATTCCAAACGTCTAACAAGACGTCTGGACCAACTCCCAAACGTCTTAAAAGCATTTGATGTTGTGGGTCTTAACACCTCCTTTGGATCAAAAGGCTGGTGGATGCTGTTGGAGGTCTCGTTAGTGGGGGGATGAATATTTAGGACAAGTAATCAAGCTTGCGAATTCATTTATGAAAAGAATACAATCATTCGGACATGCATCGATCTTCTGACAGTCTAAACCAAGCTTGTGAATCTGTTTCCTTACCTCATACCATAAAGTCGCAAAATCGTTAGGGTTATTTAACAGCTCAACAATAAACTGAAATATTTTTGACATTAATTTATCACTAGCTCTGTTCATAACCTTCAATTGAAACATCTTCAATAAAAATGACAACTTTGACATTTTCATAACACCGGGAGCAATAGGATCCTCAATCACCTTAACAGCATCATAGAACGAATCACAACTGAACGGATCTTCCTCATCTGCATTTACATCCTCTCCTACTCTCATCTTGTTCAACATTTCTTGTATTTCTTCACCTCCACTGTCAGTAATTTCCTCGTCAATCTCTTCATCAACAGTGTTCTCATTATTTATGACTTTCTCAGTCAACTCCTCTCCATAAGGTATCCAAGTGGTATAATGCTGCCACCACCTATTACAAATCAAGTGCTCAAGTACAGTATTACGATCATATAAGAAACCATTCAAGCATCTTTTGCATGGGAAAAAGATATTATCAAGTTGATCCCCTTGCCTAAATATCTTCCTATCATCATCAAAAACCCAATCCAGGAATGAAATCACTTCATCCTTATATTTGGTGTAATCTAAACCCCGTAATCCAATCAAAGATTTATCCATTATAACCTAAAATATAATGTAAACAAATCACTTATTAGGAAGGAAAAAGACTGAATGATGTGTATTTTGATTAAAATTTTTACTTTATAGCCTATCCTCAAAGATTTGATCACAACTTAGGTTTACTCATTACATATAACTTTAGTGCGATGAAATTTCGGCAGCATCTCCATGCGCTTCTCCAGTATACCCTCCAATATTAACTTTAGCTAGATTTCCTTTAACACCCAATTAAGGGTACCGCAAGAAACTAGATAAGATTAGTCAGTATACCGGAGAAGAGTGAGAAAATGCAACCAAAATTTCACCATACAATGTTACATATAACGAGCAAAACTAAGTTGTGATCAAATCTTTAAGGGCCTTCTCTAGTTCGGTATTTCACTAAACTAAAATCGATCGAGTATTATGGCATACTACAAAGACAACACATCATGGATGTAAGTAAGGTATACATACACTTCCTAAATTGTCTATATAACATAATCATAAGTATCAACAGATGAGTAATTTGGACACAATTTGACTCGAAGGACTTTTACCCTAAGGATTAGAATACCTAATCTTTAGCCTCGCGTGCATATATCTTCTTTAGAAAGTGTGTGTATCTAAAACAATACTCGTATACAATTGCAACGAAATCGACATTAAACATAATCAATCATCTGATAAGAAATAAAATTATTTTCATTGAATGCTAAAAAGAAATGCACAAAAATGTTATTTTATCATAACATGATTTAAATGAGCTCTGCAGAACTTCGAATTTCAATCTAAGCTCAAAGGAGCTCAACTACAAGCCATATGAATCCAAATAAAACATAAATTGCTAATAGACATAGGTAACTTCAGAATTAAACTAAAAATTGACTTTTAGATCCTCAGTAGTTCCAATCAAATTAATGACCTAAATAGACCTTTTACAATCTCAAGAACTCATTAAACTAAAAAAATGGGAGATTGATCACTGGAATGCAATGTTCTAGGTCTACTGTCTAAATCTTAAATCCTAAAACTTCAAACCCTACTAAAAATTAAAACAATTTTGAAAAAAACTTGATAGAGTTTCTCCTTAAATTTTGAAGTTCTCTATAAACCTACATAGCAAAATTAATACTCACCATCAAAGTGGGCACACCCTACATTAAATTTCATTTCAACTAAACAAGTGGGTACACCCCACATTCATTTAATGAAATTAACAACATTATGTGGACACACTTCACATCTAATAAAAACCTATATTATCATTTAAATAAATTTAAAATATTAAAGTAATACCTCTAAGTAGTATAGCCTCCAAGAATGCCTGCCAGTGATAACATGTAATTTAAAAAATAGAATCAATTGAATCGACTATTAAGCATGATGAAAATTAAATAAAATCAATTGAGTAAATTAAGTTGGTTTAAATATTTATTTGATTAGTGATGTAGGATGGGAGGAGGATGGGAAGGAGGAGAGGAGAGGAGAGGAGGGAAGGCATGATGAGGGGGGTGGTAAGGAGGAGGTGGAGCAAGAGGGGGGAGTCGAGGAGGAGGAGGAGGGTGTTGGCGGTCAAGAGGGGGGAGGGGGCCAAGAGGATGAGGAGGAGGAGGGGGGCACCGGCAGAGGAGGAGGGGGGTAGTCAGGAGGAGGACGAGGAGGAGGGTAAGGGTTAAATGATAAAGGAGCGAATAAGGTGGCAAGAGGAGGCAAAAGTGATTGACAAGTTGAGTTCTCTTAACCAACTTGCAAGGACCATATGGAAGAAGCGGATGAAGCCTACAACATTTTGTTCTTTTTTTTCTTTGAATAAATATTTTGGTCTTGGCTCCCGTTGGCACCAAAGCTAAAATATTATATTAAACTAATTTGCAGCACTAATTCACTCATGAGTGATATCACATTAATGTTATTTAATGTCATAGGATTCCTATGTGCATGAATGTTATAACATCAACATTATATATATAGCATTATAATACTAATGAGAAGTGCAAGAATATCATAGCAACAATGGTAATATTTTTTCTTGAAAGGAACAATGGTATACTTTATAGTATCATGATAGTAATGCTATGTAATACTATATCACCATGCAATGTAACCTCATGAAATCAATGTTACACAACTTTTATAGAACCAATGCTAACCTATAACAATTGTACAATGAAGTGATTGAAGCAAAAGTGGCAGTGTCAAGTGCGAAGGGAAGTATGAGGAGGAGGGGATCGAATGAGGGAGCGGAAGGAGGAGGAGGGAGGAAGGGGTGGAGGGGAGGAGGAGGAGGGCGGCAGGAGGGGGTTGGGGGGGAAGAGGAGGACGGTAGGAGGGGGAGGAAGAGCAAGAGGAGGAGAGGACAGCGGCAGGATGAGGAGGAGGAGAAGGAGGGGTTCGGAGGGAAGGAGGGGGTGGTAGGAGGGGGAGGAGGCGGAGGAGGTATCAGGGAGAGGGAGGAGGCCGTTCGAGGGGAAGTAGGAGGGGGAGGGGGAGGAGGGCCGTCGAGCGGTAGGAGTGATCGAAACACCATTATGAGTCATAACCAGCTCAGTTTGATCTAATTAAGTCAGTAAAAGCTCCTACATATCAATCAGAAGGTCTTAAGGGCATAAAACATTGATTTGAGAAGAAGACAAGAATACAGGGTTATTTTTGCAAATTTACCATTCTATCACAAAAATAGAATAACCACGGGTTTCCTCAAGGGTTCATTAAGGGTCAAATGGCTGTAAATGTCCAATAAGTGAGTTAATACAGACTGAAAAGGGCTTTTGCGTGTTTTGAGAATTAAATAACTTCTGAAACCCTAAAAATAGACCTGCTTAATTAACTGAGGTTCTGGTCAAGATAAAATTCACTTAAACCCTCTAAAATTCATAGAAAAATATTCTCTAAGATTTAGTACCTTCAATTTGACCATCAAAACCTGTCTTGACCCAAAATAGAGTCTCAGATTGACATTTGCCCTAATTTGGATAATTATGCAAATTACCCAGCTAAACTAGGTCAAATCCAAACTTCAACTTCACCATTGGATTCTTTAGGTCCAAATTAGGTTTATACCAAAATTTGGGCCAATCTAAGATAGTTTCAACCTAGTTTGCACTTTGGTTCAAGTCTGATTTCCTTTATTCCACATGGGTTCTTAGCTTTTGAATTTCTTACAAAAAGGTCTCTATCTTTATCATCATTTTCTTCAAATAGGTCCCTGCCACCATGAATCCTATTCCTATAAATTCCGACGACCTAAATATGGCATGTTCTGCTTGATTTCTTAACAAATCCCTCTTAAATTTGAAACGGAAATTCATCAAGGAATTCCCTTCCTTTTGAGCCAATTCCCATGCCCTCAAACCTTCCCAATCTCTCATGCGAACG
This sequence comes from Thalassia testudinum, assembly GCA_037157565.1. Lineage (NCBI taxonomy): Eukaryota > Viridiplantae > Streptophyta > Magnoliopsida > Alismatales > Hydrocharitaceae > Thalassia > Thalassia testudinum. The sequence continues at coordinate 172,052,691 of JAZHRO010000073.1, read as the reverse complement.
CATGAGAGATTAGGATATCTTGGATTCCTATCTCTGGCGAGCTTTCCTAGCCTGGAAAGTTTGCTTCCCAAACCGAAAACACCATTTAGAGGCCTATAAAAGGACCCCCAGATCGGACCAAAGATTCCACACTCGATTTCGGCTGGAAACTCCCCATATTCCTCCTTCAACTTCCATCCGAAAGGCTCCTCAAGCTCCGACGATTCCTCCTGACCTCATTCCTCGTCTGTTCGCAATATCGACGACAGATTTGACTCCCTTACCCTCCTCTGCATCGCACCATACCAACGGTCGCTTCTATCTCCTTCATCGTCATCGTTCTTCCCCCACCGGAGTCACCTTCGTCTCCGGTGCCTGCCATACCGCAACTGGTATCGCCTCTGCCCCTCTTCGTCCGCCAATCACCTAGATAAGTTCCCTAACTCCTCTACTTCATTTACACACCAACCATACATCATTTCGACCATCATATCACGCCAACCACCTTCACCTTCCTCCGCTCCAACTAGACCTCCAGCGAGGCTCCCCGTTCATTCCACTACCCCAAACGCCTCACCGACCACCTCACGACCTTCGCCACACCACCCACTTTAAAACCCCCATCCTATTTCGCCCTATTACGCCCCCAGCCGCTACACCGAACACACCCACCTTCACCGACCTACTCCATCACCGTCCAGCCACCATAGCCACTCCCACTCCATGCAGCACCCACCACCATACTCGCCGTCCAATGGTGAAACTCCTGAACCTATTTAACAAGGCCATTAGGCCATTTTCGTGCTTTCAGGTACATAGGTCATCGCCGCCATTGACGAAGCTGCTTCAAGTGAACTCGAAGTGTGTTCTTGCGGTAGCTGCTCCATGCTCCATCTCTAAGCAGAGCAAAAGACTTCCAGGAAGACGCCTAGGCCTTCGATTGGTAGCTTTGACTGCTCCTTCACCATCAATTGACCGCATCTTCAGCAGTTGGTAACACACGAAGGAGTCGTGGGATTTAATCCCACATCGTGGACTGAGGAGAGGAAGAAGGCGCATAAATTGATTTTCGGTTTCCTCCTTATCACCTCAAGTAACACACAGGGGGTGAGGTCCCCGCGCCCCTCACGCACCTCGCCTGTGACACTGCTCACATGGGTCTGGTGCATCCAATTACCCACCTAAGCCCTGTTCACACCTCGCTCACCACCCACTGCCGGTGAGCTTGGTCCCGGGTGCGCTCTACCTGAATACTTGATAACCCGAGGCCCTGGGAGGGCAGATCCCAAATAGAGGAGAGAAAGTGCACGGGGGCAAGGGGGTTTTGCTCTGTGATTCAACAGCTGACACTTAGCCGTTTAAGAAGCCTTCCCCTTATGCGTGAAGAGAAAGAAGAGGAAGCCATAGGAGAAGAAGAAGAAGAAGAGAGAAGGCACAGCTAGAAGGAGCTGAAGAAGAATACGAAGGAAAGAAGAGAGAAAGGCAAAGAAGAAGGAAAGAGAAGCAGAACAAGAAGCAGAAGAGCACTGTAGCAGTGAGCGGGTTAAGTCGTCTAAGAGACTGAGTAGATGTCTGAGATTCAACAGAAGCACTTATCCTATGTGGCATTTATTTGCTTAGTACTATTGAGTTATTTGATATAATTTTGAAGGATAATTGGTGATTCAAATCACCACTTTACCCCATTCTTTTTGCACTCTTTGACATACGCTTTCATTCATATATCATTACTGCTTGGAATTTTGTTATAAATTGCTCATATATTTTCTAGAATGGCAATCTTAAGAATCATTTTGTCAATTGCTCCCTGTATTCGACCTTGGACTTTCATTCGAGTAATAAATTTTATTTGTTTTTCATGCTGATTCAACCTATACTACACGCTTTAATTTTAAAATTTGATTCAGAGAGGATAGCAAGGAGGAGCGGAGGAAGGGAAGCGCCGAGGAGGACGGGGAGGAGGAACAACCGGAGGAGTGGAGGACGGGGGGGTTGGTGACCACCACAGGGAAGAGGAGGACGAGAGGATTCACCTGAGGAGGAGGGGGTGGCGCGACGAGGTGGATGACGCGACGTGGAGAGTCAGCAAGGAGAGCCAGCGTGGAGGGGGCACTGTGGTAGAATTTGGGTTTGGGTTAGGTTTAGGGAAGATGAGCAGTGATGGGAGTTCGATGCTACGCGTGATAGATGAAATGAGTTACGCAATCGGTTTAATCAATAAGCGACGACGAATGTCACTTCACAAATGCCCCGCCTCTTCAATGAACAGACATTTGTCGTCTCTTATATTAGAAACCAACGGTAAAATGGTAAATTAAATCCCTCATCGTGCCCAAATTGTAGTCGCTAATTTTAACCTACTTTTCGTCATCGCTTATGAGATTAACTGACGATAGAAGTCTAAATTAAACCCCTACACTCGCCCAAATTTCAGTCGCTAATTTTAACCATCTTTTCACCATCTCTTCTTACACTAACCGATTACAAAAATATATTTGTTGTCGCTTAATCAACCGACGGTAAATATGAATGACCAGTATGCACCCATCATTTTTTTTCAATTGATGGTAGGTTGAGTACACGCATTCACCATCGCTTATTTTTTGCAAAAATATTTTTGCCATCACTTTCTAAAACTAATGGCAAGTAATCGATGTTATATTCCATTTTTCTAATTGTGTACTTTATCCAAAATGTATAAAAATACATCATGCAATGCGTTTTGCATCGCGCTGACATGGCACACCGGTTTCCATCGATGCAAAGTGATTCATGATGATTTTGCATCCGTGCAAAATGGTTATGAAGTAATTTTGTAATAATGTAAAGTGATTTTAGATGATTTTATATCGATACAAAATGATTGATAGTGATTTTACACCGATACACCACATCAATATGTTATAAAATATGTCAACTTTTATAGTTTTGTACGGACACCCTTTACTTTAAATGTGAAGATTCATGGAGTTATTTATTTAATTGTCGAAAAGGTTCTAACCCAACATTATCATTCTCGTTTGAACATTCATGTAACATCGAGATTGATTTTTCTTGAAATTTACGTTGACCTGTAAAAACCATTATAAAGATCAAGGTAGGCCTCTATTATGGGAATATGTGGTCAAGCCTTTGGATTCTGCATTCATGAAGGCAATAGAGTTAAAAGCACCTTATTAAACAATGTACTTTGGCTAGTGGGAAATGGAGAGAATATTAACATATGGAGTGATCCGTAGCTGAATATAGAAGATTGTGTTCTTGCACCGGCAGATCCTAAGGCACTTCAGTTGTCAAAGGTCTCTGAGTTGCTAACTCCAAATGGCCAAGAGTGGAATGAGGAAGTAGTCAAATCCAATTTCAGTACTTTGCTGGCTGAAAGTGTAATTACTACTCCTTTGCATATTGGTGAAGATATGTTGATCTGGAAGTCTCATCCTAAGGGGGTTTTCTCTACCAAATCAGGTTATCTAACTTTATTGAGTGAAGAAGGTTTGAATTCAGGGCTGACAGAAAAGCAAATTGATACTAGCAAAAAAATATGGGCTGTAAAAGACCTCACTCCAAGAACTGAGTTATTTCTTTGGAGAGCGGTTGTGAATGCACTTCCTTTAAGAACAACACTGCAAAGAAGACTGAAAATGGAGGATGCAAGTTGCCCACTTTACAATTCAGATAGTGAAGACTGGCTGCATCTACTGAAAAATTGCCCCCTCATGAAAGCTGCTTGGTTCTTCTAAGGAATTTCATCGTTGCCTAATTGTGATGTTTGGACAGATTTGTTGGGGTAATTGGAGGAGCTTTTTTAGCAGGCAAGATGGGATAAAAATCTGGTCTGCCATATTTTACTTTCTTTATGGTTGAATAGATGCAAATTTGTGATGAATGGTGATGTTATCAGCCCCATGGTGGTAATTGAAGGGGCGAGGAACATGGAAAAAGTCTATAAGAGAAATGAAGATATTGTTAATTCTCCATGAGTGAATGTGCAGCAATGTGATGTTCTACAGAGACCAAACAAGGAAAATTGCAAGACTATGCAGGTTGACGCAGCAATTGGAAGAGATGGGTCAGTTATTGCTGCGGTTTGTAATGACAAGGATGGAAAAACTATTGCAACAACCTCTTGTGCGGTTAATGCTAACACCAGTATTGAAGGGGAGACTTTGGCGATTTAGCTTCAAATTAGCCATTCATCTTGGATTGATGGATGTGGCAGTAAACCCCAATGCTGCCGTTCCAGTCAACCACATGCCCACTTACAGCCTTCTTGGAAGATTATGCATGTCGTCCAACGTTGCATTTCGATGCTTCACAGGTATCAAGGTTTTTCTTTATCTAAAGTTCAAAGAACCAAGGTTACTAAAGTTAATAATTTAGCGAGGTTCTTCTTAAGGCACAACTTGTAGGGTCTGTGGGAGTCTTCATGTCTACCATGTAATCTTGAAGGTTGATCAATGAAAGTTCTTTTCTCTTGGATAAAAAAAAAAAAGGTAGGCCTTCGTTCTTACGGTGATATCTTATTCCTCTCTCTAAGGTTTTATTTGTCAGCGGAATAAATCAAAGGAATATTTAGGACATGTTTGGTAGGTGACTTAAGTAAGTTAGCACAGGTTTGTTTGCCACTTAATCTGCCAGTCACTTGCACTAAGTTAAATGGAGTTAATCCAGCTGTTAACCCACCTCCTTTATGGAACAAAGTTAAACCCCCTAACCACCTAAACAGTGAAACGTACTTATTCCACCACTTCTTCCCTATTTCTTTACTCATTCCACTAACTTAACTCTCATACCAAACAAGCCCTTAAGAAATAAATCTTTGGATGAAAGAGATTCAATTTATCACAACTCATCAAATCAACATCAACATTTATATATTAAAGTAAATCACTTTTAAACTATTTTATTGTATTTTATTATTAAAAAAAAAAAAAATAGGAGTTGATTTTATTCATCCCCCACTCCTAAGGGGCTATAAAAAGGAAGGGAGACCAAACCTAAACCTGTCAGGTACAAGGAAAAGAGGGTCACGACTTATGACCTAGTACATAACACTGCAAAGAAAAACTAATAGCAAAACAAAAGCCTAACAAAAACCTTAGGAAAAAGAGTAAATATGTGGGAATTGCAACTTGTCAAGCCTGATCAGCCCCTTAGTCTTGATAGAGAGCTGGCAGTAATTGGTGATGATCGTCCATCCTCCTGAAGTAGTGGCAGCAAAATAGGAGGCAAGGGTATTGGCAGAAGGGGATATGTAATGGACAGAGTCGATATGATTCCTGCAAATCTAAAGGAACTGAAATCCCACCTAAGAAACGAGGGAAGGGCCACCTTACCTTTCCACCAAAATTCCAGCAAAATGGAATCCGATTCCAAGTGTACCATAGAGGAGTCTCCAACATTCTTAAGCGCATGAATAGAGGAGAGAATGATAACTTTCTCTTTGAAAACCGAGGCGATAGTTCCAGCATCAGCTTTGATGAAATCCCCATTCTGGTCCCTTATAACCCAACCCATTGTGGTAGATGGCCTACAAGAAATAACTACAGCATTAATTTTAAAATCGTAAGGGGGACAGATCCAATTGACCACAATGGTCCTCGAATGCATCTTCTTAAGCCAAACACTAATATCAAAGTTAAACCAGCTTTTGAGCAAGAGATACTTAATATTGGAAAATATAATCTAATCTTTCCTAAGTTTATTCCTAATATACCACACATTAGGCCAAATAAAGGTAATAATGCCCTTAATAATACGATCCTTGCCATTGGAAGCAGGGCACGCATGCGCTAAAAAAAATGGCTAGGTGAGGTTTAGTAGGAGGCAATCTTAGAGAAGGTCTAGTTACAAACCAGGTGCACAAGTTGACTGGAAGAGAAATGGTGTAAGATTATTTCAATTTAAGAATGGTTAGGGCAACAAGAGCATTTAGAGGGGACGTGAATACCAAGTTTACTCAAATTATCATCCGTAGGAAGTTTAGCCAGTAAGATTCTCCAAGTAAGAAAAGCCATTCTAAGGGGAATCTTGAGGTTCCACATGTCCTTGAGATAAGGTTCAGCCAAGTTATAAGTGAAGAAATTAAGATAAGCTGATGCAATAGTAAAATCACCACTTTGATTCAGAGTCCATATGGGGTTATCTCTGCTATCATCCAAGATAGTCACAGCAAGCTTGGCAGTAATATGATTTGGAAGATGACCAATCAAGGGGTGGTTAAGGAAGTTATCAATGATAGAATTAATAGGCGTAGGACCAGGAGAACAATTAGGTGGAAGGAAGTCCTTAAGGGTAGAGTTCCCAACCCAAAGATCCATCCAAAAATCAATTTGGCCCTCATGGACATCCCACTGAATCAAAGGCTTCATAAGAAGGTAAGTATCATAGAGAAGTTTGATCCTCGCCGGGAAAGTAAGGGGGAATTTGCCATAAAGTTGAACCATAAGAGTAGCATAGGGAGAGTGAGTGAAGAGAATATGTCAGGGATGCTTCATTCTAAGAGCAGAAACAAACAGATTAAAATTATGAACCTCAAGACCTCTAGAGGACAACGATTTGACAATCTGCTTCCAAGAGACCCAATGGTGGTGTTTATCTAAATCCGAGTCCCCCCAAAAGAAGGATGCAAAAATAGATTCCAACTTACATATATTAGCTTTAGGAATGTTAAGGACAGATAGGAATGGAGGTCAATACATGTTTGATGAGGAGGAGTCTAAAAGCAAAGGAAAGAAGGTTTGCCTTCCACCTAGCCAACTTAGATTGAATTTTATCAATAATCTGGTAAAAATAAATCGATTTTGCTCTGTCGAGGAAAAAAGAGGAACCCAAGTATTGAAAAGGGAAGGCACCTAGTTGGATGTTTAGCAGGCTATGGATTCGCAAAATTCTACAAGAGGGGAAATGTTTCCGAACAAAAAATTGACTTTTGATATGATTCATGCACTTCTCAACAAAAAAATTCTTTTAAATTATTTTATTAAATCACAAAGTATCAATATATATTAAAATATATCCACTCTATCACTTCAAAAAATAATATATGTCCACTCCAACATAATATATATCTATTAAAATAAATTTACTATATCATATTAACTCACTCACACTCATATCATAATATTAAAAAATAATCCACAAATATCCCAACATCATATTAATCATTTTTATCATATTACTTATCACATCCCTTCAAACAAACACCTTTTCTTATCTTGTACCTCTCTTGTTTTATCTCAGGATGGTAATGATTCCACTATCAAACATAGCCTAAATGATATCCAAGCTGTAAAGACTTGAATCAAGTAGAAGACTTATCTCAAGCTTAACATACATTCTTTGTCTGCCCCAAGGCTGATCAACATAATGGTTGATTTAGGGTAACCAGAACGCGGCATAAGGCATAGGGTTAAGTAAATTAGATGCCTTCCACTACATAAAACAATATCAAATCTTGTGCTGAAAAACTCGATAACCATGACCACCAAATGATAGAGTTCCTACGGATGATTCTCCAATATTGATAAGACGTCATCGATCGGCATATGATATACGAGAAACAAACAATCACAAACAACAAATATCAAAAGAATGTATGTGGTGATGATTGCTCTTCTCAAGGTTTCGCAACCGATATTCCCTCCCTCTGCAGCAACCTATAGATGGTTGATGTAGATGGATTAAGCTTGAGGCTTTCGATATGTGGTGTGAGAGCCTCTATGAATGCCGTATGAAAGGGGTATTCTGCAAAATGAGAGAACGTTTTGGATAAATGAGATGATAATTAGTCAAACATGCATGTATATGTATATATGAAATCAGCTGTCTCAACGACTAAAAGAGAAATTGGTACAAATTAGATTAATACATGGCGATTAGCAAGGTTAAATGCATGAGAGCGGGAATAATGAAATATATATTTGAGGCAAATTAATTAATTAACTTACCCTTGAGTGGATCAAGGCCTTTTGAAGAACATAATTCCCAAAAGAATGCAATGCCAAGTGATATACATTGCCAGGTTCCGCTAATTCTTGAAGTGGGTGGCGCCTTGCACTTGACTTGAGGCATTCCTCCACCACGAAGCTACCACAATGGTCCAGTGATAGATGGAAGAAGTTCCCTTTAAGCTTAGAGCACACCGATCCAACAACGAAGGGAAAGCGTCTCATGGCACATTGAAGGACAAGGTTCCTGCAAATTAATTTGTATACATACATTCATACATTGAAACAGAAAATCTCCCCCACTCCTCTCTCCTTTCCCTACCCTCTCCCCTCAACTCCCCCCAGTCCCACCGTAGGGTGGAGAGCCCCCTCACCCTCCCCTCCGCTCTGGAGGGGAGCCGAGAGGCTCCTCTCCATGGCTACCTTTCTATGGGTCGCCGAGGAGGTTCCCCTAGGGTAGGATCTTTGCGCTGAGCTTGTTTTGGTTCCTTTTCCTCTTTCTTTTTCGTTTCTCACTTTGCCTGGTTTTGGATTTGCTTTTTCTTCATGTTTTTGCTCGTCGTGTATTACACCACTCCTATTTTAGGGTTTGTGGGTGAGGCGATTGGGATGGCTTCCTTGAAGCCTTCTTCGCCCATCACTGAACGATATCCTCAATCCTCACCCCAATTGAAGCCCTCCTTGGCCTCAGTGGTGGTGGACCATCTCTTTTCTGAAACATTACCTTTTGTTGATCTTTCTATCCCTATCCATCTTTCAGAGCTCCACGAGGGTACCTTGTGCACCTCCCTTCTCCTATTCGAAGGTTTCAAACAAGGGTAAAGCGTATGATTTCTCGGTGGTTATTCGTGCTAGGGGTCCCAAGCCCCCTTTTTCCCCGATGAATGATTTTCTTTCTGGTAAAGCTCAGCTATCCAGCTTTTCCTTGATTTCCTTGGACATGAGGCACTAGTTGGTCCGATGCTCCTCGTATATGGACTTTTCTCGGTTGTTCTAGCTCGGTTCGACTTCGTTGGGGAACGTCCGTCTCCAGTTTATTCGCTAGTCTCGATCTTTTCTCACTGATTCCCGTGCTACTTGGGCTTCGATTTGGGTAGGGTTTCCGGTTCTTAACCTGCATCTGGTTCATCCCAATGCGCTCATGTAGCTTGCCTACCAAATGGGTAAACTAGTGTACGTGGATCAAAGAATGGTGCAAGGCTTGAGACCCGGATACCTTAGGGTTTGTGTTGAGGTGGACCTTTTGGCTGATCGTTCCGAGTTCGTTCATATCCTTAGTGGGGAAGATTTTATCAAACAAAAGTGGTTTACAAACGTGTTCCTTTGTGTTGTGCCATTTGTTTCAAAGTTGGGCATAGCGCTCTGTCTTGTGCTTCTTCCCTTCTTTCAAGTCATGCTGGGAACGCCGCTCCTCGTGCTTCTTCCCTGGTTCCGGTCTCTGAGCCTTCCTATCAGCCTCCTGTGGAGGATCCTTCGATTATGGAGTTTCCTTCATGCATGGAGGCCTAGGCGGATGCTCCTAATTCTTCGCCACCGGGAAACAGGGGGGTCGTCTTTTCCGGCCTATATAACTTCTTCTTCTACTTCTCTAGGGGGTTCACAGGTTGTTCCAGTTCCCCCGGTGGCGAAGAAGACGTCAGCGTAGGGTTCGTATTCGAAGAAAGAAGATCATCTCGCCTCTTTCCGCAGACGGTCTTGGGATGGAGGTTCCGATGTCTGGCACATCCTTACCCCCCCAATCCTCGCAGGTAAACCCTGGTCCTTCGGTTTCGAATGGTGATATGCTTGTTTTTCCGGATGTTGTGATTGATTCTGACTGTACAGGCTTTACTCAATTTGAAATGCGTGATCGAAATAGCTACGTAGATCATCAAGAATCTCCGGGTAAGAATACTCAGGACAATTTTAAAATGGATGATTTCTCATCTGCTAACGATACGTTCCTAGGTAAGTGTTTGGATGAAAAGCAATTAGTTGTTTCCCTTCAGCCAAAGGCCTAGCCTGCAATCCAAGGATAAATTAACATCTGCTTCATTTTCTTGGGCTTTGAAATTGGATTTCATTCCGAACAAAAACCTCGAGATTTCTAACATCATGGTCTCTTTTCTTGGGGCATTTATCTTCCCCTCGCTACACCTCCTCCCTTGGACCCAGATCCTCCTTTGTTATTGGAAATTTTAGAAACTGAGGAGCTACTTCTAGTTAGCCATGATGCGAATATTGGTCATGATCCAGGTCTCAGGACGGGGTTATTTGGATTATCTTTCTATTGATTCTCCTTCCTCTCAAGATATTGCATATGAGGCACACTCTACCGAAAGGTCCAGAGGCACCCGTGGTGGTGATAAACTGAGAGGAACAAGGAGGATGACTAGAAGCTGATATAAATCACTTGCTAGACCTATTTCCTAATAAAGGGTCTCTTATGGAATTGTAGGGGAGTCATAAACATCCCTACTCTCAATTGTCTCAAATTCTTGATCCATGATAACGATCTTGACTTCATTTTTCTTTTTTAACCTTTTCTCTAATCTATCCTTAGCCCATGCTTTCATGGACATCATTGATTTCCACTGCGTTCATATCTCTGATGCTACCTCTAACATCTGGTGCTTCTTTAAGTCCCCTTTGAAAGTGGATCTGACCCACTCCATGTCGCAAGCTTTGACGGTTAAGTGCAATTTCCAGGGATCCTCTCTTTTTATCACTGGTGTGTATGCCTCTTATTCTGTTGAGTCTAGATCTTCCCTATGGAACCATTGGGACTTGGTTGCTTCTTCCTTCTCCTCCCCTTCGATTATTGGGGGAGACTTCAACTGTATCCTTAGGGCCTAACATCGAAAAATGCATTTAAATAATTCGTTCATTGTAACAAGCGTTCACGATATCAATTTTAATAAGAAAACTGAATGGTGAGTTTGAATGTCGATCTGAGGGAGGCAAGAAATCGATTCAGTTTATTGCTTTAATGTCACAAGATATTTGTTTCATTTGCTCGTGAAAAGAGAGAGAGAGAGAGAGAAAGAGTGGTAGGGTTAGAGATTCGTAGTAGAGCAATGATGGCTAATTATGCACGAAAAGTAGACATGATGAATCATAATAAAATCTAGTTAGGAATGAGCATGAGACAATAATTATGATATCAAAATCTATATTATTGAATATTAAACATGGTCAGGAAGTTGTGATCAACAAAATTAGATGAATGCTTAAAGGAAAATAAACTACAAGACAATCTATAAACAACTAGAAACTAAATGCAAGGAGGTGGATGGCGTCAAGGCAGCCACGGCAGTGGAGGGGCTTCCATCGGCAACTTGGCATCTCCGGGAATACTCTTTGAAGCTCTATGGAGTGGAAGAATTGCTGGGTAGAAGATGTGTGCAAATGGGGGTCTTAAGGGCCTTTTATAGGTGAAAAAACAACTAAATGTAGCCCTGGATTGCCTTGAACCACACCTGGAACAGCGCATGACACTCCTCATGCATCGCCCTCGCGTGCACCCCCGCATCACCCCTCGCACTGCTGTGCATGCCCGCTGGCCTCTTCGCACTACAGCTATCGCAGGCAAGAGCCTCCCACAAACGTCCGATGTGTGATGAAGGTTCCAAATCGCACGCGAACGCACGCTCCAGATTGCGCCTCTCTCGATCAGACGGTGAATGAAGCATTCATACATCTTAAGGAATCGTGCACGCCCACGAGTATGATTGCTCGCCTGATTGCGCGTCGAATGATGCATGCACGAATCAAGTGCATCGGATGGCGCTACATAGCCGCTTCAGCGTTCGCCCGATGGAGATTTGACAGTCTAATTTTGTTTGCTTCTTGAGTGCAGTGGATTTGAGACCTCGCAAGGTTTTGATCCCCCGTCTTCACGATGCGAGCACTTGTCGCGGGAAGGAGTTGACGTCTACGCCTCTTCAGCCGTTGGATGAGAAACGTGCGATTGAGATTGTGTGCACCGTGCGTTGAAGAGGAGGCGGGTGCTGCTGGTGCGTGATGGAGGGCGGAGTAGGTGCCATGTGGCACAACGAGGACCGTTGTTCATCAGATCAATGGTTAGAACTTCCCATACTTGTTGTGGGAGCTACGGAGGTCGGATTAAGGTGATTTTGGATCCGTTGGACTCCGTTCGTTGATCCGGATCCATTCATATGGTCCGATTGCTCATCTGAATCCTATTTCAATATGCACTTGTACACATAGTCATTAAACATTAATTATAAGCAATCTTAATGTTGAAATAACATAATATGCATACAATGTTCCCACACCCACTGTAATTTGATATTCCTGCACATGCACCCCATAAATTGACTCTAATTGATGTAATTAATACTATTATTTGTAGAGTCATCAGGGCCTCTGAGAAGTCAGGGGCAACCAATTCCATGACTCTCAAGCTGCTACTTTCCAGGCTTGGAAGGATTCCCTGGGCCTTTTAGAACTCCCTCTTTCTAGAAATCAGTTTCCTTGGTGCAATGGCAAAAGGGGTAATGCTAGAATTTATCGAAAGCTAGACCAGATCTTTGTTAATCCTCAATTTTTTGAGTTTTCGCCCGGTGCCAAATATCTGTCTAAAAGGAACTCTAATCATTCTCCTATGTTTTTCTCCCTCAGCAACCCTTGTCCTGCTAGACCTCACCCCTTTCATTTCCAAAACATGTGGCTTCATGATCCTGGATTCAAAGATCTAGTGGCCTCTCACTAGTTAAAACCTACTACCATCTTCTTTGATAATCCTATCGAGATCATAATCTCCAAACTCACTTCTCTTAAAAGAACCCTTCGTGGCTTGAATACATCTAGCTTTGGCGATATCCACTTGCTGGTCAGTAACCTTGAGACCTGCCATGACGACCATGAGGCTTCTTTGTCTTCCCGCTGGGATAACGCCACTACTGCTAAGTTTTCGGATGTTCACATCCAACTGGAGGATGCTCTCTTTAAACTGAATGAATTCCTAGTTCAAAAGGCTAAGATCAATTGGATGCATCAAGGGGATGGTAATAGCACATTCTTTTTCGCAACCATAAAGAAACATTTTGCCAAGCGCACTCGCTCCTCCTTGACCTCCACCATCAGCGACAAGTCCTGGGATTTGGATACTGTAACGACCCGATTCCCGAGTCCCTACGAGACACGAGAACCGGACCGACTCGACTAATCCCAAGACCTAGTCGTCCAACGAGGAAGTAACCAAAAGAGCAGCAAAATAAACCACATTCAGAATGAATATAACTAACAGTAAGGAAATACAGCAGTAAAGAAAGAAGCCACTACAGTATATACCACCACAACAGTAGAACAACATTCATAACATAATATAAACTTCGGGTAAAGAAAAGTACAGCGGAAACAAGAACTACTCACTACAGTGGAATAAAAAAAAAGTTGTACAAGAGAACAATGGTAACTCTACTGGACCCTACTCGGCCCAGCGTCCTCTGCAGCCGCTGACCCTGGCTGCTCAACACCTGGTCCTGAAAAGTAACGAGTGTAACACGTCAGCAAAACGCTGAGTAGTGTAGCAGCTAAACTAAAGAAATAGTAAAGTGTACAGTAGCTGTTTTAATTTTCTTTCTTCCTTTATTTACGTCTTTCTATTGTCTCAAAATTTATCTATTTCTCAGATCCTTCACTTGATCTCGAATGTTCCTCGTGGGAACGATCTTGATTGCAGTCTTTTCCGAACAGTAGAAGGAGCACGTGGTGCTCTCCTGGCCGGGAGAGTCCCCCGTGGTGATCCTACTCTCAGTCAACCACCCCAAGGTCATGGACAGGCGTAACGGTGACTACGGCACGCGCGATAAACGCACAGGTAGCTAACCCGCACTGGCACGCGGTCAGTCGTTTCCGTTAACGGGTGCGCCCAAAGCACAGCACGCAACCAGTACAGGGCAGAACCCTCTCAGTAACAGGGGTCCAACCCCTCCACAATAACCAAACAAGGGCCTTGCCCCTCCACAGTCCGCGCACCCTCGCCTGACTACCCTGGTTTGCCCAGTGGGCCTAACAAGTCGGTGTAGGAGGCTAGCAGAACCCCAGGGCCCGTGGGGTAGCTAATACCTCCCTACACTAGTAGCTCTCCTCAGTACTACGTACACGAGGGCCAGCAAGTCGGTACAAAGTGGCCAGTCCTAACCCCGGGTTCCTGGGGCGGCTGGCTCTGCTCTGCACTAAACAGGGGGACAGTCGCTCTCCTTGGTACTTCGTACTCAAGGGCCAGCTCACTTCCCCAATTCTATTCCATTCACCTTCCAGGAGTTTTACTCCTAATTCCCCATAGGGTTCCAGCTCTTTTAACTCAGCACATTCAGGTTTCACCTTTCTAATTTCACGTTCATACAATCCATGTTCTCAGTCACGTTTATTTATTCATAGCAGGCAGCTGTTAATTCAATTCACAGGCAGCTATTATTTTCTTTCAACATTTTCCAAGACTGCAGTATTCATACATTCCACTGGTTTTCCCGTCCTAGGATTCATGCCATATCCTAGGATCTATCATACAATCTAGTTTTCCAGCCCTAGGATTCATGCAACACCCTAGGATCTACCATTCAATCTATTTCTCATTGCTAGGATTCATGCAATGTCCTAGGTTCTATTTATGGTTCCATAATTTAACAGATTATACTAGTAAACTTAAAAGCTACTCTACCGGTTACAACAGGAGTACTGGGGGCGTGGTCGGGAATCCCGCGTGATTCCGCAACCCCCGAGACTGCAACGGAATGGGGTCCTACCACAAGGATCAATCACAAGGAGTTTCTCAAAACAGTATATAGCTATTGTAGACGGGTAGAGGATTTAATTCCGAAAAGAACGCAACTCGAAACGTGGAAAACGGAACCCGAACGGGTCCTAAACGGGTCGAAAATGACGAAATAGTGTAAAATCAGACGTCTTAAAAAGTGGATCAGGGGTTACCTTGCTCTGCGTGGTCTCTCAGACGTCCAAAAGCCTGTGGGGGAGTCTGGCCTAGTTCCCAGATGTCCGATGGTCACCCCGGACGTCTGGAAGTCACTCCAGTCGTCTGGCACTGCAGCCAGACGTCTGATTCGTGTTGGGTGGCGAATCAGAACCTGCGCGTACCCATTTCCTCTCTCTCCCAGTACGGTCAGTCGAAGAAAAGGAAGGAAGACGGAAATAACTCACCTTTCAGATGTCTGTACAGTCCTCCAGACGTCGTCCCCGTCGTCTGGCTGGAAGCCCAGACGTCTGATTCTGGAAAAACTTCCAGAATTAGAGCGCGTC